>CM032810.1:10748258-11373258 GCA_019155185.1 Beaufortia kweichowensis
TACTTCAAAACGCACATAATAAATCGTCTCATTTTTTTTTTTATGCAGAACTGTTGAATCCGCTTGCATACATTAATCTATATTGCTATGGATTTAAGACTACAGTTAACCTACAAATACTAATAGCAGCAATCATGTTGTTTTGTAAAATCAAAGTTTTGCTATGATCCCATGCTTATTTTTACTAAATAATATATTTCACAAATATTAGGACTTTATAGCTTTATATATATATGTTATTTAATTTAGTTTATGCACTGCTTAATGTAATTAGAACATACCTTAATATATAATTTACCAATTACACTTAGGTAAGTTATTTAAATGTAAATGTGTTTCGATCAATTTAAAATGTATATTATTTGTAGTTTTGCGTCAAATGCACCATGGCATTTATGTGAAGTGCAGTTAGTGTTCACCTTAACAGTAATTTTTTCAACTACGTAAAATGGGATTTTAATTATTCTTTTCAATAGGTGTACTGCTGTACACAATGAAAAGCAATTATAGATTAAAATGTAATGGTCAGTGTACGTTTTGATCATTTTATTTCTATTTGGATATGAGTATTGAGAAACGAGACGACTCGTTCGTTTATTCACGTTGTTTCGTTTGTTCAGAAAAATGAAAACGGTAGATTTCGGCTCGATTTCTCATGTTTTGTTTATTGGTTTACAACTCGGTTTATAGTTTCCGTATTTCATTTCACTTTTTATATCGCGGTGCTGAAACGTCTCTTCCATCTGATTGGTCAAATCGGCGCTCCGCCTTCAGTAAGGGTTTTAATTTTGTCAGGCAGAATAAGAAGTCGAGTCACACATGTTACGTACCGGAATATTGACCTTTAATAACAAATTATTCAGAAGCCACCACCTACTGTTACCTTAGTATAACATTTGGAAGAAGAAATATGTGTAATGGCACAACTGCTGCGACTTCTGTAGGTAAATCCTTTAATGAGCTATATAGTATTGTATATGCTGACCTTACGGTATTGTTTTCTAAGGTTACATAGTGCTAATGTATGAATACCAGATGTCTATGTCCCATTGAAAATGCAGTTACTGAAAGTTCTGTTTGTTTGGGATAAAAGTGAAGTGCAAATAAAAGCAAATAATGGGCTGAATATGATTAGAGTAATAGTATATCCAGTAAACATTTCACACCTCCACACACAACTTCACACAGCTCCTTTATTTAGTTCAGAAGACGCACTAGATGGGGAGGAGGTATAGACTGGTAGGATTAGAAGTTAGGGATAATATACAGTTTGTACAGATGCATTTTCGTAGATGCTTTATATACAAAGATCTCATAGCGTTAGCAGGCACAGTACAATTGGGGAGTAATTAGGTAGTAGGTTCTGCTCATAAGCACCTCTAGTTGTTTTCTACAGATACTGGGAATTGAACCAGCAATCATTAACCTCTTCTAGCTAATGCTAAAGGTAGTTTTCAAAAAGGAAAGAAGCACTACATTCATTTACAAAAACATTCAGTTTAATTTTGTTGTCTAACTGTTTTTGTACGTTTAACGTGAGTGACAACTGAGATGAAAACGATTCCCTTTATTGGAAAAAGTCATTTCACTGGATACTGGACGTTTTTATGTAGAGAACAGTTGAACGGTAATAAAACATAAGTTTCAAGGATTATTACATGTCACAATTACTGTTATTAAAAAGAATGAGACAATTCTCCTTGAAAAAAGTCCATACCAGACCGTCTGGTATTGTATCATGCCAGACTCTCTTTTCTAAACAAGCAGCTAATTCATAATAGCAAAAATGCAATGAACAGCTCGCTCATAAAATATGCCGGAAATTTCTTTATTAATTTGTTCTGTCACACCGTTTTCATCACAATCATTCACTTGTGTTACAAAACGCATCATCTGCTTAATTTTGTTTTGCTGTTTTGTTAATTATCAAGGAAAACATAGAGTGACAACTGAATGGAAAACGATTGTAAATGATATTTTGCCTATTTTCATGCATGATTCTCTCAATTTTCTGAATAAGACTACATTTAACTGCTAACTGCACAGTGGGACGGAAACTGTTCGTAAAATCACGTTTTATGCTATGATCCTCATTAGAAATCACACACTATACTTGTAATACGTATATCTCACTTGCATTTTTCTATTTTTCAAACACAGACCTGCAAAGTAGTAATTGAAATCGCTTGAAAATCAATATTTGAAAAGCTCAAGTTGTTTTTACTTTTATTAGAAATAGAACTTTTACTTGCAAAACGTATTTCTACATTGCTTTGTCTTTAACTAAAAGGCATTGCAGTAATGCCAGAAATCAGCTTGTTTAAGTGTAAAGTTTTGTTCCCCTGATCCCTTTCTGATGTCAATTCTTTCATAAGGTATCCCTCTGCAAAACGTATTTACTCAATGGATTCGTGGTTCTTTATGTAGAACAGCAGATAGGAAATAAAACCCTTTAAAAATATGTTTCCACATTTTATTACATGTCACAATCACTGTTTCCAGTATGAATGAGACAATTTCTTGAAAAAGTCCACACCTGGTCGTTTTCTATTTTTCTTATGCGAGACGCTTTTGCAAACAAGCAGTCATCAATTCATAATATATAAAATGCAATGAAATCAGCTCTTAAAAATATGCTGAACTCTTTATTACTTCTTCGTCACACTACTTTTCATTGTTAGTCATACTACTTTTGTCTTACAAAACACATCTGCTTAATTGGATGTTTAACATGAGTGACAACTGAATTAAAACGATTGCAATGACATTTCGTCTATTTCTGATGATTCTCTCACTTTTGTGTATAAGACTACATTTTACAGCAAACTACAGATGCAGCACCTAAATGGTTCGTGTAAATCAAGTTTTAAGCTGTGATCCCATTGCATATTGTCTCCTTTTAATGGGAAATGCCACTAACTTGTAATACGTACATCTTCACTTGCACTTGCTATTAATAATACAAAACCTGCAAAGCAGCAATTGAAAACGCTTGAAAATCAATATTTTTCTATGTTCCAATGCTTATGTCTCTGCTTTACTTGAAAAATAATACTCTAATTAGCACAACCTATTTCACCACATTCTTTGCCTTTATCTCATACAAATGCATAGCAGCCATGAAAAGCGCTTGTAAAAGCAGGAAGTTTTTTCCATGATCCCATGCTGATGTCGAATTCTTTCATAAGGAATTAAACCCTTACTGGAAAAAGTCATTTTACTCACTGGATTCGTGTTTTTTATGTAGAACAGCTGAACGGCAATAAAATCCTTAAAAACATGTTTCCACATTATTACATGTCACAATTACTGTTGTCAGTATGAATGAGACAATTTCTTGAAAAAAAAGTCCATACTGGATCGCCTGGTATTTTCTCATGCCACACTCTCTTTTTGCAAACAAGCAGCTAATTCATAACAGCAGCAAAATGTAATAAAATCGCTCATAAAATATTTGCTAACTCTTTAATCCTTGTCGGTCTCACTGCTTTTCATCACAATCATACTACTTTGTGTTACAAAACCACAACTGCTTAATTTTGTTTAAGTGTTTTGTTAATTGTCATGAAAACATAAGTGACAACTGAATGAAAAACGATTGCCAATGATATTTTGTCTATTTTGCGATGATTCTCTCTCTTTCTGTATAAAGACTACATTTAATTGCTTACTTCATAGCTGGACCGAAATTGTTCGTAAAATCACGTTTTATGCTATGATCCTCATTAGAAATCACACACTTACTTGTAATACGTATAGCTTCACTTGCATTTTCTATTTTTCAAAACAGACCTGCAAAGCAGCAATTGAAATCGCTTGAAAATCAATATTTTAAAGCTCAAGATGTCTTTACTTTTATTAGCAATGGTACTTTTTACTTGCAAAACGTATTTCTACATTGCTTTGTCTTTATCTCATATAGAATGCATTGCAGCAATTAGAAATCGCTTGTTAAGCAAGTTTTGTTCCCTGATCCCTTTCTGATGTCAATTCTTTCATAAAGGTATTATGGAAATGATATACCCTTCTGCAAAACGTATTTACTCAATGGATTCATTAGTTCTTTATGTGAGAACAGCAGAACGGAAATAAAACCCTTAAAAATATGTTTTCACATTATTACATGTCACAATCACTGTTTTCAAGTATGAAAGAAAATTTATTGAAAAATGTCCACACCTGATCGTTTTCTATTTTCTTTGATTCTCTCACTTTTGTGTATAAGACTACATTTTACAGCAAACTACAGATGAAGCACCTAAAATGGTTCGTAAATCAAGTTTTAAGCTGTGATCCCATGCATATTGTCTCTTTTTCATTAGAAATGCCACACTTGCTTGTAATACGTACATCTTCCTTTGCACTTGCTATTTATCATACAACAAATACAACAAAGCAGCAATGAAGCAGCAAAATCAATATTTTTCTATGATCCAATGCTTATGTCTCTGCTTTTACTTAGAAATACTACTCTTACTAGCACAACGTATTTCTGCATTGTTTTTGCCTTTATCTCATACAGAAATGCATAGCAGCAATGAGACATCTCGCTTGTAAAGTAAGTTTTTTCATGATCAAATGCTGTAAAGTAAGTTTTTTTCATGATCAAATAACTTCTTTCATAAGAATTATACCCTTACTGCAAAAAACATATTCACTCACTCGATTTGTGGTCGTCTTTATGTAGAACTGCTGAACAGCAATAAAACCCATGAAATATGTTACACATTGCAAACATTGTTTTTCAGTAAAATTGACACTTTTACTTCAAAAACGCACATAATAAATCGTCTCATATTTTTTTATGCAGAACTGCTGAATCCGCTTCAGCATGTTTAATCTATATTGCTATGGTTAAGACTACAGTTAATTGCAAACCGCACAAAAGACAGCACCGATGTTGTTTGTAAAATCAAGTTTTTGCTATGATCCCATGCTTATTTTACTAAATAATATATTTAATAAATATTAGGACTTTATAGCTTTATATGTTATTTTAACAATTCTAGCTTCGTGCACTGCTTAATGTTTTGAAATATACCTTAATATAATTTACCAATACACTTAGGTGTTATTTAAATGCAATGTGTTTCGATCACTTAAATGTATATTATTTGTAGTTTATGTCAAATGTACCATGTGATTTATGTGAAGTGCAGTTAGTGTTCACCTTAACAGTAATTTTTTGACCCATGTGAAATGGGATTTTAATTATTCTTTCTAATAGGTGTACTGCTAAAATAATGAAAAGCAATTATAGATTAAAATGGTCAGTGTACGTTTGATCATTTTATTTCCTATTTGGAATGAAATAAGAGAAACGAGAAGACGACTCGTTTATTCGTTGTTTCGTTTGTTCAGAAAAATGAAAAACGAGATTTCGGCTCGATTTTCTCATGTTTTGTTTGTGGTTTACAAATCGGTTTATAGTTTCCATATTTCATTTCGCACATGTCCGCGGTGCTGAAACGCCCTTCCATCTGATTGGTCAAATCGCTCCGCCTTCAGTAAAGGGGTTTTAATTTTGTCAGGCAGAATAAAAGTCAGTACAAGTGCGGCGCAGGAATATTGACCTTTAATAACAAATTGTCTGAAACCACCACTCACTGTTACCTTAATTATAACATTTGAAGCAGAAATATGTGGCTGGGCACAACTGCTGCGACTTGCAAGCAAATCCTTTAATGTGAGCTATAGCATACAGTATGCTGACACATTTGTTTCCCTAGGTTATATAGCATTGTATGAATGCCGTATGCCTATGTCCCATTGAAAAATGCAGTGCAAAAAAAGTTCTGTTTGTTTGGATAAAAAAGTGAAGTGCAAATAAAAAGCAACAATGGGCTGAATATGAATAGAGTAATAATGTATCCGTAACATTTCACACTCACACAACATTTCACACAGTCTTTTATTTAGTTCAGAAGACACTAGATGGGGAGGAGGTATAGACTGGTAGGATTAGAAGTTAGGGGATAATTTACATTTCGCAGATGCTTTTATACAAAGCGACTTACAAGTTAGCAGAAGTGGCACACTGGGAGCAATTAGGGTAAAGGTGTCTTGCTCAAGGGCACCTCGGTTGTTTTCTGCTGATACTGGGAATCGAACCAGCAATCATTAACCTCTTCAGCTAATGTAAAGGTAGTTTTCAAAGGAAAAGCACTACATTCATTTACAAAAACATCTGCTTAATTTGTTGTTTAACTGTTTTTTTGTGTTTAACGTGAGTGACAACTGAATGAAAACGATTCCCTTATTGGAAAAAAGTCATTTACTCACTGGATTCGTGTTTTTATGTAGAACAGCTGAACGGCAATAAAACATGTTTCCACATTATTACATGTCACAATTACTGTTGTCAGTATGAATGAGACAATTTCTTGAAAAAAAAGTCCATACCTAGATCGTCTGGTATTTTTCTCATACCAGACTCTCTTTCTGAAACAAGCAGCTAATTCATAATAGCAAAATGCAATGAAATCGCTCATAAAATATGCTGAACTCTTTATTACTTGTTCGTCTCACTGCTTTTCATCACAATCATACTACTTTGTGATTTACAAAACACATCTGCTTAATTTTGTTTAAGTGTTTTGTTAATTATCATGAAAACATGAGTGACAACTGAATGAAAACGATTGCAATGATATTTTGTCTATTTTGCGATGATTCTCTCCCTTTTCTGAATAAGACTACATTTAACTGCTAACTGCTGGCAGGACCGAAATTGTTCGTAAATCCACGTTTTATGCTATGATCCTCATTAGAAATCACACACTTACTTGTAATACGTATATCTTCACTTGCATTTTCTATTTTTCAAACAGACCTGCAAAGCAGCAATTGAAATCGCTTGAAAATCAATATATTTTAAAGCTCAAAGCTGTTTTACTTTTATTAGAAATGGTACTTTTACTTGCAAAACGTATTTCTACATGCTTTGCTTTGTGTAAGGCATTGCAGCAATTAGAAATCGCTTGTTAAACAAGTTTTGTTCCCTGATCCCTTTCTGATGTCAATTCTTTCATAAGGTATCCCTCTGCAAAACGTATTTACTCAATGGATTCGTGGTTCTTTATGTAGAACAGCAGATGGGAAATAAAACCACTTAAAATATGTTTCCACATTATTACATGTCACAATCACTGTTTTCAGTATGAATGAGACAATTTCTTGAAAAAGTCCACACCTGGTCGTTTTCTATTTTCTTATGCGAGACGCTTTTTTGCAAACAAGCAGTCCAATTCATAATAGCAAAATGCAATGAAATCGCTCTTAAAATATGCTGAACTCTTTTATTACTTCTTCGTCACACTACTTTTCATTACAGTCATACTACTTTGTCTTACAAAACACATCTGCTTAATTGGATGTTTAACATGAGTGACAACTGAATTAAAACGATTGCAATGACATTTCGTCTATTTCTGATGATTCTCTCACTTTTGTGTATAAGACTACATTTTACAGCAAACTACAGATGCAGCACCCTAAATGGTTCGTAAATCAAGTTTTAAGCTGTGATCCCATTGCATATTGTCTCCTTTTAATTAGAAATGCCACACTTACTTGTAATACGTACATCTTCACTTGCACTTGCTATTAATAATACAAACCTGCAAAAGCAGCAATTGAAAACGCTTGAAAATCAATATTTTTCTATGTTCCAATGCTTATGTCTCTGCTTTTACTAAGAAATAATACTCTAATTAGCACAACCTATTTCTACATTCTTTTGCCTTTATCTCATACAGAAATGCATAGCAGCCATGAGAAAGCGCTTGTAAAGCAAGTTTTTCCATGATCCCATGCTGATGTCAATTCTTTCATAAGGAATTAAACCCTTACTGGAAAAGCCATTTACTCACTGGATTCGTGTTTTTTATGTGCAGAACAGCTGAACGGCAATAAAATCCTTAAAAACATGTTTCCACATTATTACATGTCACAATTACTGTTGTCAGTATGAATGAGACAATTTCTTGAAAAAAAGTCCATACTAAGATCGTCTGGTATTTTTCTCATGCCAGACTCTCTTTTGCAAACAAAGCAGCTAATTCATAATAGCAAAATGCAATGAAATCGCTCATAAAATATTTGCTGAACTCTTTATTCCTTGTTCGGTCTCACTGCTTTTCATCACAATCATACTACTTTGTGTTACAAAACACAACTGCTTAATTTTGTTTAAGTGTTTTGTTAATTATCATGAAAACATGAGTGACAACTGAATGAAAACGATTGCAATGATATTTTGTCTATTTTGCGATGATTCTCTCACTTTTCTGAATAAGACTACATTTAACTGCTAACTTTGCACAGCTGGACCGAAATTGTTCGTAAATCACGTTTTATGCTATGATCCTCATTAGAAATCACACACTTACTTGTAATACGTATAGCTTCACTTGCATTTTCTATTTTCAAACAGACCTGCAAAGCAGCAATTGAAATCGCTTGAAAATCAATATATTTTAAAAGCTCAAGATGTTTTACTTTTATTAGCAATGGGTACTTTTACTTGCAAAACGTATTTCTACATTGCTTTGTCTTTATGTCATATAGAATGCATTGCAGCAATTAGAAATCGCTTGTTAAGCAAGTTTTGTTCCCTGATCCCCTTTCTGATGTCAATTCTTTCATAAGGTATTATGGATATACCCTTCTGCAAAACGTATTTACTCAATGGATTCGTGGTTCTTTATGTAGAACAGCAGAACGGAAATAAAACCCATAAAAATATGTTTTCACATTATTACATGTCACAATCACTGTTTTCAGTATGATGAGAAAATTTATTGAAAAATGTCCACACCTGATCGTTTTCTATTTTCTTTGATTCTCTCACTTTATGTGACTACATTTTACAGCAAACTACAGATGAAGCACCTAAATGGTTCGTAAATCAAGTTTTAAGCTGTGATCCCATGCATATTGTCTCTTTTTTTTCATTAGAAACTTACTTGTAATACGTACATCTTCACTTTGCACTTGCTATTTATCATACAGACCACCAAGCAAAGCAGCAATGCAACTTAAAAATCGCTCTATGATCCAATGCTTATGTCTGAACTGCTTTTTACTTCGTCATACTACTTCTCACTAGCACAGTCACGTATTTCTATTGTTTTGCCTTTGTCTTACAGAAATGCAGCAGCAATGAGACATCGCTTAAGTTTTTTTCATGATCAAATGCTGTAAAGTAATGTTTTTCATGATCCAAACATGAGTTATGCCCTTACTGGCAAAACATATTCACCTGAATGGTCGTCTTGTGTAGAACTGCTGAACAGCAATAAAACCCATGAAATATGTTTACACATTACATGTCACAAACATTTTGTTTCAGTAAAATTGACACTTTTACTTCAAAAAACGCACATAATAAATCGTCTCATATTTTTTTATGCCAGAACTGCTGAACTGGGCTTGCATGTTTAATCTATATTGCTATGGTTAAGACTACAGTTAATTGCAAACCGCACGATGTTGTTTGTAAATCAAGTTTTCGCTATGATCCCATGCTTATTTTACTAAATAATATATTTAATAAATATTAGGACTTTATAGCTTTATATGTTATTTAACAATTCAGCTTGTGCACTGCTTAATGTTTTGAAATATACCTTAATATAATTTACCAATACACTTAGGTGTTATTTAAATGCAATGTGTGTTTCGATCACTTAAATGTATATTATTTGTAGTTTATGTCAAATGTACCATGTGATTTATGTGAAGTGCAGTTAGTGTTCACCTTAACAGTCATTTTTGACCCATGTAAATGGGATTTTAATTATTCTTTTTCTAATAGGTGTACTGCTAAAAATAATGAAAAGCAATTATAGATTAAAATAGCGGTCAGTGTAATACGTTTTGATCATTTTATTTCCCTATTTGGAATGAAATAAAGAGAAACGAGAAGACCACTCGTTTACTCGTTGTTTCGTTTGTTCAGAAAAAAATGAAAAACGAGATTTCGGCTCGATTTCTCATGTGTTTTGTTGTGGTTTACTCGGTTTATAGTTTCCATACTTTCATTATATGTCCACGGTGCTGAAACGCCCTTCCATCTGATTGGTCAAATCGCTCCGCCTTCAGTAAGGGGTTTTAATTTTGTCAGGCAGAATAAAAGTCAGTACAAGTGCGGCGCAGAATATTGACCTTTAATAACAAATTGTCTGAAACCACCACTCACTGTCACCTTAGTATAACATTTGAAGCAGAAATATGTGGCTGGGCACAACTGCTGCGACTTGCAAGCAAATCCTTTAATGTGAGCTATAGCATACAGTATGCTGACACATTGTTTCTAGGTTATATAGCATTGTATGAATGTCCCATTGTATGCCGTATGCCTATGTCCCATTGAAAAATGCAGTGCAAAAAGTTCTGTTTGTTTGGATAAAAGTGAAGTGCAAATAAAAAGCAACAATGGGCTGAATATGAATAGAGTAATAATGTATCCGTAACATTTCACACTCACACAACATTTCACACAGTCTTTTATTTAGTTCAAAAGACACTAGATGGGGAGGAGGTATAGACTGGTAGGATTAGAAGTTAGGGGATAATATACAGTTTGTACAGCATTTACATTTCGCAGATGCTTTTATACAAAGCGACTTACAAGTTAGCAGTGGCACACTGGGAGCAATTAGGGGTAAGGTGTCTTGCTCAAGGGCACCTCAGTTGTTTACTGCTGATACTGGGAATCGAACCAGCAATCATTAACCTCTTCAGCTAATGTAAAGGTAGTTTTCAAAAGGAAAAGCACTACATTCATTTACAAAAAACATCTGCTTAATTTGTTGTTTAACTGTTTTTTGTGTTTAACGTGATTGACAACTGAATGAAACGATTCCCTTATTGGAAAAAGTCATTTACTCACTGGATTCGTGTTTTTTATGTAGAACAGCTGAACGGCAATAAAACATGTTTCCACATTATTACATGTCACAATTACTGTTGTCAGTATGAATGAGACAATTTCTTGAAAAAAGTCCATACTAGATCGTCTGGTATTTTCTCATGCCAGACTCTCTTTTGCAAACAAGCAGCTAATTCATAATAGCAAAATGCAATGAAATCGCTCATAAAATATGCTGAACTCTTTATTACTTGTTCGTCTCACTGCTTTTCATCACAATCATACTACTTTGTGTTACAAAACACATCTGCTTAATTTTGTTTAAGTGTTTTGTTAATTATCATGAAAACATGAGTGACAACTGAATGAAAACGATTGCAATGATATTTTGTCTATTTTGCGATGATTCTCTCTCTTTTTCTGTATAAGACTACATTTAACTGCTAACTGCACAGCAGGACCGAAATTGTTCGTAAATCACGTTTTATGCTATGATCCTCATTAGAAATCACACACTTACTTGTAATACGTATATCTTCACTTGCATTTTCTATTTTTCAAACAGACCTGCAAAGCAGCAATTGAAATCGCTTGAAAATCAATATTTTTAAAGCTCAAGATGTCTTTACTTTTATTAGAAATGGTACTTTTACTTGCAAAACGTATTTCTACATTGCTTTGTAAGGCATTGCAGCAATTAGAAATCGCTTGTTAAGCAAGTTTTGTTCCCTGATCCCTTTCTGATGTCAATTCTTTCATAAGGTATCCCCTCTGCAAAACGTATTTACTCAATGGATTCGTGGTTCTTTATGTAGAACAGCAGATAGGAAATAAAACCCTTAAAAATATGTTTCCACATTATTACATGTCACAATCACTGTTTTCAGTATGAATGAGACAATTTCTTGAAAAAAGTCCACACCTGGTCGTTTTCTATTTTCTTATGCGAGACGCTTTTTTGCAAACAAGCAGTCAATTCATAATAGCAAAATGCAATGAAATCGCTCTTAAAATATGCTGAACTCTTTATTACTTCTTCGTCACACTACTTTTCATTACAGTCATACTACTTTGTCTTACAAAACACATCTGCTTAATTGGATGTTTAACATGAGTGACAACTGAATTAAAACGATTGCAATGACATTTCGTCTATTTCTGATGATTCTCTCACTTTTGTGTATAAGACTACATTTTACAGCAAACTACAGATGCAGCACCTAAATGGTTCGTAAATCAAGTTTTAAGCTGTGATCCCATGCATATTGTCTCCTTTTAATTAGAAATGCCACACTTACTTGTAATACGTACATCTTCACTTGCACTTGCTATTTATAATACAAACCTGCAAAGCAGCAATTGAAAACGCTTGAAAATCAATATTTTTCTATGTTCCAATGCTTATGTCTCTGCTTTTACTAGAAATAATACTCTAATTAGCACAACCTATTTCTACATTCTTTTGCCTTTATCTCATACAGAAATGCATAGCAGCCATGAGAAAGCGCTTGTAAAGCAAGTTTTTTTCCATGATCCCATGCTGATGTCAATTCTTTCATAAGGAATTAAACCCTTACTGGAAAAAAGTCATTTACTCACTGGATTCGTGTTTTTTATGTAGAACAGCTGAACGGCAATAAAATCCTTAAAACATGTTTCCACATTATTACATGTCACAATTACTGTTGTCAGTATGAATGAGACAATTTCTTGAAAAAGTCCATACTGGATCGCCTGGTATTTTCTCATGCCACACTCTCTTTTGCAAACAAGCAGCTAATTCATAACAGCAAAATGCAATGAAATCGCTCATAAAATATTTGCTAACTCTTTAATCCTTGTCGGTCTCACTGCTTTTCATCACAATCATACTACTTTGTGTTACAAAACACAACTGCTTAATTTTGTTTAAGTGTTTTGTTAATTGTCATGAAAACATGAGTGACAACTGAATGAAAACGATTGCAATGATATTTTGTCTATTTTGCGATGATTCTCTCTTTTTCTGTATAAGACTACATTTAATTGCTAACTTCATAGCTGGACCGAAATTGTTCGTAAATCACGTTTTATGCTATGATCCTCATTAGAAATCACACACTTACTTGTAATACGTATAGCTTCACTTGCATTTTCTATTTTTCAAACAGACCTGCAAAGCAGCAATTGAAATCGCTTGAAAATCAATATTTTTTAAAGCTCAAGATGTCTTTACTTTTATTAGCAATGGTACTTTTACTTGCAAAACGTATTTCTACATTGCTTTGTCTTTATCTCATATAGAATGCATTGCAGCAATTAGAAATCGCTTGTTAAGCAAGTTTTGTTCCCTGATCCCTTTCTGATGTCAATTCTTTCATAAGGTATTATGAAATGATATACCCTTCTGCAAAACGTATTTACTCAATGGATTCGTGGTTCTTTATGTAGAACAGCAGAACGGAAATAAAACCCTTAAAAATATGTTTTCACATTATTACATGTCACAATCACTGTTTTCAGTATGAAAGAAAATTTATTGAAAAAAATGTCCACACCTGATCGTTTTCTATTTTCTTTGATTCTCTCACTTTTGTGTATAAGACTACATTTTACAGCAAACTACAGATGAAGCACCTAAATGGTTCGTAAATCAAGTTTTAAGCTGTGATCCCATGCATATTGTCTCTTTTCATTAGAAATGCCACACTTACTTGTAATACGTACATCTTCACTTGCACTTGCTATTTATCATACAGCAATACAGCAAAGCAGCAATGAAAACGCTTAAAAATCAATATTTTTCTATGATCCAATGCTTATGTCTCTGCTTTTACTAGAAATACTACTCTTACTAGCACAACGTATTTCTGCATTGTTTTGCCTTTATCTCATACAGAATGCATAGCAGCAATGAGACATCGCTTGTAAAGTAAGTTTTTTCATGATCAAATGCTGTAAAGTAAGTTTTTTCATGATCCAAATGCTTCTTTCATAAGGAATTATACCCTTACTGCAAAACATATTCACTCACTCGATTTGTGGTCGTCTTATGTAGAACTGCTGAACAGCAATAAAACCCATGAAATATGTTTACACATTACATGTCACAAACATTGTTTTCAGTAAAATTGACACTTTTACTTCAAAAACGCACATAATAAATCGTCTCATATTTTTTATGCAGAACTGCTGAATCCCGCTTGCATGTTTAATCTATATTGCTATGGTTAAGACTACAGTTAATTGCAAACCGCACAGCAGCACCGATGTTGTTTTGTAAATCAAGTTTTTGCTATGATCCCATGCTTATTTTACTAAATAATATATTTAATAAATATTAGGACTTTATAGCTTTATATGTTATTTAACAATTCTAGCTTGTGCACTGCTTAATGTTTTGAAATATACCTTAATATAATTTACCAATACACTTAGGTGTTATTTAAATGCAATGTGTTTCGATCACTTAAATGTATATTATTTGTAGTTTATGTCAAATGTACCATGTGATTTATGTGAAGTGCAGTTAGTGTTCACCTTAACAGTAATTTTTTGACCCATGTAAATGGGATTTTAATTATTCTTTCTAATAGGTGTACTGCTAAAAATAATGAAAAGCAATTATAGATTAAAATGTGGTCAGTGTACGTTTTGATCATTTTATTTCCTATTTGGAATGAAATAAAGAGAAACGAGAAGACGACTCGTTTATTCGTTGTTTCGTTTGTTCAGAAAAATGAAAAACGAGATTTCGGCCTCGATTTCTCATGTTTTGTTTGTGGTTTACAAATCGGTTTATAGTTTCCATATTTCATTCGCACATGTCCGCGGTGCTGAAACGCCCCTTCCATCTGATTGGTCAAATCGCTCCGCCTTCAGTAAGGGTTTTAATTTTGTCAGGCAGAATAAAAGTCAGTACAAGTGCGGCGCAGAATATTGACCTTTAATAACAAATTGTCTGAAACCACCACTCACTGTTACCTTAGTATAACATTTGAAGCAGAAATATGTGGCTGGGCACAACTGCTGCGACTTGCAAGCAAATCCTTTAATGTGAGCTATAGCATACAGTATGCTGACACATTGTTTCTAGGTTATATAGCATTGTATGAATACCGTATGCCTATGTCCCATTGAAAAATGCAGTGCAAAAGTTCTGTTTGTTTGGATAAAAGTGAAGTGCAAATAAAAAGCAACAATGGGCTGAATATGAATAGAGTAATAATGTATCCGTAACATTTCACACTCACACAACATTTCACACAGTCTTTTATTTAGTTCAAAAGACACTAGATGGGGAGGAGGTATAGACTGGTAGGATTAGAAGTTAGGGGATAATATACAGTTTGTACAGCATTTACATTTCGCAGATGCTTTTATACAAAGCGACTTACAAGTTAGCAGTGGCACACTGGGAGCAATTAGGGGTAAGGTGTCTTGCTCAAGGGCACCTCAGTTGTTTTCTGCTGATACTGGGAATCGAACCAGCAATCATTAACCTCTTCAGCTAATGTAAAGGTAGTTTTCAAAAGGAAAAGCACTACATTCATTTACAAAAACATCTGCTTAATTTGTTGTTTAACTGTTTTTGTGTTTAACGTGAGTGACAACTGAATGAAAACGATTCCCTTATTGGAAAAAGTCATTTACTCACTGGATTCGTGTGTTTTTATGTAGAACAGCTGAACGGCAATAAAACATGTTTCCACATTATTACATGTCACAATTACTGTTGTCAGTATGAATGAGACAATTTCTTGAAAAGTCCATACTAGATCGTCTGGTATTTTCTCATGCCAGACTCTCTTTTTGCAAACAAGCAGCTAATTCATAATAGCAAAATGCAATGAAATCGCTCATAAAATATGCTGAACTCTTTATTACTTGTTCGTCTCACTGCTTTTCATCACAATCATACTACTTTTGTGTTACAAAACACATCTGCTTAATTTTGTTTAAGTGTTTTGTTAATTATCATGAAAACATGAGTGACAACTGAATGAAAACGATTGCAATGATATTTTGTCTATTTTGCGATGATTCTCTCACTTTTCTGAATAAGACTACATTTAACTGCTAACTGCACAGCAGGACCGAAATTGTTCGTAAATCACGTTTTATGCTATGATCCTCATTAGAAATCACACACTTACTTGTAATACGTATATCTTCACTTGCATTTTCTATTTTTCAAACAGACCTGCAAAGCAGCAATTGAAATCGCTTGAAAATCAATATATTTTAAAGCTCAAGCTGTTTTTACTTTTATTAGAAATGGTACTTTTACTTGCAAAACGTATTTCTACATTGCTTTGTCTTTATCTCATATAAAAAGGCATTGCAGCAATTAGAAATCGCTTGTTAAGCAAGTTTTGTTCCCTGATCCCTTTCTGATGTCAATTCTTTCATAAGGTATCCCTCTGCAAAACGTATTTACTCAATGGATTCGTGGTTCTTTATGTAGAACAGCAGATAGGAAATAAAACCCTTAAAAATATGTTTCCACATTATTACATGTCACAATCACTGTTTTCAGTATGAATGAGACAATTTCTTGAAAAAGTCCACACCTGGTCGTTTTCTATTTTCTTATGCGAGACGCTTTTTGCAAACAAGCAGTCAATTCATAATAGCAAAATGCAATGAAATCGCTCTTAAAATATGCTGAACTCTTTTATTACTTCTTCGTCACACTACTTTTCATTACAGTCATACTACTTTGTCTTACAAAACACATCTGCTTAATTGATGTTTAACATGAGTGACAACTGAATTAAAACGATTGCAATGACATTTCGTCTATTTCTGATGATTCTCTCACTTTTGTGTATAAGACTACATTTTACAGCAAACTACAGATGCAGCACCTAAATGGTTCGTAAATCAAGTTTTAAGCTGTGATCCCATGCATATTGTCTCCTTTTAATTAGAAATGCCACACTTACTTGTAATACGTACATCTTCACTTGCACTTGCTATTTATAATACAAACCTGCAAAGCAGCAATTGAAAACGCTTGAAAATCAATATTTTTCTATGTTCCAATGCTTATGTCTCTGCTTTTACTAGAAATAATACTCTAATTAGCACAACCTATTTCTACATTCTTTTGCCTTTATCTCATACAGAAATGCATAGCAGCCATGAGAAAGCGCTTGTAAAGCAAGTTTTTTCCATGATCCCATGCTGATGTCAATTCTTTCATAAGGAATTAAACCCTTACTGGAAAAGTCATTTACTCACTGGATTCGTGTTTTTATGTAGAACAGCTGAACGGCAATAAAATCCTTAAAAACATGTTTCCACATTATTACATGTCACAATTACTGTTGTCAGTATGAATGAGACAATTTCTTGAAAAAGTCCATACTGGATCGCCTGGTATTTTCTCATGCCACACTCTCTTTTGCAAACAAGCAGCTAATTCATAACAGCAAAATGCAATGAAATCGCTCATAAAATATTTGCTAACTCTTTAATCCCTTGTCGGTCTCACTGCTTTTCATCACAATCATACTACTTTGTGTTACAAAACACAACTGCTTAATTTTGTTTAAGTGTTTTGTTAATTGTCATGAAAACATGAGTGACAACTGAATGAAAACGATTGCAATGATATTTTGTCTATTTTGCGATGATTCTCTCTCTTTTCTGTATAAGACTACATTTAATTGCTAACTTCATAGCTGGACCGAAATTGTTCGTAAATCACGTTTTATGCTATGATCCTCATTAGAAATCACACACTTACTTGTAATACGTATAGCTTCACTTGCATTTTCTATTTTTCAAACAGACCTGCAAAGCAGCAATTGAAATCGCTTGAAAATCAATATTTTTAAAGCTCAAGATGTCTTTACTTTTATTAGCAATGGTACTTTTACTTGCAAAACGTATTTCTACATTGCTTTGTCTTTATCTCATATAGAATGCATTGCAGCAATTAGAAATCGCTTGTTAAGCAAGTTTTGTTCCCTGATCCCTTTCTGATGTCAATTCTTTCATAAGGTATTATGAAATGATATACCCTTCTGCAAAACGTATTTACTCAATGGATTCGTGGTTCTTTATGTAGAACAGCAGAACGGAAATAAAACCCTTAAAAATATGTTTTCACATTATTACATGTCACAATCACTGTTTTCAGTATGAAAGAAAATTTATTGAAAAATGTCCACACCTGATCGTTTTCTATTTTCTTTGATTCTCTCACTTTTGTGTATAAGACTACATTTTACAGCAAACTACAGATGAAGCACCTAAATGGTTCGTAAATCAAGTTTTAAGCTGTGATCCCATGCATATTGTCTCTTTTTCATTAGAAATGCCACACTTACTTGTAATACGTACATCTTCACTTGCACTTGCTATTTATCATACAGCAATACAGCAAAGCAGCAATGAAAACGCTTAAAATCAATATTTTCTATGATCCAATGCTTATGTCTCTGCTTTTACTAGAAATACTACTCTTACTAGCACAACGTATTTCTGCATTGTTTTGCCTTTATCTCATACAGAAATGCATAGCAGCAATGAGACATCGCTTGTAAAGTAAGTTTTTTCATGATCAAATGCTGTAAAGTAAGTTTTTTTCATGATCCAAATGCTTCTTTCATAAGGAATTATACCCTTACTGCAAAACATATTCACTCACTCGATTTGTGGTCGTCTTATGTAGAACTGCTGAACAGCAATAAAACCCATGAAATATGTTTACACATTACATGTCACAAACATTGTTTTCAGTAAAATTGACACTTTTACTTCAAAACGCACATAATAAATCGTCTCATATTTTTTATGCAGAACTGCTGAATCCGCTTGCATGTTTAATCTATATTGCTATGGTTAAGACTACAGTTAATTGCAAACCGCACAGCAGCACCGATGTTGTTTGTAAATCAAGTTTTTGCTATGATCCCATGCTTATTTTACTAAATAATATATTTAATAAATATTAGGACTTTATAGCTTTATATGTTATTTAACAATTCTAGCTTGTGCACTGCTTAATGTTTTGAAATATACCTTAATATAATTTACCAATACACTTAGGTGTTATTTAAATGCAATGTGTTTCGATCACTTAAATGTATATTATTTGTAGTTTATGTCAAATGTACCATGTGATTTATGTGAAGTGCAGTTAGTGTTCACCTTAACAGTAATTTTTGACCCATGTAAATGGGATTTTAATTATTCTTTCTAATAGGTGTACTGCTAAAAATAATGAAAAGCAATTATAGATTAAAATGTGGTCAGTGTACGTTTTGATCATTTTATTTCCTATTTGGAATGAAATAAAGAGAAACGAGAAGACGACTCGTTTATTCGTTGTTTCGTTTGTTCAGAAAAATGAAAAACGAGATTTCGGCTCGATTTCTCATGTTTTGTTTGTGGTTTACAAATCGGTTTATAGTTTCCATATTTCATTCGCACATGTCCGCGGTGCTGAAACGCCCTTCCATCTGATTGGTCAAATCGCTCCGCCTTCAGTAAGGGGTTTTAATTTTGTCAGGCAGAATAAAAGTCAGTACAAGTGCGGCGCAGAATATTGACCTTTAATAACAAATTGTCTGAAACCACCACTCACTGTTACCTTAGTATAACATTTGAAGCAGAAATATGTGGCTGGGCACAACTGCTGCGACTTGCAAGCAAATCCTTTAATGTGAGCTATAGCATACAGTATGCTGACACATTGTTTCTAGGTTATATAGCATTGTATGAATACCGTATGCCTATGTCCCATTGAAAATGCAGTGCAAAAGTTCTGTTTGTTTGGATAAAAGTGAAGTGCAAATAAAAAGCAACAATGGGCTGAATATGAATAGAGTAATAATGTATCCGTAACATTTCACACTCACACAACATTTCACACAGTCTTTATTTAGTTCAGAAGACACTAGATGGGGAGGAGGTATAGACTGGTAGGATTAGAAGTTAGGGGATAATATACAGTTTGTACAGCATTTACATTTCGCAGATGCTTTTATACAAAGCGACTTACAAGTTAGCAGTGGCACACTGGGAGCAATTAGGGGTAAGGTGTCTTGCTCAAGGGCACCTCAGTTGTTTTCTGCTGATACTGGGAATCGAACCAGCAATCATTAACCTCTTCAGCTAATGTAAAGGTAGTTTTCAAAAGGAAAAGCACTACATTCATTTACAAAAACATCTGCTTAATTTGTTGTTTAACTGTTTTTGTGTTTAACGTGAGTGACAACTGAATGAAAACGATTCCCTTATTGGAAAAAGTCATTTACTCACTGGATTCGTGTTTTTATGTAGAACAGCTGAACGGCAATAAAACATGTTTCCACATTATTACATGTCACAATTACTGTTGTCAGTATGAATGAGACAATTTCTTGAAAAAGTCCATACTAGATCGTCTGGTATTTTCTCATGCCAGACTCTCTTTTGCAAACAAGCAGCTAATTCATAATAGCAAAATGCAATGAAATCGCTCATAAAATATGCTGAACTCTTTATTACTTGTTCGTCTCACTGCTTTTCATCACAATCATACTACTTTGTGTTACAAAACACATCTGCTTAATTTTGTTTAAGTGTTTTGTTAATTATCATGAAAACATGAGTGACAACTGAATGAAAACGATTGCAATGATATTTTGTCTATTTTTGCGATGATTCTCTCACTTTTCTGAATAAGACTACATTTAACTGCTAACTGCACAGCAGGACCGAAATTGTTCGTAAATCACGTTTTATGCTATGATCCTCATTAGAAATCACACACTTACTTGTAATACGTATATCTTCACTTGCATTTTCTATTTTTCAAACAGACCTGCAAAGCAGCAATTGAAATCGCTTGAAAATCAATATATTTTAAAGCTCAAGCTGTTTTTACTTTTATTAGAAATGGTACTTTTACTTGCAAAACGTATTTCTACATTGCTTTGTCTTTATCTCATATAAAAGGCATTGCAGCAATTAGAAATCGCTTGTTAAGCAAGTTTTGTTCCCTGATCCCTTTCTGATGTCAATTCTTTCATAAGGTATCCCCTCTGCAAAACGTATTTACTCAATGGATTCGTGGTTCTTTATGTAGAACAGCAGATAGGAAATAAAACCCTTAAAAATATGTTTCCACATTATTACATGTCACAATCACTGTTTTCAGTATGAATGAGACAATTTCTTGAAAAAAGTCCACACCTGGTCGTTTTCTATTTTCTTATGCGAGACGCTTTTTGCAAACAAGCAGTCAATTCATAATAGCAAAATGCAATGAAATCGCTCTTAAAATATGCTGAACTCTTTATTACTTCTTCGTCACACTACTTTTCATTACAGTCATACTACTTTGTCTTACAAAACACATCTGCTTAATTGGATGTTTAACATGAGTGACAACTGAATTAAAACGATTGCAATGACATTTCGTCTATTTCTGATGATTCTCTCACTTTTGTGTATAAGACTACATTTTACAGCAAACTACAGATGCAGCACCTAAATGGTTCGTAAATCAAGTTTTAAGCTGTGATCCCATGCATATTGTCTCCTTTTAATTAGAAATGCCACACTTACTTGTAATACGTACATCTTCACTTGCACTTGCTATTTATAATACAAACCTGCAAAGCAGCAATTGAAAACGCTTGAAAATCAATATTTTTCTATGTTCCAATGCTTATGTCTCTGCTTTTACTAGAAATAATACTCTAATTAGCACAACCTATTTCTACATTCTTTTGCCTTTATCTCATACAGAAATGCATAGCAGCCATGAGAAAGCGCTTGTAAAGCAAGTTTTTTCCATGATCCCATGCTGATGTCAATTCTTTCATAAGGAATTAAACCCTTACTGGAAAAAGTCATTTACTCACTGGATTCGTGTTTTTATGTAGAACAGCTGAACGGCAATAAAATCCTTAAAAACATGTTTCCACATTATTACATGTCACAATTACTGTTGTCAGTATGAATGAGACAATTTCTTGAAAAAGTCCATACTGGATCGCCTGGTATTTTCTCATGCCACACTCTCTTTTGCAAACAAGCAGCTAATTCATAACAGCAAAATGCAATGAAATCGCTCATAAAATATTTGCTAACTCTTTAATCCTTGTCGGTCTCACTGCTTTTCATCACAATCATACTACTACTTTGTGTTACAAAACACAACTGCTTAATTTTGTTTAAGTGTTTTGTTAATTGTCATGAAAACATGAGTGACAACTGAATGAAAACGATTGCAATGATATTTTGTCTATTTTTGCGATGATTCTCTCTCTTTTCTGTATAAGACTACATTTAATTGCTAACTTCATAGCTGGACCGAAATTGTTCGTAAATCACGTTTTATGCTATGATCCTCATTAGAAATCACACACTTACTTGTAATACGTATAGCTTCACTTGCATTTTCTATTTTTCAAACAGACCTGCAAAGCAGCAATTGAAATCGCTTGAAAATCAATATTTTTAAAGCTCAAGATGTCTTTACTTTTATTAGCAATGGTACTTTTACTTGCAAAACGTATTTCTACATTGCTTTGTCTTTATCTCATATAGAATGCATTGCAGCAATTAGAAATCGCTTGTTAAGCAAGTTTTGTTCCCTGATCCCTTTCTGATGTCAATTCTTTCATAAGGTATTATGAAATGATATACCCTTCTGCAAAACGTATTTACTCAATGGATTCGTGGTTCTTTATGTAGAACAGCAGAACGGAAATAAAACCCTTAAAAATATGTTTTCACATTATTACATGTCACAATCACTGTTTTCAGTATGAAAGAAAATTTATTGAAAAATGTCCACACCTGATCGTTTTCTATTTTCTTTGATTCTCTCACTTTTGTGTATAAGACTACATTTTACAGCAAACTACAGATGAAGCACCTAAATGGTTCGTAAATCAAGTTTTAAGCTGTGATCCCATGCATATTGTCTCTTTTTCATTAGAAATGCCACACTTACTTGTAATACGTACATCTTCACTTGCACTTGCTATTTATCATACAGCAACCTGCAAAGCAGCAATGAAAACGCTTAAAAATCAATATTTTTCTATGATCCAATGCTTATGTCTCTGCTTTTACTAGAAATACTACTCTTACTAGCACAACGTATTTCTGCATTGTTTTGCCTTTATCTCATACAGAAATGCATAGCAGCAATGAGACATCGCTTGTAAAGTAAGTTTTTTCATGATCAAATGCTGTAAAGTAAGTTTTTTTCATGATCCAAATGCTTCTTTCATAAGGAATTATACCCTTACTGCAAAACATATTCACTCACTCGATTTGTGGTCGTCTTATGTAGAACTGCTGAACAGCAATAAAACCCATGAAATATGTTTACACATTACATGTCACAAACATTGTTTTCAGTAAAATTGACACTTTTACTTCAAAAACGCACATAATAAATCGTCTCATATTTTTTTATGCAGAACTGCTGAATCCGCTTGCATGTTTAATCTATATTGCTATGGTTAAGACTACAGTTAATTGCAAACCGCACAGCAGCACCGATGTTGTTTGTAAATCAAGTTTTTGCTATGATCCCATGCTTATTTTTACTAAATAATATATTTAATAAATATTAGGACTTTATAGCTTTATATGTTATTTAACAATTCTAGCTTGTGCACTGCTTAATGTTTTGAAATATACCTTAATATAATTTACCAATACACTTAGGTGTTATTTAAATGCAATGTGTTTCGATCACTTAAATGTATATTATTTGTAGTTTATGTCAAATGTACCATGTGATTTATGTGAAGTGCAGTTAGTGTTCACCTTAACAGTAATTTTTTGACCCATGTAAATGGGATTTTAATTATTCTTTCTAATAGGTGTACTGCTAAAAATAATGAAAAGCAATTATAGATTAAAATGTGGTCAGTGTACGTTTTGATCATTTTATTTCCTATTTGGAATGAAATAAAGAGAAACGAGAAGACGACTCGTTTATTCGTTGTTTCGTTTGTTCAGAAAAATGAAAAACGAGATTTCGGCTCGATTTCTCATGTTTTGTTTGTGGTTTACAAATCGGTTTATAGTTTCCATATTTCATTCGCACATGTCCGCGGTGCTGAAACGCCCTTCCATCTGATTGGTCAAATCGCTCCGCCTTCAGTAAGGGGTTTTAATTTTGTCAGGCAGAATAAAAGTCAGTACAAGTGCGGCGCAGAATATTGACCTTTAATAACAAATTGTCTGAAACCACCACTCACTGTTACCTTAGTATAACATTTGAAGCAGAAATATGTGGCTGGGCACAACTGCTGCGACTTGCAAGCAAATCCTTTAATGTGAGCTATAGCATACAGTATGCTGACACATTGTTTCTAGGTTATATAGCATTGTATGAATACCGTATGCCTATGTCCCATTGAAAATGCAGTGCAAAAAGTTCTGTTTGTTTGGATAAAAGTGAAGTGCAAATAAAAAGCAACAATGGGCTGAATATGAATAGAGTAATAATGTATCCGTAACATTTCACACTCACACAACATTTCACACAGTCTTTTATTTAGTTCAGAAGACACTAGATGGGGAGGAGGTATAGACTGGTAGGATTAGAAGTTAGGGGATAATATACAGTTTGTACAGCATTTACATTTCGCAGATGCTTTTATACAAAGCGACTTACAAGTTAGCAGTGGCACACTGGGAGCAATTAGGGGTAAGGTGTCTTGCTCAAGGGCACCTCAGTTGTTTTCTGCTGATACTGGGAATCGAACCAGCAATCATTAACCTCTTCAGCTAATGTAAAGGTAGTTTTCAAAAGGAAAAGCACTACATTCATTTACAAAAAACATCTGCTTAATTTGTTGTTTAACTGTTTTTTGTGTTTAACGTGAGTGACAACTGAATGAAAACGATTCCCTTATTGGAAAAAAGTCATTTACTCACTGGATTCGTGTTTTTATGTAGAACAGCTGAACGGCAATAAAACATGTTTCCACATTATTACATGTCACAATTACTGTTGTCAGTATGAATGAGACAATTTCTTGAAAAAGTCCATACTAGATCGTCTGGTATTTTCTCATGCCAGACTCTCTTTTTGCAAACAAGCAGCTAATTCATAATAGCAAAATGCAATGAAATCGCTCATAAAATATGCTGAACTCTTTATTACTTGTTCGTCTCACTGCTTTTCATCACAATCATACTACTTTGTGTTACAAAACACATCTGCTTAATTTTGTTTAAGTGTTTTGTTAATTATCATGAAAACATGAGTGACAACTGAATGAAAACGATTGCAATGATATTTTGTCTATTTTGCGATGATTCTCTCACTTTTCTGAATAAGACTACATTTAACTGCTAACTGCACAGCAGGACCGAAATTGTTCGTAAATCACGTTTTATGCTATGATCCTCATTAGAAATCACACACTTACTTGTAATACGTATATCTTCACTTGCATTTTCTATTTTTCAAACAGACCTGCAAAGCAGCAATTGAAATCGCTTGAAAATCAATATATTTTAAAGCTCAAGCTGTTTTACTTTTATTAGAAATGGTACTTTTACTTGCAAAACGTATTTCTACATTGCTTTGTCTTTATCTCATATAAAAGGCATTGCAGCAATTAGAAATCGCTTGTTAAGCAAGTTTTGTTCCCTGATCCCTTTCTGATGTCAATTCTTTCATAAGGTATCCCTCTGCAAAACGTATTTACTCAATGGATTCGTGGTTCTTTATGTAGAACAGCAGATAGGAAATAAAACCCTTAAAAATATGTTTCCACATTATTACATGTCACAATCACTGTTTTCAGTATGAATGAGACAATTTCTTGAAAAAGTCCACACCTGGTCGTTTTCTATTTTCTTATGCGAGACGCTTTTTGCAAACAAGCAGTCAATTCATAATAGCAAAATGCAATGAAATCGCTCTTAAAATATGCTGAACTCTTTATTACTTCTTCGTCACACTACTTTTCATTACAGTCATACTACTTTGTCTTACAAAACACATCTGCTTAATTGGATGTTTAACATGAGTGACAACTGAATTAAAACGATTGCAATGACATTTCGTCTATTTCTGATGATTCTCTCACTTTTGTGTATAAGACTACATTTTACAGCAAACTACAGATGCAGCACCTAAATGGTTCGTAAATCAAGTTTTAAGCTGTGATCCCATGCATATTGTCTCCTTTTAATTAGAAATGCCACACTTACTTGTAATACGTACATCTTCACTTGCACTTGCTATTTATAATACAAACCTGCAAAGCAGCAATTGAAAACGCTTGAAAATCAATATTTTTCTATGTTCCAATGCTTATGTCTCTGCTTTTACTAGAAATAATACTCTAATTAGCACAACCTATTTCTACATTCTTTTGCCTTTATCTCATACAGAAATGCATAGCAGCCATGAGAAAGCGCTTGTAAAGCAAGTTTTTTCCATGATCCCATGCTGATGTCAATTCTTTCATAAGGAATTAAACCCTTACTGGAAAAAGTCATTTACTCACTGGATTCGTGTTTTTTATGTAGAACAGCTGAACGGCAATAAAATCCTTAAAAACATGTTTCCACATTATTACATGTCACAATTACTGTTGTCAGTATGAATGAGACAATTTCTTGAAAAAAGTCCATACTGGATCGCCTGGTATTTTCTCATGCCACACTCTCTTTTGCAAACAAGCAGCTAATTCATAACAGCAAAATGCAATGAAATCGCTCATAAAATATTTGCTAACTCTTTAATCCTTGTCGGTCTCACTGCTTTTCATCACAATCATACTACTTTGTGTTACAAAACACAACTGCTTAATTTTGTTTAAGTGTTTTGTTAATTGTCATGAAAACATGAGTGACAACTGAATGAAAACGATTGCAATGATATTTTGTCTATTTTGCGCGATGATTCTCTCTCTTTTCTGTATAAGACTACATTTAATTGCTAACTTCATAGCTGGACCGAAATTGTTCGTAAATCACGTTTTATGCTATGATCCTCATTAGAAATCACACACTTACTTGTAATACGTATAGCTTCACTTGCATTTTCTATTTTTCAAACAGACCTGCAAAGCAGCAATTGAAATCGCTTGAAAATCAATATTTTTAAAGCTCAAGATGTCTTTACTTTTATTAGCAATGGTACTTTTACTTGCAAAACGTATTTCTACATTGCTTTGTCTTTATCTCATATAGAATGCATTGCAGCAATTAGAAATCGCTTGTTAAGCAAGTTTTGTTCCCTGATCCCTTTCTGATGTCAATTCTTTCATAAGGTATTATGAAATGATATACCCTTCTGCAAAACGTATTTACTCAATGGATTCGTGGTTCTTTATGTAGAACAGCAGAACGGAAATAAAACCCTTAAAAATATGTTTTCACATTATTACATGTCACAATCACTGTTTTCAGTATGAAAGAAAATTTATTGAAAAATGTCCACACCTGATCGTTTTCTATTTTCTTTGATTCTCTCACTTTTGTGTATAAGACTACATTTTACAGCAAACTACAGATGAAGCACCTAAATGGTTCGTAAATCAAGTTTTAAGCTGTGATCCCATGCATATTGTCTCTTTTTCATTAGAAATGCCACACTTACTTGTAATACGTACATCTTCACTTGCACTTGCTATTTATCATACAGCAATACAGCAAAGCAGCAATGAAAACGCTTAAAAATCAATATTTTTCTATGATCCAATGCTTATGTCTCTGCTTTTACTAGAAATACTACTCTTACTAGCACAACGTATTTCTGCATTGTTTTGCCTTTATCTCATACAGAAATGCATAGCAGCAATGAGACATCGCTTGTAAAGTAAGTTTTTTTCATGATCAAATGCTGTAAAGTAAGTTTTTTCATGATCCAAATGCTTCTTTCATAAGGAATTATACCCTTACTGCAAAACATATTCACTCACTCGATTTGTGGTCGTCTTATGTAGAACTGCTGAACAGCAATAAAACCCATGAAATATGTTTACACATTACATGTCACAAACATTGTTTTCAGTAAAATTGACACTTTTACTTCAAAAACGCACATAATAAATCGTCTCATATTTTTTTATGCAGAACTGCTGAATCCGCTTGCATGTTTAATCTATATTGCTATGGTTAAGACTACAGTTAATTGCAAACCGCACAGCAGCACCGATGTTGTTTGTAAATCAAGTTTTTTGCTATGATCCCATGCTTATTTTTACTAAATAATATATTTAATAAATATTAGGACTTTATAGCTTTATATGTTATTTAACAATTCTAGCTTGTGCACTGCTTAATGTTTTGAAATATACCTTAATATAATTTACCAATACACTTAGGTGTTATTTAAATGCAATGTGTTTCGATCACTTAAATGTATATTATTTGTAGTTTATGTCAAATGTACCATGTGATTTATGTGAAGTGCAGTTAGTGTTCACCTTAACAGTAATTTTTTTTGACCCATGTAAATGGGATTTTAATTATTCTTTCTAATAGGTGTACTGCTAAAAATAATGAAAAGCAATTATAGATTAAAATGTGGTCAGTGTACGTTTTGATCATTTTATTTCCTATTTGGAATGAAATAAAGAGAAACGAGAAGACGACTCGTTTATTCGTTGTTTCGTTTGTTCAGAAAAATGAAAAACGAGATTTCGGCTCGATTTCTCATGTTTTGTTTGTGGTTTACAAATCGGTTTATAGTTTCCATATTTCATTCGCACATGTCCGCGGTGCTGAAACGCCCCTTCCATCTGATTGGTCAAATCGCTCCGCCTTCAGTAAGGGGTTTTAATTTTGTCAGGCAGAATAAAAGTCAGTACAAGTGCGGCGCAGAATATTGACCTTTAATAACAAATTGTCTGAAACCACCACTCACTGTTACCTTAGTATAACATTTGAAGCAGAAATATGTGGCTGGGCACAACTGCTGCGACTTGCAAGCAAATCCTTTAATGTGAGCTATAGCATACAGTATGCTGACACATTGTTTCTAGGTTATATAGCATTGTATGAATACCGTATGCCTATGTCCCATTGAAAAATGCAGTGCAAAAGTTCTGTTTGTTTGGATAAAAGTGAAGTGCAAATAAAAAGCAACAATGGGCTGAATATGAATAGAGTAGTAATAATGTATCCGTAACATTTCACACTCACACAACATTTCACACAGTCTTTTATTTAGTTCAGAAGACACTAGATGGGGAGGAGGTATAGACTGGTAGGATTAGAAGTTAGGGGATAATATACAGTTTGTACAGCATTTACATTTCGCAGATGCTTTTATACAAAGCGACTTACAAGTTAGCAGTGGCACACTGGGAGCAATTAGGGGTAAGGTGTCTTGCTCAAGGGCACCTCAGTTGTTTTCTGCTGATACTGGGAATCGAACCAGCAATCATTAACCTCTTCAGCTAATGTAAAGGTAGTTTTCAAAAGGAAAAGCACTACATTCATTTACAAAAACATCTGCTTAATTTGTTGTTTAACTGTTTTTGTGTTTAACGTGAGTGACAACTGAATGAAAACGATTCCCTTATTGGAAAAAAAAAGTCATTTACTCACTGGATTCGTGTTTTTATGTAGAACAGCTGAACGGCAATAAAACATGTTTCCACATTATTACATGTCACAATTACTGTTGTCAGTATGAATGAGACAATTTCTTGAAAAAGTCCATACTAGATCGTCTGGTATTTTCTCATGCCAGACTCTCTTTTGCAAACAAGCAGCTAATTCATAATAGCAAAATGCAATGAAATCGCTCATAAAATATGCTGAACTCTTTATTACTTGTTCGTCTCACTGCTTTTCATCACAATCATACTACTTTGTGTTACAAAACACATCTGCTTAATTTTGTTTAAGTGTTTTGTTAATTATCATGAAAACATGAGTGACAACTGAATGAAAACGATTGCAATGATATTTTGTCTATTTTGCGATGATTCTCTCACTTTTCTGAATAAGACTACATTTAACTGCTAACTGCACAGCAGGACCGAAATTGTTCGTAAATCACGTTTTATGCTATGATCCTCATTAGAAATCACACACTTACTTGTAATACGTATATCTTCACTTGCATTTTCTATTTTTCAAACAGACCTGCAAAGCAGCAATTGAAATCGCTTGAAAATCAATATATTTTAAAGCTCAAGCTGTTTTACTTTTATTAGAAATGGTACTTTTACTTGCAAAACGTATTTCTACATTGCTTTGTCTTTATCTCATATAAAAGGCATTGCAGCAATTAGAAATCGCTTGTTAAGCAAGTTTTGTTCCCTGATCCCTTTCTGATGTCAATTCTTTCATAAGGTATCCCCTCTGCAAAACGTATTTACTCAATGGATTCGTGGTTCTTTATGTAGAACAGCAGATAGGAAATAAAACCCTTAAAAATATGTTTCCACATTATTACATGTCACAATCACTGTTTTCAGTATGAATGAGACAATTTCTTGAAAAAGTCCACACCTGGTCGTTTTCTATTTTCTTATGCGAGACGCTTTTTGCAAACAAGCAGTCAATTCATAATAGCAAAATGCAATGAAATCGCTCTTAAAATATGCTGAACTCTTTATTACTTCTTCGTCACACTACTTTTCATTACAGTCATACTACTTTGTCTTACAAAACACATCTGCTTAATTGGATGTTTAACATGAGTGACAACTGAATTAAAACGATTGCAATGACATTTCGTCTATTTCTGATGATTCTCTCACTTTTGTGTATAAGACTACATTTTACAGCAAACTACAGATGCAGCACCTAAATGGTTCGTAAATCAAGTTTTAAGCTGTGATCCCATGCATATTGTCTCCTTTTAATTAGAAATGCCACACTTACTTGTAATACGTACATCTTCACTTGCACTTGCTATTTATAATACAAACCTGCAAAGCAGCAATTGAAAACGCTTGAAAATCAATATTTTTCTATGTTCCAATGCTTATGTCTCTGCTTTTACTAGAAATAATACTCTAATTAGCACAACCTATTTCTACATTCTTTTGCCTTTATCTCATACAGAAATGCATAGCAGCCATGAGAAAGCGCTTGTAAAGCAAGTTTTTTCCATGATCCCATGCTGATGTCAATTCTTTCATAAGGAATTAAACCCTTACTGGAAAAAGTCATTTACTCACTGGATTCGTGTTTTTATGTAGAACAGCTGAACGGCAATAAAATCCTTAAAACATGTTTCCACATTATTACATGTCACAATTACTGTTGTCAGTATGAATGAGACAATTTCTTGAAAAAGTCCATACTGGATCGCCTGGTATTTTCTCATGCCACACTCTCTTTTGCAAACAAGCAGCTAATTCATAACAGCAAAATGCAATGAAATCGCTCATAAAATATTTGCTAACTCTTTAATCCTTGTCGGTCTCACTGCTTTTCATCACAATCATACTACTTTGTGTTACAAAACACAACTGCTTAATTTTGTTTAAGTGTTTTGTTAATTGTCATGAAAACATGAGTGACAACTGAATGAAAACGATTGCAATGATATTTTGTCTATTTTGCGATGATTCTCTCTCTTTTCTGTATAAGACTACATTTAATTGCTAACTTCATAGCTGGACCGAAATTGTTCGTAAATCACGTTTTATGCTGCTATGATCCTCATTAGAAATCACACACTTACTTGTAATACGTATAGCTTCACTTGCATTTTCTATTTTTCAAACAGACCTGCAAAGCAGCAATTGAAATCGCTTGAAAATCAATATTTTTTAAAGCTCAAGATGTCTTTACTTTTATTAGCAATGGTACTTTTACTTGCAAAACGTATTTCTACATTGCTTTGTCTTTATCTCATATAGAATGCATTGCAGCAATTAGAAATCGCTTGTTAAGCAAGTTTTGTTCCCTGATCCCTTTCTGATGTCAATTCTTTCATAAGGTATTATGAAATGATATACCCTTCTGCAAAACGTATTTACTCAATGGATTCGTGGTTCTTTATGTAGAACAGCAGAACGGAAATAAAACCCTTAAAAATATGTTTTCACATTATTACATGTCACAATCACTGTTTTCAGTATGAAAGAAAATTTATTGAAAAATGTCCACACCTGATCGTTTTCTATTTTCTTTGATTCTCTCACTTTTGTGTATAAGACTACATTTTACAGCAAACTACAGATGAAGCACCTAAATGGTTCGTAAATCAAGTTTTAAGCTGTGATCCCATGCATATTGTCTCTCTTTTCATTAGAAATGCCACACTTACTTGTAATACGTACATCTTCACTTGCACTTGCTATTTATCATACAGACCTGCAAAGCAGCAATGAAAACGCTTTAAAATCAATATTTTTCTATGATCCAATGCTTATGTCTCTGCTTTTACTAGAAATACTACTCTTACTAGCACAACGTATTTCTGCATTGTTTTGCCTTTATCTCATACAGAAATGCATAGCAGCAATGAGACATCGCTTGTAAAGTAAGTTTTTTCATGATCAAATGCTGTAAAGTAAGTTTTTTCATGATCCAAATGCTTCTTTCATAAGGAATTATACCCTTACTGCAAAACATATTCACTCACTCGATTTGTGGTCGTCTTATGTAGAACTGCTGAACAGCAATAAAACCCATGAAATATGTTTACACATTACATGTCACAAACATTGTTTTCAGTAAAATTGACACTTTTACTTCAAAACGCACATAATAAATCGTCTCATATTTTTTTATGCAGAACTGCTGAATCCGCTTGCATGTTTAATCTATATTGCTATGGTTAAGACTACAGTTAATTGCAAACCGCACAGCAGCACCGATGTTGTTTGTAAATCAAGTTTTTGCTATGATCCCATGCTTATTTTACTAAATAATATATTTAATAAATATTAGGACTTTATAGCTTTATATGTTATTTAACAATTCTAGCTTGTGCACTGCTTAATGTTTTGAAATATACCTTAATATAATTTACCAATACACTTAGGTGTTATTTAAATGCAATGTGTTTCGATCACTTAAATGTATATTATTTGTAGTTTATGTCAAATGTACCATGTGATTTATGTGAAGTGCAGTTAGTGTTCACCTTAACAGTAATTTTTTGACCCATGTAAATGGGATTTTAATTATTCTTTCTAATAGGTGTACTGCTAAAAATAATGAAAAGCAATTATAGATTAAAATGTGGTCAGTGTACGTTTTGATCATTTTATTTCCTATTTGGAATGAAATAAAGAGAAACGAGAAGACGACTCGTTTATTCGTTGTTTCGTTTGTTCAGAAAAATGAAAAACGAGATTTCGGCTCGATTTCTCATGTTTTGTTTGTGGTTTACAAATCGGTTTATAGTTTCCATATTTCATTCGCACATGTCCGCGGTGCTGAAACGCCCCTTCCATCTGATTGGTCAAATCGCTCCGCCTTCAGTAAGGGGTTTTAATTTTGTCAGGCAGAATAAAAGTCAGTACAAGTGCGGCGCAGAATATTGACCTTTAATAACAAATTGTCTGAAACCACCACTCACTGTTACCTTAGTATAACATTTGAAGCAGAAATATGTGGCTGGGCACAACTGCTGCGACTTGCAAGCAAATCCTTTAATGTGAGCTATAGCATACAGTATGCTGACACATTGTTTCTAGGTTATATAGCATTGTATGAATACCGTATGCCTATGTCCCATTGAAAAAATGCAGTGCAAAAAGTTCTGTTTGTTTGGATAAAAGTGAAGTGCAAATAAAAAGCAACAATGGGCTGAATATGAATAGAGTAATAATGTATCCGTAACATTTCACACTCACACAACATTTCACACAGTCTTTTATTTAGTTCAAAAGACACTAGATGGGGAGGAGGTATAGACTGGTAGGATTAGAAGTTAGGGGATAATATACAGTTTGTACAGCATTTACATTTCGCAGATGCTTTTATACAAAGCGACTTACAAGTTAGCAGTGGCACACTGGGAGCAATTAGGGGTAAGGTGTCTTGCTCAAGGGCACCTCAGTTGTTTTCTGCTGATACTGGGAATCGAACCAGCAATCATTAACCTCTTCAGCTAATGTAAAGGTAGTTTTCAAAAGGAAAAGCACTACATTCATTTACAAAAAACATCTGCTTAATTTGTTGTTTAACTGTTTTTTGTGTTTAACGTGAGTGACAACTGAATGAAAACGATTCCCTTATTGGAAAAAAAGTCATTTACTCACTGGATTCGTGTTTTTTATGTAGAACAGCTGAACGGCAATAAAACATGTTTCCACATTATTACATGTCACAATTACTGTTGTCAGTATGAATGAGACAATTTCTTGAAAAAAGTCCATACTAGATCGTCTGGTATTTTCTCATGCCAGACTCTCTTTTGCAAACAAGCAGCTAATTCATAATAGCAAAATGCAATGAAATCGCTCATAAAATATGCTGAACTCTTTATTACTTGTTCGTCTCACTGCTTTTCATCACAATCATACTACTTTGTGTTACAAAACACATCTGCTTAATTTTGTTTAAGTGTTTTGTTAATTATCATGAAAACATGAGTGACAACTGAATGAAAACGATTGCAATGATATTTTGTCTATTTTTTTATGATGATTCTCTCACTTTTCTGAATAAGACTACATTTAACTGCTAACTGCACAGCAGGACCGAAATTGTTCGTAAATCACGTTTTATGCTATGATCCTCATTAGAAATCACACACTTACTTGTAATACGTATATCTTCACTTGCATTTTCTATTTTTCAAACAGACCTGCAAAGCAGCAATTGAAATCGCTTGAAAATCAATATATTTTAAAGCTCAAGCTGTTTTACTTTTATTAGAAATGGTACTTTTACTTGCAAAACGTATTTCTACATTGCTTTGTCTTTATCTCATATAAAAGGCATTGCAGCAATTAGAAATCGCTTGTTAAGCAAGTTTTGTTCCCTGATCCCTTTCTGATGTCAATTCTTTCATAAGGTATCCCTCTGCAAAACGTATTTACTCAATGGATTCGTGGTTCTTTATGTAGAACAGCAGATAGGAAATAAAACCCTTAAAAATATGTTTCCACATTATTACATGTCACAATCACTGTTTTCAGTATGAATGAGACAATTTCTTGAAAAAAAGTCCACACCTGGTCGTTTTCTATTTTCTTATGCGAGACGCTTTTTGCAAACAAGCAGTCAATTCATAATAGCAAAATGCAATGAAATCGCTCTTAAAATATGCTGAACTCTTTATTACTTCTTCGTCACACTACTTTTCATTACAGTCATACTACTTTGTCTTACAAAACACATCTGCTTAATTGGATGTTTAACATGAGTGACAACTGAATTAAAACGATTGCAATGACATTTCGTCTATTTCTGATGATTCTCTCACTTTTGTGTATAAGACTACATTTTACAGCAAAACTACAGATGCAGCACCTAAATGGTTCGTAAATCAAGTTTTAAGCTGTGATCCCATGCATATTGTCTCCTTTTAATTAGAAATGCCACACTTACTTGTAATACGTACATCTTCACTTGCACTTGCTATTTATAATACAAACCTGCAAAGCAGCAATTGAAAACGCTTGAAAATCAATATTTTTCTATGTTCCAATGCTTATGTCTCTGCTTTTACTAGAAATAATACTCTAATTAGCACAACCTATTTCTACATTCTTTTGCCTTTATCTCATACAGAAATGCATAGCAGCCATGAGAAAGCGCTTGTAAAGCAAGTTTTTTCCATGATCCCATGCTGATGTCAATTCTTTCATAAGGAATTAAACCCTTACTGGAAAAAGTCATTTACTCACTGGATTCGTGTTTTTATGTAGAACAGCTGAACGGCAATAAAATCCTTAAAACATGTTTCCACATTATTACATGTCACAATTACTGTTGTCAGTATGAATGAGACAATTTCTTGAAAAAGTCCATACTGGATCGCCTGGTATTTTCTCATGCCACACTCTCTTTTGCAAACAAGCAGCTAATTCATAACAGCAAAATGCAATGAAATCGCTCATAAAATATTTGCTAACTCTTTAATCCTTGTCGGTCTCACTGCTTTTCATCACAATCATACTACTTTGTGTTACAAAACACAACTGCTTAATTTTGTTTAAGTGTTTTGTTAATTGTCATGAAAACATGAGTGACAACTGAATGAAAACGATTGCAATGATATTTTGTCTATTTTGCGATGATCTCTCTCTTTTTCTGTATAAGACTACATTTAATTGCTAACTTCATAGCTGGACCGAAATTGTTAAGTAAATCACGTTTTATGCTATGATCCTCATTAGAAATCACACACTTACTTGTAATACGTATAGCTTCACTTGCATTTTCTATTTTTCAAACAGACCTGCAAAGCAGCAATTGAAATCGCTTGAAAATCAATATTTTTAAAGCTCAAGATGTCTTTACTTTTATTAGCAATGGTACTTTTACTTGCAAAACGTATTTCTACATTGCTTTGTCTTTATCTCATATAGAATGCATTGCAGCAATTAGAAATCGCTTGTTAAGCAAGTTTTGTTCCCTGATCCCTTTCTGATGTCAATTCTTTCATAAGGTATTATGAAATGATATACCCTTCTGCAAAACGTATTTACTCAATGGATTCGTGGTTCTTTATGTAGAACAGCAGAACGGAAATAAAACCCTTAAAAATATGTTTTCACATTATTACATGTCACAATCACTGTTTTCAGTATGAAAGAAAATTTATTGAAAAATGTCCACACCTGATCGTTTTCTATTTTCTTTGATTCTCTCACTTTTTGTGTATAAGACTACATTTTACAGCAAACTACAGATGAAGCACCTAAATGGTTCGTAAATCAAGTTTTAAGCTGTGATCCCATGCATATTGTCTCTTTTTCATTAGAAATGCCACACTTACTTGTAATACGTACATCTTCACTTGCACTTGCTATTTATCATACAGCAATACCTGCAAAGCAGCAATGAAAAAAACGCTTAAAAATCAATATTTTTCTATGATCCAATGCTTATGTCTCTGCTTTTACTAGAAATACTACTCTTACTAGCACAACGTATTTCTGCATTGTTTTGCCTTTATCTCATACAGAAATGCATAGCAGCAATGAGACATCGCTTGTAAAGTAAGTTTTTTCATGATCAAATGCTGTAAAGTAAGTTTTTTCATGATCCAAATGCTTCTTTCATAAGGAATTATACCCTTACTGCAAAACATATTCACTCACTCGATTTGTGGTCGTCTTATGTAGAACTGCTGAACAGCAATAAAACCCATGAAATATGTTTACACATTACATGTCACAAACATTGTTTTCAGTAAAATTGACACTTTTACTTCAAAACGCACATAATAAATCGTCTCATATTTTTTATGCAGAACTGCTGAATCCGGCTTGCATGTTTAATCTATATTGCTATGGTTAAGACTACAGTTAATTGCAAACCGCACAGCAGCACCGATGTTGTTTGTAAATCAAGTTTTTGCTATGATCCCATGCTTATTTTTACTAAATAATATATTTAATAAATATTAGGACTTTATAGCTTTATATGTTATTTAACAATTCTAGCTTGTGCACTGCTTAATGTTTTGAAATATACCTTAATATAATTTACCAATACACTTAGGTGTTATTTAAATGCAATGTGTTTCGATCACTTAAATGTATATTATTTGTAGTTTATGTCAAATGTACCATGTGATTTATGTGAAGTGCAGTTAGTGTTCACCTTAACAGTAATTTTTTGACCCATGTAAATGGGATTTTAATTATTCTTTCTAATAGGTGTACTGCTAAAAATAATGAAAAGCAATTATAGATTAAAATGTGGTCAGTGTACGTTTTGATCATTTTATTTCCTATTTGGAATGAAATAAAGAGAAACGAGAAGACGACTCGTTTATTCGTTGTTTCGTTTGTTCAGAAAAATGAAAACGAGATTTCGGCTCGATTTCTCATGTTTTGTTTGTGGTTTACAAATCGGTTTATAGTTTCCATATTTCATTCGCACATGTCCGCGGTGCTGAAACGCCCCTTCCATCTGATTGGTCAAATCGCTCCGCCTTCAGTAAGGGGTTTTAATTTTGTCAGGCAGAATAAAAGTCAGTACAAGTGCGGCGCAGAATATTGACCTTTAATAACAAATTGTCTGAAACCACCACTCACTGTTACCTTAGTATAACATTTGAAGCAGAAATATGTGGCTGGGCACAACTGCTGCGACTTGCAAGCAAATCCTTTAATGTGAGCTATAGCATACAGTATGCTGACACATTGTTTCTAGGTTATATAGCATTGTATGAATACCGTATGCCTATGTCCCATTGAAAAATGCAGTGCAAAAAGTTCTGTTTGTTTGGATAAAAGTGAAGTGCAAATAAAAAGCAACAATGGGCTGAATATGAATAGAGTAATAATGTATCCGTAACATTTCACACTCACACAACATTTCACACAGTCTTTTATTTAGTTCAAAAGACACTAGATGGGGAGGAGGTATAGACTGGTAGGATTAGAAGTTAGGGGATAATATACAGTTTGTACAGCATTTACATTTCGCAGATGCTTTTATACAAAGCGACTTACAAGTTAGCAGTGGCACACTGGGAGCAATTAGGGGTAAGGTGTCTTGCTCAAGGGCACCTCAGTTGTTTTCTGCTGATACTGGGAATCGAACCAGCAATCATTAACCTCTTCAGCTAATGTAAAGGTAGTTTTCAAAGGAAAAGCACTACATTCATTTACAAAAACATCTGCTTAATTTGTTGTTTAACTGTTTTTGTGTTTAACGTGAGTGACAACTGAATGAAAACGATTCCCTTATTGGAAAAAGTCATTTACTCACTGGATTCGTGTTTTTATGTAGAACAGCTGAACGGCAATAAAACATGTTTCCACATTATTACATGTCACAATTACTGTTGTCAGTATGAATGAGACAATTTCTTGAAAAAAGTCCATACTAGATCGTCTGGTATTTTCTCATGCCAGACTCTCTTTTTGCAAACAAGCAGCTAATTCATAATAGCAAAATGCAATGAAATCGCTCATAAAATATGCTGAACTCTTTATTACTTGTTCGTCTCACTGCTTTTCATCACAATCATACTACTTTGTGTTACAAAACACATCTGCTTAATTTTGTTTAAGTGTTTTGTTAATTATCATGAAAACATGAGTGACAACTGAATGAAAACGATTGCAATGATATTTTGTCTATTTTGCGATGATTCTCTCTCACTTTTCTGAATAAGACTACATTTAACTGCTAACTGCACAGCAGGACCGAAATTGTTCGTAAATCACGTTTTATGCTATGATCCTCATTAGAAATCACACACTTACTTGTAATACGTATATCTTCACTTGCATTTTCTATTTTTCAAACAGACCTGCAAAGCAGCAATTGAAATCGCTTGAAAATCAATATATTTTAAAGCTCAAGCTGTTTTACTTTTATTAGAAATGGTACTTTTACTTGCAAAACGTATTTCTACATTGCTTTGTCTTTATCTCATATAAAAGGCATTGCAGCAATTAGAAATCGCTTGTTAAGCAAGTTTTGTTCCCTGATCCCTTTCTGATGTCAATTCTTTCATAAGGTATCCCTCTGCAAAACGTATTTACTCAATGGATTCGTGGTTCTTTATGTAGAACAGCAGATAGGAAATAAAACCCTTAAAAATATGTTTCCACATTATTACATGTCACAATCACTGTTTTCAGTATGAATGAGACAATTTCTTGAAAAAAGTCCACACCTGGTCGTTTTCTATTTTCTTATGCGAGACGCTTTTTGCAAACAAGCAGTCAATTCATAATAGCAAAATGCAATGAAATCGCTCTTAAAATATGCTGAACTCTTTATTACTTCTTCGTCACACTACTTTTCATTACAGTCATACTACTTTGTCTTACAAAACACATCTGCTTAATTGGATGTTTAACATGAGTGACAACTGAATTAAAACGATTGCAATGACATTTCGTCTATTTCTGATGATTCTCTCACTTTTGTGTATAAGACTACATTTTACAGCAAACTACAGATGCAGCACCTAAATGGTTCGTAAATCAAGTTTTAAGCTGTGATCCCATGCATATTGTCTCCTTTTAATTAGAAATGCCACACTTACTTGTAATACGTACATCTTCACTTGCACTTGCTATTTATAATACAAACCTGCAAAGCAGCAATTGAAAACGCTTGAAAATCAATATTTTTCTATGTTCCAATGCTTATGTCTCTGCTTTTACTAGAAATAATACTCTAATTAGCACAACCTATTTCTACATTCTTTTGCCTTTATCTCATACAGAAATGCATAGCAGCCATGAGAAAGCGCTTGTAAAGCAAGTTTTTTCCATGATCCCATGCTGATGTCAATTCTTTCATAAGGAATTAAACCCTTACTGGAAAAAGTCATTTACTCACTGGATTCGTGTGTTTTTATGTAGAACAGCTGAACGGCAATAAAATCCTTAAAAACATGTTTCCACATTATTACATGTCACAATTACTGTTGTCAGTATGAATGAGACAATTTCTTGAAAAAGTCCATACTGGATCGCCTGGTATTTTCTCATGCCACACTCTCTTTTGCAAACAAGCAGCTAATTCATAACAGCAAAATGCAATGAAATCGCTCATAAAATATTTGCTAACTCTTTAATCCTTGTCGGTCTCACTGCTTTTCATCACAATCATACTACTTTGTGTTACAAAACACAACTGCTTAATTTTGTTTAAGTGTTTTGTTAATTGTCATGAAAACATGAGTGACAACTGAATGAAAACGATTGCAATGATATTTTGTCTATTTTGCGATGATTCTCTCTCTTTTCTGTATAAGACTACATTTAATTGCTAACTTCATAGCTGGACCGAAATTGTTCGTAAATCACGTTTTATGCTATGATCCTCATTAGAAATCACACACTTACTTGTAATACGTATAGCTTCACTTGCATTTTCTATTTTTCAAACAGACCTGCAAAGCAGCAATTGAAATCGCTTGAAAATCAATATTTTTAAAGCTCAAGATGTCTTTACTTTTATTAGCAATGGTACTTTTACTTGCAAAACGTATTTCTACATTGCTTTGTCTTTATCTCATATAGAATGCATTGCAGCAATTAGAAATCGCTTGTTAAGCAAGTTTTGTTCCCTGATCCCTTTCTGATGTCAATTCTTTCATAAGGTATTATGAAATGATATACCCTTCTGCAAAACGTATTTACTCAATGGATTCGTGGTTCTTTATGTAGAACAGCAGAACGGAAATAAAACCCTTAAAAATATGTTTTCACATTATTACATGTCACAATCACTGTTTTCAGTATGAAAGAAAATTTATTGAAAAATGTCCACACCTGATCGTTTTCTATTTTCTTTGATTCTCTCACTTTTGTGTATAAGACTACATTTTACAGCAAACTACAGATGAAGCACCTAAATGGTTCGTAAATCAAGTTTTAAGCTGTGATCCCATGCATATTGTCTCTTTTTCATTAGAAATGCCACACTTACTTGTAATACGTACATCTTCACTTGCACTTGCTATTTATCATACAGACCTGCAAAGCAGCAATGAAAACGCTTAAAAATCAATATTTTCTATGATCCAATGCTTATGTCTCTGCTTTTACTAGAAATACTACTCTTACTAGCACAACGTATTTCTGCATTGTTTTGCCTTTATCTCATACAGAAATGCATAGCAGCAATGAGACATCGCTTGTAAAGTAAGTTTTTTCATGATCAAATGCTGTAAAGTAAGTTTTTTCATGATCCAAATGCTTCTTTCATAAGGAATTATACCCTTACTGCAAAACATATTCACTCACTCGATTTGTGGTCGTCTTATGTAGAACTGCTGAACAGCAATAAAACCCATGAAATATGTTTACACATTACATGTCACAAACATTGTTTTCAGTAAAATTGACACTTTTACTTCAAAAACGCACATAATAAATCGTCTCATATTTTTTTATGCAGAACTGCTGAATCCAGCTTGCATGTTTAATCTATATTGCTATGGTTAAGACTACAGTTAATTGCAAACCGCACAGCAGCACCGATGTTGTTTGTAAATCAAGTTTTTGCTATGATCCCATGCTTATTTTACTAAATAATATATTTAATAAATATTAGGACTTTATAGCTTTATATGTTATTTAACAATTCTAGCTTGTGCACTGCTTAATGTTTTGAAATATACCTTAATATAATTTACCAATACACTTAGGTGTTATTTAAATGCAATGTGTTTCGATCACTTAAATGTATATTATTTGTAGTTTATGTCAAATGTACCATGTGATTTATGTGAAGTGCAGTTAGTGTTCACCTTAACAGTAATTTTTTGACCCATGTAAATGGGATTTTAATTATTCTTTCTAATAGGTGTACTGCTAAAAATAATGAAAAGCAATTATAGATTAAAATGTGGTCAGTGTACGTTTTGATCATTTTATTTCCTATTTGGAATGAAATAAAGAGAAACGAGAAGACGACTCGTTTATTCGTTGTTTCGTTTGTTCAGAAAAATGAAAAACGAGATTTCGGCTCGATTTCTCATGTTTTGTTTGTGGTTTACAAATCGGTTTATAGTTTCCATATTTCATTCGCACATGTCCGCGGTGCTGAAACGCCCCTTCCATCTGATTGGTCAAATCGCTCCGCCTTCAGTAAGGGGTTTTAATTTTGTCAGGCAGAATAAAAGTCAGTACAAGTGCGGCGCAGAATATTGACCTTTAATAACAAATTGTCTGAAACCACCACTCACTGTTACCTTAGTATAACATTTGAAGCAGAAATATGTGGCTGGGCACAACTGCTGCGACTTGCAAGCAAATCCTTTAATGTGAGCTATAGCATACAGTATGCTGACACATTGTTTCTAGGTTATATAGCATTGTATGAATACCGTATGCCTATGTCCCATTGAAAATGCAGTGCAAAAGTTCTGTTTGTTTGGATAAAAGTGAAGTGCAAATAAAAGCAACAATGGGCTGAATATGAATAGAGTAATAATGTATCCGTAACATTTCACACTCACACAACATTTCACACAGTCTTTTATTTAGTTCAAAAGACACTAGATGGGAGGAGGTATAGACTGGTAGGATTAGAAGTTAGGGGATAATATACAGTTTGTACAGCATTTACATTTCGCAGATGCTTTTATACAAAGCGACTTACAAGTTAGCAGTGGCACACTGGGAGCAATTAGAGGGTAAGGTGTCTTGCTCAAGGGCACCTCAGTTGTTTTCTGCTGATACTGGGAATCGAACCAGCAATCATTAACCTCTTCAGCTAATGTAAAGGTAGTTTTCAAAAGGAAAAGCACTACATTCATTTACAAAAAACATCTGCTTAATTTGTTGTTTAACTGTTTTTTGTGTTTAACGTGAGTGACAACTGAATGAAAACGATTCCCTTATTGGAAAAAAAGTCATTTACTCACTGGATTCGTGTTTTTTATGTAGAACAGCTGAACGGCAATAAAACATGTTTCCACATTATTACATGTCACAATTACTGTTGTCAGTATGAATGAGACAATTTCTTGAAAAAAGTCCATACTAGATCGTCTGGTATTTTCTCATGCCAGACTCTCTTTTGCAAACAAGCAGCTAATTCATAATAGCAAAATGCAATGAAATCGCTCATAAAATATGCTGAACTCTTTATTACTTGTTCGTCTCACTGCTTTTCATCACAATCATACTACTTTGTGTTACAAAACACATCTGCTTAATTTTGTTTAAGTGTTTTGTTAATTATCATGAAAACATGAGTGACAACTGAATGAAAACGATTGCAATGATATTTTGTCTATTTTGCGATGATTCTCTCACTTTTCTGAATAAGACTACATTTAACTGCTAACTGCACAGCAGGACCGAAATTGTTCAGTAAATCACGTTTTATGCTATGATCCTCATTAGAAATCACACACTTACTTGTAATACGTATATCTTCACTTGCATTTTCTATTTTTCAAACAGACCTGCAAAGCAGCAATTGAAATCGCTTGAAAATCAATATATTTTAAAGCTCAAGCTGTTTTACTTTTATTAGAAATGGTACTTTTACTTGCAAAACGTATTTCTACATTGCTTTGTCTTTATCTCATATAAAAGGCATTGCAGCAATTAGAAATCGCTTGTTAAGCAAGTTTTGTTCCCTGATCCCTTTCTGATGTCAATTCTTTCATAAGGTATCCCTCTGCAAAACGTATTTACTCAATGGATTCGTGGTTCTTTATGTAGAACAGCAGATAGGAAATAAAACCCTTAAAAATATGTTTCCACATTATTACATGTCACAATCACTGTTTTCAGTATGAATGAGACAATTTCTTGAAAAAAGTCCACACCTGGTCGTTTTCTATTTTATTATGCGAGACGCTTTTTTTAAAACAAGCAGTCAATTCATAATAGCAAAATGCAATGAAATCGCTCTTAAAATATGCTGAACTCTTTATTACTTCTTCGTCACACTACTTTTCATTACAGTCATACTACTTTGTCTTACAAAACACATCTGCTTAATTGGATGTTTAACATGAGTGACAACTGAATTAAAACGATTGCAATGACATTTCGTCTATTTCTGATGATTCTCTCACTTTTGTGTATAAGACTACATTTTACAGCAAACTACAGATGCAGCACCTAAATGGTTCGTAAATCAAGTTTTAAGCTGTGATCCCATGCATATTGTCTCCTTTTAATTAGAAATGCCACACTTACTTGTAATACGTACATCTTCACTTGCACTTGCTATTTATAATACAAACCTGCAAAGCAGCAATTGAAAACGCTTGAAAATCAATATTTTTCTATGTTCCAATGCTTATGTCTCTGCTTTTACTAGAAATAATACTCTAATTAGCACAACCTATTTCTACATTCTTTTGCCTTTATCTCATACAGAAATGCATAGCAGCCATGAGAAAGCGCTTGTAAAAGCAAGTTTTTTCCATGATCCCATGCTGATGTCAATTCTTTCATAAGGAATTAAACCCTTACTGGAAAAAAGTCATTTACTCACTGGATTCGTGTTTTTTATGTAGAACAGCTGAACGGCAATAAAATCCTTAAAAACATGTTTCCACATTATTACATGTCACAATTACTGTTGTCAGTATGAATGAGACAATTTCTTGAAAAAGTCCATACTGGATCGCCTGGTATTTTCTCATGCCACACTCTCTTTTTGCAAACAAGCAGCTAATTCATAACAGCAAAATGCAATGAAATCGCTCATAAAATATTTGCTAACTCTTTAATCCTTGTCGGTCTCACTGCTTTTCATCACAATCATACTACTTTGTGTTACAAAACACAACTGCTTAATTTTGTTTAAGTGTTTTGTTAATTGTCATGAAAACATGAGTGACAACTGAATGAAAACGATTGCAATGATATTTTGTCTATTTTGCGATGATTCTCTCTCTTTTCTGTATAAGACTACATTTAATTGCTAACTTCATAGCTGGACCGAAATTGTTCAGTAAATCACGTTTTATGCTATGATCCTCATTAGAAATCACACACTTACTTGTAATACGTATAGCTTCACTTGCATTTTCTATTTTTCAAACAGACCTGCAAAGCAGCAATTGAAATCGCTTGAAAATCAATATTTTTAAAGCTCAAGATGTCTTTACTTTTATTAGCAATGGTACTTTTACTTGCAAAACGTATTTCTACATTGCTTTGTCTTTATCTCATATAGAATGCATTGCAGCAATTAGAAATCGCTTGTTAAGCAAGTTTTGTTCCCTGATCCCTTTCTGATGTCAATTCTTTCATAAGGTATTATGAAATGATATACCCTTCTGCAAAACGTATTTACTCAATGGATTCGTGGTTCTTTATGTAGAACAGCAGAACGGAAATAAAACCCTTAAAAATATGTTTTCACATTATTACATGTCACAATCACTGTTTTCAGTATGAAAGAAAATTTATTGAAAAATGTCCACACCTGATCGTTTTCTATTTTCTTTGATTCTCTCACTTTTGTGTATAAGACTACATTTTACAGCAAACTACAGATGAAGCACCTAAATGGTTCGTAAATCAAGTTTTAAGCTGTGATCCCATGCATATTGTCTCTTTTTCATTAGAAATGCCACACTTACTTGTAATACGTACATCTTCACTTGCACTTGCTATTTATCATACAGACCTGCAAAGCAGCAATGAAAACGCTTAAAAATCAATATTTTTCTATGATCCAATGCTTATGTCTCTGCTTTTACTAGAAATACTACTCTTACTAGCACAACGTATTTCTGCATTGTTTTGCCTTTATCTCATACAGAAATGCATAGCAGCAATGAGACATCGCTTGTAAAGTAAGTTTTTTCATGATCAAATGCTGTAAAGTAAGTTTTTTTCATGATCCAAATGCTTCTTTCATAAGGAATTATACCCTTACTGCAAAACATATTCACTCACTCGATTTGTGGTCGTCTTATGTAGAACTGCTGAACAGCAATAAAACCCATGAAATATGTTTACACATTACATGTCACAAACATTGTTTTCAGTAAAATTGACACTTTTACTTCAAAACGCACATAATAAATCGTCTCATATTTTTTTATGCAGAACTGCTGAATCCGCTTGCATGTTTAATCTATATTGCTATGGTTAAGACTACAGTTAATTGCAAACCGCACAGCAGCACCGATGTTGTTTGTAAATCAAGTTTTTGCTATGATCCCATGCTTATTTTTACTAAATAATATATTTAATAAATATTAGGACTTTATAGCTTTATATGTTATTTAACAATTCTAGCTTGTGCACTGCTTAATGTTTTGAAATATACCTTAATATAATTTACCAATACACTTAGGTGTTATTTAAATGCAATGTGTTTCGATCACTTAAATGTATATTATTTGTAGTTTATGTCAAATGTACCATGTGATTTATGTGAAGTGCAGTTAGTGTTCACCTTAACAGTAATTTTTTGACCCATGTAAATGGGATTTTAATTATTCTTTCTAATAGGTGTACTGCTAAAAATAATGAAAAGCAATTATAGATTAAAATGTGGTCAGTGTACGTTTTGATCATTTTATTTCCTATTTGGAATGAAATAAAGAGAAACGAGAAGGCGACTCGTTTATTCGTTGTTTCGTTTGTTCAGAAAAATGAAAAACGAGATTTCGCTCGATTTCTCATGTTTTGTTTGTGGTTTACAAATCGGTTTATAGTTTCCATATTTCATTCGCACATGTCCGCGGTGCTGAAACGCCCCTTCCATCTGATTGGTCAAATCGCTCCGCCTTCAGTAAGGGGTTTTAATTTTGTCAGGCAGAATAAAAGTCAGTACAAGTGCGGCGCAGAATATTGACCTTTAATAACAAATTGTCTGAAACCACCACTCACTGTTACCTTAGTATAACATTTGAAGCAGAAATATGTGGCTGGGCACAACTGCTGCGACTTGCAAGCAAATCCTTTAATGTGAGCTATAGCATACAGTATGCTGACACATTGTTTCTAGGTTATATAGCATTGTATGAATACCGTATGCCTATGTCCCATTGAAAATGCAGTGCAAAAAGTTCTGTTTGTTTGGATAAAAGTGAAGTGCAAATAAAAAAGCAACAATGGGCTGAATATGAATAGAGTAATAATGTATCCGTAACATTTCACACTCACACAACATTTCACACAGTCTTTTATTTAGTTCAAAAGACACTAGATGGGGAGGAGGTATAGACTGGTAGGATTAGAAGTTAGGGGATAATATACAGTTTGTACAGCATTTACATTTTCGCAGATGCTTTTATACAAAGCGACTTACAAGTTAGCAGTGGCACACTGGGAGCAATTAGGGGTAAGGTGTCTTGCTCAAAGGGCACCTCAGTTGTTTTCTGCTGATACTGGGAATCGAACCAGCAATCATTAACCTCTTCAGCTAATGTAAAGGTAGTTTTCAAAAGGAAAAGCACTACATTCATTTACAAAAACATCTGCTTAATTTGTTGTTTAACTGTTTTTTGTGTTTAACGTGGAGTGACAACTGAATGAAAACGATTCCCTTATTGGAAAAAAAGTCATTTACTCACTGGATTCGTGTTTTTATGTAGAACAGCTGAACGGCAATAAAACATGTTTCCACATTATTACATGTCACAATTACTGTTGTCAGTATGAATGAGACAATTTCTTGAAAAAAAAGTCCATACTAGATCGTCTGGTATTTTCTCATGCCAGACTCTCTTTTGCAAACAAGCAGCTAATTCATAATAGCAAAATGCAATGAAATCGCTCATAAAATATGCTGAACTCTTTATTACTTGTTCGTCTCACTGCTTTTCATCACAATCATACTACTTTGTGTTACAAAACACATCTGCTTAATTTTGTTTAAGTGTTTTGTTAATTATCATGAAAACATGAGTGACAACTGAATGAAAACGATTGCAATGATATTTTGTCTATTTTGCGATGATTCTCTCACTTTTCTGAATAAGACTACATTTAACTGCTAACTGCACAGCAGGACCGAAATTGTTCAGTAAATCACGTTTTATGCTATGATCCTCATTAGAAATCACACACTTACTTGTAATACGTATATCTTCACTTGCATTTTCTATTTTTTCAAACAGACCTGCAAAGCAGCAATTGAAATCGCTTGAAAATCAATATATTTTAAAGCTCAAGCTGTTTTACTTTTATTAGAAATGGTACTTTTACTTGCAAAACGTATTTCTACATTGCTTTGTCTTTATCTCATATAAAAAGGCATTGCAGCAATTAGAAATCGCTTGTTAAGCAAGTTTTGTTCCCTGATCCCTTTCTGATGTCAATTCTTTCATAAGGTATCCCCTCTGCAAAACGTATTTACTCAATGGATTCGTGGTTCTTTATGTAGAACAGCAGATAGGAAATAAAACCCTTAAAAATATGTTTCCACATTATTACATGTCACAATCACTGTTTTCAGTATGAATGAGACAATTTCTTGAAAAAAGTCCACACCTGGTCGTTTTCTATTTTCTTATGCGAGACGCTTTTTTGCAAACAAGCAGTCAATTCATAATAGCAAAATGCAATGAAATCGCTCTTAAAATATGCTGAACTCTTTATTACTTCTTCGTCACACTACTTTTCATTACAGTCATACTACTTTGTCTTACAAAACACATCTGCTTAATTGGATGTTTAACATGAGTGACAACTGAATTAAAACGATTGCAATGACATTTCGTCTATTTCTGATGATTCTCTCACTTTTGTGTATAAGACTACATTTTACAGCAAACTACAGATGCAGCACCTAAATGGTTCAGTAAATCAAGTTTTAAGCTGTGATCCCATGCATATTGTCTCCTTTTAATTAGAAATGCCACACTTACTTGTCACGTACATCTTCACTTGCACTTGCTATTTATAATACAAACCTGCAAAGCAGCAATTGAAAACGCTTGAAAATCAATATTTTTCTATGTTCCAATGCTTATGTCTCTGCTTTTACTAGAAATAATACTCTAATTAGCACAACCTATTTCTACATTCTTTTGCCTTTATCTCATACAGAAATGCATAGCAGCCATGAGAAAGCGCTTGTAAAGCAAGTTTTTTTCCATGATCCCATGCTGATGTCAATTCTTTCATAAGGAATTAAACCCTTACTGGAAAAAAGTCATTTACTCACTGGATTCGTGTTTTTTATGTAGAACAGCTGAACGGCAATAAAATCCTTAAAAACATGTTTCCACATTATTACATGTCACAATTACTGTTGTCAGTATGAATGAGACAATTTCTTGAAAAAAGTCCATACTGGATCGCCTGGTATTTTCTCATGCCACACTCTCTTTTGCAAACAAGCAGCTAATTCATAACAGCAAAATGCAATGAAATCGCTCATAAAATATTTGCTAACTCTTTAATCCTTGTCGGTCTCACTGCTTTTCATCACAATCATACTACTTTGTGTTACAAAACACAACTGCTTAATTTTGTTTAAGTGTTTTGTTAATTGTCATGAAAACATGAGTGACAACTGAATGAAAACGATTGCAATGATATTTTGTCTATTTTGCGATGATTCTCTCTCTTTTTCTGTATAAGACTACATTTAATTGCTAACTTCATAGCTGGACCGAAATTGTTCGTAAATCACGTTTTATGCTATGATCCTCATTAGAAATCACACACTTACTTGTAATACGTATAGCTTCACTTGCATTTTCTATTTTTCAAACAGACCTGCAAAGCAGCAATTGAAATCGCTTGAAAATCAATATTTTTAAAGCTCAAGATGTCTTTACTTTTATTAGCAATGGTACTTTTACTTGCAAAACGTATTTCTACATTGCTTTGTCTTTATCTCATATAGAATGCATTGCAGCAATTAGAAATCGCTTGTTAAGCAAGTTTTGTTCCCTGATCCCTTTCTGATGTCAATTCTTTCATAAGGTATTATGAAATGATATACCCTTCTGCAAAACGTATTTACTCAATGGATTCGTGGTTCTTTATGTAGAACAGCAGAACGGAAATAAAACCCTTAAAAATATGTTTTCACATTATTACATGTCACAATCACTGTTTTTCAGTATGAAAGAAAATTTATTGAAAAATGTCCACACCTGATCGTTTTCTATTTTCTTTGATTCTCTCTCACTTTTGTGTATAAGACTACATTTTACAGCAAACTACAGATGAAGCACCTAAATGGTTTGTAAATCAAGTTTTAAGCTGTGATCCCATGCATATTGTCTCTTTTTCATTAGAAATGCCACACTTACTTGTAATAAATACATCTTCACTTGCACTTGCTATTTATCATACAGACCTGCAAAGCAGCAATGAAAACGCTTTAAAATCAATATTTTTCTATGATCCAATGCTTATGTCTCTGCTTTTACTAGAAATACTACTCTTACTAGCACAACGTATTTCTGCATTGTTTTGCCTTTATCTCATACAGAAATGCATAGCAGCAATGAGACATCGCTTGTAAAGTAAGTTTTTTCATGATCAAATGCTGTAAAGTAAGTTTTTTCATGATCCAAATGCTTCTTTCATAAGGAATTATACCCTTACTGCAAAACATATTCACTCACTCGATTTGTGGTCGTCTTATGTAGAACTGCTGAACAGCAATAAAACCCATGAAATATGTTTACACATTACATGTCACAAACATTGTTTTCAGTAAAATTGACACTTTTACTTCAAAAACGCACATAATAAATCGTCTCATATTTTTTTTATGCAGAACTGCTGAATCCGGCTTGCATGTTTAATCTATATTGCTATGGTTAAGACTACAGTTAATTGTAAAACCGCACAGCAGCACCGATGTTGTTTGTAAATCAAGTTTTTTGCTATGATCCCATGCTTATTTTTACTAAATAATATATTTAATAAATATTAGGACTTTATAGCTTTATATGTTATTTAACAATTCTAGCTTGTGCACTGCTTAATGTTTTGAAATATACCTTAATATAATTTACCAATACACTTAGGTGTTATTTAAATGCAATGTGTTTCGATCACTTAAATGTATATTATTTGTAGTTTATGTCAAATGTACCATGTGATTTATGTGAAGTGCAGTTAGTGTTCACCTTAACAGTAATTTTTTTGACCCATGTAAATGGGATTTTAATTATTCTTTCTAATAGGTGTACTGCTAAAAATAATGAAAAGCAATTATAGATTAAAATGTGGTCAGTGTACGTTTTGATCATTTTATTTCCTATTTGGAATGAAATAAAGAGAAACGAGAAGACGACTCGTTTATTCGTTGTTTCGTTTGTTCAGAAAAATGAAAACGAGATTTCGGCTCGATTTCTCATGTTTTGTTTGTGGTTTACAAATCGGTTTATAGTTTCCATATTTCATTCGCACATGTGTCGCGGTGCTGAAACGCCCCTTCCATCTGATTGGTCAAATCGCTCCGCCTTCAGTAAGGGGTTTTAATTTTGTCAGGCAGAATAAAAGTCAGTACAAGTGCGGCGCAGAATATTGACCTTTAATAACAAATTGTCTGAAACCACCACTCACTGTTACCTTAGTATAACATTTGAAGCAGAAATATGTGGCTGGGCACAACTGCTGCGACTTGCAAGCAAATCCTTTAATGTGAGCTATAGCATACAGTATGCTGACACATTGTTTCTAGGTTATATAGCATTGTATGAATACCGTATGCCTATGTCCCATTGAAAAATGCAGTGCAAAAAGTTCTGTTTGTTTGGATAAAAGTGAAGTGCAAATAAAAGCAACAATGGGCTGAATATGAATAGAGTAATAATGTATCCGTAACATTTCACACTCACACAACATTTCACACAGTCTTTATTTAGTTCAAAAGACACTAGATGGGGAGGAGGTATAGACTGGTAGGATTAGAAGTTAGGGGATAATATACAGTTTGTACAGCATTTACATTTCGCAGATGCTTTTATACAAAGCGACTTACAAGTTAGCAGTGGCACACTGGGAGCAATTAGGGGTAAGGTGTCTTGCTCAAGGGCACCTCAGTTGTTTTCTGCTGATACTGGGAATCGAACCAGCAATCATTAACCTCTTCAGCTAATGTAAAGGTAGTTTTCAAAAGGAAAAGCACTACATTCATTTACAAAAAACATCTGCTTAATTTGTTGTTTAACTGTTTTTTGTGTTTAACGTGAGTGACAACTGAATGAAAACGATTCCCTTATTGGAAAAAGTCATTTACTCACTGGATTCGTGTTTTTATGTAGAACAGCTGAACGGCAATAAAACATGTTTCCACATTATTACATGTCACAATTACTGTTGTCAGTATGAATGAGACAATTTCTTGAAAAAGTCCATACTAGATCGTCTGGTATTTTCTCATGCCAGACTCTCTTTGCAAACAAGCAGCTAATTCATAATAGCAAAATGCAATGAAATCAGCTCATAAAATATGCTGAACTCTTTATTACTTGTTCGTCTCACTGCTTTTCATCACAATCATACTACTTTTGTGTTACAAAACACATCTGCTTAATTTTGTTTAAGTGTTTTGTTAATTATCATGAAAACATGAGTGACAACTGAATGAAAACGATTGCAATGATATTTTGTCTATTTTGCGATGATTCTCTCACTTTTCTGAATAAGACTACATTTAACTGCTAACTGCACAGCAGGACCGAAATTGTTCGTAAATCACGTTTTATGCTATGATCCTCATTAGAAATCACACACTTACTTGTAATACGTATATCTTCACTTGCATTTTCTATTTTTCAAACAGACCTGCAAAGCAGCAATTGAAATCGCTTGAAAATCAATATATTTTAAAGCTCAAGCTGTTTTTACTTTTATTAGAAATGGTACTTTTACTTGCAAAACGTATTTCTACATTGCTTTGTCTTTATCTCATATAAAAAGGCATTGCAGCAATTAGAAATCGCTTGTTAAGCAAGTTTTGTTCCCTGATCCCTTTCTGATGTCAATTCTTTCATAAGGTATCCCCTCTGCAAAACGTATTTACTCAATGGATTCGTGGTTCTTTATGTAGAACAGCAGATAGGAAATAAAACCCTTAAAAATATGTTTCCACATTATTACATGTCACAATCACTGTTTTCAGTATGAATGAGACAATTTCTTGAAAAAAAGTCCACACCTGGTCGTTTTCTATTTTCTTATGCGAGACGCTTTTTTGCAAACAAGCAGTCAATTCATAATAGCAAAATGCAATGAAATCGCTCTTAAAATATGCTGAACTCTTTATTACTTCTTCGTCACACTACTTTTCATTACAGTCATACTACTTTGTCTTACAAAACACATCTGCTTAATTGGATGTTTAACATGAGTGACAACTGAATTAAAACGATTGCAATGACATTTCGTCTATTTCTGATGATTCTCTCACTTTTGTGTATAAGACTACATTTTACAGCAAACTACAGATGAAGCACCTAAATGGTTTGTAAATCAAGTTTTAAGCTGTGATCCCATGCATATTGTCTCTTTTTCATTAGAAATGCCACACTTACTTGTAATACGTACATCTTCACTTGCACTTGCTATTTATCATACAGCAATACAGCAAAGCAGCAATGAAAACGCTTAAAAATCAATATTTTCTATGATCCAATGCTTATGTCTCTGCTTTTACTAGAAATACTACTCTTACTAGCACAACGTATTTCTGCATTGTTTTGCCTTTATCTCATACAGAAATGCATAGCAGCAATGAGACATCGCTTGTAAAGTAAGTTTTTTTCATGATCAAATGCTGTAAAGTAAGTTTTTTTCATGATCCAAATGCTTCTTTCATAAGGAATTATACCCTTACTGCAAAACATATTCACTCACTCGATTTGTGGTCGTCTTATGTAGAACTGCTGAACAGCAATAAAACCCATGAAATATGTTTACACATTACATGTCACAAACATTGTTTTCAGTAAAATTGACACTTTTACTTCAAAAACGCACATAATAAATCGTCTCATATTTTTTTATGCAGAACTGCTGAATCCAGCTTGCATGTTTAATCTATATTGCTATGGTTAAGACTACAGTTAATTGCAAACCGCACAGCAGCACCGATGTTGTTTGTAAATCAAGTTTTTGCTATGATCCCATGCTTATTTTTACTAAATAATATATTTAATAAATATTAGGACTTTATAGCTTTATATGTTATTTAACAATTCTAGCTTGTGCACTGCTTAATGTTTTGAAATATACCTTAATATAATTTACCAATACACTTAGGTGTTATTTAAATGCAATGTGTTTCGATCACTTAAATGTATATTATTTGTAGTTTATGTCAAATGTACCATGTGATTTATGTGAAGTGCAGTTAGTGTTCACCTTAACAGTAATTTTTTGACCCATGTAAATGGGATTTTAATTATTCTTTCTAATAGGTGTACTGCTAAAAATAATGAAAAGCAATTATAGATTAAAATGTGGTCAGTGTGCGTTTTGATCATTTTATTTCCTATTTGGAATGAAATAAAGAGAAACGAGAAGACGACTCGTTTATTCGTTGTTTCGTTTGTTCAGAAAAATGAAAAACGAGATTTCGGCTCGATTTCTCATGTTTTGTTTGTGGTTTACAAATCGGTTTATAGTTTCCATATTTCATTCGCACATGTCCGCGGTGCTGAAACGCCCCTTCCATCTGATTGGTCAAATCGCTCCGCCTTCAGTAAGGGGTTTTAATTTTGTCAGGCAGAATAAAAGTCAGTACAAGTGCGGCGCAGAATATTGACCTTTAATAACAAATTGTCTGAAACCACCACTCACTGTTACCTTAGTATAACATTTGAAGCAGAAATATGTGGCTGGGCACAACTGCTGCGACTTGCAAGCAAATCCTTTAATGTGAGCTATAGCATACAGTATGCTGACACATTGTTTCTAGGTTATATAGCATTGTATGAATACCGTATGCCTATGTCCCATTGAAAATGCAGTGCAAAAGTTCTGTTTGTTTGGATAAAAGTGAAGTGCAAATAAAAGCAACAATGGGCTGAATATGAATAGAGTAATAATGTATCCGTAACATTTCACACTCACACAACATTTCACACAGTCTTTTATTTAGTTCAAAAGACACTAGATGGGGAGGAGGTATAGACTGGTAGGATTAGAAGTTAGGGGATAATATACAGTTTGTACAGCATTTACATTTCGCAGATGCTTTTATACAAAGCGACTTACAAGTTAGCAGTGGCACACTGGGAGCAATTAGGGGTAAGGTGTCTTGCTCAAGGGCACCTCAGTTGTTTTCTGCTGATACTGGGAATCGAACCAGCAATCATTAACCTCTTCAGCTAATGTAAAGGTAGTTTTCAAAAAGGAAAAGCACTACATTCATTTACAAAAACATCTGCTTAATTTGTTGTTTAACTGTTTTTTTGTGTTTAACGTGAGTGACAACTGAATGAAAAACGATTCCCTTATTGGAAAAAAAGTCATTTACTCACTGGATTCGTGTTTTTATGTAGAACAGCTGAACGGCAATAAAACATGTTTCCACATTATTACATGTCACAATTACTGTTGTCAGTATGAATGAGACAATTTCTTGAAAAAAGTCCATACTAGATCGTCTGGTATTTTCTCATGCCAGACTCTCTTTTTGCAAACAAGCAGCTAATTCATAATAGCAAAATGCAATGAAATCGCTCATAAAATATGCTGAACTCTTTATTACTTGTTCGTCTCACTGCTTTTCATCACAATCATACTACTTTGTGTTACAAAACACATCTGCTTAATTTTGTTTAAGTGTTTTGTTAATTATCATGAAAACATGAGTGACAACTGAATGAAAACGATTGCAATGATATTTTGTCTATTTTGCGATGATTCTCTCTCTTTTCTGAATAAGACTACATTTAACTGCTAACTGCACAGCAGGACCGAAATTGTTAAATGTAAATCACGTTTTATGCTATGATCCTCATTAGAAATCACACACTTACTTGTAATACGTATATCTTCACTTGCATTTTCTATTTTTCAAACAGACCTGCAAAGCAGCAATTGAAATCGCTTGAAAATCAATATATTTTAAAGCTCAAGCTGTTTTACTTTTATTAGAAATGGTACTTTTACTTGCAAAACGTATTTCTACATTGCTTTGTCTTTATCTCATATAAAAGGCATTGCAGCAATTAGAAATCGCTTGTTAAGCAAGTTTTGTTCCCTGATCCCTTTCTGATGTCAATTCTTTCATAAGGTATCCCCTCTGCAAAACGTATTTACTCAATGGATTCGTGGTTCTTTTATGTAGAACAGCAGATAGGAAATAAAACCCTTAAAATATGTTTCCACATTATTACATGTCACAATCACTGTTTTCAGTATGAATGAGACAATTTCTTGAAAAAGTCCACACCTGGTCGTTTTCTATTTTCTTATGCGAGACGCTTTTTGCAAACAAGCAGTCAATTCATAATAGCAAAATGCAATGAAATCGCTCTTAAAATATGCTGAACTCTTTATTACTTCTTCGTCACACTACTTTTCATTACAGTCATACTACTTTGTCTTACAAAACACATCTGCAATTAATTGGATGTTTAACATGAGTGACAACTGAATTAAAACGATTGCAATGACATTTCGTCTATTTCTGATGATTCTCTCACTTTTGTGTATAAGACTACATTTTACAGCAAACTACAGATGCAGCACCTAAATGGTTCGTAAATCAAGTTTTAAGCTGTGATCCCATGCATATTGTCTCCTTTTAATTAGAAATGCCACACTTACTTGTAATACGTACATCTTCACTTGCACTTGCTATTTATAATACAAACCTGCAAAGCAGCAATTGAAAAACGCTTGAAAATCAATATTTTCTATGTTCCAATGCTTATGTCTCTGCTTTTACTAGAAATAATACTCTAATTAGCACAACCTATTTCTACATTCTTTTGCCTTTATCTCATACAGAAATGCATAGCAGCCATGAGAAAGCGCTTGTAAAGCAAGTTTTTTCCATGATCCCATGCTGATGTCAATTCTTTCATAAGGAATTAAACCCTTACTGGAAAAAGTCATTTACTCACTGGATTCGTGTTTTTATGTAGAACAGCTGAACGGCAATAAAATCCTTAAAAACATGTTTCCACATTATTACATGTCACAATTACTGTTGTCAGTATGAATGAGACAATTTCTTGAAAAAGTCCATACTGGATCGCCTGGTATTTTCTCATGCCACACTCTCTTTTGCAAACAAGCAGCTAATTCATAACAGCAAAATGCAATGAAATCGCTCATAAAATATTTGCTAACTCTTTAATCCTTGTCGGTCTCACTGCTTTTCATCACAATCATACTACTTTGTGTTACAAAACACAACTGCTTAATTTTGTTTAAGTGTTTTGTTAATTGTCATGAAAACATGAGTGACAACTGAATGAAAACGATTGCAATGATATTTTGTCTATTTTGCGATGATTCTCTCTCTTTTCTGTATAAGACTACATTTAATTGCTAACTTCATAGCTGGACCGAAATTGTTCGTAAATCACGTTTTATGCTATGATCCTCATTAGAAATCACACACTTACTTGTAATACGTATAGCTTCACTTGCATTTTCTATTTTTCAAACAGACCTGCAAAGCAGCAATTGAAATCGCTTGAAAATCAATATTTTTAAAGCTCAAGATGTCTTTACTTTTATTAGCAATGGTACTTTTACTTGCAAAACGTATTTCTACATTGCTTTGTCTTTATCTCATATAGAATGCATTGCAGCAATTAGAAATCGCTTGTTAAGCAAGTTTTGTTCCCTGATCCCTTTCTGATGTCAATTCTTTCATAAGGTATTATGAAATGATATACCCTTCTGCAAAACGTATTTACTCAATGGATTCGTGGTTCTTTATGTAGAACAGCAGAACGGAAATAAAACCCTTAAAAATATGTTTTCACATTATTACATGTCACAATCACTGTTTTCAGTATGAAAGAAAATTTATTGAAAAATGTCCACACCTGATCGTTTTCTATTTTCTTTGATTCTCTCACTTTTGTGTATAAGACTACATTTTACAGCAAACTACAGATGAAGCACCTAAATGGTTCGTAAATCAAGTTTTAAGCTGTGATCCCATGCATATTGTCTCTTTTTCATTAGAAATGCCACACTTACTTGTAATACGTACATCTTCACTTGCACTTGCTATTTATCATACAGACCTGCAAAGCAGCAATGAAAACGCTTAAAAATCAATATTTTTCTATGATCCAATGCTTATGTCTCTGCTTTTACTAGAAATACTACTCTTACTAGCACAACGTATTTCTGCATTGTTTTGCCTTTATCTCATACAGAAATGCATAGCAGCAATGAGACATCGCTTGTAAAGTAAGTTTTTTCATGATCAAATGCTGTAAAGTAAGTTTTTTTCATGATCCAAATGCTTCTTTCATAAGGAATTATACCCTTACTGCAAAACATATTCACTCACTCGATTTGTGGTCGTCTTATGTAGAACTGCTGAACAGCAATAAAACCCATGAAATATGTTTACACATTACATGTCACAAACATTGTTTTCAGTAAAATTGACACTTTTACTTCAAAAAACGCACATAATAAATCGTCTCATATTTTTTATGCAGAACTGCTGAATCCGCTTGCATGTTTAATCTATATTGCTATGGTTAAGACTACAGTTAATTGCAAACCGCACAGCAGCACCGATGTTGTTTGTAAATCAAGTTTTTGCTATGATCCCATGCTTATTTTACTAAATAATATATTTAATAAATATTAGGACTTTATAGCTTTATATGTTATTTAACAATTCTAGCTTGTGCACTGCTTAATGTTTTGAAATATACCTTAATATAATTTACCAATACACTTAGGTGTTATTTAAATGCAATGTGTTTCGATCACTTAAATGTATATTATTTGTAGTTTATGTCAAATGTACCATGTGATTTATGTGAAGTGCAGTTAGTGTTCACCTTAACAGTAATTTTTTTTTGACCCATGTAAATGGGATTTTAATTATTCTTTCTAATAGGTGTACTGCTAAAAATAATGAAAAGCAATTATAGATTAAAATGTGGTCAGTGTACGTTTTGATCATTTTATTTCCTATTTGGAATGAAATAAAGAGAAACGAGAAGACGACTCGTTTATTCGTTGTTTCGTTTGTTCAGAAAAATGAAAAACGAGATTTCGCCTCGATTTCTCATGTTTTGTTTGTGGTTTACAAATCGGTTTATAGTTTCCATATTTCATTCACGCACATGTCCGCGGTGCTGAAACGCCCCTTCCATCTGATTGGTCAAATCGCTCCGCCTTCAGTAAGGGTTTTAATTTTGTCAGGCAGAATAAAAGTCAAGTCGCAAGCGCAGAATATTGACCTTTAATAACAAATTGTCTGAAACCACCACTCACTGTTACCTTAGTATAACATTTGAAGCAGAAATATGTGGCTGGGCACAACTGCTGCGACTTGCAAGCAAATCCTTTAATGTGAGCTATAGCATACAGTATGCTGACACATTGTTTCTAGGTTATATAGCATTGTATGAATACCCGTATGCCTATGTCCCATTGAAAAATGCAGTGCAAAAAGTTCTGTTTGTTTGGATAAAAGTGAAGTGCAAATAAAAGCAACAATGGGCTGAATATGAATAGAGTAATAATGTATCCGTAACATTTCACACTCACACAACATTTCACACAGTCTTTTATTTAGTTCAAAAGACACTAGATGGGAGGAGGTATAGACTGGTAGGATTAGAAGTTAGGGATAATATACAGTTTGTACAGCATTTACATTTCGCAGATGCTTTTATACAAAGCGACTTACAAGTTAGCAGTGGCACACTGGGAGCAATTAGGGGTAAGGTGTCTTGCTCAAGGGCACCTCAGTTGTTTTCTGCTGATACTGGGAATCGAACCAGCAATCATTAACCTCTTCAGCTAATGTAAAGGTAGTTTTCAAAGGAAAAGCACTACATTCATTTTACAAAAACATCTGCTTAATTTGTTGTTTAACTGTTTTTGTGTTTAACGTGAGTGACAACTGAATGAAAACGATTCCCTTATTGGAAAAAGTCATTTACTCACTGGATTCGTGTTTTTATGTAGAACAGCTGAACGGCAATAAAACATGTTTCCACATTATTACATGTCACAATTACTGTTGTCAGTATGAATGAGACAATTTCTTGAAAAAAAGTCCATACTAGATCGTCTGGTATTTTCTCATGCCAGACTCTCTTTTGCAAACAAGCAGCTAATTCATAATAGCAAAATGCAATGAAATCGCTCATAAAATATGCTGAACTCTTTATTACTTGTTCGTCTCACTGCTTTTCATCACAATCATACTACTTTGTGTTACAAAACACATCTGCTTAATTTTGTTTAAGTGTTTTGTTAATTATCATGAAAACATGAGTGACAACTGAATGAAAACGATTGCAATGATATTTTGTCTATTTTGCGATGATTCTCTCACTTTTCTGAATAAGACTACATTTAACTGCTAACTGCACAGCAGGACCGAAATTGTTCGTAAATCACGTTTTATGCTATGATCCTCATTAGAAATCACACACTTACTTGTAATACGTATATCTTCACTTGCATTTTCTATTTTTCAAACAGACCTGCAAAGCAGCAATTGAAATCGCTTGAAAATCAATATATTTTAAAGCTCAAGCTGTTTTTACTTTTATTAGAAATGGTACTTTTACTTGCAAAACGTATTTCTACATTGCTTTGTAAGGCATTGCAGCAATTAGAAATCGCTTGTTAAGCAAGTTTTGTTCCCTGATCCCTTTCTGATGTCAATTCTTTCATAAGGTATCCCCTCTGCAAAACGTATTTACTCAATGGATTCGTGGTTCTTTATGTAGAACAGCAGATAGGAAATAAAACCCTTAAAAATATGTTTCCACATTATTACATGTCACAATCACTGTTTTCAGTATGAATGAGACAATTTCTTGAAAAAGTCCACACCTGGTCGCTTTTTTCTATTTTCTTATGCGAGGACGCTTTTTGCAAACAAGCAGTCAATTCATAATAGCAAAATGCAATGAAATCGCTCTTAAAATATGCTGAACTCTTTATTACTTCTTCGTCACACTACTTTTCATTACAGTCATACTACTTTGTCTTACAAAACACATCTGCTTAATTGGATGTTTAACATGAGTGACAACTGAATTAAAACGATTGCAATGACATTTCGTCTATTTCTGATGATTCTCTCACTTTTTGTGTATAAGACTACATTTTACAGCAAACTACAGATGCAGCACCTAAATGGTTCGTAAATCAAGTTTTAAGCTGTGATCCCATGCATATTGTCTCCTTTTAATTAGAAATGCCACACTTACTTGTAATACGTACATCTTCACTTGCACTTGCTATTTATAATACAAACCTGCAAAGCAGCAATTGAAAACGCTTGAAAATCAATATTTTTCTATGTTCCAATGCTTATGTCTCTGCTTTTACTAGAAATAATACTCTAATTAGCACAACCTATTTCTACATTCTTTTGCCTTTATCTCATACAGAAATGCATAGCAGCCATGAGAAAGCGCTTGTAAAAGCAAGTTTTTTTTCCATGATCCCATGCTGATGTCAATTCTTTCATAAGGAATTAAACCCTTACTGGAAAAAGTCATTTACTCACTGGATTCGTGTTTTTATGTAGAACAGCTGAACGGCAATAAAATCCTTAAAAACATGTTTCCACATTATTACATGTCACAATTACTGTTGTCAGTATGAATGAGACAATTTCTTGAAAAAAGTCCATACTGGATCGCCCTGGTATTTTCTCATGCCACACTCTCTTTTGCAAACAAGCAGCTAATTCATAACAGCAAAATGCAATGAAATCGCTCATAAAATATTTGCTAACTCTTTAATCCTTGTCGGTCTCACTGCTTTTCATCACAATCATACTACTTTTGTGTTACAAAACACAACTGCTTAATTTTGTTTAAGTGTTTTGTTAATTGTCATGAAAACATGAGTGACAACTGAATGAAAACGATTGCAATGATATTTTGTCTATTTTGCGATGATTATCTCTCTTTTTCTGTATAAGACTACATTTAATTGCTAACTTCATAGCTGGACCGAAATGGTTCGTAAATCACGTTTTATGCTATGATCCTCATTAGAAATCACACACTTACTTGTAATACGTATAGCTTCACTTGCATTTTCTATTTTTCAAACAGACCTGCAAAGCAGCAATTGAAATCGCTTGAAAATCAATATTTTTTAAAGCTCAAGATGTCTTTACTTTTATTAGCAATGGTACTTTTACTTGCAAAACGTATTTCTACATTGCTTTGTCTTTATCTCATATAGAATGCATTGCAGCAATTAGAAATCGCTTGTTAAGCAAGTTTTGTTCCCTGATTCCTTTCTGATGTCAATTCTTTCATAAGGTATTATGAAATGATATACCCTTCTGCAAAACGTATTTACTCAATGGATTCGTGGTTCTTTATGTAGAACAGCAGAACGGAAATAAAACCCTTAAAATATGTTTTCACATTATTACATGTCACAATCACTGTTTTCAGTATGAAAGAAAATTTATTGAAAAATGTCCACACCTGATCGTTTTCTATTTTCTTTGATTCTCTCACTTTTGTGTATAAGACTACATTTTACAGCAAACTACAGATGAAGCACCTAAATGGTTCGTAAATCAAGTTTTAAGCTGTGATCCCATGCATATTGTCTCTTTTTTCATTAGAAATGCCACACTTACTTGTAATACGTACATCTTCACTTGCACTTGCTATTTATCATACAGACCTGCAAAGCAGCAATGAAAACGCTTAAAAATCAATATTTTTCTATGATCCAATGCTTATGTCTCTGCTTTTACTAGAAATACTACTCTTACTAGCACAACGTATTTCTGCATTGTTTTGCCTTTATCTCATACAGAAATGCATAGCAGCAATGAGACATCGCTTGTAAAGTAAGTTTTTTCATGATCAAATGCTGTAAAGTAAGTTTTTTCATGATCCAAATGCTTCTTTCATAAGGAATTATACCCTTACTGCAAAACATATTCACTCACTCGATTTGTGGTCGTCTTATGTAGAACTGCTGAACAGCAATAAAACCCATGAAATATGTTTACACATTACATGTCACAAACATTGTTTTCAGTAAAATTGACACTTTTACTTCAAAAACGCACATAATAAATCGTCTCATATTTTTTTATGCAGAACTGCTGAATCCGCTTGCATGTTTAATCTATATTGCTATGGTTAAGACTACAGTTAATTGCAAACCGCACAGCAGCACCGATGTTGTTTGTAAATCAAGTTTTTGCTATGATCCCATGCTTATTTTACTAAATAATATATTTAATAAATATTAGGACTTTATAGCTTTATATGTTATTTAACAATTCTAGCTTGTGCACTGCTTAATGTTTTGAAATATACCTTAATATAATTTACCAATACACTTAGGTGTTATTTAAATGCAATGTGTTTCGATCACTTAAATGTATATTATTTGTAGTTTATGTCAAATGTACCATGTGATTTATGTGAAGTGCAGTTAGTGTTCACCTTAACAGTAATTTTTTGACCCATGTAAATGGGATTTTAATTATTCTTTCTAATAGGTGTACTGCTAAAAATAATGAAAAGCAATTATAGATTAAAATGTGGTCAGTGTACGTTTTGATCATTTTATTTCCTATTTGGAATGAAATAAAGAGAAACGAGAAGACGACTCGTTTATTAGTTGTTTCGTTTGTTCAGAAAAATGAAAACGAGATTTCGGCTCGATTTCTCATGTTTTGTTTGTGGTTTACAAATCGGTTTATAGTTTCCATATTTCATTCGCACATGTCCGCGGTGCTGAAACGCCCCTTCCATCTGATTGGTCAAATCGCTCCGCCTTCAGTAAGGGGTTTTAATTTTGTCAGGCAGAATAAAAGTCAGTACAAGTGCGGCGCAGAATATTGACCTTTAATAACAAATTGTCTGAAACCACCACTCACTGTTACCTTAGTATAACATTTGAAGCAGAAATATGTGGCTGGGCACAACTGCTGCGACTTGCAAGCAAATCCTTTAATGTGAGCTATAGCATACAGTATGCTGACACATTGTTTCTAGGTTATATAGCATTGTATGAATACCGTATGCCTATGTCCCATTGAAAATGCAGTGCAAAAGTTCTGTTTGTTTGGATAAAAGTGAAGTGCAAATAAAAAGCAACAATGGGCTGAATATGAATAGAGTAATAATGTATCCGTAACATTTCACACTCACACAACATTTCACACAGTCTTTTATTTAGTTCAAAAGACACTAGATGGGGAGGAGGTATAGACTGGTAGGATTAGAAGTTAGGGGATAATATACAGTTTGTACAGCATTTACATTTCGCAGATGCTTTTATACAAAGCGACTTACAAGTTAGCAGTGGCACACTGGGAGCAATTAGGGGTAAGGTGTCTTGCTCAAGGGCACCTCAGTTGTTTTCTGCTGATACTGGGAATCGAACCAGCAATCATTAACCTCTTCAGCTAATGTAAGGTAGTTTTCAAAGGAAAAGCACTACATTCATTTACAAAAAACATCTGCTTAATTTGTTGTTTAACTGTTTTTTGTGTTTAACGTGAGTGACAACTGAATGAAAACGATTCCCTTATTGGAAAAAAAGTCATTTACTCACTGGATTCGTGTTTTTTTATGTAGAACAGCTGAACGGCAATAAAACATGTTTCCACATTATTACATGTCACAATTACTGTTGTCAGTATGAATGAGACAATTTCTTGAAAAAAGTCCATACTGGATCGCCTGGTATTTTCTCATGCCACACTCTCTTTTGCAAACAAGCAGCTAATTCATAACAGCAAAATGCAATGAAATCGCTCATAAAATATTTGCTAACTCTTTAATCCTTGTCGGTCTCACTGCTTTTCATCACAATCATACTACTTTGTGTTACAAAACACAACTGCTTAATTTTGTTTAAGTGTTTTGTTAATTGTCATGAAAACATGAGTGACAACTGAATGAAAACGATTGCAATGATATTTTGTCTATTTTGCGATGATTCTCTCTCTTTTCTGTATAAGACTACATTTAATTGCTAACTTCATAGCTGGACCGAGAAATTGTTCAGTAAATCACGTTTTATGCTATGATCCTCATTAGAAATCACACACTTACTTGTAATACGTATAGCTTCACTTGCATTTTCTATTTTTCAAACAGACCTGCAAAGCAGCAATTGAAATCGCTTGAAAATCAATATTTTTTAAAGCTCAAGATGTCTTTACTTTTATTAGCAATGGTACTTTTACTTGCAAAACGTATTTCTACATTGCTTTGTCTTTATCTCATATAGAATGCATTGCAGCAATTAGAAATCGCTTGTTAAGCAAGTTTTGTTCCCTGATCCCTTTCTGACGTCAATTCTTTCATAAGGTATTATGAAATGATATACCCTTCTGCAAACTGGGTATTTACCTCAATGGATTCTCTTGGTTCTTTATGTAGAACAGCAGAGCGGAAATAAAACCCATCTAAAAATGTTGTTTAACTTTTCACATTATTGCACATGAGTGACAATCACTGTTTTCAGTATGAAAGAAGTCATTTTATAGAAAAATGTAGAACAGCTGATCGGCAATTTCTATGTTTCCACATTTGATTCTCACAATTTTGTTGTAGTATGACTACATTTTTGAAAGCAAACATACAGATGAAGCACCTAAATGCCAGACTCTCTTAAATCAAGTTTTAAGCTGTGATAGCCCATGCATATGTCTCTTTTTCATAAGATATGCCACTCTTTATTACTTGTTCGTCTACATCTTCACATTGCACTTACTGCTTTGTGTTACAAACACACATCTGCAAAAGTGCAGCAATCGAAGAAAACATGCTTGACAAAAATCAATATTTTTCTATGATCCAATGTCTTATGTCTCTGATTCTTTTACTCCTTTTTAGAAATACTACTACATTTACTAGCACAACGTATTTCTGCATTGTTTTGCCTTTATCTCGTAAATACAGAAATGCTATGAGCAGCAATGAGACATCGCTTGTAAAGTAACTTTTTTCATGATCAAATGCTGCAAAGCAGCAAGTTTTTTGAAAATGATCCAAATGCTTCTTTCAAGGAATTTTACTTTTACTGCAAAACATATTCACTGCAACTCGATTTGTACATTGCGTCTTTATCTCATGTAGAACTGCTGAACAGCAATAGAAACCCATGAAATTTGTTTATCCATTACATGTCACAAACATAAGGTATCCCTCTCAGTAAAATTGACATGGATTCGTGGTTCTTTAAAGAACAGCAGATGGGAAATAAAACCGTCTCATAATATTTTTCCACAGAACTACATGAATCCGCTTGCATGTTTAATCTATATTGCTATGGTTAAGACTACAGTTTCTTGCAAAAAGTCCACAGCAGCACCGATATTTTCTTTGTAAATCAAGTTTTTGCAAACATCCCATGCTTATTTTACTAAATAATGAAATATTTAATAAATATTGAACTCTTTATAGCTTTATATGTTATTTAACAATTCTACTTTGACAAAACACATCTGCTTAATGTTTTGAAATATACAACTTAATATAATTTACCAATACACTTAGGTGTTATTTAAATGATGATGTTTCTGATCACTTAAATGTATATTACTGTAGTTTATGTCAAATGTACCATGCAGATTTATGTGAAGTGCAGTTAGCTGTGATCACATTAATATTGTCTTTTTTGACCCATGTAAATGGGATTTTAATTATTCTTTCTAATAGGTGTACTTGCTATTTAAAATAATGAAAAGCAATTATAGATTGAAAATGTGGTCAGTGTACGTTTTGATCAATTTTATTTCTGCTATTTGGAATGAAATAAAGAGCAAACCTATTTCTACGATTCTTTTGCCTTTATTCGTTGAAATGCTTTGTTCAGAAAAGCGCTTGAAAAACAAGTTTTTCCATGATTTCTCATGTTTTGTTTGTGGAATTTACAAATACGGTTTATAGTTTACCATATTTCATTTTTTATGTAGAATGCTGAGCGGGCAAAACGCCCTTCCATCATGTTTCCACATTATCCGCATGTCACAATTACTGTTGTAAGTATGAATGAGACAATTTCTTGAAAAAGTCCAGTACTGGATATGGTACCTTCTAATAACAAACTGTCTTTTTGAAACCACCAGCTCACTGTTACCTTAGTAAAATGCATTTGAAAGCTCATAAAATATGTGGCTGAGGCTCTTTAACTCCTTGTCGGTCTCTTGCTTTTCATCAAATCATACTAATGTGAGTGTTATAAAACACAGTATGCTTAATTTTGTTTAAGGTTATATAGCATTGTATGAAAACATGAGTGACAACTGAATGTCCGATTGAATGATATTTTGTGCAAATGATTCTCTTTGTTCTGTATAAGACTGAAGTGCAAATAAAAGCAACAATGGGCTGAAATTGTTAGAGTAATACGTTTTATGCTATGATCCTCATTAGAAATCACACTCACACAACATTTACAGCTTCTTTTTTTTATTTTTCAAACAGACACTAGATGGCAGCAGGTGATAGACTTGTAGGATCAAAGTTAAAGCTCAAGATGTCTATACAGTTTATTAGCAAGCATTTACATTTCGCAAGATGCTTTTATACATTGCTTTGTCTTTATCTCATATAGAATGCATTGCAGCAATTAGAAATCGCAATTAAGGTAAGTTTGTTCCCTGATCCCTCAAGGCGTCATTCTTTCATAGGTTGTGATATTTACTGCTGATACTGGGAATCGAACCAGCAATCATTAACCTCTTCAGCTAATGTAAAGGTAGTTTTCAAAGGAAAAGCACTACATTCATTTACAAAAACATCTGCTTAATTTGTTGTTTAACTGTTTTTGTGTTTAACGTGAGTGACAACTGAATGAAAACGATTCCCTTATTGGAAAAAGTCATTTACTCACTGGATTCGTGTTTTTTATGTAGAACAGCTGAACGGCAATAAAACATGTTTCCACATTATTACATGTCACAATTACTGTTGTCAGTATGAATGAGACAATTTCTTGAAAAAAAGTCCATACTAGATCGTCTGGTATTTTCTCATGCCAGACTCTCTTTTGCAAACAAGCAGCTAATTCATAATAGCAAAATGCAATGAAATCGCTCATAAAATATGCTGAACTCTTTATTACTTGTTCGTCTCACTGCTTTTCATCACAATCATACTACTTTGTGTTACAAAACACATCTGCTTAATTTTGTTTAAGTGTTTTGTTAATTATCATGAAAACATGAGTGACAACTGAATGAAAACGATTGCAATGATATTTTGTCTATTTTGCGATGATTCTCTCACTTTTCTGAATAAGACTACATTTAACTGCTAACTGCACAGCAGGACCGAAATTGTTCGTAAATCACGTTTTATGCTATGATCCTCATTAGAAATCACACACTTACTTGTAATACGTATATCTTCACTTGCATTTTCTATTTTTCAAACAGACCTGCAAAGCAGCAATTGAAATCGCTTGAAAATCAATATATTTTAAAGCTCAAGCTGTTTTACTTTTATTAGAAATGGTACTTTTACTTGCAAAACGTATTTCTACATTGCTTTGTCTTTATCTCATATAAAAGGCATTGCAGCAATTAGAAATCGCTTGTTAAGCAAGTTTTGTTCCCTGATCCCTTTCTGATGTCAATTCTTTCATAAGGTATCCCCTCTGCAAAACGTATTTACTCAATGGATTCGTGGTTCTTTATGTAGAACAGCAGATAGGAAATAAAACCCTTAAAAATATGTTTCCACATTATTACATGTCACAATCACTGTTTTCAGTATGAATGAGACAATTTCTTGAAAAAAGTCCACACCTGGTCGTTTTCTATTTTCTTATGCGAGGACGCTTTTTGCAAACAAGCAGTCAATTCATAATAGCAAAATGCAATGAAATCGCTCTTAAAATATGCTGAACTCTTTATTACTTCTTTCGTCACACTACTTTTCATTACAGTCATACTACTTTGTCTTACAAAACACATCTGCTTAATTGGATGTTTAACATGAGTGACAACTGAATTAAAACGATTGCAATGACATTTCGTCTATTTCTGATGATTCTCTCACTTTTGTGTATAAGACTACATTTTACAGCAAACTACAGATGCAGCACCTAAATGGTTCGTAAATCAAGTTTTAAGCTGTGATCCCATGCATATTGTCTCCTTTTAATTAGAAATGCCACACTTACTTGTAATACGTACATCTTCACTTGCACTTGCTATTTATAATACAAACCTGCAAAGCAGCAATTGAAAACGCTTGAAAATCAATATTTTCTATGTTCCAATGCTTATGTCTCTGCTTTTACTAGAAATAATACTCTAATTAGCACAACCTATTTCTACATTCTTTTGCCTTTATCTCATACAGAAATGCATAGCAGCCATGAGAAAGCGCTTGTAAAGCAAGTTTTTTTTCCATGATCCCATGCTGATGTCAATTCTTTCATAAGGAATTAAACCCTTACTGGAAAAAGTCATTTACTCACTGGATTCGTGTTTTTATGTAGAACAGCTGAACGGCAATAAAATCCTTAAAACATGTTTCCACATTATTACATGTCACAATTACTGTTGTCAGTATGAATGAGACAATTTCTTGAAAAAAGTCCATACTGGATCGCCTGGTATTTTCTCATGCCACACTCTCTTTTGCAAACAAGCAGCTAATTCATAACAGCAAAATGCAATGAAATCGCTCATAAAATATTTGCTAACTCTTTAATCCTTGTCGGTCTCACTGCTTTTCATCACAATCATACTACTTTGTGTTACAAAACACAACTGCTTAATTTTGTTTAAGTGTTTTGTTAATTGTCATGAAAACATGAGTGACAACTGAATGAAAACGATTGCAATGATATTTTGTCTATTTTGCGATGATTCTCTCTCTTTTCTGTATAAGACTACATTTAATTGCTAACTTCATAGCTGGACCGAAATTGTTCAGTAAATCACGTTTTATGCTATGATCCTCATTAGAAATCACACACTTACTTGTAATACGTATAGCTTCACTTGCATTTTCTATTTTTCAAACAGACCTGCAAAGCAGCAATTGAAATCGCTTGAAAATCAATATTTTTAAAGCTCAAGATGTCTTTACTTTTATTAGCAATGGTACTTTTACTTGCAAAACGTATTTCTACATTGCTTTGTCTTTATCTCATATAGAATGCATTGCAGCAATTAGAAATCGCTTGTTAAGCAAGTTTTGTTCCCTGATCCCTTTCTGATGTCAATTCTTTCATAAGGTATTATGAAATGATATACCCTTCTGCAAAACGTATTTACTCAATGGATTCGTGGTTCTTTATGTAGAACAGCAGAACGGAAATAAAACCCTTAAAAATATGTTTTCACATTATTACATGTCACAATCACTGTTTTCAGTATGAAAGAAAATTTATTGAAAAATGTCCACACCTGATCGTTTTCTATTTTCTTTGATTCTCTCACTTTTGTGTATAAGACTACATTTTACAGCAAACTACAGATGAAGCACCTAAATGGTTCGTGAAATCAAGTTTTAAGCTGTGATCCCATGCATATTGTCTCTTTTTCATTAGAAATGCCACACTTACTTGTAATACGTACATCTTCACTTGCACTTGCTATTTATCATACAGACCTGCAAAGCAGCAATGAAAACGCTTAAAAATCAATATTTTTCTATGATCCAATGCTTATGTCTCTGCTTTTACTAGAAATACTACTCTTACTAGCACAACGTATTTCTGCATTGTTTTGCCTTTATCTCATACAGAAATGCATAGCAGCAATGAGACATCGCTTGTAAAGTAAGTTTTTTCATGATCAAATGCTGTAAAGTAAGTTTTTTCATGATCCAAATGCTTCTTTCATAAGGAATTATACCCTTACTGCAAAACATATTCACTCACTCGATTTGTGGTCGTCTTATGTAGAACTGCTGAACAGCAATAAAACCCATGAAATATGTTTACACATTACATGTCACAAACATTGTTTTCAGTAAAATTGACACTTTTACTTCAAAAACGCACATAATAAATCGTCTCATATTTTTTTATGCAGAACTGCTGAATCCGCTTGCATGTTTAATCTATATTGCTATGGTTAAGACTACAGTTAATTGCAAACCGCACAGCAGCACCGATGTTGTTTGTAAATCAAGTTTTTGCTATGATCCCATGCTTATTTTTACTAAATAATATATTTAATAAATATTAGGACTTTATAGCTTTATATGTTATTTAACAATTCTAGCTTGTGCACTGCTTAATGTTTTGAAATATACCTTAATATAATTTACCAATACACTTAGGTGTTATTTAAATGCAATGTGTTTCGATCACTTAAATGTATATTATTTGTAGTTTATGTCAAATGTACCATGTGATTTATGTGAAGTGCAGTTAGTGTTCACCTTAACAGTAATTTTTTGACCCATGTAAATGGGATTTTAATTATTCTTTCTAATAGGTGTACTGCTAAAAATAATGAAAAGCAATTATAGATTAAAATGTGGTCAGTGTACGTTTTGATCATTTTATTTCCTATTTGGAATGAAATAAAGAGAAACGAGAAGGCGACTTCGTTTATTAGTTGTTTCGTTTGTTCAGAAAAATGAAAAACGAGATTTCGGCTCGATTTCTCATGTTTTGTTTGTGGTTTACAAATCGGTTTATAGTTTCCATATTTCATTCGCACATGTCCGCGGTGCTGAAACGCCCTTCCATCTGATTGGTCAAATCGCTCCGCCTTCAGTAAGGGTTTTAATTTTGTCAGGCAGAATAAAAGTCAGTACAAGTGCGGCGCAGAATATTGACCTTTAATAACAAATTGTCTGAAACCACCACTCACTGTTACCTTAGTATAACATTTGAAGCAGAAATATGTGGCTGGGCACAACTGCTGCGACTTGCAAGCAAATCCTTTAATGTGAGCTATAGCATGCTGACACATTGTTTCTAGGTTATATAGCATTGTATGAATACCGTATGCCTATGTCCCATTGAAAAATGCAGTGCAAAAAGTTCTGTTTGTTTGGATAAAAGTGAAGTGCAAATAAAAAGCAACAATGGGCTGAATATGAATAGAGTAATAATGTATCCGTAACATTTCACACTCACACAACATTTCACACAGTCTTTTATTTAGTTCAAAAGACACTAGATGGGGAGGAGGTATAGACTGGTAGGATTAGAAGTTAGGGGATAATATACAGTTTGTACAGCATTTACATTTCGCAGATGCTTTTATACAAAGCGACTTACAAGTTAGCAGTGGCACACTGGGAGCAATTAGGGGTAAGGTGTCTTGCTCAAGGGCACCTCAGTTGTTTTCTGCTGATACTGGGAATCGAACCAGCAATCATCTGGTTGCTAGTCCAACGCTCTAACCACTAGGCTACAACTGCCCAGTACAGTATAGCAAAAATTATGTGAAAATGTTTATGAAAATCCAACAACCCAGTGTGTAAAACCTCTGTTCGTTATTTGTGATTACAAAATTCCAATGCACTGTTTCACTGTGCAATGAACAGTTGTTCACATCATAAAAGCAGTTTCTCATTCTTTCGAACAAGTTGTGATTGCCTTGGTACTTTCATGCAATTCAGTTTTTCAAAATGTATTAAATTATTTTTTGTGCAATAATCTTACCCCTCAAAACATCTTGTCATTAGTTCATCATATAAGTCTTTAAATGCAAAATGGTTTATCTAAAATTTTTATGCAGGTGAATCTTGACTTTCAGTAATGAAGAGAATGTAGATAAACCAGTTCTCTGAAATTGTTCAAATGTGTATCTCATAAAAGCATATATAGACAGAGGACAACACAAGAGGGAGAAGAGGCCAAGGACATAGGCACAGATCAGATGAAATAAGGGCCACTATTGTGGACCATGTTGTCAATCATGGCCTTACAATTGCTGAGGTGGGTTGAAGGGTGCAGCCAAGTATTAGGAGATCGACCGTATCCTCAATAATCCAAACATTTCGAAACAGTCTCTTTCAATCAATATCCCACATACAGTAATGTATGCATTTGTACTTTTGAATTGAATATAATATGGCATACATAACACATGCAGCCTTCTGCATTTCAATACAGTAACTTTCATCCGAACTGTTGCCATCAGGTGATACTAACATTGTTAGTTATATTGTTATATAACTATATATGCTGTTATACTGATAACGTGACTAAGCATTTTGAACAATGACACCAGAACTTAATTTTGATGGCACTGATATGTTCATTGACATAAATACTTACTTTTGAGAGATGAACTAAAGATTTTAGGTAAGTTACCGGCTTTTGCAGGTAATCCATTTTGTGGTACTGTTTGTACGAATTCTTTTGAGAAATGCACATACTTCTTTGCAAGTACTGAGGCTGTAATTTTACAGTAGACTAATATTCAGAATGCAATCAATGTCTTTTGTATAACACCAGCAACTGCACACGGCCATGTGAACTTATAGTAGAGCAGACCACCTTTTAAACTGCTCTTGCATAAATGTTTGCATTCAAGGTTCTCATAGATAGACAGATAGATTATTATTATTTTTTGCATATTGATTACAATTTGTATAATTGCAGTTTTACTACAATACAATAATTAAAGTATGGTTAGCATAGCAAAACCATGGTTAATTTATGGTTATGGTAAAGGTAAAAAAATCAGGTAAAAACAGAGCAGATTTTTTTTATTGGTAAAGGTTTTTTTTGTCCTGATGCACCTAAGTTTAGAAAAAAACAATTCATAGATTACAACTCATCAAAATAATAATAAGAATGGACATAGAAACATATAATATGGAAAGCCTTATTTGGGGAAAAAATGCAGGGCAATATGAAATTGGTTAATGATATTGGATTCGAAAGGAGAATTTAGCTGTTTTTTTGTTTGTTTGTTTAATTCCATTAACTCCAGTCCGGTTGGTGGCGGTAGTGCACCAAAAGATACATATCTTGGTCTTGGTCTTGCAGTAACTGCCAAAATGTTTCTCATGTTCAGCCATGATATCAGCTGTAATTGATGTCATTTTACTTTACTTAATGTTTTAAAAACATCATGTATGTTTGGCACCAGCTGCAGTTAATGTTGACTTTTTATATTTTCTTCATTCCCCCCCAGCTATCATGTGTGGTAGGATGCAAGGTCTGTCTCAACCAATGGATGGAGAACTCAAGGCAGTGCCCTAAATGCAGATCAGAGGATTTTGTTATCACAGAAGTTGCAGGTTCTGGAAGTTTTGTGTAATTGTTTATTTGCAGTTCCTGCCATACATTTATATCTCATGTTCTACCTAATGTTCTTGAAGTCACCTTTTTTTGTGAGTTTTGTTTTTCACTAAATACATCTCAAGTTCTAAAACTGCATTTTTGTTTAGGATATAATATTTTGTTGAGGATGTAATAAAAATAACATTTTGTTGAGAATATAATAAAAATGTTATTACATTTTCCATTGTACTTTTTGACCTACACATCTGCGTGCAGACATCCAATTTTGGAATTTTTTCATGTTTGTCATTTAAACTGATGTAAACAGTAGGAAAGAGCAGACTGAAAAGATTCTTTGTCCTGTTGCCCCCTCTAGTGGACAGCATTAAGTATTACTGCCTTCATTGCTCAGATAACGCAAGTCAATGGGACTTTTTTTAGGAAACCAAGTCCGACCAGTTAGAGTTTGGTGAAACATTAAAGCTCTAGGCGGAGCCAATTATCATGATAATAGTTAATAATAATAATGTTCATATATATGTTGGCTTTTACAAATAAATTTCTGTCATTATTTTTAAAAGTAATGTAAATTATTTTTGCAACAGCTGTAGGTTTTTGGATTGACCTGGATGACTGACTCCTGGCATGACTGAAATTTTGTCCCGGAAATTTTGTCCCGGCACAACCCAATTCCGACCCCCCGGCTGAAAACGACCTCCTCTTCGCGTGCACGCTGACAGTACCGTTGTGTTTCCTGTAGATGGCAGTTAAAACACGGAAATTTAGGTAGATGTTTCACTGATCCAAACGTTCAATCTGATGAACACTTATGCAGTTTCCTGTAGATGGCAGTGTACACTCATAAATGTGATTCATTGCTTTTCAAACTTAATCGTAAACGAGACTGGAGAATGTACGTTGAATATATTTTGTTGACGTTTCCATGAGTTTCTCCCATTTTTCTTTCTTATTTTTTCTTTCTTTGTCTCCTTAGGCAAACCCACTATGTACTGGTTGAATTTTACATTTACATGTTATGCTTTACAAAAGAAATTTAATTTATCAATACGAACCTTTGTTTGTGTAATGTTGAAAAAATTACACATTAGCCTACTGTATTCAGCATGAGCCTTAATGTAATATTATGTTCAAAAGTAAATTCAAATAATGGGTTCATTTCCACTGAAACCAAGCACTAAAATAATGCATATGTTGCATTAGGGGTTTTATTTGGAAAGGGACATTTTCACCCACATGCCTGGATTTTAAGAGTTCCTAAAATGGGTCTAATGTACCTATAATAGCAGTACTGTATGTAAAAATTATTCATTACATTCTATCTGCATGAAACCTGCACCTGCCAGGATTTTACTCCCCTTATTTCTTCTGTCTGAATACCCAAGGAGTCACTAAAATGGGTCTGATACACCTATAATAGCAGTACTGTATGTAAAGTGAAACATTTAATTCTATTAATATGGACAGATTGAGTTATTTAGGGGGGGTATTATTTTGGCAGGCCCATTTTGACCCACCTGCCAGGATTTTACCCCCCTTATTTCTTCTGTCTGAATACCCAAAGAGTCACTAAAATGGGTCTGATACACATAATAGCAGTACTGTATGTAAAGTGAAACATTTAATTCTATTAATATGGACAGATTAAGTATTTAGGGGGGGTATTATTTTGGCAGGCCCATTTTGACCCACCTGCCAGGATTTTACCCTTCTTATTTCTTCTGTCCAAAGAGTCACTAAAATGGGTCTGATACTCCTATAATAGCAGTACTGTATGTAAACTTATTCATTACATTCTATCTGCATGGACAGATTGAGTATTTAGAAAGAAAAGAAGAAAAGTAAAGAAAAGAAAAGAAAAGAAAGACATCTGGACATCTAAATTATATTTTACAAAAAGTGGCCCACTTTACCTGCAATTGCTCTATAATTTGTTGAATATATTAAAACTTAGTTTACCATTATAAATATGCTAAAAAAAAACTATACAATTAGCGCTAAATAACAAATAAATACAAATGAAACACTATTAAAATTGTGCCCATTATTTCGTTATTGACCTCCTTGCTGTACAACATGAAAGCGACATGTTTCGTCCATCACATGATCACGTGACGAATCAACCCAACCAGGACTCGGCCTCGGGTGAGATGATGCTGTGTGTCGAAGAGGAGGCGTAAAACGGTAGGTGTAATTAGGATACAGCCTTGAATGACAGATATTATATGACTAATATAGTGTAATGCTAATTTCATTAGCATTACACTAATTTCATTTCAAGAAATTAGTGTGTAAAATGTTAATACTCACTTTGAAGCACCCACTGATCTATAAAATGACTTATTATACTTATTTATTATAGATCAGTAGTAGCACCTCATAATGTAATAACTTCACATAATGTAAATAAGTATTTATTACTGTAATAAAAAGTATATGGTTTGCGATATGATTCTCTATAGAAAAGCTTTTATCTTCCTGAGGTAAGTGTCACATAACTGACACAATCTTTACAGGCTGTTACACTGATGATTTCCCTGGTTGAAACAGCTTATATTCAATTCAAGAATGCAGAATTTAGTAGGGGACAACTCAATTGTTCCTAGCAATAATTTTGATCAAACAATCAAAATATATTTATTGAGCCACCGTCATTGTCATCGTGCCACGGACATTAGCCTACATGAGAAGTTAAAGTCCATATACGTCAGCAAACTGTACACTTTCAAGTGCAATTAACGCATGGCCAAAGTAAGAACATAATCTAAGTGTTTAAAACATGCAAAGTAGGACTGCCTACTGTTCCTGTATTTAAATAACATTCCATACTAAATCCATAAGGAAAGCTGTTCATTGCGTCATGCCCAGTTTAGGTAGGCCTAGCTAAACACTTGCTAAAAACAAGAGCACCGTTAGTTACAACTGTATTATTATCATTTTTGGTAAACTTTTCTGTACGTATTTGCATTTGCGCTCTGGAGAGCATCAGGTGATTCTATTTACAACGTTTGCAGCGTTGAGCTGTGTAGCCAATCACAATTGTCCGTTGAACTGATGAACTAAGATGATTGACAGGCTCAGTGCATTTGAAATTATAAAGGGAGCACACTTTGCACGCATTCCAGGATATCTGTAATGCATTCAGAATTTGAATAAAAGGTTGTTTTTTCATGACGCTAAAAGTAACAATGTCCCCTTACTAAAGTTCAGCTATAGTTTAGTTATTCTATATAAATGCTAAAATGAATCTCAGATGTGAGCATAATTGCTTTGCTTTATCTTTTCATGTTCCAATTACTTCTAAAAAGAAATCTATATTTTCGTTTAGAATTATTTTGTTGTGTGTGTGTGTGTGTGTGTGTGTGTGTGTGTGTGTGTGTGTGTGTGTGTGTGTGTGCAGAAACAAATTAATTCTAAAAGGTGATATATATTTATTTTTAGAATGAGTTTGTACATGAAAATATTGAGTAAAGCAAATATATGTTCTAATATGTTCAAGTGTGAGATTTATTTTGGCATTTTATCTCTATATCTCTATCTATTGTTTATATACAGTGCCGCTTGAAAGTTTGTGAACCCTTTAGAATTGGGATCATATTTCTCTATAAATAAATGACAAAGAAAATATTTTTCTCTCACTTGTTTGATTGGGTTCTCTTTGTCTACTTTCAGAACTTAAATGAAAATCATATTTATGCAGAAATATAGAATACTGTAAAGGGTTCTCAAACTTTCAAGCGGCACTGTATATTATACACAAAGGCTAAATAACAGCACACATTTTTTGGCTGTTCCTTATACTGGGCAGCAGTATGTCCCCACCAATGTCAAAATCATACCTATGCCCTTGCTTCACATAACACAAAAATAAACTTTTCTTTTGCTTATTTTTCACTATATTACTATCACTGAGGCTGTTTATTATATTAATATTTATCAAGTCTTATTTTAATACATATACTGATTATACTCATTTTTAATTCATAGTCACATTTTTAGGTGTTTTTTTCTCCTTTCCCTGATGTGCTCTAAGAACATCAGAATTATGGAATCTACAATATTTTGACAATATTTTTGGTGAGTTTAATGATGTAATAAATTTCTTATGATGTAATAATTGTTATTACATTATGAGCTCAAAATTTTAACACATTTTGAGAAAATTATTACATTAGGAACATTTTATTACAATAATAATGTAATGCTTTGGATAAAAGCATCTGCTAATTGACTAAATGTAAATGTAAATGTACTTATTACATTATGTGCAGTTTTTACATTCTGTGAAGTTATTATATTATGAGTTGCTACAAGGTTTTAACAGCAGGCCATAAAGAAAACAATATTTTTTCTTTCCCTCGAAACTGTCATTTTGAAAGGTAAATATGTTTCCATTTTCATATCATAGACAGATTTACAGTAGGTCTGACGTGGCTGATTGAACTCGTATTTGTGTGTTAAATTCCTGTGGTAAAACAAAAATTATAAGCCAACTAGCTTGAAGTCATGAAAGCTCAAAAAAATCAGGCCCATGTCAGGCCCAGAGATTTGTGTATTTGTTGTGTATTTGTTGCACAGTATTGTGCACTCAAAATGTCAATCAACCCCATTCACACTTTTTTTTTTTAAATGGAAGCCATGGTATCTTATTATAATTTTGCATCAACATAGAAATTATATTATTTACTACTCTCATTGAAAAATATTGTAAAAATCTGAGTCTGGATATCTTGATTTCTTACATCTGTTGTTTCAGAAGTAAATATTGAATGAATGAATGAATGAATGAATATTAATATATTTTATCATTTAAAGGCTCTTATATAATCAGTACACATCAAGAAGGCAAACATTTAGATGTTAGACTTTTGTGAGGATGATTATAAAATACCATCAATTAAAATATTTGCCAGCAAACCCCTCTAGACAACCAATCCTTACTTATTCATTTCTGATTTTTGTTCTATAGATTATCGATCCTACAACATACAGTGCTATTGTGAGCTACAAAACAGGTGGTGGGTATCCTCAGGGATTATCCAAGGACCAGAAGTCCAATTTTCGGAGACAAGCTGCTATTTATGACATTGAAGGTGACTAAAACTATGTAATTAATAAAAAAAAATTCATTTTTGCAACATAACATGTAGCTATATAAATTTTAGGATATTCTCTTAGGCTATTAGAATTTTATAGAGGCCTTTTATTTTCATTTTATAATTTAATATTATGTTAAACTTCATTGACATAAACTTCAGCCTGATTCAGTCTAGTTTTCACTATTTGTACTGTAGAATGTAATGTCATAGGCTTTTCATGCTTGATGCTTTAATAAATAGGTATTGCATTGTTACTGTATCGTTCAGATGGTCAGCTGTACTACAGAAGATACAAAGGTAAAGCCTGTGAACTGAGAACGAAGGTTGTCTGTGGTGCAGCGGATGCTAATCAATGTTTCATAGAGTTTCATGCCAGCAGCATCGGTTCACACTGTGGACAGAAAAAAACCAAAGATGCCTTGTCAAAAAGATATTACTGGCCAGGGATGTCCGTTGATATTAACAAATGGGTAATGACACTGTTGAAAGATTTTAACAAAAGTCCATTAATTTAATAAAATCTTTCTTCTACTTTGATGTTAACTAATAACTTAATTTTAAACAGGTGGCTGAATGTGTGGCATGTCAGGCCACCAAAGCATCTATTAAAGAAGATACCAAAATTACACCTATACAGGTAAAGATGTAAATGTAAATGTGTCCGTCCGTATCTATTCTATCTATTCATTGATATATCTACCCGGGGGTTGTTTGTGTGATTCTTGGGGGTCATTTAAATGTAGCAGTGAAAGTTTACACTGGTGATCGTCCGAATCGAATGGTTAAAATCATCAAGTTTTGTGGGGTTTTTTAGTCGGTCAAACTGAATCTGAGGTGGCACAAATCATCTGAGGGGTATCTATCATCTATCTGTCTATCCCTGACACCTGCACGATATTATTTTTAATTGCACATGTACACAACAGAATATTTACATAATTTACTGAATATTTTTATTTTTATAAATTGTCCTTTTTATTACATTTCTTTTACATTTCAAGGTCACACAACCATTTGAACTTTTGGGGATGGATCTAATTGGCAAACTTACTTGCACAGACAGTGGCCATCAATATATTTGTGTCATGATTGATTACATGACCAAATGGCCACAGGCTTATCCCCTTAAAAGTAAGTCTGCAGTGGAGGTCACAAACTGCATAATTAAGTTTTTTTTACCAGTTTGAGGCCCCAAAACGCATATTAACGGACCAAGGAAGAGAGTTTGTTAATCAGGTAAATTAAAGCTGTTCGATATCATACAGTGTTAAAATATAGTTTTGAAAAATGTTTACTTAAATTGATTGTAATTAAAAATTAATGTTTTTGTTTTCTTATCAGATCAACAAAAATGTGTCCAAAATACTTGAAGAATCAAGAGGAGTTTGTGCTCACCGTACCATCCCCAGACTAATGGTTTGGTCGAAAAAATGAATGGGACCATACAGAGGTACTAAATATAAATTTGTTTTGTAGAAAGATCCTTAAATTATTATTATTATTATTATTATTATTTACATCAGCCTATAAGATTTTTATTTATTTATTTATTTTGTTATTTTAAAGTTAGAATAGCATTTGTAAAAATTGTTATAAACCAAATATGGAATTCACAGATATTTATAAATATCTTCTGCTAAAACTATTTTAATGTGAAATAAATGTTTAAGGGCTCTCAGCAAATTGGTCTCCCAAAAACCCCAGCAGTGGGACAAACACCTAGATGCAGTTATGTTTGGTCTAAGGACTAAAAAACAGATGACAACCAAACTATCTCCATTTTATATGATGTTTGGTCGTGAGGCACGATACCCCTCTGAGATCCCTGAAGAATATCAGGTGGGTGTTCATTGTTTTCAGTGATTTTTATGTGTATGTATTGCATTCAGTATGAACTTGCCCTAGTAATAAAGTAATAATGCATTTAATTTATACTAAGTATAGATCAAGTCTATTAACAAAATTACTGACATTTCACTGGAGATTTACCGATATAAAAATTATAATGAAATTTTATTTGGGGTATTACTTTCCCTTAATATTAAGCCTAAGATATGTTTTAATGTCACTATTGATAAGGATTGTATGATCTTTACATAACATCAGTCTTTAAATTCAAAATATTTAAAGTGTGCCTAAAGAATACTGCAATAGTTCCAATTTAGTACAATTAAATATACTTAAGTATATATTTATTTGGAATTCAGCACTACTTCAAAACAATTAAAGTGCAGTAAGTACAAAATTAGTTGTTCTTTAAATGCAGACTTTAAATATACCTGTTTAGTACACAGCATATTGCAGCATATTTTCATTAAGTACATAATATGTAATTCAGCAATGTAATTTGCTGAATATGTAATGTAATTTGTAGTATACTAAGCATGAAATAAATGTATTTTAAATTAATTTTATTATATTTATTTTTCACTATGCCTACATGAATTTGAGATAATTAGTTATTTTTAACTAGAAGCAAATGTTCCTTTTTTCAGGTTGACAGTTCTGTTGAAACTGTCATGGGAGTCGAACAAATGACTGAGGGTGTCCTGAAACTTGAAGTTCTTCAGACTGCTCTTACCCACACTGCTCAGGTTCAAAAACAAATGACGAGGAAAGAACAGAAAGCAAAGAAAGTAAAATTGTCTGTGGGTGACAAAGTATGGAGGTGTAATGTTTGGAGTCAGCAGAGAAAAGGCGGAAAATTGGATCCAAATTTTCTAGGTCCATACACAATTAAAAACATTGAAGGCAAGAATGCTGATCTTATAGATGAGAGAGGGGCCATTTTGCCAGAAATCAATTTTGACCACTTGAGATTGTATACTGAGCAGAAGCCACGCATTCCACACAAGATTGTGGCCGGAAGATCAACAGCAGCAACTGCATCACAAAAAACTTGTCTATCTGCTACATCTCCTGTCATTGTAGCTGCATCTTTACCATCATCACCTTCTGTCTCCAAAGTGGCTGCCTCACCTGACTCCGCTGCTGAATCTTTACCATCATCACCTTCCGTCTCCAAAGTGGCTGCCTCATCTGACTCCGCTGCTGAACCTTTACCATCATCACCTTCCGTCTCCAAAGTGGCTGCCTCACCTGACTCCTCGCTGCTGAACCTTTACCATCATCACCTTCCGTCTCCAAAGTGGCTGCCTCACCTGACTCCGCTGCTGAACCTTTACCATCATCACCTTCCGTCTCCAAAGTGGCTGCCTCACCTGACTCCGCTGCTGAACCTTTACCATCATCACCTTCCGTCTCCAAAGTGGCTGCCTCACCTGACTCCGCTGCTGAACCTTTACCATCATCACCTACCACCACAACAACAGCAGTACAGCAGAATCTTGTCAGCAGTAAGTCAGCATCAGAACTAAAGTAAAGATGTAAACTAATGAAAGTTAAGTCAAGTTTTTTTTTTCACATTGACTATTTTTTTCTATCAATACAGTTGTTCAAGAGGCATGGGCAGGAAAAAATGTCTATGTGTTGCTTTCCAAAATTGGGCCATATAAAATATTTTTTGCAGACATTAATAAAACTGCTCCAAATAATGAGCTTGAAAGCGAGGTAAGATATTCTGTGATTTAAATAGTACATATCAAATTTGAACTTCCACTGCTAATCCCACACTGTTTTGATTCCTTGTTTAAGGTTATTAATGCATACATGAGACTTCTTGTGAGGCGTCACAATCAACAGTCAAAAGAACAAACCTTCCAAATCGACACATTTGAGATGACCAGCATTTGGAATGGAAAAAAAAATCTAAATTAAAGGTTGATTTGCACTGTAAATATAAATTTATTTATGTACCAATTATGAAAAATTAAATTCAGAACACATTTTAGTTCTCTTTTTTATTATTTCAGGTTGATCCCAAAATGTACAAGTCTCTCATAGGCATTGTGAATGACCACCACCATTGGACACTTGTGGTAAACAAATGAAAAATTTCAGTTTGCATGTGTTATGCAGGTATTACAGCAATATTTATAATGTACTAGGATCTGATATAATAGTTAAATGGTCTATTAACATGTTTGGGGAATTAATGAAAGAATCTCTTTGAGATGTCTGGCCAACACTCAGCCAGCAAATGTTTATTGAAAACATCTGTAGACTATGATATTATTTCAAGCAGCTCAAGCCAGTCTAAGCAGCATTCTTTCTTAGACATATATATTTTTTAAACCATGAAAATAACTGTCTTCCAAGATGGTGTTTAGCATGTCTTGTTTTCTCTTATCTACATTATCACTGTTTAAAATCTTTATAGGTTATGCTGCCATCTCAAATGAAGGCTTTCTACCTTGATCCTCTGGGAGAAAGTCCAGCAAAACTGAAAAAATGCCAGGATGTAACAAGGTATTTGAAGTTGTTCATCACAAAATGTGCTTCTGATGTGCAAAACTGATCTCTACAGTATTTCTATAAAAAAATAAAAAAAAAGATTTGGTCTGGTATCACAATATAAATGATTTGCATTTGTTAAGGGCTTTTATGCGACAAAAGGGATGCAATTTTTCAAGGTGGTCCTGTGGTAAGCTGCCTCACCCAAAACAACAAGATGGCACATCCTGCGGTGTCTTTGCATTAAAAGTAAGTGGTTTTAAATAGCAAATTTTGTCATTGTCCTAAATTGCCAATGCCCTAAAGTATGATCTCGGGAAACACAATTAAGTTCCTAATTATGGTGTACATGGTCTGCTAAAGTCAAATTTGTGTTTTATTTCCCTTTATAATAAAATTGCTTCTTTTATTATTTTCCTCTTTTATTATTTATTATTTCCTCTCACTCAGAGCAGCGTACATCCCGGGACGGTTGAATGTGGGAGCGGACGCCCTGTCGAGGCAGGGGCCGAGGCCAGGGGAATGGAGACTTCACCCCGAGGTGGTGAATCTGATCTGGGATACCTTTCTCCCAGCACAAGTGGACCTGTTTGCGTCTCAGGAGGCACGCACTGTCCCTTTATGGTTCTCCCTAGTACCTCCAGCCCCTCTGGGGCTGGATGCTCTCGTACATCCCGTGGCGAGGCTGCAGCTTGCGCTTTTCCCCGACGCTCTGCTCCGGGGAGTCCTGGAACGGGTGCGCCAGCACAGGATTCGCCTGTTACTGGTGGCACCCCGCTGGCCGGCCCGAGTGTGGTTCTCGGACCTGATAGCACTCCTCGACGGCACCCCGTTGAGGCTGCCGCTCAGGAAAGACCTTCTGTCTCAGGAGCAAGGCACTGTTCTGCACCCTTGCCCAGAGATGTGGAAACTGTGGGTCTGGCCCTGGGGGCCAGCTTCGTCGGCTCGGTCTCTCGACCGAGGTTGTAGCAACCATCTTGCAATCCAGGGCTCCCTCCACGAGGAAGCTGTACGCCTTGAAATGGGAAGTCTTCTCTTCCTGGTGTTCAGATCGACGTCAAGATCCAGTTAACTGCCCGATTAAGCGTGGTTCTGGAATTCTTGCAAGATCGTTTTTTCTTCGGGCTTATGCCTCTACGGTCAAGGTCTATCGCGGCTGCCATATCTGCCTTTCATAGCCTTGTCCACGGCCAGTCTGTGGGTCGAGACCCACTGGTTATACGCCTTCGTGGCACTAGGAGGCTGAGGCGGTGTTACGTGCCAGAGTTCCCACGTGGGATCTGGCGGTGGTACTTCAAGGGTTGTCGGTGGCACCGTTTGAACCCATTGAGGCCGTTTCGGTCAAATTTCTGACCCTCAAGACTGTGTTCTTGCTGGCAGTATCTTCCCTGAAGAGAGTTGGTGATCTCCAAGCTCTCTCAGTCTCTCCTTCTTGCCTGGCTTTTTCCCCAGGCATGGTTAAGGCTTTTCTGTACCCTAAAGAGGGTTACGTAGCGAAAGTACCCACCAATGTGCCGAGGCACATTACGTTGCAGGCCTTCTGTCCTCCTCCCTTTCAGGATTCGGACCAGGAGAAAGCTAATCTTTTGTGTCCAGTGCGAGCACTGGACGCCTACGTTCACAGAACTGCTCCCTTGAGAAAGTCTGAGCAGTTGTTTGTATGTTTTGGTCCTCCCAGCACTGGGGTGCGGCAACCAAACAATCTCTTAGTAGGTGGATAGTCGAGGCTATCTCACTAGCTTACGGAGCCTCTGGACAGCAGTCTCCACTGTCTGTCAAAGCTCACTCAACTAGGGGTATGGCGGCCTCTAAGGCCTTCACGGTCAGGGGCTACGCCGAAGATGTGTGTAATGCGGCCGGCTGGTCCTCGCCGCTCACGTTCGTGTGTTTTTATGACTTGGACCTGGCTTCCACGCCAGGTGCCCATGTTCTGCAGCCCTGAGGGGCTTGTTTTCTACGAATAACAGCCAGGGAATCTCGCTGGGTATTCTATTTATTTGACTTGCGGCAAGTGGAGTCTTGTCTCGTCCTTTTGGGGCCTGGCTCAAGGGCCAGGACCCCGTGCCAGGGGTTCCCATGCACCTCGGCCCTGAGGGGTCGACTTGTACTTGGACACCGGCCAGCTGAGTCTCGCCGTGTGTTTCCAGCTTTGCGGTTCTGGCTCGAGAGCCAGCTACCTAAACTTGGGTTTTTGCTCCTTTGCACTTTCCCGGGGGCCCGGTGGGGCCCTGGTGATTTCCATCGCAGTGGGTGAGCCCATGCGTTTCGGCTTATTTGGTTACCGGCCAGTGAATCTCGCCGTGTATTCCCTGTATGTTCTTGTATCAGGACCGAGGTCCTGCATGTCTTGCCCTTAGGGGCCTTCGGAGTAGTTGTAAAGCGGCCAGGAAATCTCGCCGTCTCACTCCCTTTATGGCTTGGCTTGGAGGCCAGGGTCTACGCTTAACCTGTCGAGGTAGTTCCTCTTATTGTGCTCTATGGATTCACACTTCCAGGGACTTGCTCGTACGGCGACGTTGGGATTGCGTTCCCATAGCGTCATTCGCTGACGCAGCGTTGAGTTCCCTTGAAAGGGAACGTCTCAGGTTATGTAACCCTTGTTCCCTGAGAGGGGCGAGGCGCTTCGTCTTCGGCCATACTCCCTGCATGCCTGGGCGCAGCTTCGCACTTTACGCTGAATGTGGTAATGCGTTCCACGCTCTTTATAGCTTCCTGGTCCTGACGTCACCCGCCCGTGACGTTCTGTCCCGCCATTCGGCAATCTTGCACACGTGCTTCAGACGCGGTCACGCAAAGGCGTTCCCATAGCGTCATTCGCTGACGCAGCGTCTCGTTCCCTCTCAGGGAACAAGGGTTACATACGTAACCTGAGACGATTTCCTTAACACACCAGAAGGAGTGGAAGAACTGAGGAAAGCAATAGCTGTCACTCTACTTCAGAACAGCGGTATGTGTAATGTACAGAACCGGTCAAAAGTTGGGAAAAATAACAATTTGTAATGTTTTTTGAAAGAAGTCATAATTACACACAACACCTGCATTTATTTGAACAAAAATAAAGAATAAATGAAATAAATTAAACTTTAAAAAAAAACTTTTCTATTGTAATATACTATAATAAAGCAATAAGCCCCAATTAATAAGCCTACGCTTGCGACGTGGCTAACAATGCTCCCTAGCTGTTATAAATTCACTGCAAACCATGGCTTCATGGGGCTTATTACTTTTATTAAACGTTTATTCCATATACGTAGTAAGGTTTCACAACAATATATATATATATGTATATACACACACATTCTGATGTGGTTTCACATCACAGAATGAGGCAAAATCATTATCTTATATAGTATTCTATAAAGTGATAAAGGCTTTTGATTAGCATTGCATTGCATGTATAGTTTATCCATATAAAAATACCAAATATAGCTTGAAGAACAATAAACCATTTAGTCGCAATCTTATAGATATGTCTCTATCTGAGTTTTATTCAGCATACCTTTGTCCATAATAGGGATTTCCTGTATGAATGAAACATTATATTACACGTATGCACTCACTAATCTCACAACACCTTTCTGTTAAAATATTCTGGGTAAAAATATGAATAATAATACTTCTCTCTGTGTTTTTCTCTCTTTCTCAGTGAATGCATTCCATTTTCTGACAATTTTTATTTTTTTGTCAAAGATCATAATCATAGTTTATTTCATAATAAATCCTTATACCTTTCTAAACATTTACAGTTAGCCCTCCTGCATGTTAACTGGTCATGTTGCAGTTTTCTGTAAATATAAATTAATAACCATTAACAATAATTACTGTTTTGTTTAATGTTTTTATTTAGTAATACAATATCAGAATTAGTCATATGGATAAAAACAACATTTAGCCCTACAAACAGGCACAACAAACTCTGTGTTCTTTATCATTTTTTGGTAAAAAAAAACACCTTTCTTGTTACAGTTCAGTTTATATTGTTACGGTTTAGATTTTGGAATTCACTTAATTTTGCCTCTCTGAATAGTCTCTCAAAATAAAGCCATGTTACACATTAATGCTATTTTTAAAATATTTGAAATTAATAAATGATAGAGAGATTAAAGTGAAGTTGTGGTAGAAATGGAATTCAAACAATATCTTTCCAGAGCTTGAAAAAAGGATGTTTTGACTGCTATATATATATAATATTTTTTGCTGTAGTACTTGTTTTATACATGCAATCATGCCCATGATCACAGACAGACTTTTTTTATAAGGGAAAATTGAACCAAATTTAGCATGTTACGTTAAATAATTACAGACCCGTCAATGTCTAATGTAATAACTTTTTTTCCCTTGTGATCCTCAATCAATCCTTAAAAACAGTACATTGTTCAAGCCATTGATTGCCTTTGGAGTATTTGTGTCATCTTCTCATGTTAATTGGTTGTTTTAGATGACCTGAGCCAGCTGTGCCATACCTGTGGTGAGGAAATACTTACTGGGTAAGTAGTTACTCTTTACTATTTAATGTATTTGATATATTTTTCACTTACATCTATCACAATACCATCAGTGTCTGTCTGGTAGAACAGAAAGATACGTTTTTGCTAAATTTCAGATTGCCTGTGACTGCTGCAATCGGTGGTACCACCAATCATGTGTCCAGAGAACATCAAAAGTGAATTTTCTGTGTCATGCCTGTCAAAGTTAACCAGACATAAAGGACAAAGATAATTGTGTACGATTATTCTTTTATTGTTTTTTTTGTTTTTTGGTATTTTACATTATTCCATGGATGATACTGCACATAGACATTGTTGTATTTGTTGATATTTATAAGGTTTTTTATTTGTGTTAAATAGAAGTTCATACTGTACTTGCATAAGCTCAGGTATTACCCTCCTGAATAACAGCTGTCTGTATAAATCAAACTAAACTAATAAAATATAATGTTTCACTTTACATACAGTACTGCTATTATATGTGTATCAGACCCATTTTAGTGACTCTTTGGGTATTCAGACAGAAGAAATAGGGGGGTAAAATCCTGGCAGGTGGGTCAAAATGGGCCTGCCAAAATAATAGCCCCCCTAAATACTCAATCTGTCCATATTAATAGAATTAAATGTTTCACTTTACATACAGTACTGCTATTATATGTGTATCAGACCCATTTTAGTGACTCTTTGGGTATTCAGACAGAAGAAATAAGGGGGGTAAAATCCTGGCAGGTGGGTCAAAATGGGCCTGCCAAAATAATACCCCCCCTAAATACTCAATCTGTCCATATTCATAGAATTAAATGTTTCACTTTACATACAGTAAGACCCATTTTAGTGACTCTTTGGGTATTCAGACAGAAGAAATAAGGGGGGTAAAATCCTGGCAGGTGGGTCAAAATGGGCCTGCCAAAATAATACCCCCCCTAAATAACTCAATCTGTCCATATTAATAGAATTAAATGTTTCACTTTACATACAGTACTGCTATTATATGTGTATCAGACCCATTTTAGTGACTCTTTGGGTATTCAGACAGAAGAAATAAGGGGGTAAAATCCTGGCAGGTGGGTCAAAATGGGCCTGCCAAAATAATACCCCCAAATACTCAATCTGTCCATATTAATAGAATTAAATGTTTCACTTTACATACAGTACTGCTATTATATGTGTATCAGACCCATTTTAGTGACTCTTTGGGTATTCAGACAGAAGAAATAAGGGGTAAAATCCTGGCAGGTGGGTCAAAATGGGCCTGCCAAAATAATACCCCCAAATACTCAATCTGTCCATATTAATAGAATTAAATGTTTCACTTTACATACAGTACTGCTATTATATGTGTATCAGACCCATTTTAGTGACTCTTTGGGTATTCAGACAGAAGAAATAAGGGGGGTAAAATCCTGGCAGGTGGGTCAAAATGGGCCTGCCAAAATAATACCCCCCCTAAATACTCAATCTGTCCATATTAATAGAATTAAATGTTTCACTTTACATACAGTACTGCTATTATAGGTGTATCAGACCCATTTTAGTGACACTTTGGGTATTCAGACAGAAGAAATAAGGGGGTAAAATCCTGGCAGGTGGGTCAAAATTGGCCTGCCAAAATAATACCCCCCCAAATACTCAATCTGTCCATGCAGATAGAATGTAATGAATAAATTTACATACAGTACTGCTATTATAGAAGTATCAGACCCATTTTAGTGACTCTTTGGGTATTCAGACAGAAGAAATAAGGGGGGTAAAATCCTGGCAGGTGGGTCAAAATGGGCCTTCCAAAATAATACCCCCCCCTAAATAACTCAATCTGTTTACATCTCCCAGCGCCAGAAGTTTGCTTGTGGTCTCTTTTTCAAAAAGTCTAATTCATTGTCCAGCTCCTTCGTGTATGTCCGGTGGTTGGGCAATTAATCCATCCAAGTCTTGCATAGTCCAGGGTACATAGTGTCCTTTATCTCTTTCAATCAAAATTGGGCATTGTGAAATCAGAGAGTCATGTAATCCTGTGCGCTTTCTTTTTATATCTCCCCTTTCTCCCCTCCTCTCTCTGCCAAGTCCGTTGGCTCTGCTCGCGGAGCTCATCCTCCAAGTACAAGCTCCCCGACACTCGTTTATATTCACCTCTCTGCTCATGTCTCTCTGGAGTCTATTAGTTTTCTCAAACTTTCATGTTTATTCAGAATCACCTACTCTAAATCAGTTTCTTACAGCTCCATAACCCTGGCATTCCTACTTTCTCAGATTGCACTAAGTGACCTGTGCAGGGTCAGCCATCAAATTACATCTACAATCGCTAGGTCTCCCCTGGAAAGTTTCGGCTGTGGCTAGTGCACCAGATACTGTATCACAAGCCTGTGCTGCATTCTCTGTATACACTTCTACTTGTCTCTCAAATTGAATATCCCCTTTAACTACTAGTAATTGAGCTCTGGGTGGTTCGTAGGGAGGTGGTCTTACATTCTCTTCATTCTCTTACAATCTCTTAATTTCTCATTTTTTTTCTGTTGCTTTTTCTTTCATTTTCTTATCATCTTCATTCAATATTTTTCCAGTTATTTATTGAGAATGAGAATTATTGAGAATTCTCAATAAATAATATAATAATATATAAATATGTAGGAATAAAGATTTCCCAGAACCTGTCAGACCTATTTAACCTAAATTTTATTTCACTACTAAAAACAATAGAAGATGACTTAAATAGATGGATGAATCTACCACTTTCCATTGTAGGACACATTGCAACAGTTAAAATGTGTATATTACCCCAAAGTCCTTTATTTATTTAACATGACACCTATACAGCCAACTAAGAAATGGTTCACTTCATTAAATCAAACAATAAGCAAATTCTACTGGAAAAACAAGAACCCCAAAATAAGTTTACAAAAGCTACAAAAAAGTAAAGCTCAAGGCGGTGTCACGGACACGCCAGGCTCCCACGACACCCAATCACAACGCTCACCCTCTCCCAATTATTGATCACCATCACCTGCACGTAATTTCCACTTCACTATAAAGGACACTCACTTTCACTCTGCCATCGTCCAGTCTCAATGATGTTACACAGACTTACCGGTACTCACGCTCCCAGTTGGATTAACCCGCTACGGTGGTGTCGGCAGCGCGTGCTAAGAGTTAGTTTCCTACGGTGTCCCTCTCCAAGGCTCCAGAGTTCTCAAGTGTTCCTCGTCTCCAGCGTTCCTGAATTCTCCTGTGTTCATCTTCGCCTGAGTCAAAGGACAGTCTGAGTTTCCTGTTTATTACCTTTTATTGACGAAGTCTTTCAGTTATTTCTAGTTTGTTGTTAATAAATTTACCTGTTTGTTTATCCTCTGCCTCAGTCCCTTCTGTCACGTAACAGGCGGTTTAGCAGCACCTAATTTTCGACATTACTACTTAGCATCTCATCTACAATACCTTTGCAAATGGATGCAAAGGTATTAGTTGGCTGTATAGGTGTCAACTTATGACACTACCCAAAACCCGTGGCTAGAGTTAGAGCAAGCAGAATGTAAAGGCATTGCCATATCCGACCTCCCATCACTTACAAAAAAATCCAAAAACAACATTTATTTACAAATTTGATGATTAAAACAACTCTCACTGCTTGGTGGCAAACTAATACACTGGCAAATCATGTGCTCACTCCACACATCAATTCACCTATATGGAATAACCCAGATTTTACTATCAACCATACAACTCAGCAATACCAAATAGAAGAAGGAAGGCATAACACATTTACACCATCTGTTTCCAGGTAACAACTTCATTACGTTTACAGAATTAATGCAGAAATTTAAGTTAGGAAAAGAACTTTATTATTATTATTATTATCTTTGTTATATTACAAATCAGAAACTCTATTAAACCACGACAGGAATCAATGACATTACACAACCTCCCCCAATTCTAAAACATATTAGCACAATTAGTAACTCAGTAAAATTGCTTTCAAAACTATACACTTTAATATCATCTATAGACACAAACACTGCAGCTCCAGTTAAACAATGGGAAAAGGACCTCAATATTAGTACAAAGGAGGAATTTTGGAAAACAATTTGTAGAAATACTTTTATCTTTAGCACAAACACAAATATCCAATTATTTCAGTATAAAGTTGTACATAGAACACACATTACACAACACAAGATGTTTAAAATAGGCTTAGAAATTTCTGACAGATGTACCAACTGTAATTTAAATACACAGGACTCTTACTTTCATGCACTTGTCCACCAGTTCTTCAATTCTGGACAAATGTCACAAACAGATTAACAGAATTTTTCAAATTTATAATTCCAATGCTCCCTGTACTGTGCCTTCTGGGTGATACCTCTCAAATTAACCCATCTATTAAACATCCAGCACCTCTACTCATATCTCTAGCTATCGCCAAGAAAACAATATTACTTAACTGGAAAAATAAAAATCAAATATCAATTACACAATGGCTCCATCTGTTAAGAGAACGTATTATTTAAAAGAAACATACATCAAAAACACAAAACCAGTTATTCAGTTTTAATACAATTTTCAGCCCTCTGCGTATATCATTAAATATAGAATAAATTTGGCTGGTGAGCTGTGGGTCCCAAGTAAGTATATACACAAACTGCCTTCACAAAGGAACTCATGAAACTATGGATTCAATTATCTTGAATCTGTTTAAACTACCACATCAATACCTTTATAGCGTGTGTTTTTTTGTTTTTCTTTTGTTTTGTTTTTTTGTTGTTTTTATTGTTATATATGTCTTTATATCTGTTATATCTTGTTATATCTGTTGTTATAAGATGTTGCTAAAATAAAAATAAAAATTCCAGTTATGTTTATGCTTTTTAGGTATTTAACCCCTTCTTTTTTAAATAAGTTCAATGTTCTTTCTGCCTTTTTGCTTCTCATTTCTTACTCCTATCTTTTAGTTTGTAATTCTTCATCAATGCTCTTCACATACAGATACATCAAAAGTGCCTTCTTCAGGCCATTTAGATAGTAAACTTTTAGTTCTTTTAGTCCATTTTCTGGATATGTTCAATTAGTTCTCTGATAACTGGGTGTAGTGATCCTCACACAGGGCACCAATTATGTAGTGAGCCTCACACGGGGCACCAATTATGTAGTGATCCTCACATGGGGCACCAATTATGTAGTGATCCTCACACGGGGTACCAATTAATAGTACGCCTCACACAGGACACTAGAGGTGTAAAGTGAGACTTGACCCCACGTCACTTCAAGTGTGTGTGTGTGTGTGTGTGTGTCAGATGACCTCTCCCTCCTTTTAACTCGGGGCACCAGCTGAGGAATTCCACCTCAACATTTGTTGGAATAAATCCAATCATAAATCATATATAATATCCATCCATCCATCTTCTTTCCGCTTATCCGGGGCCGGGTCGCGGGGGCAGCAGTCTAAGTAGGGATGCCCAGACTTCCCTCTCCCCAGACACTTCCTCCAGCTCTTCCGGGGGAATACCGAGGCGTTCCCAGGCCAGCCGAGAGACATAGTCCCTCCAGCGTGTCCTAGGTCTTCCCCGGGGCCTCCTCCCGGTGGGACATGCCCGGAACACCTTCCCTGGGAGGCGTCCGGGAGGCATCCGAAACAGATGCCCAAGCCACCTCAGCTGGCCTCTCTCAATGTGGAGGAGCAACGGATCTACTCCGAGCTCCCCCCGAGTGACCGAGCTCCTCACCCTATCTCTAAGGGAGCGCCCGGCCACCCGGCGGAGGAAACTCATTTTGGCCGCCTGTATCCCGGATCTCATCCTTTCGGTCATGACCCAAAGCTCATGACCATAGGTGAGAGTAGGAACGTAGATCGACCGGTAAATCAAGAGCTTCGCCTTGCAGCTCAGCTCCTTCTTCACCACGACGGACCGGTACATCATTCTGCATTACTGCAGAAGCTGCACCGATCCATCTGTCGATCTCTCGCTCCATCCTTCCCTCACTCGTGAACAAGACCCCAAGATACTTAAACTCCTCCACCTGTGGAAGGAACTCCCCACCGACCTGAAGGGGACAAGCCACCCTTTTCCGACTGAGGACCATGGCCTCAGACTTGGAGGTGCTGATTCTCATCCCAGCCGCTTCACACTCGGCTGCAAACCGTCCCAGTGCCTGCTGTAGGTCCTGGCCTGATGGGGCCAACAGGACAACATCATCCGCAAAAAGTAGAGATGAGATCCTGTGGTCCCCAAACCGGACCCCCTCCGGTTCCTGGCTGCACCTAGAAATCCTGTCCATGAAGATAGTGAACAGGACCGGTGACAAAGGGCAGCCCTGCCGGAGTCCAACACTCACGGGAGCGAGTCTGACTTACTGCGGCAATGCAAAACCAAGCTCCTGCTCTGGTCATACAGGGACCGGACGGCTCCTAACAAAGGGCCTCGGACCCCATACTCCCAGAGCACTTCCCACAGAACACCTTGAGGGACACGGTGAATGCCTTCTCCAAATCCACAAAACACATGTGGACTGGTTGAGCAAACCAACTCCCATGAACCCTCCAGTATCCTAAAGAGGGTATAGAGCTGGTCCAGTGTTCATGACCAGGACGAAAGCCGCATTGTTCCTCCTGTATCCGAGGTTCGACTATCGGACGAATTCTCCTCTCCAGTACCCTGGCATAGACTTTCCGGGAGGCTGAGGAGTGTGATCCCCTGTAGTTGGAACACACCCTCCGGTCCCCTTCTTATAGAGAGGGACCACCACCCGGTCTGCCAGTCCAGAGGCACTGTCCCCGACCTCCACGCGATGTTGCAGAGACGTGTCAGCCAAGACAGCCCCACTTCATCCAGAGACTTGAGGTACTCAGGGCCTTGCCACCGAGGAGCTTCTTAACTACCTTGGCGACTTCAGCCCGGGTGATGACCGAGCCCACCTCCGAGCCCCCGGCCTCTGCCTCTTCTGTGGAGGGCGCGTTGGCAGGGTTGAGGGTCGAAGTCAGCAGAGCCCCACCTCTACTATATACAGTGTTGGTAGGACACCGCTTTCCCCTCCTGAGGCGCCGGATAGTTTGCCAGAACCTCTTCGAGGCCGACCGATAGTCCTTCTCCATGGCCTCACCGAACTCCTCCCAGACCCGAGTTTTTGCCTCCACAACCACCCGTGCTGCAGTCCGCTTGGCCTGCCGGAACCCATCCGCTGCCTCAGGAGTCCCGCAAGCCAGCCAGGCTCGATAGGACTCCTTCTTCAGCTTGACAGCATCCCTTACTTCCGGTGTCCACCACCGGGTTCGGGGATTGCCGCCACGACAGGCACCAGAGACCTTACGGCCACAACTCCGAACGGTCACACTGACAATGGAGGCGGAGAACATAGTCCTCGGAATCTGTTCAAAGCTCTGCCGGAGGTGGGAGTTGAAGATGCCTCTCCAGGTGTCACTGTCATTGCCCACGTGAGCGTTGAAGTCCCCCAGCAGAACGACGGAGTCCCCAGTTGGAGCACTATCCAGCACCCCTCCCAGAGACTCCAAGAAGGCCGGGTACTCTGTGCTGCCATTCGGCCCGTAGGCACAAATGACAGTGAGAGACCTATCCCCCACCCGGAGGCGCAGGGAAACGACCCTCTCGTTCACCGGGGTAAACTCCAACACATGACGACTAAGCTGGGGGGCTATAAGCAAGCCCACACCAGCCCGCCGCCTCTCACCGCAGGCAACTCCAGAGTAGTGGAGAGTCCAACCCCTTTCGAGGAGTTGGGTTCCAGAGCCCAAACTGTGCGTGGAGGTGAGCCCGACTATCTCTAGTCGGTACCTCTCAACCTCCCGCACTAACTCAGGCTCCTTTCCCCCCAGCGAGGTGACATTCCATGTCCCAAGAGTCAGATTCTGTGTCTGAGGATTGGGTCGCCGAGGTCCCCCATGGCCCGACCGCCACCCAAACCACAATGCACGGCCCCTTACGGTCCCTCCCGCGGAGTGGTGGGCCCACGGGGAGGTCAGTCCCACGTCGCTCCGCCGGGCTAGGCCCGGCCGGGCCCCGTGGGGTAAGACCCGGCCACCAGGCGCTCGCATACGAGCCCCAACCCCAGGCCTGGCTCCAGGGTGAGGCCCCGGCTGCGCCATACCGGGCGACGTCACGACTTTCACGTGTTTTTTCTCATAAGGGGTAGGGTGGACCGCTCTTTGTCTGGCTTGTCACCTAGGACCTGTTTGCCTTGGGAGACCCTACCAGGGGCATATAGCCCCCGACAACGTAGCTCCTAGGATCATTTAGGCACTCAAACCCCTCCACCACGGTAAGGTGGCAGTCCCAGGAGAGGCATATATAATATGATAAGAAAAATTATGTAAAGTGGAGGGAGTAAATCACCTGGGGTATCTGAAGGATTTCGTGAGATTCGTGCTAACTTGTAGAGCTTTTTACTGTATTATCAACACAAGGAAGACACAATTGTAATAAAAGAGGATTTATTTACAAAAGACATACAAGAATAACTAGCACACTACTAAATGATACTAAAGAGCTAAAGGATAGTAAGGTTGAGTGTAAAGAATGAAGAGAATGCAGGTAACTAAGGTATAAACTGAAAGAGTACACTAATGTCAAGGTCTCTAGAAAGAGGTTTGGTAAGTGATATTTACGTTCACGTGAGCAGTCCGAGGGTGGCGACGTCCTCCACTGGTGAGGCTGGGCCTTGTTGCAGTGGAGGACGTCGCCACCCTCGGACTGCTCAGAAATTGCAGCAGCCCTCATAACCTTACAACAAGCAGGAAAATACAATATTAGAGACCTAGTCATTTGTTCCGACTCTAACTACGCCCGACACAGTTTTGTCTCCCACTTCCCTCAGTGAAAACAGAATGTCATGAGAAATGCAAGAGGAAAGGAAGTGAAGCATAAAGAGTTATTCCTAGCATGTGATAAGGTTGTTAGTGAGAATGGCATGATAGTATACTGGAAGAAGGTGAAGGGCCATTCACGGACACCTGGACCAGACAAGGTGGGCAATGATGAAGCTGATAAGTTAGCTAAAGCCGGTGCATTAGCAGGTGAACCTTGGCAGTTCCAGGAGGCGTGGCTCCCGGTAACAGTGCCAGCAAGTGTTAATGCAGTCACACGCAGACAAACAAAGCAAATGACGACAGGGCTTGGTGACACATCCCACAACATAGCTATAGGCAGACAACCAGCAGATAGTGATCTTATAGCTATGCAGCAGCAAGACTCTGTAATCAATGCTGTTTATCAATTAATTTCTGACCCTGAAAGTTATCCAATAAACGAAGAAGATCTTGCTAGGTCAACTGATTTAAAAACCCTGTATCTTATCAGGCGCCACCTGAGGCAAGAGAAGGGTCTGCTGGTGTATGTTCCTGATGAGGAAAAAACACCTCGATGGGTTGTCCCCAAAGCCCACAGGGGTGTTATGCTTCTACATGCCCATGATGAACCCTGTGGAGGCCACAGGGGAGTTAAGGCAACGTATGAGACCCTCTGTCAGCTAGTTTATTGGCCGCAAATGAAACAAGACATAACATCTTATGTACAGGGCTGCCTGGTTTGCTGTCAATTCCAACCATCCCATCCCCCTCATAGAGCCCCCCTTCAAAAGTCAGGGATAACATTTCCGTGGTCTAACATTCAGGTGGATTGGATTGGACCGGTAGTAAAATCCTCCAGAGGCAATAAATATCTTCTTACCGTGGTATGTGCTTTTACAAAGTGGGTGGAGTGTCTCCCAGCCCGGAACGATACAGCAGAAACCACAGCCGTCCTTCTAATTAACCATGTGTTCAGTCGATGGGGACTACCACTTTCAGTAAATTCAGATAGGGGAACTCACTTTACTGCCACTGTAATGAAAGAATTGTGGGAAATGTTAGGGGTGCAGGCAAAACTACATATATCCTATCACCCGCAATCGTCAGGTCAGGTAGAGAGAACAAATCGCACCATTGTAGGGATGTTGAAGAAGTATGTTTCAGCCAATGGGAAAGACTGGGATATAAAACTACCCCTGGTCCTAATGGCAATCCGGTCCACACCCCACAACTCTACGGGTGTCTCACCCTTTGAGATGATGACTGGGCGAGAGATGACACTTCCCTTACACCTTCTCTATCAGCCTGAGGATGTCAGTGTGGCCAGTGCATACACGGCACACCAGTATGTGGCAGACCTAAGGGCCCACCTCAAATGGACTTTTTCATGGGCCCAGGAACACTTGGAGAAAAGTGCTGAGGGTAGGAAAGCATACTTTGATCAAAGAGCTAGCTCTTCTGAATTCCAGGTGGGAGATAAGGTGATGTACTTTAATTTTACTAGGCCAGTGGGGGTCTCCAGAAAGTTTTTGCCAAACTGGTCAGGCCCATATGAAATTGTTGGGAAATTATCACCAGTAGCCTATCAAATTAGATTGTCAAAAGGTAAAAGGTCATCTGAGTACAAATGGGTTCATTATAATCAGATCAAGCTTTACAAACCCCAAAGGGAAACACAAGGGGTAGATACGAATCTAACTGGTACAGGATCTAATAGCCTGAAGTACTAAACACACTTGTTAGTCGGTTTTATGTCTCATTATAATAGTACTTCTCTTGGCTATACACTTGCTGTAAATCTAGTAAAGTGACACCCCACATATATACAATTTCAGAATGAACCTGCTGTGCCTGATTATAGTGATCTCAATACGACCCAACCCTTGGAAATAGTGGAACCGGGCCCTCCTACTGGCATCATACTCCAGGAGGCCCCAGGGATTCTAGTAACTGACTGCCATGTACATACTCAACGAATTTTTGTATGTCTCGACCCGGCTGATGTGTACAGGAAACACATCACCACCACCAGGGTGGTATCCTGGCATGGCAAGCAGTGGAGCAAAGATGCTATATGGCATGCCCAGCTGGATACAATTCACATGCTAAAACAGTTACAAAAGGTCACTATCACACAGGAAGAATTGAGAGGAGGTCGACGTCAGAAACGTTTCTTAGGGACTCTGTTGACAGCAGCATCAGCATTAGGCTCACTCTTTTCACTTGGTACCTCAGCAGTAAACACTATTAGTATCTCCACAATTGAAAGGCATGTTGAAGGGCTGGAAAAGGAGATGCCCGAGATACAGGATAAATTGAAGGTTCAGCAGAAACAAATGCAAAACCTAGGCAGAACACTTGAGGGCACAATCCTAACTGTAAATCAACATACTGCACTGCTAAATTACACCCTCCATAGTGTAGGCAGAATAATGGATGTCATACAATATGACTATGCCCATATACAAATGGTTCGTATGCTGATGCAAGATTTGCTCAGAGAAATTAGCTCAGCTGTTGATAATTTGGCAATGAACAGAATCCGTCATACCTTGTACCGGTTGAACTGGTGGAGAACATTTTAAATCTGGCAATGCAAGGAACCACGCAGACACTGCAGGTACACCTGGCTTACAGTCTGGGCAGTGCCATTCCAATTTATATAAATCCTGAAGCTAAAGAAATCGGTTTCCTGCTAAACCTTCCAATCATTGATACTAAGAACAATTACCGGTTAAAGTCTGTGCTTAATGTAGGGTTTTGGTCTAACAACACACACATAAAGCTTAAGACCCCCTTGCTAGTAGCCTACCAGGATGAAAATCCAGACATGTATCTGACACCTAATTTGCAAATGTGTAAACTCATTAAAGACATTCACTGGCTATGCCCAAGCAAACCCTTTATAAGGGACTCTACCAAGTGTCTTTGTGGCATAAAGAAATTAACCACTGATGACAAATGCAATGCTGTTGCGACACACAGGGAGGATGTAGCCACCACACAAATCGAGAGAGCAGGAAACAAGTGGCTGGTAAATACACCTGTAGGCAAAGCCATGGTGACCTATGACCGCCATGACACAGCTACGCCAATATGCCTGCCTAATGAAACAATGCTAATCCAAGTCCCAGAGGGAGCAATTGTTCATATTGAAAAGGTAGCGTTATATCACCTTGACACTGATAGGCATGATGTAGAAGTTGAAATGATTGATGCCTTTCCAGGACATATGCTAGAAGTAGATGAAACTCTTAAAAAGGAAATTATGTTTGATGGGCTACACCTGGTGGATCAAAGCCCAAGCATGCATCACTAACCTGGCAATGGGATGTCAGTGACAGCCTCTTGCTTATCCTTACACTAAGTGGTTGGATTATTATGGGTCCCCTGGGGTGGAGTTCAAAAATTGCAGACTAGGTTGTCAGGCCAGGGGGGGGCAAGCCCAACTGAGGCAATTGAATTAAAGCCTACCACATGTAGACCACTCCCTAAACTGTCCTCAACTTTAACCAGTATCAGGGATTAGTAACAACAGAGCACCTTGCTTAAACCCATACCTTATTAAGTAACCTTTACTAATCCACCCCCTTTCCTTTTACTCCTTGGTTTTAACCACATGTAACTTCTTGCTTTATTTTACTTAACATTTGGATGTTTAGGTAACCTCTGTAGCTGGTTAGCGAATTATGCTTATAACAGTAGGATAGGTTAATTATTTAGCTGCTTACTAAATGCCAATGGTCAAAGTAAGAGGAGGGGAATGTTTTCTTTGTTTTTTGTTGTTTTTTTGTTGTTGTTTTTTTTCCTGCTGTTCCACTGGAGTTCATCGTCAAGATCAACGACGTCCGGTCCTCGATCAGTGTGAACTGGGGGGATATGTAATGAACAGCGGAACAAAGGACATTCCAGTGTCCAGTTTATGACAGGGCCCCTCTCTAACTGCTACAATGGAGGATGGTTTGCTCATTTGTGATTGGACGTTGGCAGGTTAACACAACCAGATGCCCAGTGCCATCAGATAAGGAGACTATTCAATTCAATTCAATTCAATTCAATTCAATTCAATTCAATTCAATTCAATTCAATTCAATTCAATTTTATTTGTATAGCGCTTTTCACAAAGGACATTGTATCAAAGCAGCTTTACATGTAATGACATAGCAGTCAGTGGTCAGGGATTCAAAAAAACTCTTTAGGAGAGAAAAAACCCTGACATGGCGTGTTATAGGTGCAATCCGTAGCATGTGCAATCGGAATAGGGGACACAAATTGCCATTGATAGCATCCATAACTCACTATGCAGTTTACAGGATACAGATACAGACATTATAAGATGCAGAAACTTCACTATAAGAGTTAATAAAAATGTTATATATTAAGTGTAATGTGGTAAATTTGATTTTAATATAACAGGTGCGGAGGTTGTCCTGGGTAGTCGTCATGAAGCAGCACCAGGGTGGGCATCAGGTGGGGCAGTGTTGCGCCAGCTGGAACTCATTCCTCAGGATACCTCGGAGAAAGGGGTAGGGATAGAGAGAGAGAGAGAGAGAGAGAGAGAAAGGAGAGGAGGAGAGGAGAGAAGGACAAAACAGAATTAGCGTAGCAGCCATTCCTATGTTGATTGTAAGCAGTTTTATGTGATATCACATGCAGTATGAATTATGTGTGTGTGCCCGGTTCCAGTTGAGGTTAACTATTGCGGCCTTAGAGAGTTTGGTCAAAGATTATGTGAATGCAAGTGTAAACAGATAAGTCTTTAATGTAGTTTTAAACTGTTCGACTGTGTCTGAGTCCCGGACTTTACTGGGAAGGTTATTCCATAGTTTAGGAGCTAAGTAGGAGAAAAGATCTGCCACCTTTAGATTTCTTTGATACTCTTGGAACTATTAAGAGCCCGTTGTTTTGTGAGCGTAATGTCCGTGATGGGTTGTATGCTGATAATAGTTCACGGAGGTATAGAGGTGCTAAGCCATTTAGTGCTTTGTATGTCATTAACAGAATTTTAAAATCGATGCGATATTTTACAGGTAGCCAGTGCAGTGTTGCTAGGAGTGGACTAATGTGGTCATACTTTTTGATCTAGTGAGAACTCTAGCAGCTGCATTTTGAACCAACTGAAGCTTATTTATTTGCTTTGCATGACATCCCCCAGTAATGAATTACAGTAGTCGATTCTGGAGGTCATAAAGGCGTGGATTAGTTTCTCTATATCCGAGAAAGACAGCATATGGCGCATCTTTGAAATATTTCTAAGGTGAAAAAATGCAGTTAGGCATGTATTAGAAATGTGACCATCGAAAGACAGGTTCTTATCTAGAATGACACCTAGGTTCTTGACTGCGGAGGAAGGGACAATGGTGCAACCTTCTATAGAGAAGTTGTGGGCTATTGTGTCGTGTTTGGAGCCTATTAGGTTCAATAATCAAAATCTCTGTCTTGTTGGAGTTAAGTAGAAGGAAGTTGTTTGCCATCCATTTTCTAATATCGTTAATACAGTCTATTAGCTTAGTAAAATGGTGGGGTTTGTTAGGTTCTGAGGAAATATAGAGCTGGGTATCGTCAGCGTAGCAGTGGAAGTTGATGTCATGTTTCTTAATAATATCTCCGAGGGTAGCATATATAATTGTGCGAAGACAATTGGGCCAAGAACTGATCCTGTGGTACGCCCGTATTTTACCTGAGAGTAGTAAGATTTTTTATCGTTGGCATACACAAATTGGTAACGATCAGTTAAATAAGATTTAAACCAGGCTAAGGCTTGACCATTAATGCCAACATGGTTTTCAGTCTATCGAAAGAGTAGGATTGTATGATCTATTGTATCAAAAGCTGCACTGAGGTCGAGTAATATAAGAATAGATGTCTCATTGCGATCTGATGCTAAAAGGAGGTCATTTGTCACTCGGAGCATAGCTGTTTCTGTACCTGTGATGAGGCCTGAATCCTGATTGAAATTTTTCATAAATGCTATTTTCGGCTAGGAATGTCTGTAGTTGTTTGGACACAACCTTTTCTAGTATTTTTTGATAAGAAAGGGAGATTCGAGATTGGTCTATAGTTGGTTAGGTCTCCTTGGTCGAGATTAGGTTTTTAATGAGAGGCTTAATAACTGCCATTTTGAAGGCCGCTGGGACGATAGCCTAGTTCTAAGGATGAGTTAATAATGTTGAGTACAGGTTCCGAGACTGCAGAAAAACTTCTTTTAGTAGTTTTGTTGGGATGGGATCTATTATACAGGATGAAGATTTAGATGAATTTATTATTTTTGTGAGTTCATCTATTTTAATAGCATTAAATGATTCTAGTTGTACTAATGGCATGAAGCGGGATGGTATACTATCGCGATATAGAGGTGGCAGGCTGTATAGATGCAATATTGTCCCTAATCTGCTCGATTTTATTATCAAAAAATTTCATAAAAGGTATTACTATCGTGCTGTAGTTTAACATCTTTTTCTGTAAATGATTTATTTCCAGTCAGCTTTGCGACTGTGTTAAAAGAAATCGCATGTTATTTTTGATTTTCTGCGATCAACTTGCTAAAATAGGACGCTTTGGTGATTTTAGAGCCTGTTTGTACTTGTTGGTGCTCTCTTTCCATGCATGCATACATAGCTTCTAGGTTAGTAGTCCTCCATCTCGTTCCATTTTTCTGGTTGCTTTTTTAGGGCTGAAGTGTGGTTATTATACCATGGTGCTGGCGTTCTATCTTTTATTCTTTTTTAATCTGATGGGTGCGACAAGTTCTAAAGTGCCTGAAAAAGCTTTGTTTAATGTTTCTGTTATACTGTCAAGATCCTCATTTTTATTTATTACATTATGGGTTTGATATAGATTCGGAAGTTTGTTAATAAAACTATCTTTAGTGGTAGAAATGATTGATCGACTTGATCCTAAACCGAGGTGTAGGACAAGGGGTTTGTCTAAAAGTACAGTGTAAGTTATGAGGCAGTGATCTGAAATAGCATTGCTCTGAGGTAATATTTCGCCGTTATTTATGTTTAGTCCAAAAGATAGAATTAGGTCTAAAGTGTGCTTACATTTATGCGTGGGACCTGAAACCTTTTGGCTAACACACAAGCGAAGTCCAGGATATCCATAAAAGCTATCGAAAGCATCTTTTGGATTATCAATGTGTATGTTAAAGTCACCAACGATTAGGGCTTTATCTACATTAACTACTAATTCTGATAGAAAATCTGCAAATTCTTTAAGGAAGTCTATATGATGACCAGTGGTCTGTAAATGGTAGCCATTATGAAGGACAAATGTTTGTTATGCGACCGTTTGGAAGTGACATATTTAAGCCATTATTTCAAAGGAGTTAAATTTCCCTAGATTTAAGATTAACGCAGAATATGTTGCTATAAATTGTGGCAATACGCCACCTCTACCTTTTAGCAGGCTCAAAGTGCTTATAGTCAAAGTCTTGTGGAGTAGACTCATTTAGACTAGTAAAATCATCTGTTTTTAGCCATGTTTCCGTCAGGCACAGCGCATCTAGTTTGTGTTCTGTAATAATTTCATTGACAATATATTCTTTGTTGGAAAGTGACCTGATGTTAAAGTAGGCGAAGTTTAGCCATTTTGTTGCATCTATTTTGTAAGTTATTTTCTAGTTTAATATTATTAATTAGATTTGTATATTTTGGTTTAGGAGTATAATAAAGGTTTGTTTGTTCGGGAAACAGACACAGTCTCTATATGTTGATAGGTGGGTTGTAAAAACTCTATATGCTGTAATTTATGTGACTTGAGTGACATGTCGCGGCAGCTTGCAGGCGGATGGATAGGCCGATTCGTCCTGCTTCCTGACCTGGGCCCCGGATAGTCAGATTTTACTCTTAAGACTATTATTCAAATTTCTAGAGAGGACAGCCCTTCCGTGAGGGATGGAGGCCATCTCTCTTTAACAGGTCAGGTCTCCTCTGGAAATATTTCCAGTTGTCTATATAGCCTATATTATTTTCGGGCACCACTTAGACATCCAGCCATGCAGTGACAGTAGTCTACTGTAGGTCTCATCACCCGTGAAGCCGGGTAGGAGACCAGAGCATATTACGGTGTCTGACAAAGTTTTGCAACTTCACACACTTCTTTAATATTATATTTTGTGATCTCCGATTGGCGGAGTCTCATATCGTTTGTGCCGGCGTGAATAACAATCTTAGAGTATTTACGTTTAGTCTTAGCCAGCACTTTCAGTTTAGATCTAATGTCAGGCGCAGCTCTGGCCCGGTATACATGCGACTATGGTGGCTGGAGTCTCTATTCCCGCGTTCCGTAAAATAGAATCACCAATAACCAGGAGCGACACGGGTATCTCAGCATGTGTGTGGCTGAGTGGAGAATACGGTTTGAGATAATAACAGGGCGGAGAGTGGTGCCGCTTTTCTTCACGACTTACGCCTGACCGTCACCCAGCTGCCCTGCCGCCGGGCCTACAGTCGGAACCGGGCGTTATTACCGCCGCACGTTATACTAGACGCATCCGAGAGAGTGTCAGAGTTATCATTAGCCTTACTATTCTCAACAAGAGTACGGATCGTGTTTCTAATTCTGTAACCTTCTCCGTTAGCCTTACTCGTCTTTACATTTTATCACCACATTGAAGCCCTTATCGCTAACGGAAGAAGCTAGGGCTATACATGTGACACGAGATACAAGTTACAACAACAAGCGATGGAGTAGGTTTATTACCGTATGCGTGCGAGAGCGCCTGAGGTCTCAAGTCCGGTTGCAGAGCAGGGGAAGAAGTCCTCAGTTGTCTGTGTCGTGCTGGGGCTGGGGTGAAGTTAATCGCAGCAGGCCGGGACCGGTGTAACTGGGTCCGTGGAACACTCTCTCGACCGTCTCCCGTTCGGCGGTATCACGGAGCACAAAGAACAGAAAGACCGCATCGGATAGATCCGCCATTAGAAAGATATAGTATTAGTATGAGAGAAGCGAATCAAGTATTTAAATAATGATAATATGAGAGTAGAGTAAATAGCAGTGAATAGCAGATTTAGAATTAGTTTCGTAAGTAGAAAACTAGGTTTTTAGTATCAGATCGGCGGAGCTCCAACTTAGTCGACGCTGCAGACTACAGGGACTGCCAGATACCCCTGGGGGGTTAAGATAGGGAAGGAGAGGACCCCTTTTTCGTTGGTCCACAGGATTCCCCTTATCACCGTTACTTTGATCCTAAGGCCCAGGCGAGGATGGCAATAAAATTCCTTTGATCCTCCAGATACAGCACATCAGGGTGCTGGGCCTGTGGCACACAATAATTGCAACAAGGACAGTCAAACCTTCCACATTTATACAGAAAGAACTGTTAAAAATGGACATTACAATTGCACATTACAAATGCTGAACATACCAAAATGGTGTTGTATGTGTAAATGTAACTGGAATGTCATAAAACATGTGTAAACCCACCTGTAGCCCTGAATGTAGGTACAAATGATTATTCCAGCCTTTTTACTTCATGTTTGGTATGTATCGTTCAGTACATGGTCAAAGTATTGTGAAAGTGGTTTGGACAGGGAAAGATGCATAGATAAAGGTTCAGGGACATTTTTCTAAAATGGACTCTCACACTAGAGCAAACAAGTTCCACACAGCTGGGGAAGGGTGGGCCACATGGCGTGGCCAGCCTCCACCCAAATGACCAATCACCTTGTTGGAAACGGGAGCGCGAATTACAGTCTCCACCTCACCAGAAAGAGATAAAGTCCCTCACCAGTGGATCCACCTTTGTTCTGAGCTTTCTGACCGAACTAGGAAGAAACAACAGTACAGCTAAGGTTAAGCTTTGCGAGCAGACCTTAAACCGTACCACTATCTGCACGGGTGGACCTTACCAACCTTCACAGCCCTCCCAGCCTCTCAGCTCGACTGCAACGACTCCATCACGCCTGGGACTTTAACAATCTTTCTGGTGCAGCACAGTTCACCTCTCAATGACTGGTATTCTCTGAGAGCGATTCCACGCCTAGGACTGCAACCTACAAAGCCTGTAAAGGGCGCCCTCGGCGGACTAATCTGGACTGTGTGGAACGTAAATATACTTTTCCTTCCAAACCTCTTTCAGAGACCTTGGCACTAGTAAATGCATTATTGTTTTAGTGTATGTACTACTCAGCAGGGGGTATAGGGGTTATCTTTTGGGAGTTGACAGCCTAAGAATATCCTCCTGCCACCATATTAAGCAACAGCATTGCATTGTGTCTATTCAAGTCATTGCCTCCATACAATAATTCAATTTCCCTTTCCTTTGTCAAACATCTTGTTAAAAGCGTTATTCAGTTATAGTTTTATTTCATTTACATGTATTCCCCAGTAGTTATTTCCCTTTGCATGTTTAGTGAATAAATCCCTTTTGCATTTGTACAACTGTGTCTTTCTTGTGTTGGTAATCAGAGGCTCTACAAGTTAGCACGAATATCACAAAATCCTTCGGATACCCCAGGTGACTTACTCCTTCCACTAATTTTTCTTATCATATTATCTATGATTTATGTTGGATAATTCCAACAAATGTTGAGGTGGAATTCCTCAGCTGGTGCCCCGAATTAAAGGGAGGGAGAGGTCATCTGACACACACACACACACACACACACACACACTTGAAGTGACGTGGGGTCAAGTCTCACTAACACCTCTAGTGTCCTGTGTGAGGCATACTATTAATTGGTGCCCCGTGTGAGGATCACTACATAATTGGTGCCCCGTGTGAGGCTCACTACATAATTGGTGCCCCGTGTGAAGATCACTACATGGGTATCTAGCCTTTATTCTTTCTATTGGTTTTTCAGACATGTTTAGAGTTTCTCAACTTATTATACTTTATACTCAATACACTGTATTCTTTACTTTTATTTTTACTGCTTATACTGCTAAATTTTTTAATACAATTTTTATACTGCTAAAAATTATTCTATTTGTCACATCAGTGACAAATATATGTCACATTCTCATACGAGACTTATCCAATAATCACAAAAACAAATTCTCCTTAAAGCTGTAGAGCAAACTCCGTCTTGTTATGGGTTCAGGAAGAGTCAGATAGTTGAATTTCACACAAGCAGGTTTACTGAATGAGCTTTAAAGCGCTGTCCACAGGACATCGCATGCAAACAGAGTCAAAACAGAAATAAATCCCAGCAACAGAAAATCGAAAAGGTAACTTAGGTATAAATACAATGGATCATGGGATATTGAGTTCAGAAGTCCGGTGAAAGTGAACGGGTGACAGGAACAGAAGAACCCAATGCTAAGGACGAAGTACTGATATCCGTGACAGTACCCCCCCCATGGGCGACGACACGGGCGTCCTCGTGGCCTGGGTGCAGGCCGATCAGGATGGAGACGGTGAAATTCCTCCAGGAGAGATGGATCAAGGATATCCGACCGAGGAGTCCAGCATCTCTCCTCAGGACCGTATCCCTCCCAGTCCACGAGGTACTGGAGGCGCCCAGCCAGCCGACGAGACTGCATAATCTTACGGACCCGGTAGATATCGCCATCAGCATCCACAGGTGGTGGTGGAGGAGGAGGCGGAGGGGTGGATGGTGGTGAGCCCTCAGCATCGGATTCTGTGGGGGAAGACAAGACAGGGTTAACAAAAGGTTTCAACAGAGAGACATGAAAGGAAGGTGCCAGGCGGTATGATGAAGGAAGTTGCAGCCGGTAAGTCACTGCATTGATTTGTTTTTTAATGGGAAAGGGACCGATGAATTTGGGACTGAGCTTTTTCGACGGCAGGCGCAGACGAATATCCCTGGTGGATAGCCAAACCAGCTGGCCAGGTTGGAATGTGGGAGTTGGGGCTCTGCGCTGGTCAGCTTGTGATTTCTGTCTGCGCACTGCCGCTTGAAGATGAACATGGGCGGTGTTCCAGACCCTCTCACTGGTCCGGAACCAGTGGCCAACAGCCGGCACCGAGGATGGTTCTCCATTCCATGGGAACAGTGGTGGCTGGTACCCTAAGATGCACTGGAATGGAGTGAGTTTTGTGGAATCTTGACGGAGGGAGTTTTGGGCGTATTCTGCCCATGGAAGGAATCGGTGCCAACTGCTCTGATGGTGACTGCAGTAAGATCGTACCGGGGGAAGTACCGGGGGAAGATCAGCGAGAGGGTTCGCTGCTGACCTGGGTGTCCCGATCTGGAATCGAATGAACTGAGTCCATCAGGGAGAGTCTTAGATCTTCTGGCACGAAGTGTCTCCCTTCATGACCTCCCAGCGGAGCAGGATGCTCCCTAAGACTTCTCCGGATGCGCTCGTCGAGCTGCCATTGAATTGGCGAGATTACCACGGCTGGAGGGAGGATTGGCTCTGGCGGAGACTGATCCGAGTCAGGGGTGTGTAATCTTGATAGAGCATCGGCTTTGCAATTTCTGGTTCCTGGACGATAGGTCACAGTGAAATGGAAGCGGGTAAAAAGCAGAGCCCAACGCTTGGCGAAATTCAGTCTCTTAGCTTCCTTTAAGTGGAGGAGATTCTTATGATCTGTATGAACAACAAACGGGTGTTTGGCTCCCTCCAGCCAGTGCCTCCGTTCCTCGAGTGCAAGCTTGATGGCTAGTAGCTCCCGGTTGCCGATGTCATAATTCTGCTCCGCCGGGGACACCGGGATTGCTCCTCGGAGTTGCTCGATGGCTGCGGGGATTAATGGCAAGGGATATTTAAATTTAACAGTTACTTGGTTTAGAGCACGATAATCAATACAAGGACGCAGCCCACCGTCCTTCTTACCAACAAAGAAAAAACTAGATGCAGCAGGGGAAGTTGAAGGTCGAATGAGACCTTGCTTGAGGGCTTCCTCGACGTACTCACCCATGGCCTGTTGTTCCGGGATCGAGAGTGAACAAATACATCCCTTGGGCAAAGAAGACCCAGGCAGCAGCTCTATTGCGCAGTCCCATGGCCGATGCGGGGGAAGTTGTGAGGCAAGTTGCTGACTGAAGACGTCCTGGAATGCCCAGTATTCTGGCGGGATCTAGTGCTTCAACGATCCTCCGGGACCGGGCACCGAAACAACTGGACGAGAGAATTCTGCAGACTGGATGTACGAATTGGCCGGCTTCTTCATTTTCCGACTCTGCGGGCTCTGCAGAACATCTCCCCAGCGGAGGATCTGTCCAGATTCCCAGCAGACTTCAGGCCGGTGTACTTTGAGCCAGGGGCTCGACGTGATACCCTCCAGCACCCAGAACGATAATTCCTCCTTCCGGTCCTTGCCCCAGTGCAACGTGATCAGAGGAGAGAAGGCGGATACGTATCCCCGACCTAAAGGCTTTCCCAGGATGTTATGGATGGTGAGAGGGTCTTTTATCCGATGACATGACAGATGCAGTTGCTTGAGCAATCGCTGGGACATAAAATTTCCTGCAGCACCAGAGTCGATCAGAGCTTTTACTGGGACAGAGAGATGAGGAGAAGAGACAATTAGTGGAGTCAAAGACAGAGAAGCATTTGAAATAGGAGGCTGAATCACACTCACTGTTGGTCGGGGAGGGGCAGAGGGCACTGGGGCAGACGATGACCAGCCGTTCCACAATACAGACAGAGTTGATTGGTGATTCGATGTTGTCTCTCCTCACGAGAAATGTGGAATTGATCGACTTGCATTGGTTCGGGTGCTGGAGGGTTTAACGGAGGCGCAGATGACTGAGCTGGGCGCAGCGGAGATGCGGTGCGAGGAAATGCGGGGGTGAAGACATCCGAAGCGGGGCGCTGACAGGCAGTGATACGCTGAAAGATCCTAATAGATCGTTGAATGAAATTTTCCAGGTCAGCCGTGTCTTCGTAAATGACCATCTGCTGTTTAACTTCCAGAGAAAGCCCTTGTCAATATGCGGCTAGCAGAGCGGGTTTATTCCAGCCGCTTCCGGCTGCCAGAGTCCGAAACCGCACAGCGTACTCCGCTACCGATGATCTTCCTTGCTGGATACGGCATAACTAATCAGCTACAGAGAGAGAAGAGGCAGAATGGTCAAATACCTCCTTTAACCGGGACATGAAATCTTCACAGATGCTCTCCGGCATTCCAAACGCCCAGCGCCCATCGTAACGCCGCTCCTGTCATCAGATTAATCATGAATCCAATCTTAGACGACTCTGAAGGGTAAAGGTGTGGTTGCATTTGGAACATCAACTGACATTGTAATATAAACCCACCGCAATCCTCCGCTGCCCCAGAGAAACGGTTAGGCATGGCCATGGGACTTTCGGAGGATGCAGTGCTTACCTGAGGCTGAGGCTGAGACTGAAGCGGGCTGATTTGGTGAGCGCTTAGGTGCTGTGACAAGGTGTGCAGAAATTCTGTGACGGCTTCTGACGGGGTTGCTGGAACGCCTTCCGGAGACGGGTGCGGGAACATGACGGTAATGCTGGGATAAATAAACTGTTATTGGTCCGGGATTCTGTTATGGGTTCAGGAAGAGTCAGAGACAGATAGTTGAATTTCACACAAGCAGGTTTACTGAATGAGCTTTAAAGCGCTGTCCACAGGACACAGAGTCAAAACTGAAATAAATCCCAGCAACAGGAAATCCAAAACGTAACTTAGGTATAAATACAAAAGAGAATACAAATCCACACGGATTCCAGCAGCTGACCGTCAGCGATGCTGGTAACAAATCCTGACAGGTGACTCACAGAGCGAAGACAGACAGAGATAATCCAACAGGTAAAACTTTTCAGATACAGGCAGATAACATCCGAGATAATCCAACAAGTGAAACTTTCCAGGTACAGGCAAAGGGATTTCCCACAGATAAACTTTCCAGGTACAGGCAAGAGATTTCCAACAGAGATACAGATCGACGTAAAACGTGCACACAACATTAATCCCGGACAGGGAATGAAACAAAAGACAGGGTTTAAATAACAGTGCAAATTAACAAACACAGGTGCAAACAATCACATACTGATGGCGGGTGCGGTGCAATGGATCATGGGATATTGAGTTCAGAAGTCCGGTGAAAGTGAACGGGTGACAGGAACAGAAGAACCCAATGCTGAGGACGAAGTACTGATATCCGTGACACGTCTCTTCTCTGCTTATCAAATCCCACACACACTGTCTGGTTTCTGTTGCACTCTCTTATGTTCAGGGTGACCTCACCCTCACCTAGGGCTCATGCCCTACATAGGGCTCATGCCTCTTGCGTGCCTGTACCTACAGGATTTACTGGGGTGTCTCACCCCTCGAGCTACCTAGCTCGTGCCCTACCTAGGGCTCACGCCTCTTGCGTGACCTCTACCTACAGGATTTAGCTCAACCTTGAGCAACTTCTCTCACACACACACACACACACTTCTTATTGAGATCTGGAACCCTCTATGTATTTCACAAAAACAATTGAATATCTTATTTAACTTAGTTTAATTTGGAGAGGTTTACTGGAGTGCTAATACCACAGGATCACCTTCAGGCATATCACACAAACCATTACTATAATAAAAGCAAATATGCTTACCTTATAATGGCGCGCCAGTTTGTGTGATAGCCTTCATGTGCACCCATACACGTTTCACCCTCCAGCCTCTTTCCAATCACGTCGGGGTCACCAATTTATGCTGTGGAAAATAATCCCTCACTATTCCAAAAAATCTCTAAGAGAAGAAGGTTCCAGGTGCCAAAAGTCAAACTTTATTGCTCAAGCCAACAAAGCTGAGATGCCAATGAACATCCAAGAGCATCCAACAGCATCTGATCTTACAGTCTCTGACTCCTCACTTTATTCCATTTCTTCTTGACAAATGATTTACCTTTTCTCTTTAGTCATCCCCTTTCTCGGTCTTCTACCATTATCTTTTTTCATTGGAGAATTCCCATAGTTTCTTATTTCTCTGTTCTTATGACATAATGGTGGCAAGGCAGCCCTGGATTGGTGTTTCACGTGCAGCACGTGCCTTCTATGTTCGTGCCTATGTGGTGTTGTTCGGAACCTCCTGTGTTCCTAGTACCGTTCGGTACCTCTGTTTTCCTAGTACCTCTGTGCTCCTATGTGTGTGTGTGCTCTTTCCATATCATATATGTGCTCTAGTGCTCATCCTAGGAATACCAAAAATATACCATAAATATATACCATAAGACCTGGGGGAGGATCCAGTGATGACAGCACTATTTAGGAATGCTATTTGATGCAATGCCTCCTGCAGTAAAAACCAAGCTGGAAGATTACTGTATTGACTATATTGCCCATGCTGTTGAACAATACAGAAAAAATTAAATCAAGATAAAGACTCAAGAAATGGAGTTATACAGCGGAAACTAGCACAGTGCTCCAGTACATGGATGATTTGTTGATTTGTGCCCCCACCCTTGATCAATGCCGTAGGGATTTTATCAAAGTGCTGACCAGACTAGCAAAGGGGGGTTATAAAGCCTCCAGAACTAAACTATAGTACAGTCTCCCTGAAGTGGAATACTCAGGTAGAACAATAGCTTATAAAACCAGGGCCATTTCACCTAGTCAGTTTGAAGGGATAAGTAAAATATCTTTACCCCAAAATATGAGGCAAATGATGAGATTTTTAGGAATGACTGGATTTAGTTCAGAGTGTATAGAAGATTATGCAATAAAGGTTGCCCATCTAACAGTATTAATGAAACAAGCAAGTCAACAGAATCCTATAGCACAACTAACATGGACAAATTATGCTTTGTTAGCATTTGAAATGTTGAAAAGAGAGTTGCAGACTGCACCAGCCCCAGCTAACCCTAATTATACAAAGCATTTTTATTTGTATGTTGCAGATCGAAAAGAGAGATAAGTTTCACTCTCCAGTCTTCCGGAGGAGGTGGAATGAGCTTTGGAGGGAAGGACCATATATGGTTGTATGAGCAACACAAAGCTGTACTACTTGAAGGGAGTACCACGTGGTATCACCAGAGTTCCTGTACTGAGACATTGTGAAGCAGAGAATCAGCAGGATGCAGAGACAAAGGAGCCAGCAAGTCCTAACCAGCGAGAAAATGATGCAGAGACATCTGGAGATCAAGAGAAAGACACCGCTGGACTTAACCATGAGACAACAAACGCAGATCAGGTACAGACTGATTCAAGCCCTGATCATGATCTTGATGTTGTTGCTGAATAAGAGACAATGGGAGGCAGCCCGAGACAGACACAAACAGAGAAGGGAAAAAAACAGAATTCCAAACAATTGCCTTCTTTGATGTGGATGGACACTCCCATCCTGAGCTGTGTTCTGATGAGCCGCTGCATAATGTAGTGATCTTCACACGGGGCACCAATTAATAGCACGCCTCACACGGGGCACCAATTATGTAGTGATCCTCACACGGGGCACCAATTATGTAGTGATCCTCACATGGAGCACCAATTAATAGTGATTTTTACATGGGGCACCAATTAATAGTACGCCTCACACAGGACACTAGAGGTGTTAGTGAGACTTGATCCCACGTCCCTTCAAGTGTGTGTGTGTGTGTGTGTGTCAGATGACCTCTCCCTCCTTTTAACTCTGGGCACCAGCTGAGGAATTCCACCTCAACATTCGTTGGAATAATCCAACATAAATAATATGATAAGAAAAATTATGTAAAGTGGAGGGAGTAAGTCACCTGGGGTATCTGAAGGATTTCGTGATATTCGTGCTAACTTGTAGAGCCTTTTATTGTATTATCAACACATCAACATCTGTTATGCTTCCTTCCCAGAAACTCAGAACGGGGAATTTGTGTTGAAAGGGTACTTTTATCCCCTTTCAGATAAGGAGGAGATTGCATTTTGGCGCTTGTCCCTTGCAGGGCTGTGATTGGCTGATGATGTCAGAGAGGGCTCACTCATCCTTTTGCCTCAGTAGTGAACGTATTTCCATAGAGTAAAGCACAGCATTAAAACTGTGTCTTCACTGTTTTACCTATGCAATTCTCACTTCCCAAACCACTTTCAAAATACCTTTGGCTTTGTCCTGAATACAAAGAGTATAAACATGACAGAAATATCTTAAACTATCATGCATGAATTCATTCATATGTGAATAGCATTTGTAGAAGCTTCAGTATTTAACACAAATGACTATTACAAAGTATGTTCTCAAAGAGTACAGAATGAATATGCAATATGTCCAATATGTTTGTGTCCATTTTTTTAGATTAAGGAATGTAGGGATGTGTCCCTTGTTTTAGCCAAAGCTGCCGCATGGCCATTTAATTACGTGCCACATGTGGAGGTCCTGAGGAGTTTTATGGTCAGGCTGACCTGAATCTTTGGGTGAGGGGTTTAGTTTGATGATAAGGCTGCCCCATAGAGGGTGTCTGGAAGTTTCTCTGGTAGCCTTATCTGATGACACTGGTCCCTAGTTTACATTAAAGAGAGACCCTGCTTGTAAAGTTGGGACCTGAAATGCCTTGTTGGGGTGCTGTTCACTACAATAATGAGAGACTGCTGAATATTGCAAAATATAATGAGTGCCCATTTGGGCACAATTTACAGTGAGTCAAGTAAAACTGAACAATTGTGTAATTCTGTACATTCTAACCTTTGAGTAAAGTGACTGTTGTCCCGAAACTGTATACCTATAGACACTGCGCAAAACATTATGCAAAATGATATAGAATCACAGTAGAAGATGTGAAGATACCATTTTGTCCAGCAGAATGTTTAGCTATCGCTTGAAAGTCTGATGCTGAAATAAGATTGAATAACGAAAGGTATAGTAAGGAATGCAAAGACATAGATATGAAATTGTCAATAGATAAAGCTGAGGCATATGAAATAGATTACTCATTAGGATATGAATGCTTTGAAGATTTCAATATGAAAGGAAACAAGGTGGGAAAATTTTTAGGTAATTGTACTACTATACTGTATGATCTCTTAATGAACAAATGTATGATCATGAAATCGTATGGACAACATATAGTCGCATGCTTGCTACTGTGGGTATAACAGATGATTTAACGGTGATAACCAAAAAAGAATGTGAAAATCAAACACTACAATTCCCATTAATAGGAACATATAAGGAGCAACTCACTCCAATAGCTGATTATTTTTGGTTGTGTGGGGATAAAAAAAAAATTAAGATCTGTTCTCCCTAAATGTTACCTAAAGTAAAGCGATTCAATCAAAAAGACCCTAATGTATATTTGGATTCGATTGGACAACCTAGAGGTATCCCGAATGAATTTAAAGCTAGGGATGAAATAAAATCTGGATTTGAATCTATATTCAGTCGGATAACGCCCATCAAAAATGCAGAATGGATTAATTATCTGTATTATAATCAGTAAAGATTGATCAAGAGTGGAATTGCATTAGTTGTTTTTGCTCTCTTGTTTTGTTGTATGATTTCTGTTCTCAGGTCCAGGATGACCAAAGCTGCAGCCACACAAATGATTCTTCAAGCACAAATCCACACAACTCCAAATGATCCTGTGCATATGCTTAATTCAACTGCTGTTAATGATCCAGACAACTATGCTTATGAGTCTAATCACTTTAATCCTTAAAATGGTTGCCACAGCTTTTCTTTGTCTTTTCACAATGGTTATGCACAGTTAGAGAGACTGTATTTTTGTTATTTTCTTTTAAGATTGCAACATAGTAAGCCTTTGTGGTTTGCATAGGCAGTTATTTAGACATTATTATGTTCATTGTTTTGGCACAAAACCCTTACATTCGTGAAGTTTGATTAACTAATTTCGGGAGGAGCATGCGCAGATAATTGAACTGGCCAATTCATCATTAGTAATCACACCGTCTGCCCTATCAGCGCAAGAGAGAACCTCTATAAAATAATCAAGCAGCCTTACCTTCATTCTCTCTAGCGTTTCGGCATCGGCGTTACACCGCTGCCATTCAGAGATAAAAAACAAATTGGAAAAACAAATAACTGGATTATGTCTTCCGACTCCTCCGACTGTTCACCCGGCCGCCGCGCCAGCACTCCGCGGGACTCAACACCCGAGCCCGCAGCTACATCCCCGGGAGGCTGCCTCCCCTTTTCCCCAGCCTTTTCTCCCCAGGCCCTGAGCGTGATGTGGCATCCGCAAGCGGCCCCAGCGTCTTTCTTTCCCCCCCAGTATCACACGCTCGCTCTACTTTCACATTAGCTTCAGCCACACCCATGCCCATTCCTCCGAACGCTCCAGCCCTGGAGCCGCCCCCAGTTGCCGACAGCATCAAGACGCAGATCCTTTCAGGTGCGGATGTCGATCTTTACTCTCTCCTATCACCCCTCCCACCTCCGGCCGCAGATCGACAAGTCAACTTTTCCATCACCCTCAAACGCACTGCACACATTCAATCCAGAGTTTTATCTTTTCCCGAATTCACAATCGCATTCACCCGCTTCTCTAAAGTCATCTTCACTGCCTTCCCACACAGGAGTCGCGAGCTCGAGGACTACCTCGCGATAGTCGCCGAGCTCGCGTTATCTTACGGAGGCTCTCACTTTTACACTTATCACAGGCTGTTTTCGGCCAAATGCGCCATCCGTGTCGCCCAGTGGAACCAGTGTCCCTACTGGGGGGCCCTGGACATGGAGCTTCACGCCAGGGTCTTCACGGGGTGCACAAACCTTGCCTGCACAGTCTGCCGTTCGCTCGCACACTCACCACTTCATGCCCCTTAGTCAACCCATCCATCCCCTCTTGTCCCCAGCCCAAATCTACCAGCTACGTCCCAAACATCCCAGCCGCATCTTCATCCCACCTCCCCCCACCGACCACCGTGCCTCTTTCAATTCCCAGGTCTGCGGCAACTTTAACGCCGGCAGATGCACAAGGCAACGATGTCGTTTCATGCATGTCTGTAATTTCTGTGGCGGCGCTCACGGACGCATCATTTGTCCCGTTGCACGGGCTGCAAATAAAAAATGTAACCTTTACTTATCGTCTCCCGTGAACATTTCTCGTTTGTCTTCCGAACTATGTTGTCCCCCACTTTCGGTGACGACACACAGAGCAACATCAGCAATCGGGCACTCCAATCGCTGGCAACCACGCTGACCGACACGTGAAGGGCAATTTTGGGCGATCCCAGTCTTGGCTGTGGCAGCTGGTCGTTGGCACACTTGGGTGCGACTCCGTGAGGTAGCGGGCACTGCAAGTGTGGCAGCCACACCAGTTCAACACATAAAAGGCAATTCTGGGCAAAACCCAACTTTGGCTGTGGCAGTCAGACGTTGATACTTTTGAGTGCGGCCCGATTGTGCTAAAGGTCGTAGCTGTTTGAGTGGTCGATACCGGGGTGCGGTGAGTCGGGTCGCCCGGGACCCCTGCTGTTGTGTGTTCAGGCGGGCCGGGGAGCTGGCCCGACCGTGGTGCCCCACCGGGGTGTCCTCAACGCACCACCCAGCCTAGTCAATAAGGTATAGTCCCAAAGTAAGAGGCCCTAAAGAAAAGTAAGCTTTTCTCACCCCCATACTGTTTGAACTATCCTTGCTGTCCTCGCTTAGGCCCCTCCTAGGCCATATGACATCATAGCACCCCTACTTGTAGGTCCTGGCCATAACCCTAGTAGTCGGCAACCGGCTTAGCCAAAATAGGGAAAATTACTTTCTTTTTCAGTTTCATCCCTCCTTTCCCTTTTGTTATTTTAGTTGCTTTGCTACTTTTTCCTTTTCCCTTTCATGGCATAAGAGAACGTACTCAGCACAAACCATCAGGAAAAGCTGCAGTAATGAAATTGATGACTCAGATAGCCTAAGTCTCCAAACGACCGATGGGTTATAACGCATCAGTAATTCACAGTAATTGGTTTAGCACCCTGACAAGCGGACTTCTGCCTGAGACCGCCAGTGACCTGCAGCATCTGAGCCGTGAGCAGCTGGACGACGGCCTGAGCCTACTGATGGCCAACGATCCAGTGCAGGACTACAACCACAAAGAGCTGGCCAAGATCACCGGTGCCCTTTCCCATAACCTCATCGTCCAGATGAAGCTGTGTGAGGACAACGGAGCCCGCTCAGAACGGGAGGCGACTGCATTCAAGCTCCGGGCTGAGAAACACCTAGAGCAGATCATGCAACGTCCTCGAGAGCAGCAGGCAGCGACTGATGAAGAGGACCCAGAGCTACGTGAGCAAGTGGAAAGACTTCGGGACACCTTAGCAGACCTCCGTACTGACAAGGAGCATCGAGAGCAGCTGGAGAAGAAGGCCAGAAAGGAGCTGGCAGAGAAACTCCAGGACGCTGAAGCTCTCCTAGTAAAAGCCAAAGCAGAGCTGAAGGAACAGACTGCCAAGGGCAAGGCCTACGAGGGCCACCTACACACAAGTCAAGCGGAGGTCCAAGTTGTGACCCGGCAGCGAGACCATCTTAAAGATGAACTGAACTTGGCCCAAAAGGAACTTAAGTACTCCTATCAAGTGCAAGCCAAACAGCCAGGGGGAAACAAAAGTCTTGAATTTTCCCCACCAAGCGGAACCAAGCCTTTCCCGCCAAGAACTCCAAGCAGCAAAGGGGTGAGAGTCCCTGTTCTAAAGCTTCTGCGTGCCAGCACTCGAGAGCTCCCTAACACCCACAGAGTGGGGGCGGGACCATCCAGAGGACCTCTGCAGACATCCATGGGGTGTCCCCAGAGACATTGACAAGCTGGCCAAAAACATCCCAACTGTCACTCCAGACCCTGCAGGAGGTCACGAAGTGCATGCATACCTGCAGGACATCGACTTCTATTTTCAAACAATGGCCAACGCTACTACAAGAGATAGACTGTACCTGCTCAGGATTACCTCCAGCCAGGAGGTACACAGATTCCTGGACCGACAGTCAGGAAGCAGTCAGAACAGATTACAAGCAACTACAACAGGCCCTGATAAGAGAGTTCTCGGACCCAGAGTCGGAGCAAGGACTGGTCACTGCCATGGACCTTTAAACAAGGCCGACAGGAAACCCCACAGGCCTACTACAACCGGCTCCCGACGGGCCTACTTCGGGTTCAGAAACGAGACAGAGATGGAGGAGGACTTCACTTCAGAACCCTTTTCCTAACGTGAATCTGCATCCATCGGTGAGCCACCACCTAGGCGTTATGGCATGTCCCCGCTCGATGACTACCAGACAGCTATGGGATTCTTAGCCCATAAAGCCTTTGGAAAACAAAAGGCCACCTCTGACAAGACTGCTAAAATCCATCTATCCTTTCCGGCCGCTGAACATTACACAGGTTTGACTCGGAGGGCATACAACAGCAACACAGAGCCAAGCCCTTCAACAGAGAGTCATGGGACTTCACAGCCAGTCGGGGAGGTTACGGTCACGAAGCAAGACAGACAAGTCGAACCGAGGCTGAGCTGAGCCTCATAGAGAACCCTCCGCCAGCGCACTGGCACCCCAAGGAATACTGACAGCTGAACTTGATCCCGCCTCTCTATCCAATTGAACCACCGCCCGACGAAGTTCTTACGGAACCTCGCCCGCCCGAAGGGAGAGATGTAGAGACTTGGCCGGGCCAAATGTTGGATTTCTTTAAGGGATCATAAAGTTACAACAAACAACAAATTCTAGGGGGAGTCAACACCAGAACCCCTTTTGGCTCCAGAAAGTCTGGGTTAAGTGATGACCTGCCGGGTTGTTTACTTAACTCAGGAGGACAGTTATGGTACCTCTCTGGCCTTCCCAGAGAGGGTGACCCCAGCTCAACTCCTGAGATTCTCCAGGCCCCTGAGATTTGCAGAGAGGACTAGAGAAGTACATTCCAAACACCTCAAAGAGACTCTCTAGGATGAGCGGGACTAAACTGCCCAATTTGTATCTATATATATATATCTATGTGTGTATTCCTCCATAATCACTTGATACCCTGCCATAGTTATTGCATGCATTTCAGTGTCATTGAAGTTTAACTGTTATTTCATGGCAGATGAATGAATAACTATTGTTCTTACTTCACTTCTCTCTCGTGTGGTATCAAAATGATCCACAAATTATTTCCTAAATAATGATGCACAGTACATAGTCATGGCGTGCATCATACTCAATTTACAATAATTTTATGTGTTCGTGTAAACAGGACATAAACCGTACCTGTGTAAATCATTTGTCACAAAGAAGGACAAAGAAATTTCTCCTCGGCAAGAACCACCGTCCTTTTGCCATTGGTCAAAAGACCTGACAGGGGCGTGACAGCTGTGCCTTTAAGACCACTATGCATCGGACAACTCTTTGCTCAGAAACTTGAAATCTCTCCAAAACTTTGTGGGACCTGCCCTTCTTCAGGACAGCTTTTCCTCCGCAATCTTACGGGCAGACTTCGACACTTCTCGCTAAACTTCGGCCTCTCGAACGGACTTCGCTAATCCACGGACACTCTCTCTCTCTTTCTCTCCACAAGACCAGGATTCTTGCCGACGTTAACTAACTGTTCAATGCAAGTATCACAATTCAACAGCAGCTTAAGCATTGCCCCTTGGCTACCAAGGTGAACTTTGTAGAGAAAACCCGGTGGTTGTGTCCTGCTGATTTAATATGCCATTCTTTACTCTTTACTCTAATTTTTCTATGCTTTATCTTGTATGAATGTGAATGTGTATGTGTTTTGTGTTAGTTAATCAATATCATATTTCCGTAGCTTAGTCAATAAATATTCATTTGTATTCACTCATGATTGTCTCTGCTTAATGCTCATAACACATCCCTTTAAACTGTGCGATACTGTTACCGCTCTGTATGTATTACTGTATTGGGCATGGACCGTTGTTAATCAAGGCCAGAAGAATAATGCGTTTATTGCACCAGGTAATGCTACAAAATACATATAGTTAATAATCTTTATCTGTAAGTATTTCCATTTGAGCCACAAATAATTATAACCTGAAACTGAACCGTGTTTTAAATAACACTGTCTTAGTTTCACTATAACTAGTGGAGATGCTGGGGAGTGTTTAAATAACACCATCCTCACAGAATCACTACAGTAATCACCCCGATCCTCTTTTTTCCGCATATTTACTGACCGGTCTCACACACGGCTTCCATCCCGGCGTCATAACCCTCCCCGCCCACAGCCTCATTTGCCAAAATCTCCAGTCCGCTCTCGCCGAACCCGACACGGTAGACCTTCTCATTAAAAAAGAAATCGTCGCGAACTTTATGATCGGCCCCTTTTCTATTTCCCCCTTCGCCGTTTTTCGCGTGAGCCCCATCGGCGTAGCTACCCGTAAATTCTCAGGTAAAAAGTGCCTCATAATCGATCTGTCTTCCCCGCACAATTCTCCTTTTCCAAGCATTAACAGCCTCATACCACTCGAAGAATTCTCCCTCACTTACCACGACATTGACCATGCCATGACCTTGATCAAGAACGCCGGCCGCGGCGCCTGGCTGGCCAAAGTTGACATCACCTCTGCCTCTAAAGTGATGCCTATACACCCCAATTTTTGGCATTTATTCGGCATATACTGGCATGACAAGTTTTACTTCTCCGTCCGTCTAACTTTCGGCTGCAAAAGCAGCCCAAAAATTTTTGACATGCTGTCAGAAGCAATCTGCTGGATTCTCTCTAATAACTACGCTATCCCCTATTTAATCCACCTTCTAGACGATTTCTTAATCATCTCGCCTCCCGATGCCATCCCAGCCGCGCACCTCTCAAGTTTTCTCCGAACTCTGGATCCCTCTCGCCCAGGACAAAACTATGTGCCCAAGCACTTCTATCGAATTTTTGGGTATTAACTTCGATTCACAAAAATTCCATGCCTCCTTACCCAAGGAAAAAATTGACAGAATGATTCTGGTCGCTTGCTCTCTTATCAAAAGCTCAAGCTGCTCTAAACGCGAGCTGCTATCCGTTCTCGGTCATTTAAACTTCGCGATGCGCATCATCCCACAGGGCCATCCTTTTATCTCTCATCTTCTCGTTCTTGCGTCCTCCGCCCTCGTACTGGAGGACCGGATAACACTAAACGACTCGTGCCGCAACGAGCTCGGTTTATGGATATCATTCCTTAGACAATGAAACGGCTTGTCGTTCTTTTACAAAAACTTGATTTCTTCCCCCGTCGATATCCAACTGTTTACCGATGCCGCCCCCTCCGTCGGCTTTGGAGGATTTTATCAAGGTCGCTGGTTCACATCTACGCGGCCCCCGCAGATGCTGAATCTGCCGCAGCCACAATCCTCAGCCCTATTCGAGCTTTATCCCTCATTAAAGAAGCCCACCGAACCCTAATCGGCGACCCCCCTAGCACCAGCAGTGCATGCCCCCGCAGGAGCCTCTCCCGTTAATCTACTACCGCAGCAGTGCACGTTCCCGCAGGAACCTTTTCCGTTATTTTACTGCCGCAGCAGTGCATGCTCCCGCAGGAGCCTCTCTCGTTACTTTACTGCCGCAGCAGTGCACGCTCCCGCAGGAGCCTCTCTTGTTACTTTACTGCCGCAGCAGTGCACGCTCCCGCAGGAGCCTCTCTCGTTACTTTACTGCCGCAGCAGTGCACTCTCCCGCAGGAGCCTCTCTCGTTACTTTACTGCCGCTGCAGCGCACGTTCCCGCAGCATCAACTCCCTAAATGACGCCAGCATCCACAAGCGCTTATGACACATCATGCCCTGCAGGTTTTGGGGGGCCACTATGCCCCGCTTTGGCTGCTGTCCTGCGCTTATTGCTTTTTGGGGGGCTGCGCTCTGGGTTCGGGCAAGCCAGACAGGAGGGGAGCGCTCCGGGTTCGGGAAGAACTGCCGAGCTCGGGGCCCTCCCCCGGACAGCACGGCAAATACGCATAACTATTACGCTCGCTTTTTATCTGTAAAGGCAAACTCGTGAAATATCTTATATTTCACATATCCTTTACAACTCATGGAATTATTATTTTGAAGTTGGGAGAAGATGTCGTTTAGTTTATTGTCTGTATTGACTAAGCATTTTTCCACCCTTTTTTCAGGCTTTTCCACCTAAGGAATGTCTTTACTATTTGAACAAGGACATATGTCATTCTGAATGACCGTCATTCTGATATTTTCCAATATTTCCTGTCTTGTATTGACCTAGTTTTCTGGTTGTCTCTACAGGAGGTTTTATAGCAGTTCTCTGTCAATTATGTCTGTTTTTGTATCACTCTTTGTTGTGATTGGTAGAATCCAGCCAAAGAGTTGCCAGTTGTCAAGTGACACCCAGACAAACACTATGCTGGTATTCTGGGACAAAACATTAATGTTAATGTTAATCATTTGAAACTTTTCTAATAGCACCAATTCTGATGGCCCTTTAACACCCTTGACTCCATAGCATGCTCATAATGTTCCGTTTCTAATCTGAGAAGAGGCTCTGGTCTTCTATATGGATAAGGACCACAAAAAAATCTCTAAGAGAAGAAGGTTCCAGGTGCCAAAAGTCAAATTTTATTGCTCGAACCAAAAACTGAGATGTCAATGAACATCCAAGAGCATCTGCTCTTACAGTCTCTGACTCCTCACTTTATTCCATTTCTTCTTGACAAATGATTTACCTTCTCTTTAGCCTTTCTTGGTCTTCTACCATTATCTTTTCTCATTGGACTATTCCTTTTTAGAACTGCCCCCATAGTTTCTTATTTCTCTGTTCTTATGACATAATGGTGGCAAGGCAACCCTGGATTGGTGTTTCAGTGTTATATAATATACATATATCTGCATATATCAACATGTTAACATCAGCACGTGTTCGTGCCTACGTGCCTGTGGGTGTTGTTTGGTACCTATTTTGTTCCTAGTACCTCTGTGCTCTTTATTCTATGTGTGTGTGTGCTCTTTCCTTATCATATATCTGCTCTAGTTCTCATCCTAGGAATCCTAGGAACCATATCTTCCCCCCTTTGGACGTAAAAGTTGCGATGCATGTCTTTGGTAGGTCACATTGTGCCGTGGAAAAGTTCATCAAAACAATAACTCACATGTGGGTCTGCTTGAAATTCGGGACATTTTTGGTGGGACACCATCATCATCATCATAATCTTGTAAAAAAACAGAATGTAGAGACTTGGCCGGGCCAAATGTTGGATTTCTTTAAGGGATCATAAAATTAGACAACAAACACAACAGAACCTCTTTTGGCTCCAGAGAGTCTGAGTTAAGTGATAACCTGCCAGTTGTTACTTAACTCAGTAGGACAGTTATGGCACCTCTCTGGCCTTCCCCCAGAGAGTGACCCCAGCTCAACTCCCCTGAGATTCTCCAAGCCCCTCTGGAGATTTGCAGAGAGAACTAAAGAGGAACATTCCAAACATCTCAAAGAGACTAGGATGAGCAGGACTAAATGCCCTAATTTGTATATATATAATATATATATATATATATATATATATATATATATATATATATATATATATATATATATATATATATATATGTGTGTGTGTGTGTGTGTATTCCTCCATTGTCACTTAATGCCCTACCATAGTTAGTGCATGTATTTCATTACTGTTGAAGTTACTGTTATTTCATGGCAGATGAATGAATAACCAGTGTTCCTACTTCACCTCTCTCACGTGTGTGGTATCAAAATGATCCACAAATTATTTCCTTAATGATGATGCACAGTACATAGTCATGCGTGCATCATACTCACTTTTACAATAAGTTTATGTGTTCGGTGCAAACAGGACATACTGCCATACCTGTGTAAATCAAAGTCATGGGGAGAAACAAAGAAACTTTCTCCCACGCACCAACTGCCCCGTGGCAGCTGTGTCTTTAAGACCGACATGCAGCAGATAACTCTTCGCTCACAATCTTGGAATCGATCCAAACTTCGTGGGACCTGCCCTTTCTTCAGGACAGACTTTCCAGCAATCTTACTTCGGCAGACTTCGACACTTCTCGCGAAACTTTGCTCTCCGAACAGACTCCGCGAATCCACCGGGACACTCTCTCCGCGACACCAGGATTCTTGTCGACGCAACCGTGCAATGCAAGTATCCTATTCATCACCATTCAACAGCGCTTAAGCCATGCCCCCTTTGCTAAAGGTGAACTTTTTGTAGAGAAAACCCAGTGGTTTGTCCAGAAGTGTTCTGCTGATTTCATGTGCCACTCTTTACTCTTTCTCTGATTTTTCTATGCTTTCTCTCTTGTATAATGCATGTGAATGTGTATGTGTTTTATGTTAGGTAATCGATACCGTATTTCAGTAGCTTAGTCAATAAATATTCATTTGTATTCACCCATGATTGTCTCTGCTTAATGCTCATAACACATACCTTAAACTGTGCGATACTGTTACCGGCTCTGTAGTATTGCTGTATTGGGCACGGACCGTTATTCGTCAAGGCCAGAAGAATAACGCGTTCATTAAAAGTTAGTACACAATTGGTTAAACACTTGGCAGACGAGTGCTCTAGAGGCCACCGTTGTTACTTTTACTGCACCAGGTAATGCTGCAAAATACGTAAAGTTAATAATCTTTATCTGTAAGTATTTCCATTGAGCCACAAAAGATTATTCCCTGAAACAGAACAGTGTTTTAAATAACACCGTCCTAGTTTCGCTACAAGAAATATAATGTAAATGAATCCATGAAGTTGAACTTCTACACTTTACACTACCTTACATGGTACAGAATGTAGACAAAGGGAGTAATACACACAATGCATTAACACACAATGGGACAAAAACATTTGATCTTAAAAAATACTTAGGTGGTATTATCTCACTAAACCCCAATAAATGCCTTTTGAACATTTGTATGCAACACATATACATGCTGGTGATCTTCTTTTTCTGTGAATGAGACCTTCATTGTCGCTCTTCAAATTTGTCATGGTTGCTTGATTTGCTTTGCACCTGGCTTTTTTGTAGCTGTCTGGAAATAAAGAGTAGATCAGAAAAAGAAAAATCAGCGTATATCCCAAAAGATGAAAAAACCTTAAACAGATCCTTTATTCCTACATATAACAGAATAGACGTGACATGTTTTGTAAAGTTTTTACGTAGCCAGTAGCAATATACTTCCTGTGGAGATTTAGAGCATGATATAGTGAAAGATCTGTGATGTACTTTCAGCTGAGACTTCACAGACACATTCTGTGTACACCTAAGACTTGTATGTATTGAAAAAGAAGCATATTAGGTCACCTTTAAAGTTTTAGATAAAAATATAGGTAATACCTTGCTTGTTATATTAAGCGTAGCAGTGATGCAATTGCTAAAAAAGAAACATTAATGAAAGTAAAACGTATAAAATACTACCCTTTTGTTTTAATTCTAAGAAAAGCATAGTATAACAATGCATTGTGTAATTAAGTCACCATCATGGTGATCTAGGAGATGAGCTACATTTTGCAGTTCTACATTAAAATTTACTGTTCGACACCAGAATTTATTCATCATCTGCAGTACATCATGTTATAGGTATGCAAATAATTAAAACAAAATAGTGTACCTGTACATGCACAAATGGGGCATTGCAGTGCTTTAGCTTTGAATGTAATGAATTATGATTTTTCTGCACTGCTATGTAAAGTCAAGTGTCAAGTTTCTCATAAATGCGACAAATTACCAGCACTGAACAGAGCATAAGCTTTGTTGCGTTTCTGAGTATGAAACACAGCTTTGAACTGTTTTTTTAACTCTTCTTTGTGCTTGTCAGTTTCACAGAGACGTTTCACAATTTGCGACAGAGGATGTCTACCAGAGCAGACTAACCTCTTCAGCTAATGTAAAGGTAGTTTTCAAAAGGAAAAGCACTAGATTCATCTACCACCATATACACATGCATCAGAGGCAAGATGCAACGCATTGGTGCATTTAGTCTGCAGGAAATTGCTGAACCATGTCCATTTGGAGCATACAAAAGGGAGTTACACCTGCAGGTTGGTGGTGCTCTTCCTGAAGTTGTTCTCGGTAAGAAACATCTGTTCTGAGACTCAGATTAGTAAATATCTTTACAAATATATGTATATATTATATGTATATATTTCTATATATTTGTAAATATTGGTAAATTTGTAAGATTGTGTCCCTGGGTAAATAACACGAGAACCATCCCACAAACGTTTTTGGGGGCACTGAAAATTGCTTTGTGCACTTAACAAGTGCTTTTGCTGGGGCAACACAACTGACACATCTCAGATTAACTTTTAAAACACCCTTGTCTGTATCTAAACCATTCTGTAAAAGGCCACTAAGGTCGCAAATTGTATCTGTCAAAAAAATCTAAATTTTGGGGTTTTCATGCACCCAAAAACAAAGCAAGAGGAAAACCAGTACATGGAGACGAATTGATTTTGCATAAAACAGGCCACAGTGATTCCCTATTGCTTTTGAATAATGGCAAGCCATCAATGCTCAAAGAGATCTCAAGACATTCTAAATGTGAGACAACACTATGGGAGTACATTTTTAAGTACTTTCGCATCTGTTCTTTGCATCCACAATAGAATTTTAGTTCCAAGCAATGTTCTTGCAGTTTGTGGAAGTTCAGGGTGATGTTCTCCAAGAATCTTAAGAAGGCCATCGACTGCATTGTGTTTCACCTGAAATTTGTTGACGCACTGTGCCAGTCTAACATTCAGGGGTGGTGCTTGATCCACATTTTCACTAGCTAGCATATCAACGGAATCAGGATCTGAATCAGAATTTTCTTGAGCCCCCTTAGATTTAACATGTTTCTGTGTGACTTGGGGGAGCTATGTTATCTCAGGCTGTGTATCAAGGGTAGATTATTAGAGGTTGTTCTTTGTAAACTATTAGAGGTTGTTTGTACCTCCAAGAATTCTACATAATTTTTTATAGATTTTCACTGGTCTCTTTTAACTCTCTTCCAAAAAATTTTTTTTTTCTGTGATGACATGACTGCCACCCCTATAAATCTCTCAGAATGAAAAACAAAATCTCAACATAACGAGGTAGATTCCATTTTGTTAAACCTTCAAAAGCTGTCTGTCACGGACACGCCAGGCTCACAGTTCACCCAATCACAGCGCTCACCCTCTCCCGAGTTCTAATCACCGCCACCTGATCGTCATCACCGCACTAGCATAAAGGACACTCACCCACAGCCAGTCACTGTCCAGTCTCGTTTTTGATACAAAGGACTTACCTGTTTACGCCATACTTACCTGCCGATCTCCAGTTCCCGTATCTTCAGTGTTTCTTCATCCTGTTATCTCCCCGTTCCTGAGCTCCAGCGATCTTCTGTGTTCCTGTTTACAAGTATCCAAAAGGAGGACAGTATTAGTTTCCATTCGTGTCTTTGCTTTTGCTATTGACTTTAAGTTTGTGTCGTTGTTTAATAAAACTCCTTACTGTGATCCGCTGTCTCCGGCCCTTCTGTTCCGTAACAGAAGACTGGACCCTACCAGTACAACATGAGTCAGTCGGATGCCTTTCGGGACCTGTTTGAGGCTGCTCGTCAAGCCTTCCAAGAGCACTCCACCACCGCAACCACCGCACCAAACACTACCGTCAACACTACTCCTTCTCCGGTTGTTGTCGCGAGTCCCATGGCCCAACCAGCGCCCTTCTCTGGTGTGGCGGAGGATTGCAGCGGGTTTCTATTGCAATGTTCTCTCGCCATCGAGATGCAGCCTCACCTGTACACTACCGAACGTCGCAAGGTCAGCTATATCATACAACATCTATCCGGTAAGGTGCTCCAATGGGTGACTCCTCTTTGGATTCAAGAACATCCGATTACGCTCTCTGTGTCAAATTTTATGAATCATTTCAGAGATGTCTTTGGCAAACCGGTTTGGGACGCATCTGTTGGTGAACAACTTTACCAGCTGAAACAAGGGGAGCTGCCCATCAACGAGTACGCGCTTCAATTTCGGACTCTGGCTTCTAAGAGCGGCTGGAACGAGCGGGCGCTGATCACGGCATATCGCCAAGGCTTGAATCCCCAGGTGAGGCTGCAGCTCGCCACATATGACGACGATATGGATCTCAACCAATTCATTCAGTTATCCATCCGAACTGCCACTCGTATCCAATCTTGCCACGAATCTCAACCTTGGACAAACCCGCTCGCTGCTACCCTCCGCCGACCAGCAGCCGTCAGCCCTCCAGAACCAGCCGACGAGCCCATGCAAATTGACACCTCTAGACTGTCCTTCTCAGAATGTCATCGCCGCCTGGCGGAGGCGCGTCCGTCATCTCAGTGTGCCCCGTTCGACCACCACGCCAAATGGAGTGCAGCCATTCCCAATAGTGAAAATCTAAAACCCCTTACCACTATTGTATCCCTTACTGCCTTGGCTACCTCCTTTTCAGTTTCCCTCAGTTTGCCCTCCTCGACTCCGGGTCGGCCGGCAACTTCATCTCTGGCTCCTCTGCCGGCAACTCAAACTCAAGACGTCCGCCATACCCACCTCAGTACCAAATCTGCTCCATAACTGGATCCCCCAGTTAGTCGGGCACCTGGTGAAACGGAGGGCGGAATCCATCAGCCTCACCGAGGGGGTGTTACACTCTGAAGAGATATCCCTGCTGGTTCTGGAGAATTCCACCGCTGATGTCAGCCCTAGGGCCCCTGGTTGGAGAAACATCATCCCATCCTCTCCTGGAGAACTGGTGAAGTCCTGAAGTGGGCGACAACTGCTTCCAAACCTGTCTCTCTTCCCTGCCTGTCCTGCTCACAAGTGACGCCACTGAACTTCCACTATGCTCCACATCCATTGAAAGCCCTATGGAGAAGAGGTCAGTGGATATCCCTGAAGACTACGCCCACTTCAGTGACGTGTTCTGCCCCAGGAGAGCCTCCAAATTACCACCACACCGGCCATGGGACTGCGCGATCGATCTGCTTCCGGGTGAGCCAGTGCTGAAGGGACGCATCTATCCTCTTTCCATCCTGGAGGAGAAGGCCATGGAGGATTACATAAAGGAGGCACTAGCACAAGGTTACATTCGTCCATCTACCTCCCCTGCTGCTTCGAGTTTCTTCTTTGTGGCCAAGAAGGACGGCGGTCTAAGACCCTGCATAGATTATAGAGCCCTCAACAAAATCACTGTGAAGTTCAGGTATCCCCTTCCTCTCGTCCCAACAGCATTAGAACAGCTTCGAGGTGCCACTATCTTCACCAAGTTGGACCTCCGCAGTGCCTACAACCTCATTCGAATTTGTGAGGGGGACGAGTGGAAAACCGCCTTCATCACTCCCACTGGACACTACGAATACTTGGTCATGCCATATGGACTGGTCAACGCCCCCTCCGTTTTCCAAGATTTCATCCATGAGGTGCTCCGGGAGTTCCTTCATAAGTTTGTGCTGGTGTATATTGACGACATCCTGATCTACTCCCGGGGCCTGGCCGAACATCGCCAACACGTCATGAGGTCCTAGACGCCTGAGGGAATACCAGCTCTTCCTCAAAGCTGAGAAATGCTCCTTCCATCTCCCCTCAGTGCAGTTCCTTGGCTACAACATCAACAGTAGTGGCATCCAAATGGACGAGGGGAAGGTCACCGCCATCACCTCTTGGCCCACTCCAACTTCCGTTAAGGAACTCCAACGCTTCCTCGGATTTGCTAACTTTTACCGCCGGTTCATCAAGAACTTCAGCTCCACTGTCCACCCTCTCACCAGTTTGCTGAAGGGAGCACCCAAACATCTCCCCTGGACACCAGCAGCTGCAGAAGCCTTCCAAGGCTTGAAAGACGCCTTTGTGACTGCTCCTCTCCTGGTACATCCTGATCCCAACAAACCCTTCATTGTGGAAGTCGACGCCTCATTAACTGGAGTAGGAGCGGTCTTGTCTCAGCAGCAGGGGAAGCCTAGTCGCCTCCACCCATGTGCCTTCTTCTCCCGCCAACTATGACATCGGGAACAGGGAACTCCTTGCCATCAAGTTAGTCCTGGAGGAATGGAGACATTGGCTAGAGGGAGCTCATCACCCCTTCCAAGTGTTCACCGATCATAAAAACCTCGAATATATTCGTGCTGCCAAACGCCTTAACCCCAGACAAGCAAGATGGGCCCTGTTCTTCACCCGATTCGACTTCACCATCTCCTACCGCCCTGGTTCCAAAAACTCCAAAGCTGATGCCCTGTCACGTATCCACTCACCCCCAGAGAGCAACGAAGAACCAGAACCCATTCTCCCCGAACCACTAGTCATAAGTCCCATCACATGGTCTGAAGAAACGCTCCCCTCGGCCGATACTCCACCTCAAGCTCCGCCGGGCTGCCCACCTGGATTGCAATACCTACCTCGTCGTCAACGCACATCCATGATCCATATGACTCACACATCACCTGGCACTGGCCACCCAGGGGCCAATGAGACTCTCTCGCTCCTGAAGGCACGCTTCTGGTGGCCCAACATGGTCCGCAGACGAAGAAGATACGTGCTTGGGTTGCCAGGAGTGTGCCGTGGCCAAGGTTCCTCGCCACCTACCTGCTGGTAAACTCCACCGCTGCCTGCTCCTAACCGCCCTGGTCACCTAGGGGTGGACTTCATCACTGACTTTACCCTCCAGTGACTGTACATGCATCTTCATCAGAGTAGACAGATTCTCCAAATCCTGTCGCTTAATTCCTCTGAAAGGTTTACCAACAGCAATGGAGACAGCGGAAATACTCTTCAACCATGTATTCAGGTACTTTGGCATTCCTGAAGATGTTGTTTCAGACAGAGGTCCTCAATTTATCTCACGCGTGTGTGGAAAGCATTCTTCTCCCTCCTAGGTGTGACCATCAGTCTGTCATCTAGATACCATCCATAATCGAACGGGCAGGACGGAGAGGAAGGTCCAGGAGATCAGCAGGTACCTACTGAACCTTCTGCCACCACCATCATCAAGACACCTGGAGCCAGTATCTCGGCTGGGCGGAATATGCCCAGAACTCCCTACGCCAGCCCTCTACTTAATCTTACTCCCTTCCAGTGTGTCCTTGGGTACCAACCCCCATGTTCCCTTGGTCTGGCGAACCCTCAGACGTCCCAGCCGTAGATTACTGGTTCGGCAGAGCAAGAGAGTCTGGGACTCAGCCCCCACCACCACCTCCAGCGTGCAGTAAATCGCCGCGAGACTGACAGCTGACCTTCGGCGCGCCGGATGCTCCAACCTACCAACCGGGACAGAAGGTATGGCTGTCAACCCAGAGATAGGTTTTCATGCGTTTGCCTTGCCGCAAGCTGAGCCGAAATTGTTCATTGGTCCCTTCACCATCATATGAGCAGATCAATCCAGTCACCTACAAACTCCAGTTACCGGCTGAGTATCGATACACCCCACATTTCACTTGCATCCCTGTTGAAACCTCACCATCCCTCTGTTCTTCCCTCCACAGACGGCTGGAACCCTCTATTTTTTGGTACTGGAGGAAGGAACGGTCTTTACGGGGTCAAGGACATCCTGGACTAGCACACGCGTATTTGGACGCAAGTTAGAGTACCTTGGTCGACTGGGAAGGCTATAGCCCTGGGGAAACGCATCATGGGTAACCACGGATGACATACTATGACCGGCCTTACTGCAAACCTTCCACTCTCTGCATCCCGACAGACCAGCCCTCGTGGTAGAGGAAGACCACCACGGGCTTGGGTTCCCGCCCTATTGATAGGTTTATGGGCCGTGGGGAGGGGGGTACTGTCACGGACATGCCAGGCTCACAGTTCACCCAATCACAGCGCTCACCCTCTCCCGAGTTCTAATCACCGCCACCTGATCGTCATCACCGCACTGATTCCGTAACACCTTCAGCCTTCCCTGTTCCGTAACACTGTCACTGTAGGAGGAAAAAATAAATACTTGGAAAAAAACAGTGGAGACCAACACACAGTATGTATAAGACACTAAAGAAAAGGTCCATCACGCAAACAAGTAGCCAATTCATAATTGCAAAATGCAATGAAATCGCTCACAAAATATTTTGTCCTCATTATTCCTTGTCGGTCACACTACTTTTATTACAATCTACAATCTTCATTAACAATACTACTTTGTCTTACAAAACGCAGTTAATTCGTAGTTAATTTTTCGTTTCGTTAATTGTCGTGAAAACATAAGTGACAATTGAATGAAATCGATTGCAATGATATTTTTGGCATTGCTTATGTAGAACTGCTGAACAGCAATAAAACCCAAACAAGCAGCCAATTCATAATAGCAAAATGCAATGAAATCGCTCATAAAATATGCTGAACTCTTTATTCCTTGTTGGTCACACTGCTTTTCATTACAATCATACTACCTTGTGTTACAAAACATATCTGCTTAATTTCCTTTAAGTGTTTTGTTAATTGTCATGAAAACATGAGTGACAACTGAATGAGGACGATTACAATGATATTATGTCTACTTTGCGATGATTCTCTCACTTTTCTGTATAAGACTGCATTTAACTGCAAACTGAACAGCAGGGCCGAAATTGTTCGTAAATCAAGTTTTATGCTATGATGTCATGCTTATTGTCTCTTTTTCATTAGAAATGCCACACTTACTTGTAATACGTACATCTTCACTTGCACTGGCTATTTATCATACAAACCTGTAAAGCAGCAATGAAAACGCTTGAAAATCAATATTTTTCTATGATCCAATGCTTATGTCTCTTCTTTTACTAGAAATAATACTCTTACTAGCACAACGTATTTCTACATTGTTTTGCCTTTATCTCATACAGAAATACATAGCAGCAATGAGAAATCGCTTGTAAAGCAAGTTTTATTCTATGATCCCATGCTGATGTCAGTTCTTTTATAAGGATTTTGACCCTTACTACAAAACATATTTATTGACTGGATTTGTGGTTTTCTTATGTAGAACTGCTGAACAGCAATAAAACCTTTAAAAATATTTATAGTATATATATAAATATACATAGTATAAATATATAGTTTCCACATTATAACATGTCACAAACACTGTTTTCAGTAAGAATGACACATTAACTTGAAAAACACACATTATGGTCCTTTTGCAAACAAGCAGACAATTTATAATTGCAAAATGCCATGAAATCGCTCACAAAATATGCTGTCCTCAGTATTTTTTGTTGGTCACGCTGCTTTCATTACAATCCTGCTACTATTACAAAACTCATCTGCTCAATTCCATAGTTATTTGTTTTGTTAGTTGTCACAAAAACATGAGTGACAACTGAAAGAAATCGATTGCAATAACATTTTGTCTATTTTGCTATGATTCTGCAGATAATATTCCCTTTCAGATAATAAATCGAGAGGAATGGTATGCATATTTGGCGTGCTGTCTGGGGAGAGGGTTCCAAAGCTCTGCAATTCTTTCCGAACCTGGAGTACTCTCCCCCTGTCCACTCTCCCCCTGTCCCTGCTTGGTACCTGCCCGAACACAGGGTGGTGCCACGGTGCTAAAAGACTGCAGACAACGAAGGGTAGGGCTGCTTGATTATTTATAGAGGTTCTCTTCGTGCTGGTTGGGCAGACACCTCCTTTCCCGGGAGAGGGCTCTTAAAAAAAGCAAAAGAAAGTTGCTTGTCCCTGCAACTACAAGGTGGAACTCGTTTCATGATGCGCTGAGCAGAGTCACAGACATCTCTTTAGTGGACCTCTATCAACTTTGCACACGCCTGGACATCAGATGCATTACGGAGAGAGAGTATCAGTTCCTAAAAGAATACTGCAAGGTTCTGAAACCTGTCTGTATGGCATTGGATATACTTCAAGGTGAAGATGACTGTTTCTACGGCACCCTTCAACCTACCCTTGAAATCCTGATGGCCAAAATCTTGGCACTGAAAGAGGGCCTCTCCCATATGATGGCCAACCTCACAGACTTCATAGTTCAGGTAATTCTGTTCAATAGGCTATTGTATTATTATTATTGTTGTTGTTGCTGTTGTTGGAGTTTTATTTTGTGTCAAGTCACTTTCTATACCACTTTATTAAATACAGGAAAATAATTGTTCAATGATGCAAACAGAATTTAATTCGGCTGTAAAGCAGCTCTAAAAAGAAAATAGTAAACAGTCATTATTCAGTTGAAATCAGTTCAGTGTTTATTTAGTTTGGTTCAGTAACTGTAGTTCATCAATCTTGAAATGAGTTCAATAAAGCAATAAAGCAGCTCTGGAGAAAACAGTGATGTTGTCACGATGTCACCTTGCACCTCTTGTTTGAACTTCGTTTTCCAATCAGCACCTCCCTCTGGACTCAGTTTCCCATCATCCTCTGCACCTCACCACCTGTTCACTATCCGTAATCTGGCAATCACCTGCACCTGAATCACCTCATCATGGACTCATTGCTTGTGTTATTTAAACCTTGTCTTTTGTTCAGTTTGGGCCCGGTATTGTTGTTTTCTGCCTGTTGTTATTTTGTATGTGTTGGATTCTGGATGTGCTTTGTTAAAGTCAGCCGTGCATGCTGTTATCTGCCTGTTCTCCTCCTCTGAAGTGAGGTCTGTTTCGATATCTGTATTTCCCAGTTTTGGAGTTCCCAGACTCCGCCCCGGAGTTCCCAGACTCCGCCCCGGAGTTCCCAGACTCCGCCCCGGAGTTCCCAGACTCCGCCCCGGAGTTCCCAGACTCCGCCCCCTCTGAATATTTTCTTATGTCTTCTCAAGGGATTTCTACCCTGTACTCTCTCAGGTCAGTGACTACTAGTGAGCTTAGTTCTTTACCTGTGGGAGTGTCTAGTCAGCCCTCAAGTAACACCAGTGTGCATTTGTCCAGCGCTCCATGTCAGTCAAGTACAATGTTGGCAACTTCTAGTTATGTCCCAGTGCAGACAGGCAGTTATGGGGATCTCTCTTTTTCTCGGGGTACCTTTGTTCAGTTTGCTCCTGCTACAAAGTATGTAGATGTTGCAGTAACCTCACCACAAGATGTTTTTACCCAATCAGGGAGCCATCCGGGGTTATCTAGACCAGTTTCACTAGTTGTTGCGTCACCCCAAATGGGGCCTTCCAGTCGGTTTGCATCCCCCCAGGGAGGGAGTAGTGCATATAGTGGTACCCTTGCCCAAACTCAAGTCGGCTCTAGGAAACGTGTTTTTGAAGACTCTAGGAGTTTCCGTGGCCCTGTCCAGCCTCAAGGTATCTTTAGCCAGTTTGCTCCTGGATTTCCTTCCCAGTTTAGTTCCTCACAGCTAGTTTCTAGTCAGTCCACACGTGATCCAGGTTTATTTAGCCAGTACTCTCCAGCTTCACTGATTGGGCCTCAAATGGGCACATCAGCTCAATTTACGTCCTCTCAGGGAGAAGATAGTGCGTGCAGTGGGTATTTGCCCCAGTCTCAGTTTAGTTCTAGTAAACTCTCATCTGCGTCTTTCAAACCCACCTCACCTCAGGCTGTTTTCACACAGCAAACTAGTGTTGCAAGCTCTCAGGGCAGCTCTGGTACTACTTTAGCAGGCGTTAGTTGCTTTGCCTCTCAGGCCAAGAGTAGCTCTTACAGTGGGTCTTCACAACTTAGTGCTTCCAGTCAGCCTGCCAGCAGGTCTCGTTTACGTGCAAAGCTTTTGTCTTTGGCTGGAAGACTATCCAGCCAGAGCACTAGCAGTCAGGCTTTCCAAAGCCAGCATGCAGCAACTATGGGCAGTTATAGACCACCAGTGACAGGAAGTTCTAGTCAGTTGGTTTCTGCACAGGGAGGAAATGGAAGGTTTAGTGATTTGTCCCTACAGTCTCAAAGTATCTCAAGTCAGTATACCTCTGCATATTCTACTCTTGTTTCCTTGCCTGCAGCTGTTTCTAGCCAGCCCACTGGCAGTAGGGCTTCCCAGAGTTTGTATGCTTCTGGCTCCCAAGGGGGCTTTAGTCAGTTAGCCATTTCTTATACCTCTGGTCTGGCACAGGGTACAAGTAGCCTTCCTTGCACTTCATATATGCCGTCTCAACGCAGCCCCCGTCAGCTTAACTTTGGTTCTTCTCAGTGGAGCGCAGTGGCTTCACCCCAGACTAGTCGGTATAGTCAAGCTGCTGAAACTCTGTCCCAGGGCCAAATTCCGCAAAGATGGCAACCTACCATCTTTAGGTTGTGTCTAGGTAGTCAGACCTCTGGTGCAGCTGTGTCACAGAGCAGGTTTTCCCCTCAAAGTGCTCCTAGTAAACTCTCCTCTGTAGGCCGTCCAAGTCTATTTGCTCCTGGGGAACCATATCCAAGTTCATCTGTCTTTAGTTTGTCCCTAGGTAGTCAGACCTCTGGTGCAGTGTCACAAAGCAGGTTTTCCCCTCAAAATGCCCCAGCTCCTAGTAATCCCTCCACTGTAGACCGTCCAAGCCCGTTTGCTCCTGCGAAGTCATGTCCAAAGTCATCTGTCTCTAGTTTGTCCCTAGATAGTCAGGGGCCTCCTGACCCCGAGCCTCCGGACCCCGAGCACCCACCCAGCCTTCCTCTCTCCGTGGATCTTGTGGCGCGAGGACGCGCCTTCCGGGGGAGGGGGGTACTGTCACGATGTCACCTTGCACCTCTTGTTTGAACTTCGTTTTCCAATCAGCACCTCCCTCTGGACTCAGTTTCCCATCATCCTCTGCACCTCACCACCTGTTCACTATCCGTAATCTGGCAATCACCTGCACCTGAATCACCTCATCATGGACTCATTGCTTGTGTTATTTAAACCTTGTCTTTTGTTCAGTTTGGGTCCGGTATTGTTGTTTTCTGCCTGTTGTTATTTTGTACGTGTTGGATTCTGGATGTGCTTTGTTAAAGTCAGCCGTGCATGCTGTTATCTGCCTGTTCTCCTCCTCTGAAGTGAGGTCTGTTTCGATATCTGTATTCCCACTGATGAAGTTCAGTAAAAGATTTGAAACTAATCTTCTCGTGTTCTGTGATAGGTTTACTCAAGTGCTACTATCAATAAAGACAACAATCAGACCAAGACTGGTGTATTTTACTTGCAAGGGAGAGAGCAGTCTCTCTGATCCAAAGATCATCAACGCCTCTCTCTCAGTCTTCTCTCTCCTCGCAGCTTTTTGTTGTAAAAGCAACTCCCATAAGGAAGTAGAAAGAAACATGTGCACAGAAGTTAAAGATAAGCATTATAAGTGTGGCCCTCCTAACGGCCTTGGTTCTGCAGACAGTGTGAGTTCAAAAGTTCAAGCATAATAATGAAACAGGGACACACACTAATAATGAAACAGGAACAAAAGTCAATGCATGAAATAATAGTCTATGCTTGCAACTCTTAAGATTTATAAAGACAGAATAAAGGATAATATATTTTCTTGATTATATCTTTAACATTTCCCTCCTGTTTATCATTTATTCTTTATTTTTTATCAAAACTATACCTTTATCTGTTGATACTTTCAGTACAGCATCATAATTAAAGAATTTCATGAGAAACCTTTACACTGCAACATCATTATAATAATCATTTAACATGTATACTTATAAAAGTGGAACTTATCATTTTCTTACAATGGTTGTAATAAATGGAATCATACATGTCATACATAAACAAATCAGTAATAGGACAGCGGCAATTGGTATAATCATTTTAGGAATTTACATGCCACCATGTTCCTCCAAATAGCCACTGTAACAGTCCTTTTGTCATCACTTGGTCTTCCTCCACGACATTTTCAAGCAATGCTGTAAGGTTGGTTATGGCCTGCTCTATGATGTAAGTCCCTCGTCATTTCCTCGGGATAAAAAGTACAAATGACGTTCCCACTACCGCACATACACCTCAAGAGCCGAAGCAGTAGGTTGGTCCAAAACCATTGGCTCTGCATCTCCATCAGTGCAGTGCAGTAAGTTCTTCTTTGATGCCTTTCAATGCGCTATGGTGGTGTTTGCTCTCAAATCAATATGTCATAGTCTCCATAACGGTAGCATCAATTTGGCAACACCGACTCCAGGGAAAAAGGGCCAAAGCTACCTTTTGTCCATCAGTCCATAGTTTGTGAAAGGCTGCGTCATGCCCCAAACAGAATCATGCTTCTTAAAGTTCTCCTCTTGTTTCCTTCGATGATGATGAGGTTTAGCTGAGATGACGTATGAATGATCTGTTGAAGGTATCATAGGGGCACACCGCCCCTGCCATCCAGTAGGCAGGTTAGTATAGGGCTTAGCCCACACAGCCAGACGAAATTTGACTGAGGGTGGTTCCCATAGCGTCCGGTATGGTGAAATACGGTGCACATAGCTTTCCTTTGGCTTCAGATTCATTAAAATGTCCTGTTGCATTCTTGGTACAAGGTGAATATATAATACCACAATTATGATCTGGAACTTTTCCTACTTCAGTGGTTTTGCCGAATACAGGTGTCCAGCTCTCATAGCAGGTGAAATTGGTTCTGGGAGACACATGGACAGGTCCGTACATTTTTCTGTTGGTGTTCAGTTCCAGACCTAGAAAGTTCCGAAAAGTTATTACTGACGTGTTCACAGGTGCCGGCAACAGATGATTCATTGTTGCATTCAGCGGTTCCGGAGAATAGGCTGATACCAGGCACTCTGGAAACAAATCAGACGGGTTTTCAACTGGAACCGGTATCGATGCGAGGTTGGTACTGGAAAGCATCTTGAACACACAGTAGCAGTTAGTGTGATTTCCGCTGTTGGCAAGAAACTTTGCATATCTGTACCACAAGTTAATGTCATAGGTGTTCGTATACTTCTCTTCAAAAAGCATATTCAGATCAAGTCGTTTGTTTGGTGTAAGATCTCTCTTCTCTTTCTTTGGTGTAGGATCTCTCTTCTCTTTCTTCTGTACTCCATTCTTCTTTTGCGGATACACGTTCCCTGTGAGTGTGATGATCATCAGCAAGATGGCGAGGTTCCCCGTTGCACCCCAATTAGATCTGGTTGTCCACATCGTTCTCACCCCTCCCTCTTTTCCTGATTCCTATAGAGTAGGGATCGTTGGTTTCTTCACTGGACGTTGAGATCTAACAGCCACTAAAAGCTGAACCCTTTGAAGTCAGACTGTCCCCACTACTCCGGTGAATCACTTAGAGAAGGTTGGAGCTTGATATGGCTTTGATGAACCCGCGAAGGTCGTTCTGCAATCTTTACTGCGGTTGGGGTGGTTATCAGCACTTGATAGGGACCCTCCCGCCGGGCTGGACCAGGTCTTCCGCTTTATGACCTTGATGAAGACGTAATCGCCTGGTTTTCACAGCTGTGTCCTGTAAGACAGAAGAAGAAGGAGATTTGGGCAGTATGTTTGCTTGTTTCACTTCCTTTTCATTAAAAACCTTTTCAAGTAATCACTAAGAGTGTGCTCTTCGTCTGCTTCTTGAACTATTGATGGAAAATCAGGTATTTTAAACTGTCAATGGGCCATATATGATCTCAAAAGGTGTCAGGCCTTTAGATGAAGGTGTTATTCTCATGTATAACTTTACCAGGTCTAAACATTCAGGCCATGGTCTCTTTGTTTCTTCCATGCATTTCTTCAATCTATTTTAATTGTGCCATTAGTTCTTTCTACCAGCCCTGCACTCTGAGGGTGATAAGCACAGTGATGTTTCAAGGTCATGACTAAATTCTCAGCCATCTTCTTGACAACATCATTTACAAAATGAGGACCATTGTCACTGTATATCTTTTCAGGTATACCATGGTTTGGGACTATATTTTTACATATAGCTTTGCTACCATAATGGCATCTGCTTTTGCTGAAGGCACAATTTCTACCCATCTTGAGAAACATCTATTATCACCAGGCAATAACGATAGGGTCCACTTTGACTTAATTCTATAAAGTCCATACAAAGATGTTGAAATGGGTGTTGTGGTTCTGGAAAGCGTCCTCTCTTTGGTCTCAGATTTCCCTGTGCATTATGTCTTATACACACTCTACATGCTTTACAAAAATTTTTTGAGTAAGAATTGAAACCATAGGCTTTAAAGCATTTTCTATACTGTTTTACCATCCCTCCTGTTGAGACATGGCATGGCCCATGGCTCAATATTGCTGCTGCTTTAAATAAAGCTTTGGGTAGAATAGGCTTATCATCTACACACATTAAATCATCATTATTTTTTACAGCACCTTGCGTTTTCCAGTATTCTTGTTCTTTTTGTGGTGCGGCATTCTGCATATCTCTAAGAACAGTATGATCTATCAGTGATGTCTGTGTGTTCATGTAAATCTGTGCTGTGCCATAAATTCCTGTGGCTGCCTGTTTTCGCGGCCTCATCCTCACTTCTCGGTTCCCTATTGTAACAATGTCTGTGCCTTTGGTGTGGGCTGCACATTTGCAAACTGCTAGTTTCGATGGCAATAAAACAGCTTTGTAAAGTTCTTTCAGTAACCCTGCATGAGTGACTGATTTTCCTGTGGAGGTCTTCATACCTCGTCTATCCCACTGTTTTGCAAAACAAAAATAGTAGAAAAAGCATACTGGCTATCAGTATAAACAGTAAGCTCTTTTCCTTCTGCCAACTGACATGCTCTAGTAAGGGCTATTATTTCAGCTGCCTGTGCTGAATATGTATGTGATAATTGTTTAGCCTCAATGATTTCTTGTAAGCTCACTACAGCATATCCTGTTAAAGTCTGGCCGTTTGAAGTTTTGTAACATGAACCATCCACAAACCATAAATATCCTCCCTGCAAAGGCTTGTCTGATAAGTCTGGCCTTGGGAGTACTAGCTGATCTGTCAACTCTACACAGCTATCGGCTCTCCCTCACTCTCGTTAGGGGAGCAGGGTAGAAGGATTCAAAACATTACATCTTTGAATAGTTATATGTGGCTGTGACAATAATATAGTCATGCAAGATAGATGTCTTGCAGGGAGACAGAAAAAGACATTTTGGTTTGTAATAACAGTATGTCTACTGCATGTGGGACTAATAAAACTAGTTCATGAAATAACACTATTTCTGCTGATGCCTCTACTGCCATTGCAAGGAACAAACTGCTTGCACACATGGAGGCAAAGATGCTGCAACAAAATCTAATTTCTTAGAGTAAAAGGCTACAGGTCTCCATTTAGTGCCATGTTTTTGTGAGAGAACTGATGACATAAATCCCTCTCTACAATCTACTGTCTGCTGAAATGGTTTGTCATAATCTGGTAAAGCTAATACAGTTGAAGACACAAGTTCTTGTTTGATCGTAACAAAAGCTTTCTCAGCTATCTCATTCCATTCTATGCGATCTGACAATGTCATAGCATTTCCATAAATGAGATCTAAAAGTGGTTGTGTCTTTTGAGCATAGCTAGGGATCCAGGCCCTGCAGTAATTACACAATCCTAAAATGACATCATGTGTCTTTTAGTTACAGGTTTTGGTACATCTAAAATAGCTTGTTTTCTCTGTGTCTGTATAAATTTTCCTTCGGATGAAAGTCTGTGCCCTAAGTATTGAACTTCTCTTTTTACCCATTGCAGTTTCTGTTTCTTAACTTTATTTCCTGTTTTTGCTAAATACTGCAACAAAGCTATAGAATCAATTCTGCATTGTTCTTCAGTGTCAGAGGCCACTAAAATGTCATCTACATATATAAGTATTTGACTTTCCATCGGAGGATTAAATGCTGCTAAACAATTACTAATTGCTTGTGAATAAATCGTTGGGCTTTCACAATAACCTTGGGGTAACCTATTGTACGTATATGACTTTCCCTGAAGGTAAAGGCAAACCAAAACTGTGAATCTGGATGTATGGGAATAGAGAAAAATGCATTGCTAATGTCTACTACAGTGAACACTTTGCATGTTGGTTTTAACTGATTTAATAGCGTATGTGGATCTGGAACTAGGGGGTTACGAGATCGCGACTGCTTCATTCACTGCTCTCAAATCCTGCACCATTCGCCATTCATTTGTGTTTGCTTTCCTTACAGGAAATATCGGTGTGTTACAGGGGGAATCATTACAAAGTCTAATAACTTTAGCTCTAAGTAAATCTTGAATCACTGGGGTTATACCTCTTATAGCGTCTTCTTTAAGTGGGTATTGTTTAATTCTGGGTCTCCAATCTGACTTTGGAGTGATAACTACTGGCTGTGCAGTGGTCAATCTGCCTACATCTGTAACATCTTTAGATCCACAGCGTAAGCGAGAGAAATCTAAATCTTCCTCGAATCTCTCGACAAAAGTGTTAATCACATTTGAGTTTGTTCAGTTTGTTCTTGATGAACAGCAGGACTTGCAAAGAAATCTCCTGTTATCTTACTTCTGTATATTTGGAGACTATAACTGTAACACTGGCCTTCCTGTCCTGTGGGGGCCCAATCTTTAGTCTGTTTAGCTTTCTGTGCTATTTCCCCTAAGTCAGCCCATGACATCGCTCCTGACTTAGCTAGTGATATATGGGGTATAACACATACTATACATCCCTTGTGCTTCGGGTGTGAGCTCAGCTTGAGCGACTGCAACTGAAATGCCATCACTGTACACATACTTTACTTTTACTGGCTGAGTTCTCAGTTCTTCCAACTCCCTTAAGTATGTCAAATCAATAGCACTGTAATAGTCATATCTCATGGTCACATGTAAATCAGAAGTGGACATTATATTCTCTGGGTTGCTCAAATATGTTAGAGCTCTCTGTTTGAAATCATCTGGCATTCCTATGTCAGGTTTTAAATCAAGGGTGTAGTAGTAGTCTAATAAATTCTCTTCAGGACTGTCTACATGGGCCACGACTGGAATGTATGCGGCTTTCATGCCTCCCCTTGACAGGTATTAAACTTATTCCAAGTCTGACATTAATTCTCTTCCTAAGAGATTAATTGGACATCTGGGAGACATAACTACATCAGCATAAATGTCTTTATTCTGTACTACATCCCTAATATGCAATGGTTTGGAAATGCACTTCCTCTCTATCTGTCCATCTGCAGATTTTACTAATATGGTTTGGCCTGAGGGGATAAGATGTGGTATATACTCTTTTCAGCACAGTTCTACATGCTCCTGAATCACACAAAAATCGCACCATTACACCATTTACTTGTAATTCTATTTCTGGTTGTACTTTTAAAAATCCCCATAGTCTGTATGGCTGCTGCACAGTCTACTATGGGTTCATCTAGTCAATCTGTTTCAGTAATCTGGGTTTACAGGGGTGGGGGAATCAAACTCTTTATGTCCCTCTCTTCCGTTTTTTGTTTCTGAAGGGAGGATAGAACTCTCCCTGTCTTACTTTTTGCATTTTTCTGACAGTTTCTGGCCCAATGGCCCTTTTCTCCACAATTCCAGCATACATCATCACCATTTCCCTCTCTGACCACCCGTCCTTGGCCTCTATTACCACCTCTGCCTGTTCTATTTCCCTGACCTCTAAAAGGTCCTTGGTAAAATGTCTCTGTCAGGCTTGGGTCTAGAACATATACTGCTGGGACAGATTTTTTATTTTTCTTTTATCATGAGAAACTTTTCTCTGCATGCCTAGCCCAGTTCTTCAATTCATTTACAGTGGCTGTGTCCAAATGTCAATTGAAATGCTTTCTTATATATCCTGCTATTTCTGGTCTATAACTTTGCATAAGTGCATTTTTCAACTGTTGTTGGTATGGGCCATTATTATCATCATTATGTGGGATTCCACTATGAACTTCGGAATTCTTTTTCAAATCTGACAGCAAAATCATCTACTGCTTCTTCATCTTTTGTTTTATTCCCCCTTAATGCCCGTAATTTGCACGTCTTTGAAAAATCACTCCTCATTCTGGTATACACTGGCTCAAGTATTTGTTGCATCTGAGGGACTATTATATGGTACTATTTCACCATTTTGCAACCTGCCTGTATAATTTAATTTCCCCAGTCTATTTTAAGGCTGCCTGCAGCAGCTTGTACCATCTCATACCCATTTAAGTAGTATGTAATAATGTAGCTGTTCCATCTGAGTAATGAACTCTTCTATGTCTTCTTTGTACGAAGGTAGCATCCCTACTGCTCCCTCACATTCAACAGCAGTCCATGGTCTATGCACTAATACAAATGGCTGTTCTGCTTCTATATCAGGGTTTGCTACTTGTATCATGGGCATAACTCTAGCACTTTCTTCATTAAAGCTTCTGTCCTTTGTTGTCAATGACCTTAAATCGTAAGGTGGCTTCTTCTCATCCTTTATCTCTAAATCTTTCATTCTTTGTAGTGCTCTCTCTAGCTCTTTCTGTGCTTCCTCATAGGGTGGGGGTGTAACCTGGGCTTGAACTTGAGCTTCAGCTTTTTCAACTTCCCTACGTCTGGAGACTGGACCTGTTTCATTATCCTCTTTTTCTGCATATTGCCATTATTTCTTCTTCAGCTAACTGTTTTGGCTTCTCTTTTTCTTCTTGCCCATTTTTGGCGTTTCAAACTTTCTTTGACCCATTGTCACACAGCACACTGCACTTCTTCTTCAATCTTTCTCTTCTTAATACCCTTCCTAGTCATTGACTTTGCTTCTAATCTCTGCATCAGACTCTTACATTCTTCAACATTCAGTTTCCCTGTCCACTGATAACTTGTTAACATACTTTATATTATCTTCTCCTAATTTTGCCATATATTTCACATCTCCTATCAATTCAGGCTATTTCTACACACAATGGTACAACAATTTCCCATAATTATATATTTAGTAATTATATTTCTAAGTCGACTATACTTAATAATTAATGATAATATATATATATATACTACAAAAAATAGGTCCAGAGCACCTACTTCAGTCAGACCACAGATTTTGTTGTCACCGTTAGGTTTCCTCTGTGCTGCTGATTCAGTGTCCTGAACATGACATTCACACACACACACATACCATGCACACAATATTCACTGGTAGATTCTACTAGATCTACCCTTTTAGACTCTTCAAGGTCTAAAACAACGTTCAGTAAATTCTACAAGATTTACTGTCAGGCAAATTCTACTAGATTTACCTACTTAGACTCTTCAAGGTCTAAGACAACATTTAGTAAATTCTACAAGATTTACTAACTAGCAAATTCTTCAAGATTTGCTCACCCAGTGCACTGCGTCTGATTCTTGTCCTGCTTCGAATTCCGTCAATCCGAGACCACCAGCCGGGAAAACCTATGAGGAATTTTCTCACCCAGGACTTTCGGTGAATTCCTATGGAATCCGGCCGTCGGCGGAGCTTGGCGTGTCTCCCCACCGTTGATCTTGGGTATGTTGGAATCCGGCTCGAAGGACCAAGATGATAGAGTTTACTCAAGTGCTACTATCAATAAAGACAACAATCAGACCAAGACTGGTGTATTTTACTTGCAAGGGAGAGAGCAGTCTCTCTGATCCAAAGATCATCAACGCCTCTCTCTCAGTCTTCTCTCTCCTCGCAGCCTTTTTATTGTGTAAAGCAACTCCCATAAGGAAGTAGAAAGAAACATGTGCACAGAAGTTAAAGATAAGCATTATAAGTGTGGCCCTCCTAACGGCCTTGGTTCTGCAGACAGTGTGAGTTCAAAAGTTCAAGCATAATAATGAAACAGGGACACACACTAATAATGAAACAGGAACAAAAGTCAATGCATGAAATAATAGTCTATGCTTGCAACTCTTAAGATTTATAAAGACAGAATAAAGGATAATATATTTTCTTGATTATATCTTTAACATCTGCCTCGTCTGATGCACGGTAACAGATGTCATCATCCAGCTCAGTTCAGTTCTTATAGTGTCAGTGCATTCACGTCAGTATGTTTATGTATCTGTTATTAAGCATAATTTTGCTTACTTTTTTTTGACATAATTTTAATTATTCTTAATTATTATTTAAGTATGAATGCATGTCTATTATTTTATAAACTGTGTATCTAAAATTCCTAAACCTATCTAAAATTCTCTTGCAGGCTATCAAAGCATGGTTTAGCACCATCCTTGACAGTGATGAAGCTTTGCTTGCTGCGGTAACCCTGCCAAAATTCAAGCTGTGCTGGCTGTGGGATGAAACCAGAAAAGAAATCATCAAGATGACTCTGGCAGCACAGTGTCGTGCTCTCACCATTGAGGTACCACAGAAAGAGCCACTGCATTCTCCTGAAAGAGACCATGAAAATGACTTCTTTGCATTTCCTGAAGAGGAGAATCAGCATGACAAACAAACAACTACTGTGGACATGGAGATATGTGAATACCTTAAATCAGCTGATATGGGAAATTTACATGATTTCCCCAGGATTATGAGGATCTTCTTAAAAGCCAACACGGCAACACCTTCCAGTGCACCGGTTGAGAGGCTGTTCAGTATTGGAAGCCTCATCCTCACCCCAAAAAGGAACCGTCTCACGGACCAGCATTTTGAGAGACTTCTCCTGCTGCTACAATCGCTACTTTTGAAATTTCTTTTCTTTTTTTTGCATTAAACAAATTTTGGTTTGAGGACGCCTAGTAGAAATCTCAAGAGTTTTGGTCTGTTGGAATCAACTGTTGGAAGGCCACGTGAAGCAATTTTTCAAATTCTAAAGCTGAAAGATTTATGTTTAATTGGGGATGTTGTTCTCTAGTATCATCTTATTGTTCTGTAATAAGTTATTAAACATTTTAAATGTTTAAGATCTGTCTTCTGTTCTATTATAACTTATTTCATAATGGCAAATGTCTAGCCTATATTATTACAATCTTTATTATCTCAATAGACAGTAAATACATTTACATTTAGTCATTTAGCAGACGCTTTTATCCAAAGCGACTTACAAATGAGTACAATGGAAACAATCAAAAATATATAAAGGTAAAAACAGATGAATTGGAAGTAAATCTATAAATAAATGAATACATGTAACATTAAATAACACTAATGATACATTGAAAAATGCATATATAAAGGTAAAACAGATGAATTGGAAATAAATCTATAAATAAAATAATATATTTAACATATTAAATAACACATAGTAAGAGTTGGTCATATAAACTGAAACAGAAATGAAACAAGATGTAGAAAAAAAGGACAAAGTCAAAAGCGATACTTATCCTGCCGGTGTCCCTGCCCGGTGTAGTCGCACAGTTTTTACCCTCTTCAGTCTTCACGCGAGGAGGGCTTCACCAGAGTGCTGCCGCGTATACTAACCTCCTATTATACCCGTCTAACAAAACTAAAATTGAATTCAGCTGAATACACTTAACTGTTTATCACAACAAAGGGGAAGCAAGTGCACGACACTGACAAGGTATGCAATATAGTATGAGACCATCTTGAAGGAGATAAGATGGAATAGGATCAAGCAGACAAGTAGTAGGATGATTAGAAAGGATAAGTTTGGAGACTTCTGCCTCAGGGAGTGAAGAGAAGGAAGTGAATGAGTGAGTGTTTTCTGTTAACAAATGCCTGATAGATTGTGGAGTGGAAAATTGTGTACTGATGGTTTTAATTTGATTAATGAAGAACGATTCAAAGTCATCAGCTGTTAGAGTTGATGAAGGAGGGGGAGGTGGAGGACAAAGGAGTGAAGAAAATGTTTTAAAGAGTATGCGAGAGTTAGACGAATTGTTAATTTTGTTGTGAAAGTATGTCCTTTAAAATAAATAGACATAAATAGACTTTATGTAGGCCATAGCCTACCCACACAAAAAAGTACAAAAGTAACAAACACAATACTTTCAATAATCTGTAATGTGAAGAGATCTTTTTATTCTGTACGTGTTTTTAAAAGAATATGAAGGTGTAGGTTATATAGACTGTTGTTGAATGCAGAACTTATCAGTCCAAAAAACATTTGCAAGGCCTGAAAGAGATCAAGCCTCAGCCAGGTAAGAAAAAAGTAACACAAAAGTAACTCAAAAGTAATGTAACACATTACTTTCCATAAAAAGTAACTAAGTAACGCAATTAGTTACTTTTTTGGGGAGTAACTCAATATTGTAATGCATTACTTTTAAAAGTAACTTTCCCCAACACTGCTGTGGAGGTCCGGAACGAATGGCAGGCCCCGGTGTGGAAGCTGAAGGCACAGAAGCTAAGCTTTTATACTTTCTGGTCCTGACGTCACCCCGCTTGTGACGTTGCTGATTGCTATTCGGCGGATTTGACATACGTGCTTCAGACGCATTCACGCAGAGCGTCACAATGCTGACGCAGCGCGGGTTCCCTTGAAAGGGAACTTGCTTTACAAGCGATTTCATTGCTGCTGTGCAGATTTGAATCTGTACGCCGCACTCGGGAGAATGGAGACTACATCCAGAGGTGGTGGAGGAGATCTGGAGGAGGTTCGGCAGAGCCCAGGTGGATCTGTTCGCGTCGCAGGAAATGACACACTGTCCACTATGGTTCTCCCTCTTGCACCCAGCACCACTATGCTTCGCCATGGGAGATTGAAGAAGATTTTATTAATCATAAAATGAAGGAATTATGTACTAAGTTATTCTACCATTATAAATATAAGGAATCATGTATCATTTTACATTTATAAGTTCTATTGTGTGTGTGTGCTTGCAAGTTAGCAGGACATCATATGTTTATGTAGAGGCCCACTAACATTTGGTTTAACCTAACATGGAAATTCTAATACTCCTCAGATAAATCAGAATGACATGTATGCGTGCAAACCAACCTATATAAACCCTGTTCAACCAAACAGCCCTCAGTTTCATCTAAAGATGGGCTCGGCTTGATTATTTTCACAATAAAGTCTATTCTTTTGGCATCATAACCCAAAGACCTTTGAGTGTTTCTTCAATTCGGGAGAAGAGAACTGAGAGGGTGGAGCACGGCAGGCTGGTTCTGGACGAACAACACAACAACTTGGCCAAAGGTAAGCAGTTTCTGCTTATATAGTTAGGTTGTGTTGTTTGCCAGTGGTGAGACACTTTAAGTTCTTCTAAAACTCATCGAACTAAATTGAATGGGAATAAAAAAAGTAAAAGAGGAAAAAGGGGTTTTGATTCCAAAAGAACTAAATGCATGCATGTATTGATCTGTGTTTTCTGTTGATTTGGTCTTGAGGAGAACAGAGAATTCAGATTTTTATATTTTTAGAGATATAGGGCCGGTTTCCCATACGGGGATTAAGCCTAATCGTAGACTAAATGTCATTTTAAACCTGGATTTATTGAAGTAGCTTTCTCACACATGGATTACAATAGTCTCAGACTTGCACTAATCTAGACTTAAACAATCGGATTTCTAGAAGTAGGATTAGACCTAATTCAGATCTAAATGAAGTCTTAAATTAAACCTGGTCAGAAGCAGGTTTAACCTCAGATTAAAAACTTCTTGCCTCAAGGCTCACATCCACAGTAGCAGAAAATGGATTACCTCGACTATTTCAACGACAATCAGAGACCACCACCAAGACCAGAAAGAAGGTTGCTGAAAGACAGGAGCAACCCACTAAATGATTTTGATGATTTACATTTTCTTGACCGTTTCCGTATGTCAAAGGAAAATGCAACAGAAATAATTGGTTTGCTGCAGCCCAAGCTTTCAGGTGACTTAGTCAGGGGCACCCCTATTTCTCCTTCCTTACAAATATTAATTACCTTAAGGTTTTTGGCATGTGGAACCTTCCATCGTGAAACTGGGGATTTGTGTGGTGTAGGTGAATCAACAGTGTGCAAAATAGTACACAAAGTCTGCAGTGCTATATGTGAACTGAAAAGGATTTCATCAAATTCCCAAATGCTGCTGAACAGGCCACCTACAAGGTAGATTTCTATGAATATGGGAACTTCCCTGGAGTCATTGGTTGTATCGATGGCTGCCACATTCCCATCAAGTGTCCCTCTACAGCAGATGCTGAGGAATTCAGAAATCGTAAAACTGGTTTTCTATAAATGTACAAGGAGTGTGCACTCCCACTATGCAGTTCTCCAATATTGTTGCACGTTGGAAAGGTTCAACTCATGACTCAAGGATTTTCCACAACTCCTCTTTGTACAGTCAGTTTGAAACAAGACAACACTCTGGAATTCTACTTGGTGACAGTGGGTATGCACAGACAAACTTCTTGTTCACCCTTATCTCCATCCAGTCAGACCAGAGCAACAGCTATAACCAAGCTCACATGCTCACCAGAGGGCTAATAAGCATGTTTGGTGTATGGAAGAATCGTTTCCAGTGTCTCGAAATACACTGCGGTTTGAACCTAGGAGGTGCTGCATTGTTATTATTGCAACAGCAGTGCTTCATAATTTTCTTAAACAGTGTGGCTGCCCAGACCCTGATATTGAAGATGATGACCAACATGTTCCTATCGCTGAGCTAGCCAATGACAGAAATGGACTTGCTTACAGAGATGCTTTTGCTTTGCAGCACTTCTCATAAATGAGCCTTGAGTGATACATAAATGATTGGCATAGACAGGTAAAAAAAAAAAAAATTCAGGAAATTATTTATTTAACTGAGATTTTGTTCCAAAGACAATTGACACTGCTGCTGCTTCATGTCTCTCTCTTTCATAGATAACTCAAGATGAAGAATTTTCATTTTGACTTCATGTTCTTCTTTTAAATATTGTAATTTACGTTCATGGAACTGTAGGGCAAGTTTCTCATGAATGGTCATCCTTTTCCCTCTTGACCTGCTGCCTGGATTAGAGACTGCTGGATGCTGACTAATGCTACTGCAGGAGACTGGATGCTGCTGCATGTTGGTGCTGGCTGCTGCTGGATTCATTTGAGCATCTTGACTGTTCCCTGCGCCCCCAAGTCCTGTGTCAAGATCAGGTCATCTTTGTATGGAAAAAAAATGTAGCATTACATTCGACTTCAACAATAAAGGTCATTAGATAATATTTGTTACAAGACATGACTTGCATTTAATTATGTTGGATGGGATAGCACGTTACAGTAAATGAGACGTGTCCTATCAAATGAGTCTTTGAAAGATTCCTCACCTGAACTGTCCAAATGGTCATCATCTGGAATACCTTCCAGGGGTTGCTGACTTTCAATAATCCCAGCCAACAAGTCCCCCCAACTCCTCTGTGTCTGGTGGAACTGGGAGTCCCCCACCTGTCTTGAAAGCTTGACGCTTGCGTAGCAGCAGTTGTTTTTTCAGGTTTATTTTTATGTTTTTCCACAGGACCTTTACAAGATAATATATACTCTGAAGTAGGAGTTCTATATAATATTGTTTTCTTTTTACATTTAATTAATGAAAACATTTACAATTGACTGATTTGTAAGAATGGGGCAACAATAAATCTTACCTGAACTTGTTGGAGTGTCCGTTTGGTTACTTTTTCATTTGAGTTGAATTCATTCAATATGGAAATCCATGCCTTCTTCTTCTTGTTTTCTGTACCTGAATCATGCTGTTTGTTTTCAATTACAGGATAGTTTGATACAATTTGTTTAAAAAGGGTCTTCTCAAATTCACTGAAGTTTTTTGAGCGTTTTCTTTGGCCTTTATCCATTTTTTGGTTAAGTGTAGTGACTCCTGTTCCACACACTCCTTAAGACTAATGAATTACAAGTATTCCATACCAGGTTTTTATAGCAACCTCTCCTTAGCCACATGTGCATGCCATTAATCTAATCGGGTTTCCAAAAGATGATCTCACTGGTCCTTGATTACCTTAATCTGAGACTCTGTAGTCTAGAACTAGTTAATCCAAACTTAAGCAACATCTCAGAAAGTCAGCTGTTTAGTGTGGATTAATTTAAGTAGAATTAGCCTAGTCCTGGTTTATTTTAAGCCTTTAACGGGAAACTGGGCCATAGAGTTTAGGATAGAAAATAAAGAGTGAGAAAGGTGAAGCGCTGAGAAGAATCCTAGGCCTGTAAGAAGTAAGGCATTGGTTCTGGCGAGGGTTGCCTTCATCAGGAAAAACAAAACTGATGAGACAGTGTGCAAACTCGTTAGGTTATTTGTTGTGTAAAGGAAGTGTATCAACAAATGTTAAGTTGTGTATGTATATAGTCTGTGTTTATTGTTAAGTGGACCTTGAGGATAACAATAAATGTGAAACAGATAAAGTATAAGGAAATCCGTCCTAGAATAAATTGCAGGGGGTGAAAATCCCTGTAAATACTGCTTTTCTCCTGTGTTAATGAAAGTTGCTGTGAAAGAGTGAGTAAAACTGACAGGTTGCTCAGACAGAGTGTAATGTGATTGGAAAGAGGTTGGAGGGTGAAACCGCTATAGGTTGGCAAGAAGGCTATCGCACAAACTGGCACGCTATTATACGGTAAGCATATTTGCTTTTATTATAGTAATGGTTTGTGTGATATGCCTGAAGGTGAGCCCGTGGTGGTATTAGCACTCCAGTAAACTTCTCCAAATTAAACTAAGTTAAATGAGATAGTTTTTGTGAAATACAATGAAGGTTTCAGATCTCAATAAGAAGTGTGTGTGTGTGAAGTTGCTCAAGGTTGAATGTGTTGTTTATGTGTTGAAAAGAAGAGTGTGTGAGAAAGTAAGTGTGGTAGGTGTTTGCGCAAACAAAAGAGTGTGAGAGAAACCAGATGTGCGGCTGAGTGTGTGGCGTGGTGTGTGTGTGGGGGTTGATAAGCAGAGAAGAGACAAATTTGCTCTATAACTTTAAGGAGCATTTGTTTTTGTGATTATTGGATAAGTCTCGGATGAGAAGTAGTTAGTGATATATGTTGATGTGAAATATTTTTAGCAGTATAAGCAGTATAAATAAAAGTAAAGAATACAGTGAATTGAGAATAAAGTATAATAAGTTGAGAAACTCTAAACATGTCAGAAAGACTAATAGAAAGAATAAAATCTAGATACCCAGTTAGCAAAGAACTAATTGAGAAAATATCCAGAAAATGGACTAAATGAACTAAAAGTTTATTAAATAAATGACCTGAAGAAGGCACTTTTGATGTATCGGTATGTGAAGAGATTGAAACATTGATAAATAATTATAAACTAAAAGATAGCGTAAGAAAAGAGAAGCAAAAAGACAAAAAGAACATGATGACAAAATTGCCAACCGAGGGAACATTTGATACAGTGCTGTGTGCAGAGAGGGAAACATTGATAAAAAATTACAATACTAAAAATATGGGTTAGAAACAGAAAAAAAAGAGAAGAAAAAAAGAGAAAGAGAACAAGAAGTGTTATCATTATTCAAAAAAGAAGGAGAGAACTTACTGAAAAACATAAAACAGGCGAGAAAGATTCTGAAGGAGGCTGACAGAGAGACAAAACGAAAGGAAGATGTGTTTGCAGACCCCCCTCCTTATGTGACCTCTGAAGGTCAATTTCCTTTACTCAAGGGAACGGTGGAAGTTATTGGAGAAATGCAGATGCAAGGAAATATGGAGATAGGAGAAGAAAAACAGATGGGAACAGATGTAAGACAAAAATGCAGGCAGAGTAAGAGTATAGAGAGAGGAAATGGAAGCAGAAGCAAAGTTATTAGATGCAAAATTAAAAAGAAGGATTAAGGAAGTAGAAAAGTTTGTGGATGAAACAGATAGATTATTGAGAAGGAGGAGTGGATCACTAGGAGGTAGAGGAGAAGAAATTGTACAGGAGCTCTCATTTGATGAAGGAATGTGGTCACGAAATGAAGAAGGGCTTAGACCTTTAACAAAACAACTCCCCATTTCAATTATACACTGACTCGGCATAAATACATGACATATGTCATTTTTTGGAGTAATTTGGAAACAGAGAGGATTTAAGAGGAGTGATGGAACTCCTATTCAACATGCAGAACAGATAGTACAACTTATATCTGCCATGATGCTACCAAGACAACTAGTAGTAATTAAATGCCAGGCCCATAAGAAAGGGAATGATTTTATAATAACTGGTAACAATGTTGCTGATTTAGAAGCAAGAAAAGCATCTGGTTGTCATACTGCAGTTATGTCCCCTATGATACTTATTCAGCCTGAGCCTCAGATAACAGATTTTATTCGTATTCAGACACAGGATAGTGTTAATGAACAGGCAATGTGGAAGTAAAGAGGGTATAATAAAGACAGTAATGGAATATGGTGTTCATGTAAGGGACACATGATTGCCCCTGTTGCACTGTTAAACATATTAATATCTGATGCTCATGGTTTTGATTATTGTGGGAGAGGAGAGATATTGAAAAAAATAAAACAGCAGGGGTATTGGTCACCTTACTTACAAACCATAGTGGACAGTTTTTTGACAAGCTGTGACATTTGTGCCCAGAATAATGTTAGAAAAGGAACATCTACACCCAATGTTCCCTCTAATTTTTCATGTGTCTAAGCAAACACACAAACTCCCTGAGCGGTCCCTTGGACCACAGTGAGCAACATCAGATGTGTGCACTGTGGTCACGCCAGCATCGCATCCATCCACGTTACATGGTTTATTAAAAGAATCAAATTACAGCATTTACATTTCTGTTAGAATACTTGTAATTAAGTGCTTTAGCCCACTTACAATGAAAATTACAAAAATCTTGTTCATGACTTGTGTAGTATGTTAGCGCTATTGGAAGTATAAATATTTAATTTTAACTATGGCAAAACATGAACTGCCAACCAAACCAAGCAAACTATAAACTCCAATTTTGAAAACACACTCAACATTTTTATTATAAAGTTCTGACTTGTATTACGAGTATGAGCCAGTGTGTGATGCTCCTGCTGTGCACTAGGTGAGAGGGTCCTACTGTGGTCTGGGAGAGAGTCCTGTAACTCTTTGTCTGCAAAATACAGTATATAATGACACAATTATTTGCATTTCTACTACTCGTAAACTAGTGACAGTATTTAATGATCAATATCCATAAATGAAAATTGTAAATAAATGCCACTAGATGAGCACAAATCTGATTGAGGACTTTAATTTCACCTTATTTTTCCTGTGTGTCCTTCTCACTTCTCCAATGGTTGCACACTTTGTCTCAGTTGAAAACCCCCGTCTGCTTCTTTCACAATGGGTGTGAAGGTCCTCCTTCTGGGGTCAGGGTGGGGCTCCTGCTCTGGAAGAAATGAGACATGTACACCTTTTAGAGATAAAATTTTGTTCACATTAAAACTTTCACATTTTGCACAATGACATGTGTGCTGTAGCACAGGCATGTGATACTGTGAAAATTCCATTAACTCTGTAAAATATATAATTACACAGTTTTTATTAGCATTTCTACTACTCATGGTAATAGCATTTATTGATTATTAACCATTATAGATGAAAAATCTTAATAAATGACACTAGAATAAGCACAAAACCGATTGAGAACTTAAATTTCACCTTAATTTGTCCGTCTGTCCTTCTCATGTCTCCAATGGTTGTACACGTTGTCCAGGCTGATGGCCTCGTCTGCTTGCAGCTTTCACTTTATGCGCATCAGCTGGTCCAAATGGTCCACTTCAAGACGACTTCTGGATGCTGTTTTGATATGATTCATTAAACTAAAGCCTCTTTCACAATCTGCACTGGATGCTTGCTGTATTTCTGCCATCAGCTGATGAGGCCCTCATCTCCTCTTTGACACGGTCACTCCACTTAACATCCTTTTCCTCTGTCAAGTATCAGGAACGCAACTTCTCAATCTTTGCTCTTGCAAAGCAGTGCCCTTCCATCACAGTCAGACACAGGTGTGCCAGCTCGAGAGTAACCTTGAACTTTGAATTGGTCAGCTTTTTGTAACAGTAATTTGCCACTGGATCTCTGTTATCACTGGATTCTCTCTTGCAGTATTCTTCCAGCACAGTGTAGTTCCTCAGAACAGTATTCACAGCTTGGTCCCGTGACAGCCATCGCACTTCCTTCAGAGGCCTAAATGACAGTCTATCCTCATCAAGAATCTTTGCTAGGTCTTCCAATTTCCCCCTCTTTACAGTGGATCTAGAGAAAGTGGAATAAACCGTTCTAAGAAGAGTTTCCACATCACGCATCAAAGGTACATTTTTCCACGCATCATCAATGCCCAAGTCCTCTCTATGGGCCACACAGTGTTGTTCAGTTAGGTGTGGTATTTGCCACTTTAATAAAGCTGCAACTCCGTTGTGCTTTCCTAGCATTACTGAGGCACCATCGGAGGTCAGCATCACCATTCTCTGCATGTCCAGTTCATGCTTGGTGTAAAACTGAGTTATTGCCTGCACAATATCCTGAGCGGTGCATGCTGTCAGCTGGATGATGCTGCCAAACACAGTTTTATGGTTGACGTTATTTTCCTCCCTGTATTTAATATACAGGACTAGCAATTTGTGCTCTCATCTATGATCAGGGTGTGCCAAGGTGCATTTTTAACTTTACACATCATCTCATTCTGCACTACTTAATTGATTGATTTCACAAATTCAAAGGCATAATTTTTGCTTCGTCAGCTTTCTGGTATACTCACATACTTTGCCTTGATCGTAAATTTGTTGAACCGACAGCATAGACGCATTCATGTTGATGGCTAGTAGAATATTGTTGATGAGAACTTTAACTTGCTCGGGGTTGGATTTCTTTACAAGTGTAGTGATTCTGGGGGGGACGGTGGTGTTATTTAAACACTTCCCAGCATCTCCACTAGTTATAGTGAAACTAAGACAGTGTTATTTAAAACACGGTTCAGTTTCAGGTTATAATTATTTGTGGCTCAAATGGAAATACCTACAGATAAAAATTATTAACTATATGTATTTTGTAGCATTACCTGGTGCAATAAACGCATTATTCTTCTGGCCTTGATTAACAACGGTCCATGCCCAATACAGTAATACATACAGAGCCGGTAACAGTATCGCACAGTTTAAGGGATGTGTTATGAGCATTAAGCAGAGACAATCATGAGTGAATACAAATGAATATTTATTGACTAAGCTACTGAGATATGATATTGATTAACTAACACAAAACCCATACACATTCACATTCATACAAGATAAAGCATAGAAAAATTAGAGTAAAGAGTAAAGAATGGCATATTAAATCAGCAGGACACAACCACCGGGTTTTTCTCTACCAAAAGTTCACCTTGGTAGCCAAGGGGCAATGCTTAAGCGCTGTTGAATTGTGATACTTGCATTGAACAGTTAGTTGCGTCGGCAAGAATCTGATGATGCTGGAGAGAAAGAGAGAGAGTGTCCCGGTGGATTCGCGAGGAAGTCCGTTCGAGAGCGAAGTTCAGCGAGAATTGTCGAAGTCTGCCGAAGTAAGATTGCCGGAAAAGCTGTCCTGAAGAAGGGCAGGTCCCACGAAGTTTTGGAGAGATTCCAAGTTTCTGAGCAAAGAGTTGTCCGATGCATTGTGGTCTTAAAAGCACAGCTGTCATGCCCCTGTCAGGTCTTTTGACCAATGGCAAAAGGACGTGATTCTTGTGAGGAGAAATTTCTTTGTCCTTCTTTGTGACAAATGATTTACACAGGTACGGTTTATGTCCTGTTTGCACCGAACACATAAAATTATTGTAATTGAGTATGATGCACGCCATGACTATGTACTGTGCATCATTATTTAGGAAATAATTTGTGGATCATTTTGATACCACACACGAGAGAGAAGTGAAGTAAGAACAATAGTTATTCATTCATCTGCCATGAAATAACAGTTAAACTTCAATGACACTGAAATGCATGCAATAACTATGGCAGGGTATCAAGTGATTATGGAGGAATACACACATATATATATATATATATATATAGATACAAATTGGGCAGTTTAGTCCCGCTCATCCTAGAGAGTCTCTTTGAGGTGTTTGGAATGTACTTCTCTAGTCCTCTCTGCAAATCTCCAGGGGGCCTGGAGAATCTCAGGGAGTTGAGCTGGGGGGGTCACCCTCTCTGGGGAAGGCCAGAGAGGTACCATAACTGTCCTCCTGAGTTAAGTAACAACCGGCAGGTCATCACTTAACCCAGACTTTCTAGAGCCAAAAGGGGTTCTGGTGTTGACTCCCCCCCCTAGGAATTTGTTGTTTGTTGTAAATTTATGATCCCTTAAAGAAATCCAACATTTGGCCCGGCCAAGTCTCTACACAAGTGACAGCTCGTTCCTCTTCTCTCGGTCTTTGGCGTTCTCCCCCAACAATGTACCAATCCCCATTCTCATCTTACATCTTCGTACAATTCCAACCGCTTTCAATTGGCTTTTGTGCTGAATGTGACGCTTGAGGTAGTCCAGCCTCCATTCGCTCCACACTTTTCCCTCCGAAAACTCGCTTGCTACTTAGGCTTCGCAACATGTTTTGCAGAGCAGACCTTTCTCGCTCGAAAAAGAAAAAATCTCACCCAGTTTCACCGTTTTTTCTTCTGTTTGCACATACACCGACAGCCATTCCATCTTAAAAGAATCGTATTTCTTTTTTACTTTGGCTTGGTGAGGGGATGTGCCACTGCCCGTTCGTTTTGCTGCAGAACGTAGCATCATTAGCGTGTCTTGACTCCACATCGGCCACACCGCTATGCTAGCCAAAACACCGGTGGAGTCACATAAGAACGCTGTCATAGCCTGTCAATGACGTTGATTAGCTGCGTAAATACGTATGTGAATCGCATCATTGGCTGGAGCAGCCAGTCACCGGTCACACACTGACTCACATTGCAAAATAGCGCAGAATTAATTGTTATGTTTATTTTATTTTCAATTCAGGTTGGAATTTTCTGTGCGCTGAGACCGTGTCAGCAGTGCGCAATTGCGCATGCGCGCAGCTTAGAGGGAACAGTGTCTACACCTATAGGATATATACCTGTGCCAGAGGGACCTTTTAACATCTGGTAATGGATTATGTGGACATGCTAAAGACAGTAAGAGGCAAGAAATATTTACTTGTGATAATTGACAGATTCAGCAGGTGGGTGGAAGTTGTACCATCTTCAGACCAGGGCTCTGGAACTGTAGTCAAATTTTTAACAAGAGAAGTAATACCCAGATTTGGAATATCATCACAAATCAGCTCTGACAATGGATCTGCTTTTGTTCAAAAGACTGTTACGACTGTGTTGCAGCAGCTGAGAATAAAACAGGACTAAGATGTGTGTTGAGGACTAAATGGTTGAAAGAGTGAATGGAACTCTCAAAGCTAGGATTAATAAACTTTGTGCAGACACTAAACTGAACTGGGTTGATGCATTGTCTTTGGCATTGATGAACTATCACACATGCAAACTAATAGGATTACAAATCTGATTCTTCATGAGATGCTTACGGAGAGGTCAATGTCTATGCTGTATTTGAGAGGCCTTATGATGGGCCTCCACTGGAACAATTGTAAGTTGAACTGAGAAATTGTATAAGACAACTAACTGCTATACATGAGACTGTGCATTCACAGGAACAAAGACGAGCACCAAGAGAGGACGAGGAAATGCTGTGTCTAGTAGTTCTCGGAGACCGTGTGTGTCTCAGAGTTTTCCGGAGGAAGTGGAATGAGCCACGAAGGGAAGGGTCATATACAGTTGTAAGAACAACATCAACAGCTATACAAGTTGAAGGGAGTACCACGTGATATCATTTGAATAATTGCACCAGAGTTCCAATACTGAGACATCGAGACACAGAGGAAATAGAGAATCAACAGGATGCAGAGGCAGAGGAGACAGTGAGTCTTAACCAGCCAGAAAATGATGCAGAGTCATACGACGACCAAAAGGAAGACATTGCTAGATTCAACCATGAAACAACAATCGCAAATCAGGTACAGACTTATTCAAGCCATAATCATGATCTTGATGTTGTTGCAGAATAAGAAACGACAAGAGACAGTCCGAGACAGACACAAACGAAGAAGGGAAATCTTCCTTTCCAAGAATCTTTTACAACAGGTGAACAGTGGTCGAGCCACATTGCAGGTGGAGATGAGGAAAATAGTAATTTATGGCCTGATGTTCCTGTCAGTAGTGCAAGGTTTGCCTTTAACACAGGGATGCCCAGTCCAAACTTCCTGTCAACAAAATTCCAAACAAACGATTCCTCTAATGTGGTATGGGCACTATCATACTGAACTATGTTCCTATGAGAAACTATAGAATACAGCAAGATATAATGAGTGGTATAAATGGGCACAATTCACAGTGAGTCAAGAAAAACTGAATAATTGTGTATTCTGTACATCATCACCTTTGAATAAGGTGACTGTTATCCCTAATCCATATTTCTATAGAGACAACATTATGCAAAATATTGTGATAAAGAAGATGTGAAGGTACCATTTTGTCCAGCAGAATGTTTAGCTATGGCAGGAAATCCTGATATTGAAATAAGTTTCAATAACGAAAAATGGAGTATGGAATGCAAAGATATAAATATGATATTGTCAATAGATAAAGCTGAGGCACCTGAGGCATATGAAATCGATTACTCGTTAGGATATGAATGTTTTGAACATTTCAATGAAAAAGGAAATGCCGTGGGAAAAGTTTTGGGTAATTGTACTACTAATTGCTATCTTAATGAACAAATGTATGATCATGAAAATATATGGACAGCATATAATCGCATGCTTGCTACTGTGGGTATAACAGATAATTTAATGGTGATAACCAAAAATGAATGTGATAATCAAACTACAATTCCCATTGATAGAGACATATAAGGAGCAACTCACTCCTATAGCTGATAATTTTTGGATGTGTTGGAAAAATTAAGATCTGTTCTTCCTAAAAACTGGAGTGGACAATGTGCCAGAGTGAAACTAATACAGGAGGTTACTATATTTTCATGGGATCCAGACAATTTTAAGAAAAATATTCCCACAGCAGGAGAAATAAAGGTATTATTACCTAGAGTAAAACAGTCTTAACAAAATGATCCTAGTGTATATTTAGATTTAAAAAGAATTTGTATGATGTTTGGTAATGATTGTTGTACTTGTATTCCCAACAATACAACCCCGATGGAGTGTTTACCAAAGCCATGATAAAACTGAAAATCTGTGAGAAGAAGTGGCTGTAAACGCAGGCTATGATAATAACAACTGGTCATGGTTTAATTCACTATTTGATTCATGGCAAGGATGGCTGGTTAAAATAAGTATAACGTGTGGAATTGCATTAGTTGTTATTGCTCTCTTGTTTTGTTGTGTGATTCCTGTTCTCAGGTCCATGATGACCAAAGCTGCAGCCACACAAATGATTCTTCAAGCACAAATCCACACACCTCAAGATGATCTTGTTCATATGCTTAATTCAACTGTTGTTTATGATCCAGATGCTTATGAGTCTAATCACTTTAAACCTTAAAAGGGTTGCCACTGCTTTTCTTTGTCTTTTCACAATGGTTATGCACAGATAGGGAGATAGCGTAAAATTGTATTTTTGTTATTTTCTTTTAAGATAGTAAGTCTTTGTAGTTTGAATAGGCAGTTATTTAGACATCATTATGTTTATTGTTTTGGCATAAAACCCTTACAGTTATATCTTATGCAATCTGATATTATGTTTATTGCTTTAACATGAACTGAGAATAAGAAAAGTACACCTTGACCCAGATGACCTCACATAAAATGAAGAATTATGCACTAAGTTATTCTACCAGGTGTATCCACATTCCTGTGGGTTCCTCTGGCAACGTTGGAGGACACCTCCTGATATTCTACTCCAGCACCATCACACTACATATCAATGTACTTTTTGAAAATTATATTATTATTATTATTTTATTTTATTGTTACTACATAACTGTGACAAACACAGGCAAGGCAGAACCAATTGCACGCACATGCTTTAACATTTTTATAACCCTGTTATACTGATTTGGAAAAAGTGAATTAAGAGATCAAGGTCTTTTACTCTTTTCTAGCTAAGCTAATTAAATGAATATGAAGGGAGATGTTTGGCCTGATACTCTTCTGAAGTGCCGTAGCATGATTTAGTCGTGTGATAATGAAACATGGTGACTTTATTAGGTAGCAGTAACTGAGGAACTGAATCATGAAACAGCACTCAGTGCACAAAAACAGATCCTGCCAGTGGGCTAAGGGGAGCTTCTCTCTGTCAGAGCAATAATCCAGACAGTTGAGGTAGGCCTGCATCGGGCAGAGGGCTCTGAGCTTGGTAGACATAGGGAAATACAGATGCTCCCTGCCAGGCAGAAGGCACTGCCCGCGGCAGTGGGGGAGAAAGTGATGGTGGGGGTGGGCGATAAGCGTCTCAAAGGGGGAATATGAAGAAGATTTTATTAATCATAAAATGAAGGAATTATGCACTAAGTTATTCTACCATTATAAATATAAGGAATCATGTATCATTTTACATTTATAAGTTCTATTGTGTGTGTGTGCTTGCAAGTTAGCAGGACATCATATGTTTATGTAGAGGCCCACTAACATTTGGCCAATACATTTAAAACCTAACATGGAAATTCTAATTTACTAGTCTTTGTGAATTTCTGTGGACCTTAGACGTGTCTCCTTTTGTAAATTTCGTTTCTGACGTAGTTGAGGCAAGTATTCAGCAGTCCATCTGGTCCAGAATAAATCTGCAAGATATTACACTTGCTTCCAACATATGCCTGCATTAAGATCTTCTTTTCTGAATATCCCTGACGTCAGTATTAGAAACGATTAGAAACAAGTGTCTTAAGCCTAGTTTTCTGATTCTCATGTATTGCAACACAGTCATGCTATCTGTTCAAAAGACTGATTCCTCCAGATTTGGCCGTAACTCTTGTCTCATAATTTTGTCAACTCTGACTGCAACAACAGCCGCAGCCAATTTTATTCTGAGTAATCTGTTTTAAAGGTGCTACCTTGATTTGACCATTAGAAAGGAACAGTGTTTGTAACCTTTTTCATTATTCAACAAAATATAAGCCATAGCCATTTTCACTGGCATCAGCAAAGTGTTGCAGTTAAGCCAGTTTTATAGATCCAAAATTTGTGGGTACATCTGGGTACTGTAAACTTAGAAAGAGGTTGCAAGTCTAAGAGCCAGATAAACCACTTTTGTTTTTGATCTTCTTGTATCTCTTCATCCCAACCTGTTCTATCTTTACATAGGTTCCTCAGCAGTTGTTTAGCTGGCAAGGTAACAGGCGCCAGAAATCCAAGAGGGTCGTATGTTTAACTGACCACTGATAAAATTCCTCATCTGGTTGTTTGTTTTGCTTTTATTTGCACTTTAAAAGTGAACATATCAGTTTCAGTGCACCACTGGACTCATAAAGCCTTTTCCATGGGTAAAATAGCATGGCTCAAGTCTAAGTCTTTGACTTCTGTAGCTCTGTCTTCCACAGGAATAGAAGACAAGGCTGCTCTACTGTTACTAATCCACTTGGTTAAGTGAAAGCCACCCTAAAACATAAATTTCTGAGCTGTTGTGCCAAGACAACGGCATCTGCCTCTGTAGCCACAGAATTCAGGTAATCATCAACATAAAAGTTCATAAAAGTTTCCACTATGTCTTGAGATACTTCAGGTGTAGCATCTTCCGCCACGCTCCTAAGCGCATATGATGCACAGCTTGGGGAAGATGTGGCCCCAAACAGGTGTACAACCATTCTATATTCCACAGGGGGTTGGGACAAGTCACCCTCTTGCCACCATAGGAAACGCAGCAGATCTGCGTCTTTGTCTGGAACCCTTACTCGATAAAACATAGACTCTATATCTGCCATCAGAGCCACTGACTCTTTTAATTAAATCAAAACCCTCACCAGAGAGTTAGTGACATAGTCACAATCTAATCAAAACCCCAACCAGAGAGTTAGTGACATGTTATTTAGGATGGTATATTGTATGATGGGGAATATACCACAACTCTGCCATCTTCTTGATTTAGTTGCTCCTCTGGAACCTGGACTGCATTACCCTTAGTTATGATATCCTACATTTACATTTACATTTAGGCATTTAGCTGACGCTTTTATCCAAAGCGACTTACAAATATTGGGAGACAATGAAGCGATACATCAAAAGCGGCAGCAATAGTACAAAGAAGTGCTTTCCTAAGTTTACAATGTTATGCAGTGCTAGATAAATACCTGTAGGGGAAGGAAAAGTGTTTTTTTTTTATGCTGTCAGGTGTTCGTGGAAAAGGTGTGTTTTTAGTAGTTTTTTAAAGGAGGTGAGGGATGTGGCAGACCGGATTGCGTTGGGGAGATTATTCCACAAGCCGGGAACAGAGAAGGAGAAAGAGCGAGAGAGAGATTTAGTGCCCTTCTGTGATGGTACCACCAATCGACGTTCATTCGTTAAGCGTAGGGTTCTGGATGGGTTGTAGGTATGGAGAAGAGAGTTAAAGTATGAGGGTGCAGAGTTTGTGATGGTTTTAAATGTCAGCATTAATGATTTAAATTTAATGCGGGCCGCCACCGGTAGCCAATGGAGAGAGATGAAGAGTGGCGTGACGTGCTCTTTTTGGTTCCTGGAAGACAAGTCTTGCTGCAGCGTTCTGTATCATCTGCAGTGGTTTGATTGTTTGTGCAGGAAGACCAGCCAGAAGAGCATTGCAATAGTCCAGTCTGGAGATTACCATTGTTACGGGGTCGATGCCTTCAGCATCGGATTCCATTCATCACGTCACCCGTTCTGCTTCCCCAGAATTCAAAGGACTTCATTACCCACGTTCCTTTGCACCCCGCACACCTGTTGTCCATCCCACACTCATCACCCCTCTGATCTGCACCGCCTGTTTTCTTATTATTATGGACTTATTGTCAGTATTATTTAAACCCTGTCTTTTGTTCTGTTATTTGTCTGGTGTTGTTGTTTTGTGCACGTGTGGTAACCCTGTTAAGATGTTTACGAAGTCTCTGTAAGTCAGCCGTGCATTTTCTGCCTGCTTGTATTTTTCTCCTCTGAAGTGAGGTCTATACCAGTTTTGTATTTCCACTGATGAAGTTCAGTAAAAGACTTGAATTGGATATTCTCGTGTTTTGTCTCATCTGACCACGCTAACAGTACACCAGACCGTAAAGAAGACTTTTTCTCTCTGTGTTTTTTTTTTCCCCGTCGTGTCGTGAAGATTGTTGGATTGTTTGTTGGTTTTGTTTTTTTCTGTCTTTTTTAGTCATGGAGCCCGCACCCCCCAGCCCCACGGATGCTGCCACTGAACTCCTTCACGCCCTTACCCGTCATCTTAATGCCCTACCTGTTTGTTCTTCCTAGCTGGTAAGCACTGCGCCCTCAGGCAGTCCCATGGCCATGCCTAATCGTTTCTCTGGAGCAGCGGAGGAGTGTGGAGGATTCCTGCTTCAGTGCAGTCTGTATTTCAGTCGGCAACCCCATCTGCATCCGACAGAGGTGGATAAAGTGGATTTTGCTATTAGTCTCATGGCGGAGCTGCGCTGCGATGGGCTCAAGGTTACTGGGAGTCTGGATCCCGCGAGTCCCGAACCTGGGAGGATTTTGTTACTCGGGTAAAGAATGTATTTGATCACTCTGCCTCTTCTCTCTCTGTTGCAGACCAATTATATCGACTTTGTCAAGGACGTTCATCAGTCGCAGAGTATGCTCTCCACTTTCGCACTCTCGCCGCAACCAGCGGATGGAATCAGTCCGCGCTGCTGGTGGCTTATCGTCAGGGTTTGTCACCTGAGGTAAAGATGCATATGGTGATTTATGATGACTCCATTGAGTTGGAAACATTTATCCAGAAGTCCATCCGAATAGCCCAGCGCCTCGTCGCCTGTCAGAGTAAAACTCCCACTGTTTGCACCGCTCCTCCGCTGCACCCCATGCCCGCTCCACGTGCGCCTCAGCCGAACCCATGCAGGTGGACAACTTCCGCCTTCCCAAGGAAGAAAGACAGCGGCGTATCTCTCTCAAACTTTGTTTATACTGTGGCGAGTCTGGTCACTTCCTCTCCACCTGCCCAGTCCGTCAGCCGCTTGCCTGGGTGAGTGCGGTTCAGCCGCCCCAAGCAGGTACAAAACTTCCATTAACGTCTCTAATCCTTGTTTCCCCCACTGTCTCTCTTTCAGTGAAAGCTTTAGTTGATTCTGGAGCGGCTGGGAATTTCATCTCCCCAGAACTGTTGACACGACTTCAGTTACCTCGCCACCGCGTGGCACGGCCGATTCCTGTGCAGGATATTCTGGGAAAACCCCTTGGGCGGGGACTGATTAGATATTTCTCTCCGCCAGTGCGACTTGACTGGAGACCGGTCATGTCAGAGGAACTCTTGTTCTGGGTGCTGGAGGGGAGCTCTGTGGATCTGGTGCTGGGACGCCCCTGGCTTCAAGTTCACCGTCCGGAAATGGATTGGGCGACAGGACGTGTTATTAGTTGGCCTTTGGACAATGTTGTAAGATCATCGCAATCTGTTCCCATTGTTATGTCGCCAATTTCTGTTAATCTCTCCTCAGGAAGTCCGGAAGTTTCCAGAGCACAGAGTAACGACACGCCCCTAAAGGGGTCGATTCCACCCGAGTATGGGGCATTCCAGGATGTGTTTAGTAAGGAGAAAGCCACCCAACTTCCCCCGCATAGGCCATGGGACTGCGCTATTGAGCTGCTGCCTGGAGCCCCTTTGCCCAAGGGGCGGATCTACTCTCTGTCCCTCCCGGAACAGGAGGCCATGGGTGCGTATATCAAAGAGGCTCTCCAACAAGGGTTTATCCGTCCCTCTACCTCTCCTGCAGCTTCCAGTTTTTTCTTCGTGGGAAAGAAGGATGGAGGTCTTAGGCCATGCATCGACTACGAGTTCTTAATCAAGCCACAGTCAAGTTTCCATATCCCTTGCCTCTTATTCCCCCTTCCATAGAGCACCTGCGTGGGGCGTCCGTGTTCACGAAGCTGGACCTCAGGAGCGCCTACAATTTAATTCGTATCAGAGCAGGAGACTCGTTCTCCAGCGTCTTCGGAGTCATCACCTCTACCTTAAACTTGAAAAGTGTGAGTTTCATCTCCCTGAGGTCCAGTTTCTGGGGTACGTGATTAGCTCCACGGGGGTGCTCAAGGAAAAGGATAAGGTGGAGGCGGTACGAACCTGGCCACAGTCGTCCTCGATCCGAAGTTTGCAGCGCTTCCTGGGATTCGCTAACTTCTACCGGCGATTCATCCGTAACTTTAGTACCATCTGCTCTCCCCTCACCGCACTACTCCGAGGAAAGCTCAAATCTCTAGGCTGGTCACAAGAAGCGTCGGAGGCTTTCCATCAGTTAAAGGAAGCTTTCTACTCTGCCCCGATTCTCCGTCATCCATCCCCTGAGCTACCGTTTGTAGTGGAAGTCGACGCCTCCACCACTGGTGTGGGGGCGGTGTTATCTCAGCTGCAGGGGAGTCCCGCTCGCCTTCACCCATGTGCCTTCTTTTCAAAGAAGATGTCCCCTGGCGGAGCAGAATTACGATATCAGCAACCGGGAACTTCTGGCTATCAAGTTGGCATTGGAGGAATGGAGGCATTGGCTGGAGGGAGCTAAGTACCCTTTTGTTGTGTATACTGATCATAAAAATCTTCTGTATCTTCGCGATGCTAAAAGACTTAACTCTCCTGTTCTTTTCACGTTTTAACTTCACAGTTACCTATCGCCCTGGCAGTAAGAATGGAAAGGCGGATGCCCTCTCCCGTGTAGAGACTTGGCCGGGCCAAATGTTGGATTTCTTTAAGGGATCATAAAGTTACAACAAACAACAAATTCCTACGGGGGGAGTCAACACCAGAACCCCTTTTGGCTCCAGAAAGTCTGGATTAAGTGATGACCTGCCGGTTGTTACTTAACTCAGGAGGACAGTTATGGTACCTCTCTGGCCTTCCCCAGAGAGGGTGACCCCCCAGCTCAACTCCCTGAGATTCTCCAGGCCCCCTAGAGATTTGCAGAGAGGACTAGAGAAGTACATTCCAAACACCTTAAAGAGACTCTTTAGGATGAGCGGGACTAAACTGCCCAATTTGTATATATATATATATATATATATATATATATATATATATATATATATATATATATATATATATATATATATATATATATATATATATATATATATATATATATATCTACATATATATATATATCTATGTGTGTATTCCTCCATAATCACTTGATACCCTGCCATAGTTATTGCATGCATTTCAGTGTCATTTGAAGTTTAACTGTTATTTCATGGCAGATGAATGAATAACTATTGTTCTTACTTCACTTCTCTCTCGTGTGTGGTATCAAAATGATCCACAAATTATTTCCTAAATAATGATGCACAGTACATAGTCATGGCGTGCATCATACTCAATTACAATAAGTTTATGTGTTAAGGTGCAAACAGGACATAAACCGTACCTGTGTAAATCATTTGTCACAAAGAAGGACAAAGAGATTTCTCCCAGCAAGAACCACCGTCCTTTTGCCATTGGTCAAAAGACCTGACATGGGCGTGACAGCTGTGCCTTTAAGACCACAATGCATCGGACAACTCTTTGCTCAGAAATTTGGAATCTCTCCAAAACTTCGTGGGACCTGCCCTTTCTTCAGGACAGCTTTTCCGGCAATCTTACTTCGGCAGACTTCGACACTTCTCGCGAAACTTCGCTCTCTGAACGGACTTCGCGAATCCACCGGGACACTCTCTCTCTCTTTCTCCCTGCAGCACCAGGATTCTTGCCGACGCAACTAACTGTTCAATGCAAGTAAGTATCACAATTCAACAGCGCTTAAGCATTTGAGCGCTGTAGCCCCTTGGCTACCAAGGTGAACTTTGTAGAGAAAAACCTGGTGGTTGTGTCCTGCTGATTTAATATGCCATTCTTTACTCTTTACTCTAATTTTTCTATGCTTTATCTTGTATGAATGTGAATGTGTATGTGTTTTGTGTTAGTTAATCGATATCATATTTCCGTAGCTTAGTCAATAAATATTCATTTGTATTCACTCATGATTGTCTCTGCTTAATGCTCATAACACATCCCTTAAACTGTGCCATACTGTTACCGGCTCTGTATGTATTACTGTATTGGGCATGGACCGTTGTTAATCAAGGCCAGAAGAATAACGCGTTTATTGCACCAGGTAATGCTACAAAATACATATAGTTAATAATCTTTATCTGTAAGTATTTCCATTTGAGCCACAAGTAATTATAACCTGAAACTGAACCGTGTTTTAAATAACACCGTCTTAGTTTCACTATAACTAGTAGAGATGCTGGAGAGTGTTTAAATAACACCATCCCCACAGAATCACTACATAAATGGTGGAGAATGAAGCGGGCACAGTATTAAATGTGTTATGAGCAACTTAGTGACAACGCATGTGTGTTTCTAATGCTTGTTTATTCAGAAGCTAGACTCGTTTGAACTTTGTGTTACGCGTGAACAGCGCATGTCGCCTCAACGCGTGTGTTAACAGTCAGTGAGCCTTACGGCAAACTCTTACACTGTTACAGAAGAATGTAACTGCAGTCGATAATGTTAAAGGGACCCTCTATAAAAATGGATAAAAGTCCTTTGTTATAGCGTGTTTAACATTAGTTATTTTCGTCCGTCTGATTTGAGCGAAGAAACCCTCATTTTAGAACGAAGAAGATAGAGTTGGTTGATTTTCCCCTTCTCGTCTTATTGATAGGCCTATAACTGTACATAGATAGTAGGCTATTGATGTGTTTCCAATGCCATTAAGCTATGCTATGAGCTTTCCTGGGTTGAACAATTGGCGTAGTTAACCAGTGCGTGTCTTCCCCTTCTCTCTCTGAGTGGAGTTAACATAGATATAACTATGGGTCAGTTTTCTATTTAAAGGAGAGTTTTTACAGTACTTTCACAGCCAACAGCGAAGAAATCCTGTTGTGTTTAAACTTAATCGCGCATTCTTACTCGTGTAGTAACATTACTTTGTTCACAGCCAACAGCGAAGAAATCCTGTTGTGCTTTAACTTAAATGCGCATTCTTACTCGTGTAGTAACATTACTTTGTTCACAGCCAACAGCGAAGAAATCCTGTTGTGCTTTAACTTAAATGCGCATTTTACTCGTGTAGTAACGGTAGCCTGTATGTATTAGCGCTATACTTCAGTGCAACAAGCCGGCACGATCCTAAGACCCGCCTACTAAGTTGCACTGTGCAACGTAACAACGCTACGTCTGCTAACGTTAGTCCCGTCGATGGAACGATGGGTATTTGGAAGTTCAGGTTAAGGCATTACCTCTAACTGACAATAGAGGGTAGTTGTCTTAGATGTCTAACGCTTCTCCTGTTACATTGATTAACCCTGACTTCTCCTTGTGTGGGCGCTGACGCCCCCTTTTAGGGTATGCTTGGTCGATCTCTCTGTCTCTCAGTAATTTGATTTACTTTTGACTAACCCTGCCATGTAAAGACTTATTGATTATTGCTATCTTTGAACACTAGCAATGATTAATGTCACTTTATTGCTGTCTTTCCAGCTTATTAATTGTTATTATTCTAAACAATAATAATAATTGATATTACTCTATTATTTTTCCTAATTCACCAATTATTGTTGTGTTAACAACAATAATAATTTAGGTCTCTCAGCAACTGTTTCATAGTTTATTAATTATTGATTATTGATTGAAACAATAACAATAATTAATATTACTCCATTTTCCCTTTCCTACTTCCCTGATTTATTAATTGTTATTATTCTAAACAATAATAATAATTGATATCACTTCATTTTCCCTTTCCTACTTCCAGGATTTATTAATTGTTATTATTCTAAACAATAATAATAATTGATATCAACTCATTGCTGTTTCATTGACTTATTGATTATTATTATTTAACTATAATAGTAATTAATGTCACTTGACTGTGGGGTCATCCCTGTTTTCCCACTGCTCCTTTTACCCCTACTCCTACTTCAAGAACTCCGTATTTAATTAGGTTTAGACTTCAATTAAATCAGTTGCCTTCCCTTGGTAGAGTCGATTAACACGCTTAGCAGAGTGTTGTTTTAATGACCCATGTAGCAGTTTGACCCCTTTCTTTTAAACAACCTTTACATTTCCCTTTAGACAGCTCTTCCCTAAGTGCTGGGGCGGTGAAGCAATGGTTTCTCCGGTGTGGGCCACCTACGGCTGGACCTGCCTGGCTCGGCACGCCTGGCACCGACAGTAAGCGACCTCGGGAGGTTCCGTCCCCCACTTTCGGTGACGACACGCAGAGCGACATCAGCAATCGGGCACTCCAATCGCTGGCAACCACGCTGACCGACACGTGAAGGGCAATTTTGGGCAATCCCAGTCTTGGCTGTGGCAGCTGGTCGTTGGCACACTTGGGTATGCGACTCACGAGGTAGCGGGCACTGCAAGTGTGGCAGCCACACCAGTCTGACACATAAAGGGCAATTCTGGGCAAAACCCAACTTTGGCTGTGGCGGTCAGACGTTGACACTTTTGAGTGCGGCCCGATTGTGCTAAAGGTTGTAGCTGTTTGAGTGGTCGACACCGGGGTGCGGTGAGTCGGGTCGCCCGGGACCCCTGCTGTCGTGTGTTCAGGCGGGCCGGGGAGCTGGCCCGACCGTGGTGCCCCACCGGGGTGTCCTCAACGCACCACCCAGCCTAGTCAATAAGGTATAGTCCCAAAGTAAGAGGCCCTAAAGAAAAGTAAGCTTTTTTCAACCCCATTCTGTTTGAACTATCATTGCTGTCCTCGCTAAGCCCCCTCCTAGGCCATATGACATCATAGCAACCCCTACTTGTAGGTCCCGTCATAACCCTAGTGTCGGTAACCGGCTTAGCCAAAATAGGAAAATTACTTTCTTTTTCAGTTTCATCCCTCCCTTTTTGTTATTTTGGTTGCTTTGCTACTTTTTCCTTTTCTATTTCATGGCATAAGAGAACGTACCAGCACAAACCATCAGGAAAAGCTGCAGTAATGAAATTGATGACTCAGATAGCCTAAGTCTCCAAACGACCGATGGGTTATAACGCATCAGTAATTCAGAACTTTTCCTGTACTCACCCACACAAGCTATACATGCCACCACAGCCTGGCAGGAATAATGGGCATTCGACTGTGCTGCTAGTCATTACGTTAGCTGGCACAAAGCCCTTATGTTGGATGTATAGTTCACTAAACTGGCACGGACCTGCATTGGCTATGTTTTACTTTCCTATTTGCCACTAGTGTTGAAGAATGTCCAGATCATCCAGTCCTGCCACCCACTGGGACCAGCTAGAGACCTGGTTGAGCGCCCTGACAAGCGGACTTCTGCCTGAGACCGCCAGTGACATGCAGCATCTGAGCCGTGAGCAGCTGGACGACGGCCTGAGCCTACTGATGGCCAACGATCCAGTGCAGGACTACAACCACAAAGAGCTGGCCAAGATCACCGGTGCCCTTTCCCATAACCTCATCGTCCAGATGAAGCTGTGTGAGGACAACGGAGCCCGCTCAGAACGAGAGGCGACTGCATTCAAGCTCCGGGCTGAGAAAGCGGAACAGCACCTAGAGCAGATCATGCAACGTCCTCGAGAGCAGCAGGCGGCAACTGATGAAGAGGACCCAGAGCTACGTGAGCAAGTGGAAAGACTTCGGGACACCTTAGCAGACCTCCGTACTGACAATGAGCGCAGAGAGCAGCTGGAGGGGCAAGCCAGGAAGGAGCTGGCAGAGAAACTCCAGTATGCCAAAAATCTCTTAGCAAGAGCTGAAGCCGAACTGATAGAACGGACGGCCAAGGTCAAGGCCTACGAGGGCCACCTACACACAAGTCAAGCGGAGGTTCAAGTTGTGACCCGGCAGCGAGACCATCTTAAAGATGAACTGAACTTGGCCCAAAAGGAACTTAAGTACTCCTATCAAGTGCAAGCCAAACAGCCAGGGGGAAAACAAAGTCTTGAATTTTCCCCATCAAGCGGAACCAAGCCTTTCCGCCATGAACTCCAAGCAGCAAAGGGGGGTGAGAGTCCCCTGTTCAAAGCTTCGCCGGCCAGCACTCGAGAGCCCCTAACACCCACAGAGTGGGGGCGGGGACCCATCCAGAGGACCTCTGCAGACATCCACGGGGTGTCCCCCAGAGACATTGACACGCTGGCCAAAAACATCCCAACCTTCACTCCAGACCCTGCAGGAGGTCGTGAAGTGCATGCATACCTGCAGGACATCGACTTCCATTTTCAAACAATGGCCAACGCGACTACAAGAGATAGACTGTACCTGCTCAGGATTACCTCCAGCCAGGAGGTACGCAGATTCCTGGACCGACAGTCAGAAGCAGTCAGAACAGATTACAAGCAACTACAACAGGCCCTGGTAAGAGAGTTCTCGGACCCAGAGTCGGAGCAAGGACTGGTCACTGCCATGGACCTTAAACAAGGCCGACAGGAAACCCCACAGGCCTACTTCGGGTTCAGAAACGAGCCAGAGATGGAGGAGGACTTCAATTTCAGAACCCTTTTCCTACGTAATCTGCATCCATCGGTGAGCCACCACCTAGGCGTTATGGCATGTCCCCGTACGATGACTACCAGACAGCTGCGGGACCCTAGCCCATAAAGCCTTTGGAAAAACAAAGGCCACCTCTGACAAGACTGCTAAAATCCATCTATCCTTTCCCGCCGCTGAACATTACACAGGTTTGACTCCGGAGGGCATACAACAGCAACACAGAGCCAAGCCCTTCAACAGAGAGTCATGGGACTTCACAGCCAGTCGGGGAGGTTACGGTCATGAGAAGCAAGGCAGACAAGTCGAACCGGAGGCTGAGTCGAACCTCATAGAGAACCCTCCGCTGACGCACTGGCACCCCAAGGAATACTGACAACTGAACGGATCCCGTCTATCCAACTGAACCACCGCCCGACGAAGTTCTCACCGGAACCTCGCTGCCCGGAAAGAGGGGAGATGTAGAGACTTGGCCGGGCCAAATGTTGGATTTCTTTAAGGGATCATAAAGTTACAACCAACAACAAATTCCTACGGGGGGAGTCAACACCAGAACCCCTTTTGGCTCCAGAAAGTCTGGGTTAAGTGATGACCTGCCGGTTGTTACTTAACTCAGGAGGACAGTTATGGTATCTCTCTGGCCTTCCCCAGAGAGGGAGACCCCCCAGCTCAACTCCCTGAGATTCTCCAGGCCCCCTGGAGATTTGCAGAGAGGACTAGAGAAGTACATTCCAAACACCTCAAAGAGACTCTCTAGGATGAGCGGGACTAAACTGCCCAATTTGTATCTATATATATATATATCGGTTTAGTAAAAGTTGTAAATTAATCCCTCTGTCAGGTCTGCCCACAGCAATGCAAGCAGCCGAAGCTCTGTTCCACAACGTATTTCGACATTTCGGTTTACCCGAAGATATAGTCTCTGATCGGGGCCCCCAGTTCATTTCTCATGTCTGGAAGGCGTTCCTCTCCTTGTTGGGGGTCCAGTTTAACCTCTGGTTATGTTGCCAGACTGGCGCCAAGATCCAGGAGATTGGGAGGTATCTCGGACCTACTGCCATCAACATCAGCACAGCTGGCATCGCTTCCTCCATATGCAGCCCAGAATTCTCGTCAAGATACCACCCTCCTGACACCATTCCAGTGCCTCGGTTACCAGCCACCCCTCTTCCCTTGCACCCAAGAACCCTCCAGCGGTGCCAGCTGACCACCGGGTCAGTGAGAGGTTTGGAACTCTGCCCACGTCCACCTACAGGCTGCAGTCCATAGGGCAAAAGAAACGCGACCAACAGCGACTCCCACACCGGTCTTCCACCCGGTCAGTTGGTCTGGCTGTCAGCTAAGACATCCGCCTCACGGCTGCCCTGTAGGAAACTCACTCCCGATTCATCGGACCCTTCCCCATTGAGAAACAAGTAACGCCAGTGACTTACCGGGCAACTCCCGCGATCATACCGTCCTGGCCCCTTCCTTCCATGTGTCTTTGTTGAAACCCTTTGTTAACCCTGTGTCTCCTTCTTCCCCAGAATCTGGTGTTGAAGGACCCCACCAGCGGCCCCACTCCTCCACCTCCCATCGATGAGCAGCATCTCGGGTCGATCCATCCACCTGGAATACCCGTGTCCTGGGAGGGAGCACGGTCCCGAAGAGCACTGTTGGGTCCCTCGCTCCAGATGTCCTGGATCCTACCCTACTTTCGACTTTCACAGTTCTCATCCTAGCCAGGTCTCAGGGCAGGGCGGCCCCCCGGCGTTTGACGGAGCGGTCCGTGGGGGTACTGTTTACGGGTCGATGCCTTCAGCATCGGATTCCATTCATCACTTCACCCGTTCTGCTTCCCCAGAATTCTAAGGACTTCATTACCCACGTTCCTTTGACACCTGTTGGCACTCATCACCCCTCTGATCTGCACCGTCTGTTTTCTTATTATTATGGACTTATTGTCAGTATTATTTAAACCCTGTCTTTGTTCTGTTATTTGTCTGGTGTTGTTGTTTTGTGCACGTGTGGTAACCCTGTTAAGATGTTCACGAAGTCTCTGTAAGTCATCCTGCATTTTCTGCCTGCTTGTATTTTTCTCCTCTGAAGTGAGGTCTGTACCAGTTTTGTATTTCCACTGATGAAGTTCAGTAAAAGACTTGAATTGGATATTCTCGTGTTTTGTCTCATCTGACCACGCTAACAACCATGGCTTGGACAAGGAGTTAGGCAGTGTGCTCTGTGAGATATGGCCTGATCTTCCTGATGTTGTAAAGTGCATATCTACAAGACCGTGCTATCCTTGAGATGTATTCGGTAAAGGACAGCTGGTCATTGAAGATTACACCAAGGTTTCTGACTGATTTAGATGGTGTAATGGTTGTGTTGCCAATTTGAATTGTGAGGTTGTGTTGCATTGCCGTTGTGGCCGGAAGTACCAGGAGCTCAGTCTTGGCAAGGTTTAGCTGAAACCTTCATGAAAATTTCGTAATCCTCATGGAAGTCAGGTTTTTTTTCAGACAGGAAAGTGTAGACAGACAGGAAGTGAATTGGGAGGAGAGAGAGGGTAGCGGGCTTGAAAATGACGCCAGAGCCGGGATTCGAACTCGCGTCACCATGTGCAGTTGTGCAGTATATGTGTCTGGAGCGCTGTCCAGTGCTGAGCCCATTCACTATCCAACCTAAGGCAGTTTTTAATGCATAGGGTCAATTTCCTCTTCTATTAATGACCTGCCAGTATCCAGTGCTTTAGGGATGTTGGTTCCTATCAACAACCCAATTTCTGTATCAATAGTAGGAAGACACACTTTACTCAGATATGGCCATTTCTCTATGTGTTGTTGTAATGGAATATTTTCTGTTCTTACAGGAATACTTTTTTGTGTATACACTTTTGGGAGATCTATATACTCATTTTCATTCAGTCCACATACATCCAGATCAGACACAATGTAACTATCCACAGGTGTTTCTTACCCCATTGTTCGAAGCAGTATTTTAATTATTCTTCCACTAACATTCAATTGATTCATCAATGTCTTAGTAAAAAATGTAGCTAAGCTACCTGGATCCATGACTTTTTTTGCAAAAAAAAAGAAAAATATAGATTTTCAAGTGATTTCACTGCTGCTTTGCATGTCTGTATGTGAAATAGATTTTATTCAGTTGTCACTCATGTTTTTATGACAATTAACAAAACAATTAACTATGAAATTGAGCAAATGCATTTTTTAAGACATTTAAGACAAGTAGCATGATTGTAATGAAAGCAGTGTGACCGACAAGGAATAATGAGGACAGCAATTCATTGCATTTTGCAATTATGAATTGGCTGCTTGTTTGCAAAAGAGCCAAAAACCATAGCAATATTGATAAAACATGCTCATCAACAGGATGATTTCAGCCGTTCTGCATAAGAAAACACAATTTAGTATGTGCGTTTTTCAAGTAAATGTGTCATTCATACTAAAACAATGTTTATGACGTGCTGTTCAGCAGTTGTACATAAGAAAACCACAAATCCAGTAATACGTTTTGCAGTAAGGGTAAAATTGATTTACTAGCAATTTCAGTCCTTTTTTGTAATGAACAGCGGAACAAAGGACATTCCAGGGACCAGTTTATGACAGGGCCCCTCTCTAACTACTACAACGGAGGAAGGTTTGCTTACTTGTGATTGGATGTTGACGGGCTAACACAACCAGATGCCCAGTGCCATCAGATACGACTACAAGGACTGCCAGATAGCCCTGTTGGGTTAAGATAGGGAAGGAGAACCATTGGTCCACAGGCTATGTTACTTTGAGGCTCAAGGAGTTAGGCAGGGTTAGGTGCTCTGTGAGATATGGCCTGGATGATCTTCCTGATGTTGACTAAAATTGACTCTTACACTATGCAAAAGAGTTTCACCCAGCTGGGGAAGGGTGGGCCACATGGCGTGGACAGTCTTCACCCAAATAACCAATCACCTTATTGGAAAGACGGAATTACAGTCTCCACCTCACCAGAAAGAGATAAAGTCCTTGAGCCCGGATCCACCTTTGTTCTACTTTCTGACCAAACTAGGAAGAAACAACAGTACAGCTAAGGACAGCAAACCTTAAACATTCATCTGCACGGCTGGGCCTTACCAAAGAGCCTTACAGCTCAACTGCAACGACTCCATCACGCCTTGGACTTTAACAATCTTTCTATCCATCTCTCAATGACTGCGACTCTCTCAGAGCGATTCCGCGCCTTTCAGGCTGCACACAACCTGCAAAACCTGTGAAGGACGCCTCCGATGCTGGACTAATCTCCTGGACTGTGTGGAATGTAAATATACATTGTTTAGTATGTACTACTCAGCAGGGGGTATAGGGGTTATCTTTTGGGAGTTGACAGCCTAAGAATATCCTCCTGCCACCACATTCAGCAACAGCATTGAATTTTGTCTATTCCAGTCATTGCCTTCATACAATAATTTCCTTCCTTCAATTTCCTTTTCCTTTGTCAAACATCTTGCTAAAAGCATTATTCAGTTGTAGTTTTATTTCATTTATATGTATTACCCAGTAATTATTTCCCTTTGTATGTTTAGTGAATAAATCCCTTTTGCGTTTGTACAACTGTGTCTTTCAAGCATTGCTGCTATGCATTTCTATGCATGTTTTCATGACTGTTAACAACACTGCCGCAGCAGTGTCTGCTCCCGCAGGAGCCCTATCTATTTTCCCTACAGCTGCAGCAGGGCCTGATCCTGCAGGAACCTTATTTGTTCTTTCCCTACATCCGCAGGAGCCCTGTTTGTTTTTCCCTAAAGTCTCTCTTCTTCATCACCCCAGGCGGCGTCCAGCATCCTATCAGCATTAAGCTCTGCAGGTTTGGGGGTGACCAAGCTTGTGCGGCAGTGGGGAAATCTCCCAACCTGCTGCGGCAGTGGGATAGAAGGGCTCCTAGGAGCAGACACTGCTGCAGCAGTGAGGAAATACAGATGAGGCTCCTGCGGGTATGATGAGCTGGTATGGGTGAATTCTGTGATGGTGGGGGGTGGACTGGCTTTGGAGGGGTTGGCTGATGTAAGATGAGCTTCCTTGATATGCATCTGATGTAGCTCTTGAAGGCCTCTGATGACCAGCGACCGAGTGCTTTGATCTGATGCGGGGAGAGGCCTTTTTGGATCACTGTTAAACACAGTTGCTTCCAACTTCACCTATGCCAGGCACCTACGCCAGACTCCCGCTGGGGAGTCTTCCTCCCCAGCAGGAACGCTTGCAGGTTCACCACCTGCTCCCGAAAGAGAGTGGTTGAAACTTTGGACACGTAGCCGGGCTGTCTCAGGACAATGTGAGTCTCACTCTTGGAACACAGAGAGTGCTTGTAGGTCTCCCAACCTTTTGATAGAAGCGAGCTCCACAAGGAGAGCGGTGTTCATCATAAGATGAGACAATGCAACATTTTCCAAGGGCTCACACTGCGCCACAGCCTAGTCTTGAAGTGTCTGTCATGACTACGGTGTTATAACAACATGGTGCAGGCCTGTGCACCAAGTGCAAGAAGCCAGTGCTGTAGCAGTCTCATGCATCAACCCGAGCGAAATCACCGCCGCCGGGGATGCCATGTGCCCCATGAGCCTCTGGAAGTGTTTAAAAGGGACAAATAACTTCATCACTGTGTCTGAGGTAGTTGAGTATGCTAATGCCCCACTTCCTGAGGGAAGCTAGGGTGCCCTCTGCGACTTTGGTAAAAAAAAGGTAGGAGCAGTCTGTTTCATGGGAGAACAGAGATGTGAAAGTATGCATCCTTCAGGTCGATTGCCACAAACCAGCCCTAAGTCCAAATGGCCGCCAGGATGCGCCTCTGAGTGAGCATCTTGAATGGCATCCTGTGAAGTTATTTGTTCAGGATGCACCTGAAAACATCTTGGCTGGAGGGACAAGTTCTATGGCATGTTTTGCCTGTTCTTTTACAGAGGTAACAAAAATGCTACCATGTTTTGGCGGACGCTTGCATCTCCGAACCTTGCTTGTTTTATTGGGGGAGGCAAAGCGAGCACGTCCCTCACAATATGAAAGCACAGTGTCTGTCCGTCGAGAGCTTGAGAGACAAAAGGACTGTAAGAGAGAGAAAAATTATGCAGTGGAAATGTTTCCTGAAAAACTAGTGGAATAATGTTACAATAATGTTCCACCATACTACATGTTTTACTAGGTTTGTATTTAATTCAATATGTCTATGTTGATTTGAAAGCCAAATATTTTTTTTTAACTTAATTTTTAAACTTAGTCGAAACAACTGCAATATTGTTATGTGTTGGTATAAAGAACACGGTGAAAACAGGGAATAACAAAAGATGGTTTTTACTTTGAATAAATAACACAAAAGCAGGTATCAAAACAAGTCAAAACATAAAGATATTAACACTGAAATAGTCAAACATAAACGTATATTCAAAGTAGTGATCCAACATAAAGGTATTCTCAATGGTATAAATGGTAAAGTATCAACACAAGATGATATACAATAATACAATAATAGATAAAGAGTAAGAGAAGGAGAAGGAGAATTCAATTCAATTCAATTTTATTTGTATAGCGCTTTTCACAAAGGACATTGTATCAAAGCAGCTTTACATGTAATAACAGATAGCAGTCAGTGGTCAGGGATTCAAAAAAACTCTTTAAGAGAGAAAAAAAACCCTGACATGACGTGTTATAGTTGCAATCCGTAGCATGTGCAATCCGTAATAAAGGACACAATTTGCCATTGATCGCATCTATAACTCGCTATGCAGTTTACAGGATACAGAGACATACATTGTAGGATACAGAAATTACTTTAGAGAGTGAATAAAATGTTATATGTGAAGTGTAATGTAGTAGATTTGATTGTAATTTAACAGGTGCAGGAGGTTGTCCTGGGTGGTCGTCATTTAGCAGCACCAGGATGGACATCAGGTGGGGCAGTGTTGTGCCAGCTGGAACTCATTCCTCGGGATACCTCGGAGAAAGGGAGAGGGGGATAGAGAGAGAGAGAGAGAGAGAGAGAGAGAGGGGGACAGAACAGAGTTGCATTAGCGTAGCAGCCGTTCCTATGTAGATGTAGGCAGTTATATGTGATAACACATGCAGTATGTAGTATGTGTGTGTGCCCGGTTCCAGTTGAGTTAACTATTGCGGCCTTAGAGAGTTGGATCTGAGATTTTGTGAATGCGAGGCTAAAGAGATAAGTCTTTAATTTACTTTTAAACGCAGGTTCTTATCTAGAATCACACCTAGGTTCTTGACTGCGGAAGAAGGGACAATGGTGCAGCCTTCTATAGAGATGTTGTGGACTATCGTGTCGTGTTTGGAGCTATTGGGTTCAATAATCAGAACCTCTGTCCTGTTGGAGTTAAGTAGAAGGAAGTTGTTTGCCATCCATATTCTAATATCGTTGATACAGTCTATTAGCTTTGAAAAACAGTGGGTTTTGTCAGGTTCTGAGGAAATATAAAGCTGGGTATCGTCAGCGTAACAGTGGAAGTTGATGTCATGTTTCTTAATAATATCTCAGAGGGGAAGCATATATAGTGCGAAGACAATGGGACCAAGAACTGATCCCTGTGGTATGCCGTGTTTTACCTGAGAGTAATAAGATTTTTCCTCGTTAGCACAGACAAAGTGGTAGCGATCAGTTAAATAAGATTTGAACCAGGCTAAGGCTTGACCATTTATGCCAACAAGGTTTTCCAGTCTATCGAGTAAGATTGTATGATCTATTGTATCAAAAGCTGCACTGAGGTCGAGTAATATAAGAATAGATGTTTCACCGCGATCTGATGCTAGAAGGAGGTCATTTGTCACTCTGAGCATGGCTGTTTCTGTGCTGTGATGGGGCCTGAATCCTGATTGAAATTTTTCATAGATGCTATTTTTCGCTAGGAATGTCTGTAGTTGTTTGGACACAACCTTTTCCAGTATTTTTGATAAGAAGGAGATTAGAGATTGGTCTAAAGTTGGATAGGTCTCCTGGTCGAGATTAGGTTTTTAATGAGAGGCCTAATAACTGCCATTTTAAAGGCTGCTGGAACATAGCCTAATTCTAAGGATGAATTAATAATATTGAGCACTGGTTCCGAGACTGCAGGAAAAACTTCTTTTAGTAGTTTTGTGGGAATGGGATCTAATATACAGGATGATGATTTTGATGAGTTTATTATTTTTTTGAGTTCATCCATTTTATTAGTATTGAATGATTCTAGTTGTACTATTGGCATGATGCGGGACGGGATACTATGAGATATAGAGGTGGCTGGCTGTGTAGATGCAATATTGTCCCTAATCTGCTTGATTTTATTATCAAAAAATTTCATAAAGGTGTTACTATCGTGCTGTAGTTTAGCATCTTTTTCTGTAAATGATTTGTTTTTAGTCAGTTTTGAGACTGTATTAAAAAGAAATCGCGGGTTATTTTGATTTTCTGTGATCAACTTGCTGAAATAGGACGATTTGGTGGTTTTTTGTACTTGTTGGTACTCTCTTTCCATGCATCGCGCCATACTTCTAGGTTTGTAGTCCTCCATCTACGTTCCATTTTCCTAGTTGCTTTTTTTAGGGCTGCGGTGTGGTTATTATACCACGGTGCTGGCGTTCTTTCTTTTATTCTTTTTAATCTAATAGGTGCGACAACTTCTAAAGTACCTGAAAAGGCTTTGTTTAATGTTTCTGTTACAGTGTCAAGATCTTCATTTTTGTTGATTACATTAAGGGTTTGATATAGATTTAGAAGATTGTTAATAAAACTATCTTTAGTGGTAGAGATGATTGATCTGCTTGATCTGAACCGAGGTGTAGGACGAGCGGGTTAATCTAAAAGTACAGTATAGGTTATGAGGCAGTGATCTGAAATAGCATCGCTCTGAGGTAATATTTCTATGTTGTTTATGTTTAGTCCAAAAGATAGAATTAGGTCTAGAGTGTGCTTACATTTATGTGTGGGACCTGACACCTTTTGGCTAACACCAAGCGAATCCAGGATATCCATAAAAGCTATACGTAGCGCATCTTTTGGATTATCAATGTGAGTGTTAAAGTCACCAACGATTAGAACTTTATCTACGGTAACTACTAATTCTGACAGAAAATCAGAAAATTCGTTGAGGAAGTATATATGATGACCCGGTGGTCTGTAAATGGTAGCCATTATGAAGGACAAATGTTTGTTGCGACCGTTTGGGAGTGACATATTTAGCACCATTATTTCAAAGGAGTTAAATTTTCTAGATTTAAGATTAACACAGAATAGGTTGCTATAGATTGTAGCAATACCGCCACCTCTACCTTTCTGACGAGGCTCGTGCTTATAGTAAAAGTCTTGTGGAGTAGATTCATTCAGACTGGTAAAATCATCTGTTTTAAGCCAAGTTTCTGTCAGGCACAGCGCATCCAAGTTGTGGTCTGTAATAATTTCGTTGATAATGTGTTCTTTGTTTGAAAGTGACCTGATGTTAAGCAGGCCGAATTTTAGCCATTTAGTTGCATCTATTTGTAGATTGTTTTCTAGTTTAATATTAATTAGGTTTGTGTATTTTGGTTTAGAGTATGCTATATTTTTGTTTGTTCGGGAAACAGACACAGTCTCTATGTGTTGATATGTGGGTTGTAAAAACTCTATATGCTGTGATTTATGTGGCCTAAGTGACATGTCGAGGCAGCTTGCAGACGGATGGTTAAGCCGATTGGTCTGCTTCCTGACCTGGGCCCCGGATAGTCAGATTTTACTCTTAAGATTATTGTTCAAATTTCTAGAGAGGACAGCAGCTCCTCCCCGGGAGGGGTGGAGGTCATCTCTCTTTAACAGGTCAGGTCTCCTCCAGAAATATTTCCAGTTGTCTATATAACCTATATTGTTTTCCGGGCACCACTTAGACATCCAGCCATGCAGTGACAGTAGTCTACTGTAGGTCTCATCACCCCGGTAAGCGGGTAGGAGACCAGAGCATATTACGGTGTCTGACAAAGTTTTTGCAACTTCACACATCTCCGATTGGCGGAGTCTCGTATCATTTGTGCCGACGTGAGTAACAATTTTAGAAAATTTACGTTTAGCCTTAGCCAGCACTTTCAGTTTGGATCTAATGTCAGACGCTCTGGCTCCTGGTATGCATTCAACTATGGTGGCTGGAGTCTCTATTTCCACGTTCCGTAAAATAGAATCACCAATAACCAGGGCGCTTGACACGGGTGCCTCAGCATGTGTGTGGCTGAGCGGAGAGAACCGGTTCGAGATAATAACTGGAGCAGGAGAGTGGTGCCGCTTTTCTTTACGACACCCATTAGAAAAGGTACGTTGCGTATGTATAATATCAGAGTTATGTATACACCAGTTTAGTATTAATATGAGAGAGCGAATCAAGTGTTTAAATATTGACAATATGCAGATAGAGTAAATAGCAAATAGCAAATGAAAATAGAGTAAATAACAAAGTAGATTTAGTATCAGATCGGCGGAGCTCAAAACGTAGACGACGCTGCAGTGGTGAACCAGAACCGGATGCTTCCTAGCACGAGAGAAAGAAGGTCAGACTGGTGAATGCAGGGTTAGCAAACCAATATCTGACAGTGATACAATGAAAACAACGTGAATATAAAGGGTCCGGGTTAATGAGTGACAGGTGACGGTAATTCAATATGGCGGTATGCGGTGCACGGGATTCTGGGTAATGGAGTCCTAAAAGTCCGGTGAAAGGGAGCGTGCACATGTGACAGTAGGATCTGATGCAGCCTGTGTGGGAGTGCCATCAGATGACTCCGTGACAGTACCCCCCACGGCCCGCTGAAGGCCGGGCAGAACGGTGGCGAGGTCAACCTTGTGGACGGGCAGCTGGGAGATTCGGGTGCTGATCATGAAACTCTCTTAGTAACGTAGGATCGAGGACGTCCGAACGCAGCACCCAAGACCGCTCCTCTGGACCGTAGCCCTCCCAGTCCACAAGGTACTCAAGTCGGTGGTCCCACCGTCGAGACTTCAGGATACGATGGACCCGGTATATATTGTCATCCACACTTATAGGAGGAGGGGGAAGAGGGGCAGGGCTATCTGTGCACCAGATCCTGTGGAGGGAGAAGAGAGAGAGTCAGTGTAAGGTTTTAATAGTGAGACATGAAAGGAAGGTGATATGTGGTATGAAGAAGGGAGTTGCAACCGGTAAGTCACTGCATTAATCTGATGAGAGATGGGGAATGGACCAATGAAGCATGGGCTCAACTTGCGGCAGGGCAGTCGCAGACGGATGTCTCTGGTTGAGAGCCAGACCAGCTGCCCAGGTTGATATTGAGGAGTGGGCACTCTTCGGGCATTGGCCTGACTCTGCATTCTACGGACTGCTGCCTGCAAGTGAGTATGGGCTGAGTTCCAGACTCTCTCGCTGGACCAGAACCAGTGGTCCACAGCTGGCACGGATGAAGCCTTTGACCAGGGTTTCGGTGGTGACCATGGCTGTGGGCAGAGCAGGTAAGGGAATTAATTTACATGACTTTGAAAATCTATCAGCAATGACTAAAATACAAGAAAACCAATTGGATGGAGGTAGATCGGTGAGGAAATCAACAGCAACATGAGACCAAGGGCGGTGAGGTGTGGGAAGGGGCATGAGTTTTCCTTGGGGCAGTGTTCGTGGAGATTTAGTGATGGCACAGACCGAACATCCTTTAACGAACCAGGAGACGGTCTCGGACATACCGGGCCACCAGTACCGGTTAGCGACCAGCGAGAGAGTTTGCTGGCTGCCGGGGTGTCCCATTCCCGGAACTGAGTGAACTGAGTCCATGAGGGAATTGCGGAGAGATTAAGGTACGAATAACTTTCCCTCAGGACCTCCCGGTGGAGCAGGGTGCTGTTGGTTGATCTTGTGGATCTGCTCGTCGATGGCCCAACGAATGGGACTCACGATCATGGCTGGAGGTAGAATCGGCTCTGGATCCCGCTCCTCCGGCTCAGATGCATACATCCTCGAAAGCGCGTCTGCCCGACCATTAAGGGTTCCTGGACGAAAAGAGACAGTAAAATTAAACCTAGTAAAGAACAGAGCCCATCTTGCTTGACGAGAGTTCAATTCAATTCAATTCAATTCAATTTTATTTGTATAGCGCTTTTCACAAAGGACATTGTATCAAAGCAGCTTTACATGTAATAACAGATAGCAGTCAGTAGTCAGGGATTCAAAAAAACTCTTTAAGAGAGAATAAAACCCCTGACATGACGTGTTATAGTTGTAATCCGTAGCATGTGCAATCTGTAATAAAGGACACAATTTGCCATTGATCGCATCTATAACTCGCTATGCAGTTTACAGGATACAGAGACATACATTATAGGATACAGAAATTACTTTAGAGAGTGAGTAAAATGTTATATGTGAAGTGTAATGTAGTAGATTTGATTGTAATTTAACAGGTGTAGGAGGTTGTCCTGGGTGGTCGACATTTAGTAGCACCAGGATGGACATCAGGTGGGGCAGTGTTGTGCCAGCTGGAACTCATTCCTCGGGATACCTCGGAGAAAGGGAGAGGGGGGTGGAGAGAGAGAGAGAGAGAGAGAGAGCAGAGAACAGAACAGAGCAGCAGCGTAGCAGCCGTTCCTATGTAGATGTAAGCAGTTATATGTGATAACACATGCAGTATGCAGTATGTGTGTGTGCCCGGTTCCAGTTGAGTTAACTATTGCGGCCTTTTGGCATACCGTAAGTAAAGCAGATTTTTGTGGTCAGTTAGCACAGAGAATGGATGCGTAGCTCCCTCCAACCAATGTCTCCATTCTTCGAGGGCCAGCAAGAAGCTCCCTGTTCCCGATGTCGTAATTTCGCTCCGCCGGGGACAGTTTCTTTGAGAAAAAGGCACATGGGTGAGGGCAAGTTTGATTCTCCTGCCGCTGAGAAAGAACAGCTCCCACTCCAGCAGTCGAGGCATCCACCTCTACGATGAACGGGAGATCTGGATCCGGGTGGCACAGAGTGGGAGCTGAGCAGAACGCTTGCTTCAATTCCTGGAATGCCGAACTTGCTTCCGGAGTCCATAGGAGGGTCTTGGGTTTGTGATGGAGGAGTGAGGTGAGTGGTGCGCTGATGGAGCTGAAGTTTCCTAGGAATCTCTGGTAGAAGTTGGCAAATCCCAGGAATCATTGGAGCTCCTTGACAGAGGAAGGCTGAGGCCAGTTATTCACAGCGTCCACTTTTCCCTGGTCCATCTGGATGCCTGTGGCGTCGATGATGTATCCAAGGAACTGGATCTTGGTAAGGTGGAACTCACATTTCTCGAACTGGAGAAGAGATAGTAGTCTTTCAAGCGCTGGAGAACGAGCTTTACATGATGGCTGTGCTCAGCAGGGGTTTTTGAATATATGAGGATGTCATCGATATAAATGATAAGGAACTGATCTAGATAGTCATGGAAGGTTTCATTCATAAAACTTTGAAAGATAGCTGGGGCGAACGGCATGACAAGGTATTTGCGAATCCGAATATGGTTGTAAGCATTCCTCAAGTCAAGTTTGGTGAAGATCCTAGCCCCTCGGAGTTGTTCTATCGCCACCGGGACCAGAGGAAGTGGATATCGGGAACTTGGTGGTAGCATTGTTCAGGACTCGATAATCTATGCAAGGCCTCAGCCCTCCATCCTTCTTGCCAATGAAGAAAAAACTGGAAGCGGCAGGAGACATAGAAGGGCAGATAAAGCCATTCTGGATTTATTCATCGATGTACTCACCCATGGCCTTCTGTTCCGGGATGGACAGAGAGTATGTCCTTCCTTTAGGCAGTGAAGACCCAGGCAGCAGATCGATTGCACAGTCCCATGGCCGATGTGGTGGTAGTTGCGTGGCGAGCTGTTTGCTGAACACACTCCCGAACTCCTGATATTCGTCCAGGATCCGGTCTGTAAACTCCACGTCGGCATGGGAGATAGAAGAAATGTTCATTCTTGAAGAAGAAGGTTTACATTGATTTTTCTGTTGGTCTTTTCTACAGGAGACGTCGCAATCCGCACCCCATCGAGTGATGCGACCAGATTCCCAGTGGATCTCCGGAGTGTGTTGCTGCAACCACGGACGTCCCAGAATGATGTCCACTGTTGAGCCCTGCAGCACCCAAAATGAGATCTCTCTTTAGAATGACCGTCTTCCATCAGAAGTGAGAGGATGGGAGAAGAAAAGTAGATGCGTCCTCGACCCAACGGCTTTCCCAGAACGTTGTGAATGGCTACAGGGTCCTGCTGCATTTTTTTTCAGGGATTGCTGAAAAACTTCTTTAAAATGATTAAGGAAGGCAGAGAGAGAATGCATAATGGATCCGTCGGCTTGTTTTAAGCTATGAGCCCATCTCAACGCTCGACCGGATAACAGGGAGATGATGAAAGCGATCTTACGTTGTATCAGTAGGGAATGTATGTGCATGCATGTCCAGGTAGAGTTCGCATTGAAGCAGGAAGCCGCCACAATCCTCTGCCACTCCAGAGTATTTGTTAGGCTAAAGAGATTTAGTAACGAAATCTCTAATACTACTCTAATAGATAAAGAGTAAGAGAAGGAGAAGAGAGAAAGAAGGTCAGACTGGTGAATGCAGGGTTAGCAAACCAATATCTGACAGTGAAACAACGAAAACAACGTGAATATAAAGGGTCTGGGTTAATGAGTGACAGGTGACGGTAATTCAATATGGCGGTATGCGGTGCACGGGATTCTGAGTAATGGAGTCCTAAAAGTCCGGTGAAAGGGAGCGTGCACATGTGACGGTAGGATCTGATGCAGCCTGTGTGGGAATGGCATCAGATGACTCCGTGACAAATATGTTATTCTAGGGGGCATTGTACTGCACAGTCTTTAAAAGGCTTTCCAAGTTTTTTCTCTAATTGTTGTATTTCAAGCAGCTTTTTTTTAACCCTCCTGTTACCCTCAAATTAGATAACATTTTTTACCCACTGGGGTCAATTTGACCCCAGCAATTTAAACCTCCAGAATATTATTTTTTTTACAAAGGTTTGTGTCTCAGGTAATTTATGTCTTTGTTGACTACTTAAATAGCCTTTTAAATTGACATCCACCCTTCACCCCCACCACCCCACCCCTTATACATCCAGAATACCCATTGCACGACTATGGACAAATTTGCAAATCACCATAAAATCTTACTGATTGACCTAAAATGGGAAAAGTATATATATTTTTGGTGTTTTATTTGTTTTATTTTATTTCTAAGTATAGATTTTTGTCATTTATAACATTTGGAAAGAAAAACTATTTATTTTATCAAGGATAGTAACATGAGTTATGTTTGGGGTCAATTTGACCCCAGGAAAAACAAACACAATTTCAAACTTTTAGAAGGATTTTATTTTTAAACAGAACATCATTACAATTAAACCATCAGTAAGGAACACATAACAGTCCTTTTTGTTATCAAGGATAGCAACATACATAATGTGTGGGATCAATGTGACCCCAAGAAAAACAAACACAATTTCAAACATTCAGAAGGATTTTATTTCTAAAACAGACATCATTAAAATCATATAAAACATCATTACCACCAGAACACCAGTAAGGAACACATAACAGTTCATTAACTAAAGAAAGAAAGAAGGATTTACAAAACCACCTAGTAAATTTGAGCATTGTGTCAGGAATTGTTTTATGAGACTAAGTGCTTTATGCAAATATATGAGTTAGACAGAATACAAACAGCATAGACAGAATATGAACAGCATATTGTTTTTTACATACAGCTCACCATAAGGTACATTCCAGCCTTTTGTCTGCACTACTTTGCACATGATATGCAGAAAGTGTGTGCGTGCTCCTTGCAGATGTATTTTTTGCATTTCACACAAGTGAAGGACATTTCTGTTGGGACAGACCTGGCACCTGCCACGTTTCCTGCCTGCAGTTTGAACCAATGGAGTGTGGGTCTCCATTTGGATGTCCTTCACAACAGTTGCAGCAGCCGTTGATGCTCTTGGAAGGCACGTCTTCTCTCGATGTGAGGTTTCACTAGCTCGTAACCCAGCTGCTCCAGGAAAATTCTCCTTCGACTCAGTTTTCCGCTGTTCCAGTCCTTGTTTATTTCACTCCATAACACAAAGGCATTGTAGGCGCTCACATCAATGATGTTGAAGAAAATGACAAGAGGCCAACGGCCAGTCATGCGTCTGCAGCTGTAGGTGGCTGTGACCTTGTCCAAATTATCAACTCCTCCCTTTGTCTCATTGTAATCCAGGACCATTTGTGGTTTTCGGTCTTCTCTGGTGCTCAGAACAGCATGTTTGTGCATAGTGCTCATTAGCAGGACATTTTTCCCTTTCTTGGGGCAATAAGAGATGACAGTGGCATTTTCAGTGATGGCAAACATTGAAGATGTTACCTTCCTGTTCTTCATCACAAGAAGCTGAGAGGGAAGTTCTGGTTTATTTTTTCTCACTGTCCCCAACATGGTAACCTTCCTTTTCATGTCTAGTACCACCCTCATGCCCTGATTTTTTTCAGGTGCTTCTCCAGGGGATTTACCCGTGTACACCTGCATATTCCAGGCATAGCTGGACTGTGCATCACATGAGACCCATATTTTTTATGCCATATTTGGCTGGTTTGCTTGGTATGTACTGTCTGAAAGGACAGCGACCACGAAATGGAACCAGACATTCATCCACAGTGATGTGGGGGCCTGGATTGTAAAGAAAGCGTAATCGCTGGACCCACTTGTCCCATACATCTCGTATTGCTGCAAGTTTGTCACGCTCTCGTCTGCCCTGTCTTGTTTCTTTGTCATCAAAGTGAACTACTAGTGGTTCTCGCAATACTACAGATATGGTTAGGTTAGGTTAGGTTTGAGCCCTAAACAGAGGGAAGTTTTTGAATATAATATAACGGTGCCTTCATTATATTGAATATGTAAAATTATAATGAACATTATAAAATTATAACATGTTATAGTGACCCCAATAAAACAACCCAAATAAATGTGTGTACAATTTTGATATTTCTTATGTTTTATACAGCTAAAAGAGCCTGGGGTCAAATTGACCCCAAGGAACACCGATGCTACAAAATGTGTACAAGACATTGAAAAAATATCAGCAGGTTAATTTATGTTTATGAGGTTGTCCCCATTAAAAGTAATTAAATCTGAAGCAAAAAAAATGTCAGTCTGTTACGGTGCAGGGTCAGAGTAGACAACACACGAGATAATCTCAAACAAGTCTTTACTTAGCTTTTGCAAGCAGGTTTACAGGCCTCACTTAAGAGGAGAAAATCACAAGTTGGTAATCACAGGCACAGAGTAATATCCAGGAATATCAGAATTACGAGACAAATAAAACTAACCCCCACACAACCAAAAGAACAACAACACCGGACAAAACTCAAACTGAACGCAGACTTTAAATAATACAGACAATAAACCCATAATGAAAGAAAACAGGTGCGGGTGATAACAAAATAACTAGTGCTAAACAAGATTACAGATCGTGAACAGGTGCGCGGGTGAAATGCATGGTGGGAAATTGAGTCCAGAAGGAGGTGCAGAGTGGAAAACGAAGTCCAAACAAAAGGTGCAAGGTGGAATCATGACAGTACCCCCCTCCCCCCGGAAGGCGCGTCCTCGCGCCACAAGAGCCACGGAGGGGGAAGAGGGTGGCTGCTGTGACCGCTCTGAGGCTGGCTGCGGCGGCGCTGGGGCTGACTGCGGCAGCGCTGGGGCTGGCTGCGGCGGCACTGGCGGCTGGGGCTCTGACCGCTCTAGGGCAGACTGTGGCGGCTGTGACTGCTCTGGGGCAGGCTGTGACCGCTCTGGGGCAGACTGTGGCGGCTGTGACCGCTCTGGTGCAGGCTGTGACCGCTCTGGGGCAGGCTGCGACTCAGAGGCGCCGGGAACAGGGGGCTCAGAGGCGCCGGGAACAGGGGGCTCAGAGGAGACGGGAACTGGGGGCCCAGAGGAGACGGGAACTGGGGGCCCAGAGGAGACGGGAACTGGGGGCCCAGAGGCCTGACTACCTAGGGACAAACTAGCGACAGACGACTTTGAGCAGGACTTCCCAGGAGCAAACATGCTTGGACAGTCTACAGTGGAGGGATTACTAGGAGCTGGGGCACTTTAAGGGGGAAACCTGCTTTGTGACACTGCGCCAGAGTTCTGACTACTTAGACACAAACTAGAGACAGATGGGTGCCATTTTTGAGGAGTTTGGCCCTGGGACAGGGATTCAGCAGCTTGATTATAACTACTAGTCTGGGGTGAAGCCACTGCGCTCCACTGAGAAGAACCAAAGTTAAATTGACTAGGGCTGCGTTGGGACTGCATATATGAATTGCTAGGAAAACTACTGGCACCCTGTGCCAGACCAGAGGTATGAAAAATGGTCGACTGACTAAAACCCCCTTGGGAGCGAGAAGCATACAAATTCTGGGACGCCTTACTGCCAGTGGGCTGGCTAGAAACAGCTGCAGGCAAGGAAACAAGAGTAGAATATGCAGGGGTATACTGACTTGAGATACTTTGAGACTGTAGGGACAAATCACCAAGAGTTCCATTACCTCCCTGTGCAGAAACCAACTGACTAGAACTTCCTGTCACTGGTGGTCTAGACCTGCCCATACTTGCTGCATGCTGGCTTTGGAAAGCCTGACTGCTAGCGCTCTGGCTGGAGAGTCTTCCAGCCGAAGACAAAAGCTTTGCATGTATACGAGACCTGCTGGCAGGCTGACTGGAAACACTAAGCTGCTGTGCATTTAGCACTCGATTACGCGGAGCTATCCCAGGTGTTAGCTCGTAGTTTCGACCCCAGCAACATTAGCCTAATCAAGCCTTTGTTGTGGAAATTGGAAAGGCGTGTTTAGCTGTCGTAATCAACCATTGCACTTATACGGCGCACCCGTTAGCGTCAGCGGTAGTGTCAGCCCTTGTGTGAAGCCCTCCTCGTGTGAAGACCTATGAGTGTAAAGACCATTGACTCTACCTGTGCGACTCCACCGAGCAAGGACACCGACAAGGCACCTAAGTATCACGCTCTGTTTTAAGTAATAATTTTAACATGACTTTCTATTTGATGCATCCCTCTTCGTAAACTCCATGCACTCTAAGCCTATCCCTGTAATCCACCATAGACACGCCTACAGACACTCCTCATACCGCTCACACTCTGACCTGCACCCCATTCACACCACCCCCACCCCTCCTCTGTCTCTCTCTGTGGGCCTCTGGAACTGCCAGTCAGCTGTGAACAAGGCTGAGTTCATCCCTGCCTTTGCTACACAGTCAGACATTCACATCCTCGATCTCACTGAGACATGGATCCGTCCAGAGGACTCCGCCACTCCCGCTGCACTCTCTTGCAACTACGCTTTCTCCCACTCCCCTCGGCAATCCGGCAGGGGTGGTGGCACAGGTTTACTCTTTCCCATCACATAGAAATATACATGCCTTCCAGGATTATGCACAAACACTTCCTTTGAATTCCATGCGGTTACAGTTTCATTTCCTTCTCTGATTCACATCATTGTAGTTTCACAGCCCACCGGGCCACTTCACAACTTCACTGATGAACTGGATATGCTTCTCCCTCATTCCCTGAGGACGGCAGCCCACTCATTGTTTTTGGTGACTTTAATATTCACCTGGAGAAATCCTCTGCCTCTGACTTTCTAAACCTCCTCTCCTCTTTTGACCTCTCCCTTCTTACCACCACCGCTACTCATGAATCAGGAAACCAACTAGACCTCATCTTCACACGCAACTGCATCACCTCAAATCCTACTGTCCTACCCCTACATATCTCCGATCACTTCTTCATAACTTGCAACATACATCTCAGCTCTAACAACACAGCCACACCCACATCTGTTTCATTCAGGCAACCTCCTCTCTTTCCCCAACACACTTTCTGCTGAGGTATCATCCTCTCCCTTCCAACTTCGCATCCCTGGATACCAATACAGCCACGGACACCCTATGTTCAACACTAACATCCTGTCTAGATAACCTCTGCCCTCTATCCTCCAGACAAGCTCGTGCCTCCCCTCCCCTGCCCTTGGCTTTGGACGCCCTTAGGGATCATCGGACCAAACTCAGGGCTGCGGAAAGGAAATGGCATGAAGACGAAACACCCACCCGACCTCTGTGAGTACCAGTCACTACTTTCATCCTTCTCCGCTGCTGTCCACACAGCAAAGACATCTTATTACATCACAAAGATCACTCACACATCAGATTCTAAAGAACTTTTCAAAACCTTTAGCACCCTCCTCTCTCCACCTATCCCCCCACCTGCCTTGTCAGTATCAGCTGATGATTTTGCTAACTTTTTCATAAACAAAACATCCCTGATCAGCAGCCAGTTCTCAACTCCTGCAACCCCAGCACACACACAGGCTTCACCTAGCTCCACTTTTTTCTCTTTTTCCACTTTAAACGATGCTGAAGTTACCAAACTTCTCTCCTGCAACCCCACCACCTGCCCACTCGACCAAATCCCCTCCCATCTGCTCCAATCCATCTCCAGCGCAGTCACTCCATCACTCACACACATTATTAACTCCTCACTCCTCTCTGGCACCTTTCCCACCACCTTTAAGCAGGCCCAGGTCACCCCGCTGCTTAAAAAACCCACTCTCAACCCTTCCCTCACCGATAGCTACAGACCTGTCTCTCTCCTCCCGTTCATCTCTAAGACACTGGAGTTGAGCTCTTTTAATCAGATTTCATCCTACCTCTCCCAGAATGAACTACTGGACAAACGACAGTCCGGTTTCAAGAGCAACCACTCCACAGAGACTGCACTTCTGTCAGTCACTGAGACGCTGCGACTGGCAAAGGCCGAGTCTAAATCATCTGTTCTCATCCTGCTGGATCTTTTCACGCTTTTGACACAGTCAACCACCAGATCCTACTGACATCCCTCTCATCGCTAGGGATCACAGGTACCCCACTTCAATGGTTTAAATCCTACCTCTCAGACAGGTCCTTCAGGGTGTCATGGAATGGGGAGCTCCAGTCCAAAGCCTATCCCATGGCCACTGGCGTTCCTCAGGGATCTGTTCTTGCACCACTCCTCTTCTCCATCTACACAACATCCCTGGGTCCCATCATTCAATCACATGGCTTTGACTACCACTGCTATGCTGATGACACCCAGATTTTCTTCTCCTTCCAGCCAGATGACCCCACAATAGCGTCTCGCATTGCAGCCTGCCTGAATGACATCTCATCTTGGATGACTAAACACCACCTTCAGCTAAAACTTGCCAAAACTGAGCTCCTGGTACTTCCGGCCACACCGGCAATGCAACACAACCTCACAATTCAAATTGGCAACACAACCATTACACCATCTAAATCAGTTAGAAACCTTGGTGTAATCTTCAACGACCAGCTGTCCTTTTAACAACACATCTCAAGGATATCACGGTCTTGTAGATATGCACTTTACAACATCAGGAAGATCAGGCCATATCTCACAGAGCACGCTGCCCAACTGCTTGTCCAAGCCATGGTAATCTCCAGACTGGACTATTGCAATGCTCTTCTGGCTGGTCTTCCTGCACGAACAATCAAACCACTGCATATGATACAGAACGCTGCAGCAAGACTTGTCTTCCAGGAACCCAAAAGAGCACATGTCATGCCACTCCTCATCTCTCTCCATTGGCTACCGGTGGCGGCCCGCATTAAATTCAAATCATTAATGCTGACATTTAAAACCATCACAAACTCTGCACCCTCATACTTTAACTCGCTTCTACATACATACAACCCATCCAGAACCCTACGCTCAACCAATGAACGTCGACTGGTGGTACAATCACAGAAAGGCGCTAAATCTATCTCTCTCGCTCTTTCTCCTTCTCTGTTCCCGGCTTGTGGAATAATCTCCCTAACGCAATCTGGTTTGCCACATCCCTCACCTCCTTTAAAAAACTACTAAAAACGCACCTTTTAAAAAAAAACTTTTCCTTCCTCTACAGGTATTTATCTAGCACTGCATAACATTGTAAACTTAGGAAAGCACTTCTTTGTACTATTGCTGCCGCTTTTGATGTATCGCTTCATTGTCTCCTAAAAAAGTCGCTTTGGATAAAAGCGTCAGCTAAATGCCTAAATGTAAATGTAAATGTAAATGTGAAGACCCACTGTAAGAGCTACTCTTGGCCTGAGAGGCAAAGCGACTAACGCCTGCTAAAATAGTGCCAGAACTGCCCTGAGAGCTTGCAACACTAGTTTGCTGTGTGAAAACAGCTTGAGGTGAGATGGGTTTGAAAGACTCAGATGAGAGTTTACTAGAACCCGACTGAGAATGGGGCAAATAACCACTGCACGCACTACCTTCTCCCTGAGAGGACATAAATTGAGCTGATGTGCCCATCTGAGGCCCAATCAGAGAATGCTGGCTAAATAAACCTGGATTACTTGTGGACTGACTAGACGCTAGCTGTGAGGAACTAAACTTGGAAGGAGATCCAGAAGCAAACTGGCTAAAGGTACCTTGAGGCTGGATAGGACCACTGAAACTACTAAAGTCTTCCAAAACACGTTTCCTAGAGCTGACTTGAGATTGGGTAAGGGTACCACTATAAGCACTACTTCCTCCTGGGAAATGCAATCTGACTGGAAGGTCCCATTTGGGGTGACGCAACAACTAGAGCGACTGGTCTATATAAACTCTGATAGCTCCCAGATTGGGTAGAAACATCTTGTGGTGAAGTTACTGCAACATTTACATACCTTGTAGCAGAAGCAACCTGAGCAAAGGTACCCTGAGACTTGGGACAAGAGAGATCCCCATAACTACTTCCTGTCTGCACCGGGACATAACTAGAAGTTGCAAACATTGTCCTTGACTGACTTGGAGCGATGGATAAAGACACACTGGTGTCACTTGAGGGCTGACTAGACCCTCCCACAGGTGAAGAACTAAGCTTGCTAGTAGTCACTGAACTAAGTGAATACAAGGTAGGGATCTCTTGAGATGACATGGGGAAATATTTGGAGGGGGCGACCATATGAGCGGGGACTGAGTCTGGGAACTCTAGAGCGGAGTCTGGGGATTCTAGGACGGAGTCCGGGAACTCTGGGGATTCTAGGGCGGAGTCCGGGAACTCTGGGGATTCTAGGGCGGAGTCCGGGAACTCTGGGGATTCTAGGGCGGAGTCCGGGAACTCTGGGGATTCTAGGGCGGAGTCCGGGAAATCTGGGGATTCTAGGGCGGAGTCCGGGAACTCTTGGGATTCTCTCCGGGAACTCTGGGATTCTAGGGCGGAGTCCGGGAAATCTGGGGATTCTAGGGGCGGAGTCCGGGAATTCTGGGGAACGGAGTCCGGGAAATCTGGGGATTCTAGGGCGGAGTCCGGGAACTCTGGGGATTCTAGGGCGGAGTCCGGGAACTCTGGGGATTCTAGGGCGGAGTCCTGGAACTCTGGGGATTCTAGGGCGGAGTCCGGGGAACTTTAGAGTCCGGGAACTCTGGGGATTCTAGGGCGGAGTCCTGGAACTCTGGGGGGAGTCCGGGAACTTTGGGATTCTAGGGCGGAGTCCGGGAACTCTGGGGATTCTAGGGCGGAGTCCGGGAACTCTGGGGATTCTAGGGCGGAGTCCGGGAACTCCGGGAACTCCGGGAACCCCGGGAACTCCCGGGAACCCCGGGGCGGAGTCCGGGAACTCCGGGAACCTCGGGGCGGAGTCCGGGAACCCCGGGGCGGAGTCCGGGAACCCCGGGGCGGCCCTCTTGGCCGGAACATAGGGCTCTGGGTCTGGGTCATAGGGCTCTGGGTCGCAGCGAAACACTCGGAGGCGGCCAACTTGGCCGGGACAGGACCCTCGGGAGCGGCCATCTTGGCCGGGACAGGACCCTCGGGAGCGGCCATCTTGGCCGGGACAGGTCCCTCGAGAGCGGCCATCTTGGCCGGGACAGGACCCTCGGGAGCGGCCATCTTGGCCGGGACAGGACTCTTGGGAACGGCCATCTTGGCCGCGGCAGAACACTGGGGAGCGGCCATCTTGGCCGCGGCAGAACTGTCGGGGGCGGCCATCTTGGCTGCGGCAGAGCTCTCGGGGGCGGCCATAATGAAAGAAAACAGGTGCGGGTGATAACAAAATAACTAGTGCTAAACAAGATTACAGATCGTGAACAGGTGCGCGGGTGAAATGCATGGTGGGAAATTGAGTCCAGAGGGAGGTGCAGAGTGGAAAACGAAGTCCAAACAAAAGGTGCAAGGTGGAATCATGACACAATCATGTATCATTTACAGACGTTAAACATTGAATGGGGTCAAATTGACCCCAAAGATAATAGGAGGGTTAAAAACAACCAACATAAAAGTTCTTCTTGAAACCAACAAAACACACACATTGTATTTGAAATGTATTCTATAATAATTTCAAGAGTTAGGCATTTGATGAAATAATTGTGCATTTTGTGCATAATTGTGCATCAGACCACAGTAATTTTTTGTCTTTATGCTTAATGATCTATTGAAGATTTCCCAAGCTGAATCTCTGATAAATGTTAAATGTCAAATATCAAGCCAACTTTATCTTGGTGAAGATTTATACTGATGTGTGTCCATGTTGAATTGGATTAGTTATGTGGTATTGAGAAATTTGTATTCATTTAATGTACACAATTTGTTTGTAATTCATTCACACAAGCCTTACAGGTGAAAATTTATTTATCAATTTCATCTTTTACCGGGTAAAGCTAAATGAACACTATTCAGTCTTTATCAATATTTATTAATATTTATCAATGTTTATTCATGTAGAGAAATAAGATACTCTTTCTCTCTCTAGCAACATGAAAATCAATAAAATTATTTCTCATGGTTTTTTAAAAATCACCTGCTACCTGTCCTCCAACCTCAGTTATTTGAGGTTTTCTTGCAGTTCTCCATCTTTTCCTCTTCTTCCTGAGAGTAGATGCAGCTAGGTGTTATTCTTATTCTTTTTCCTTGAAATTCTTACATTGGAAACATTTAGCTTTATCTGTAATAAACTCTTTATCTTTATTACTCTTTATCTGATCTTTGTGAAACCAAATTTGGCTATGAATTTCCCATTATGCACTTGAGCTACCTGACGTATAGACAGGGCCGCAGAATTGTATTGTTGTGCCCCTTAATATTATGGAATTTAAAAAAAACCTACTATATATGGGCCAAAATAAAACTTTAATAAAATATAAAGGTAAATAAATAAATAAATTGTAATTAATTTGTATTTTTCTAAACTAAAATTACATATTTTAAATAAAACATTTTAAATAATTAAATATTTTCCAAATAAACAATAATAAACAAAATAAAAAATAAACACTGACATGTCATCTGCTGGAGGATTCAAAATTTACAAGGGCACACTTCTGCCTTTTCTGCATTTTTAGTCATTAACATGCGTCGCACTCGTATCATGAGGACGGTGAGGGCGGGCACGGGTGCGGCAATGGCGTGTTTAAAATGCATTTTCTTAATAAAATTATACATATAGACAATTTTTTGAGCAACTGGGATGGTGCCCCCTCTGGGAGTTGGTGCCCTACGCAGCCTGCATGCTCTGCATATAGGCACTGACGGTACTGCGTACAGATGTCCCTGACACATAGCCATAATACATAGGTGGCCCTTTCACACTAGACTCCAGTTGATGTCTTTGAATATACTTTCTCTATGGCTGTGAGTATAACCATATCCAATCATAAACACTACTGACAAAGATACAACAGTTTATATAAAATAGACAAATGAGCAGAGATAAAAACTGTGCATCTCTCTCACAAGCGAGTTTGAATTTTGGTTTGAACTGATGTCAAGCATCCAACCTAGAACACCAACCAACCAATCACATTGCATCATTAAATTTTATATTAATCTTAAATAATAACTGTGCTCCATTGAAATAATGGAATGGAATGTTGAGACTCATTTACATTTAAACAACACTACAGTATCGATACTACACCTACAACATGCAAAGTGTATTTTCCTGTTTTACAAACAATTTCATAACTTCATACAGAATTGCTATGTTAATATAATTCTAATCAGATAACTGAAATAAACAGATGGTGACATCACACAGCATGGTTGTAGGTCACAGAGGTCATATTTATCATGTTAGATCATGTTCATAGGTTACATGCCTACAGCTGGTCTTTATGTGTTGGACTCTGTGTAGAAGTAGTTTTGGATTAACTAGTGTTCCTTATTACTTAATTGGTAACTAATCCTTATAGCTTAATTTCAGCTGTAAAAGCTGTAATGAACTTTCCAACACTTTGTTAAAATCTCCAGTGGTTTATACAAGGTATATACAAGGTATACAAGGTATATTTCAAAAGTAGTAGTAGTATATGAAATATTTTTGTATAGCTTTTATAGCTTCCCTACTTTTTCCAGTACTCTGTTGCAGTTTTGGGGCTGACTACAGATGTGGCATGTTCTTTTTATCTAATACCCATTATTTAGAAGCTTCTTGAAACTTATCTCGCTATTGTGATAAGACACAAATAAAAAGAAAAAATGGTCTGTGTTTACACTTACTAGCATTTACACTTCATGCCAGTGTAAATGACATTTTGGAAAAAAACAAGCATCACATACTCTGATTTGGATTCTACAGAAGGAAGAAAATGTTTATAATGTTTAGACATACTACGTTTGCAGTGCATATTAAGTACATTTGTTGTCAAAAGTATTGGCACCTTTGGTAAATATTAGCAAAGACAGTTATAGAAATAAATCTGCATTGTTTCTCCTTTTGGTCTTTATGTGATAAAATTCACAAAAATACAACGTTTTAAAAAGCAAAACTAAAAAGTGGGAGGAAAATCACATCATGAATTTTTTTTCTTAAATGCAGAGTGGACACAGTTATTGGCACCCCTAGAAATACTTGTGAGTAAAATTTCTCTGAGGTGTATTCCTATTAATATTTACATTTTATTAGCACACCAAGGTGACTAGAAACATAATGTTGTCCAGTCATGACTTTCTGTTTTAGAATAAATATTAAGTAAAACAAAGGTCAAATATCCTTATCATTCATTAATGGGTAAATAAAATAATATAGTTCTGATGTGCATTAAAAGATTACTGAGCTACACAAAATAGAAAGTGGTTTTAAGGAAATACAACAATTGTATGTTATTGTAGACGTTATTGTTAAAACAATAACATTTAAAACGTTTTAATCCACTGGAGATGTTGCTAAATCTGTCTGAAAGAGGATGTGTGTCTGTACTGTCTTAATGCAGAGCAAAGAAAAGGATTTCAGTGGCCAAAGACTCTTCAAGGACCACAGATTAAACCTGTCGAAAACAACACCTCCATTAGAACAAGTTGTTTGGGACACAGTTAAAGAAACAAATCCACTGCTCTTATGCAGGAAAATCTCCAATATTAATTTGCCATACTGGATTTTCAGACAGGACTGGGTTCTATGGCCATATGAAACTAAAGAAGAAGAGTTTTTTGTCAGCAAGAACACAAGACAGGTTTGGTGCACAAATGCATAAAGAAGTGCCCCATTTCCACAGTTAATGGATACTTATTGTTGTGGACCTACTTTTATACCAGAGGTCCTGAACATCTTGTTCAGATACATGGCATCACAGATTCTCTTAAATAACAAAAAGAAAAAAATCAAAACCTATCAATCAAAACCTGAAAAGCATTCAATAAAAGGGTGCCAATAATTGTGCCAATAATTTGTGCCGGAAACAGCTTGGACTCAAAAGTCCTCCCCTGGTCACTATGAATGGTCTCAGCTGTCCCAAATCTGCTAAACACGCCCTTCACCAATGTATCCACTACAGTTTTGGCCTCCTGATCTGGAGTCGCATAGGCCTCTGGCCATTCTGTAAAGTAGTCCATAGCTGTGAGCCCAAAGCGATTGCCTTGTTCTGCGCAGGGAAATAGTCCCATAATGTCTATAGATTCTCTTTCCATTGCGCCTAAAGCCTGCTGCTGGAGTGTTGCATGGGATTGATCGAGAGGCTGTGCAAACATCACATTTTCGGCAGAAATCCTCCACATCCCTTCTGCACTGGCTCCATTAAAAGCTCTGACGAAGGCACCGAAATGTTCTGTCCCTGGGCTTCCATGGCAACATTCTAGAACTGCGTCTCTCAATGCTTTTTAAGGACCACCACCTGCCATCTCTCCTCTCCAGTCACAGATTTTTTCCAGACCCACTGGAGCACTCCCTTCTTCACTGGCAATGTTCCAAATTTGGACCCCAGTCCCATTGTAACCAACAAGCACCCCACAATGTCTGCCCAGCTGGGTCTCTGCTGTGCCTCCAGCCATCGCATCACAGGTATCAGGTCTTTGTCTTTTTCCTGCTCCAGTTTCCATTCTGGTGTGTCCACCACCCTCAGCATTCCACAGCTAGGTCCCTAGCACCCTCTAGGAACCTCTCCATCGCTCACATCTCCTGCCTTTCACAGTGGCGACTGCCCTCAGGAGCACATGGGCGACAGGACATGGCATCCGCATTTGGATGACAGGATTCAGCTTAACAAACCACAATGTAGTTGTACGATTGGAGTTCTTTGTACAAATGGGCTATCTGGCCCTTAGGCTCCTTAAAAGACATCAACCACTGCAGTACAGCATAATCAGTCCTTAGTGTGCAATGCTACAACCCTTTCTCCATCAGGCCAAGACTATGACAAAACTGCTTCAGCACCAACATTGTTCTAACTTAAACTGTCATAAAGCACTGTTAGTGCAGAAAGCAGTCTTCAATGCAGAATCAGCAGCTACTGGCACCTGCCAATAGCCACTGCGCAGGTCCAGAGTTGAGATCCAGGACAAACCAGAGACTAAATCAAGAGTCTCATCCACTGAGGGGATAGGAATAAGAATAATATTTGGTGAATTTTATAAGTTGCCTATAGTCTACACAAAAGCACCTGGAAATTTTCTTACAAGGGACTATGACAACTTCAGAAGACCAGGGACTCTTTAAGGGTTCGAATGCCTGCTTCCAACATGTCCTCCTACTCTTTATTTGCTGCTTCCTGCTGCACTGGGGGAATGCGACGTGGCCTGACTCTGATGGGAAGTCAGATCCCCTGTGTCAATCACATGCTGCACTAGATGTGTTAGGCCCAGCTTGTTTTCCTTAAGGGAAAAAATGTCTTTAAAGTCTGACAAGACCTTCCATAAGTCGTCCTGTTGCTTTTTGCTTAGCCCTTCACAGTTCCTGGCCCAGATATTTCTCACAGCCGAAAGCTACCTTGTGTATTCTTCACTGGGACAGATAAGGGCAATGTGGAAAGGTTGGAAACAAGAGGGTAAAATTCACAGAGTGACCATTGGGAGGGTAAGTGAATCATTACCTAATCATTACCTGAGTATCCGCTCTGTAGAGGGGAGTGGCACAGCAAGCGAGATGCGGCACTGTGTCTCCTGTGCCTACAGACTACTCATGGCGAGCACACGGGAAGACACAGGCTCTACACAGAGGTTATAGAACCTAGCGAACGTGTTGGGCGTTGCTCAGCCTGCAGCCTTACATAAGTCTGCCAGTGAGGCACCATGCGCAAGTGCCCAGGAGGATGCCACACTCCAAGTAGAGTGGGCCCTCGGCCTGAGAAGGCAGGAACTACCTTGGGCCTGATACGCCAAGGCGATGGCATTAACTATCCAGTGGGCCAGCCTCTATATACTGCTACTTGGTAAGTCCCGCGGCGCCACGCCCATCTCGGGACCCTAGGGGAGAGTTTGCTCTTGTCACAGTTGACCCTAAGCCCCAAATGGCTGAGGTGCTGGAGCACAAGGTCCCTGTGTTCGCACAACTGAATGAGCCAGTCGTCGAGGTAGTGGACTTTCGTAAAGACGCAAGACGACAGGGCCAGGCCGAAGGGGAGGACTTTGTACTGGTAGCCTTCGAGGGCAGGGCGTAGCAGGACAGCGTTCTCCGAGCGATTTCCGAACGCAAGACGGACGTTGTCGGCCGACAATGTGGTGAACCAGACACCACTGAACTTGAGAGGGGTCGCCGGGGGAACTGAATCGCTAAGCTGAGCCTGATGGTCCATAGGAGCCACCAAGATGGCATGGGATGCACTCGCTAGGCTTTCATAGATCATGGAAGCCCTGTTCCATGGATTCCACCCGCAGGGGAGCAGCGAGGCGGAACATATGTGCCCAACTGGGCAGGCAGTGCAGCCCTTGGTGGGGCATGGGTGTGATAGACACCTACCTTGTTCTGCTGGAAGGCAGAGGATGCAGGAGAAGACGACGCATCCTCGATGACAATGGAGAGGGGAAGGGAGGGTGGTGAAGCTGCACATGGGCCATCCGACCCTTCACTCTCTTGGGACTCAGAGGGGAAGGAAATAGCTAATTTTGTCAAGTGGGTACCGTTGGCTGGGCAAAAGAACAAAAGGAAACAAAAGATTATCCACCAGGGGAGTTGCGGGACGGAAGACGAGGGTTCCCACTCCAGGAGGAAGCGCTCCGGGGACACAGTTGCATCGCCACTGAGCGCTCCACCGGGAGGATAAACTTGTAACCCTTGGCTGCCCTGCCATCGAGGGTAGTGAGAGGGAGGAGGGAGTCAGCCATGTTCTAAAAGACGTGAAACACCCGTGAGGTCTTTTAGAGTGGTGTTGGCTGCAAGACACCCAGGGGGACCGCACACTACCAGCTCATCTTCTTAAAACGTTTGGGGAGCACCTCTGACATGTTGTCAAGCACACAGTATTGCACCAAAAGAAAAATTTCTTAAAGCACACTTTATAGAACTGCACGGCTCCAAATCGAAAAGCAAATGCGTCTCGCCACCGCTTCCGTATTTATACCCGTGTGGGACACGGGACGCGAAAGCTGCATGACAATGTTCATTGGCCTGTTTATTTACTCAAAAAGAACCAATTGGCACAAAAATACAAAAAAGTATTTAAATTTGAGTAGAATATGCTGGTCAGTTTTGAAGACTCGCACTGCAGGATGAAAAGACTTTTGTCCTTCTTTTGAAGCAGCACACAGGATGTGGAACAGCAGTGATCCTGTGATTTAAACATATGGCACAACAAACAGCAAAAGCAAATATATGGCATTTGTCGATTTTAAAGTGGTCAGATTAAACTGGTCTTTGCCATTAGGATAGGTCAAGGTGAGAATAAAAGAAAACTTGAAAGCTCTTACAATGTTTTGGAAACATTTAAATACATTGCATTTTAAAAGCTAAACAAATGTAAGTTTAAACACCCTCCTTTGTTAGCAGGAGCAATAACAAATAACAATATATTTAGTGTAATCAAATACAATGGATTACATAAGAATTAATGTCCAAGATAAGTTGAATGTTCAACATCAGACACTATGGAATAATAATGTCTAAATTGTTGAGTAGTGAGGCAAACAATGTTTGCTATGTGGCTGAGTTTAGGTGTGGCTATGTGTGAATGTAATGTAGTGAACAGCACTCCAGAAGGCATTTCAGGTCCCAACTTTACAAGCAGGGTCCCTCTTTAATGTAAACTAAGGACCAGTGTCATCAGATAAGGCTACCAGAGAAACTTCCAGACACCCTCTATAGGGCAGCCTTATCATCAAACTAAAACCCTCACCCAAAGATCCAGGCCAGCCTGGCCATAAAACTCCTCAGGACCTCCACATGTGGCGGGTAATTAACCGGCCATGCGGCAGCTTTGGCTAAAACAAAGGACACATCTCTACATTCCTTAATTTATAAAAATGGACACAAACATATTGGACATATCACATATTCATTCTGTACTCTTTGAGAACATACTTTGTAATAGTCATTTGTGTTAAATACGGACGTTTTACAAATGCTATTCACATATGAATGAATTCATGCATGATAGTTTAATATCTTTTTGTAATGTTTATACTCTTTGTATTCAGGACAAAGCCAAAGGTATTTTGAAAGTGGTTTGGGAAGTGAGAATTCCATAGGTAAAACAGTGAACACACAGTTTTAATGCTGTGCTTTACTCTATGCAAATACATTCACTTCACAAGCGAAAGGATGAGTGAGCCCTCTCTGACATCAACAGCCAATCACAGCCCTGCAACGGACAAGCGCCAAAATGCAATCTCCTCCCTATCTGAAAGGGGATAAAAGTACCCTTTCAACACAAATTCTTGGTTCTGAGTTTCCGGGAAGGAAGCATAACAGATCACCCATTCTGAGTTTTCTGGCTGTTGTGCTAGGAAGCATAACAGATCACCCAGTTCTGAGTCTCCCCGCAAGGACTGAAATAGAGAAACCACGTTCAGAGTCTGCTGTCCAGAAAGGCAATCACAAACGTCTGCAACAAGGTTAAGCCCAGGAGGGCAACCTTACTTCCAGGTACCTTCATCTGCGTGTTCCAGATCGTCAAGGACCTTCCGCACCAGCTTTAGGGCCTCATCTGCGTGTTCCAGATCGCCAGGACCCTTTTTGGTGCTCCAGGAGATTAGCATCCCACAGCGCTTCGTGTTCAAGGCTGTTGAACGGATTCAGACTCCTTCGCCACTGCAACAAGGCCCAGCCTCACCAGTGGAAGACGTTGCCACCATCGGACTGCTCACGTGAACGTAAATATCACTTACCAAACCTCTTTCTAGAGACCTTGGCATTAGTGTACTCTTTCAGTTCATTTCAGTTTACACTCAACCTTACTATCCTTTAGCTCTTTAGTATCATTTAGTAGTGTGTTAGTTATTCTTGTATGTCTCTTGTAAATAAATCCTCTTTTATTACAATTGTGTCTTCCTTGTGTTGATAATACAGTAAAAGGCTCTACAAGTTAGCACGAATATCACGAAATCCTTCAGATACCCCAGGCGACTTACTCCCTCCACTTTACATAATTTTTCTTATTATATTACTTATGATTTATGTTGGATTATTCCAACGAATGTTGAGGTGGAATTCCTCAGCTGGTGCCCCGAGTTAAAAGGAGGGAGAGGTCATCTGACACACACACACACATACACACACACACACACACACACACACACACACACACACTTGAAGTGACGTGGGATCAAGTCTCACTAACACCTCTAGTGTCCTGTGTGAGGCGTACTATTAATTGGTGCCCCGTGTGAAGATCACTACATAATTGGTGCCCCGTGTGAGGCTCACTACAGTAACCATGCCCTAAACTATGACGTAAATGTGGTCCTGTTGTGGTCCGGTACGTTAATATGAATATACTGGCTCAAGATCTTTTCACACACCAGTGTTTTCTGTTAGGGAGCATGGCAAAAGTGCTACTAGATCTTGTTGTGATGAAAACATTTTCATTAATCCAATTGTAACACATTGTAGCCATGTGGCATTTTTTTGCTCCTCTGAAGGGTCTGACTGCTGCTATACTAGAAACAGCAGAGTGTACCCCTTAGGAGTCAAAACTTTCAACACAGAAACACATACAACTTGAAACCGATACACAATTTCAAGAGAAACATCTATGCTTACTAATACATGACATCTGGTCTAAAACACATATAGCTTCCACAACCTCTCATCTAAGTGTTTTGTCCAACACTTACAGTGGAAACAGTCAAGTATCTTAAGAATAAACTTCATTAGCCTATGTGTACATGTAGTATCACAAACAACTATCATAATTTGTGTTCTATGGAAATAGCAATGCATTTAGTACAATTACAAATCAGAAAAATGCAAACAGGATCATTGCATAAATTATGTTATACACATTGCTATTGGGCTGCTAAGCCACTAGCAAGTGAAGTTAATAATTGGAGTTAAACAATGCAGTTTCAAACAAATTGTATTCTTTCAAAATTATTTTCACCCTGTTTGCAAATCATCCTTTACAAATGCGCTGCCATATATTTCGTTTACGCTCCACAAGTTTACGTTCCCACTTTTGGCACAAACTTCTTCTGTGGACGGGACTTAACAGCGCTTTACTCTTATTGGCTAGTGCGAGTTTGATCGACAAATCAGTGACCTGGAAGGGAAACCGCAGATTGTTTTGTGGGCATGTACAAACCATCTGCCACACATTATTATTATTATTAACCAGTCCAAGTTGGAGATACGCCAATCAAATAGTTTTTCCTAAAGTTTTTATTTTTTTTTAGCACAGCAGGTCAAACTGTCACCCCATTCAGTAATGCTTTAACTACAAAGAAGGTGGAAGTTTTCCAGATTCGTAAAATGTAAAATTTTTGGTTTGACTGAGGTAACGTTCTATAGTCTTTGTATTTTATTTTTTAGGAGTAATTGTGTCTACAAATGTAATTTAATGGCAAGAATGGCAATACTGCGCTATTTATAATGTAGTACATTTATAATGTAGCAACTTCCTATATTAATCATTTGTCATTTTTTCATTATTGCAGATCATCGTCTGCCTGTTCTAAACGGGATGTGGCTACTTAGAGACATCATCGATATACAATAACATGGCCACATTGCCCAGCCCTATATTCTACACTATAATATACTAATATGATATATTTTTATTTACTTTATTGTAGGAATATGGTGGGTTCTCCCTGAGTGGCAATATACGATGGGGGGGCACCTTAACCCCATCGGCTCCAAAGAATCTGTCCCTTTTAACAGGTTTATGACCCTTTGAGGCTAGCCAGGGGAGACCCCCTGAGCTTCAAAGGAATTCCATGGACATGGGAGGAATAAACTTAAACATCTTAAAACAATGTAGGAAAAATCCTTTTCCCTTTGTTTGCCACAAAATGGGTCCTTAAGTACATGTATGTATAGTGTTTGTTTATACTTTGCTTTCTGTAAATGTTAACCTTGCTTTAACCAGTAGATATGTAGGTTGTGTTAGGTTTTAATTCTGTTCATGCAGGGGAAAGAAACTTAATGTGATCCAAACACTTCCATATTTACTACCCATAGAAAACATTTTGTTTCCTATGGTGCATGTTATGTTACCATAACATGGATTGTTAAAAAGGGACAAAGAAACCTTACCCCACTACATAACCATTGGTAAGTCTTATAATTTTTACCTTTTTGAGGATAAAACTGTAGAGCAACTTCAGATCACTCTCTTCTCTCTACGCACTTCTATTCCTGCTCTACCTGACATCTGAGCGAGCTCCACTCCTCCCCCTGAGTGGGGAGGAAAGACCACTCACGCTGACTCCCAAAACTTTATTTGGGACCTCCAATGGCGGACTTTCAACATCTTCTTGGAAACCACACAAAGAAACCACATCTCGTCCGCGAGATGAGCGCACGGGATTGTGTCAGCCCTCCTGCTGCTCAGATACTACAAAATATGTATACTTGATGACGATTAATTATACGTATTTTCCTTTGAGCTAAATCAACAATAGCGTGTTAACGACCTATTCCCAGACTTTCGCTACATATAATGGTGGAGAATGCTCGGTCAGTTTTAAACATTGTTTGCAAGCATACTCAGTAATGGTTCATGTGTGTTTCTTATGCGTGCTTATTCAGAGCTAAAGAGCTACGTGAACCTTGTTGTATGAATGTAGGGTGGAGCTGCCCTTTTACATGTGTGCCTTAGCAGTCATTGAGCGAAACCTTAGCCATGTACTATGTAGAGACTTGGCCGGGCCAAATGTTGGATTTCTTTAAGGGATCATAAAGTTAGACAACAAACAACAAATTCCTAGGGGGGAGTCCACAACAGAACCCCTTTTGGCTCCAGAAAGTCTGGGTTAAGTGATAACCTGCCGGTTGTTACTTAACTCGGTAGGACAGTTATGGCACCTCTCTGGCATTCCCCAGAGAGGGTGACCCCAGCTCAACTCCCTGAGATTTTCCAGATTTGCAGAGAGGACTAGAGAAGTACATTCCAAACACATCAAAGAGATTCTCTAGAATGAGCAAGAATAAACTGTCCAATTTGTGTATATATATATATATATATATATATATATACCTGTATATATATGTGTGTGTATTCCTCTGTTATCCCTTAATGCCCTACCATAGTTAGTGCATGTATTTCATTGTCATCGAAGTTTAACTGTTATTTCATGGCAGATGAATGAATAGCCCTTTCCCTCTCACATGTGTGGTATCAAAATGATCCACAAATTATTTCCTGAATAATGATGCACAGTACATAGTCATGGCGTGCATCATACTCACTTTACAATAAGTTTATGTGTTCGGTGCAAACAGGACACACTGCCATACCTGTGTAAATCAAAGTCACAGGGAGAGACAAAGAACTTTCTTCCGTGCATCAACGGCCCCTCGTAATTGGCCAAAGTGACCTAACGGAGGCGTGGTAGCTGTGCCTTTAAGACCGACATGCATCGGACAACTCGTTGCTCACAACCTTGGTATTTATTCCAAACTTCCTGGTGTCACGGACACGCCAGGCTCACAACGCACCCAATCACAGCGCTCACCCTCTCCCGAGTTCTAATCACCGTCACCTGATCCCTATCACCACACCACTACAAAAGACACTCACCTACTGCCAGTCATTGTCCGGTCTCAGTAATGTTACAAGGACTCACTTACCCACTACAGCTACCTGTAATCTCCAGCGTCTTCCCTCAATCTTCCTCCATTGTCTCCCCTGTGATCATCCTCCAGTGTTTCCTCGTCTCCTGTGTTCCTGTGTTCTCCTGTGGTGTTTCAAGGACAGTATTGTTTATCTGGGTTACATTTACGTCTTTACCTTTTGTTTTGAGATTCTGTTAATAAATTACCATACCTGCCAGCCGCTGACTCCGTCCCTTCTGTTCCGTAACAGAAGACCGGACCAGAGAGCAACAACATGAGTCAGTCGGACGCCTTTCGGGACCTGTTCGAGGCTGCTCTGCAAGCCTTCCAAGAGCGCTCCACCACCACTACCACCGCACCAAACACTACCGTCAACACTACTCCTTCTCCGGTTGTTGTCGCGAGTCCCATGGCCCAACCAGCGCCCTTCTCTGGTGCGGCGGAGGATTGCAGCGGGTTTCTATTGCAATGCTCTCTCGCCATCGAGATGCAGCCTCACCTGTACACCACTGAACGTCGCAAGGTCAGCTATATCTTACAACATCTATCCGTAAAGGCTCCAATGGGCTGACTCCTCTTTGGATTCAAGAGCATCCGATTACGTTCTCTTTGTCAAGTTTTATGAGTCATTTCAGAGATGTCTTTGGCGAACCGGTTTGGGACGCATCTGTTGGTGAACAACTTTACCAGCTGAGACAAGGGGAGCTGCCCATCAACGAGTACGCGCTTCAATTTCGGACTCTGGCTTCTAAGAGCGGCTGGAACGAGCGGGCGCTGATCACTGCATATCGCCAAGGCTTGAGTCCCCAGGTGAGGCTGCAGCTCGCCACATATAACGACGATATGGATCTCAACCAATTCATTCAGTTATCCATCCGAACTGCCACTCGTATCCAGTCTTGCCACGAATCTCAACCTTGGATAAACCCGCTCGCTACCACCCTCCGCCGACCAGCAGCCGTCAGCCCTCCAGAACCAGCCGACGAACCCATGCAAATCGACACCTCTAGACTGTCCTTCACAGAACATCATCGCCGCCTGGCGAATCATCTCTGCCTCTACTGCGGAGGTCCGGGGCACGTCATCTCAGCATGCCCCGTCCGACCACCACGCCAAATGGTAAGTGCAGCCATTCCCAATAGTGAAAATCTAAAACCACTTACCACTGTTGTATCCCTTACTGCCTTCTCTACCTCCTTGTCAGTTTCCGCCCTCCTCGACTCCAGGTCGGCCGGCAACTTCATCTCTGGCTCCCTCTGCCGGCAACTCAAACTCAAGACGTCCGCCATACCCACCTCGTACCAAATCTGCTCCATAACTGGATCCCCAGTTAGCGGCCGGTGAAACGGAGGGCGGAATCCATCAGCCTCACAGTAGGGGTGTTACATTCTGAAGAGATCTCCCTGCTGGTTCTGGAGGATTCCACCGCTGACGTCGTCCTAGGGCGCCCATGGTTGGAGAAACATCATCCCATCCTCTCCTGGAGAACTGGAGAAGTCCTGAAGTGGGGCGACAACTACTTCCAGACCTGTCTCTCCTGCTCCGCGTGACGTCACTGAACTTCCACTATGCTCCACATCCATTGAAAGCCCTATGGAGAAGAGGTCAGTGGATATCCCTGAAGACTACGCCCACTTCAGTGACGTGTTTTGCCCCAGGAGAGCCTCCAAATTACCACCACACCGGCCATGGGACTGCGCGATCGATCTGCTTCCGGGTGAGCCAGTGCCGAAGGGATGAATCTATCCCCTTTCCATCCCGGAGGAGAAGGCCATGGAGGATTACATAAAGGAGGCACTAGAACAAGGTTACATTCGTCCATCTACCTCCCCTGCTGCTTCGAGTTTCTTCTTTGTGGCCAAGAAGGACGGCGGTCTAAGACCCTGCATTGATTACAGAGCCCTCAATAAAATCACTGTTAAGTTCCGGTATCCCCTTCCTCTCGTCCCGGCTGCATTGGAACAGCTTCGAGGTGCCACTATCTTCACCAAGTTGGACCTCCGCAGTGCCTACAACCTCATTCGAATTCGTGAGGGGGACGAGTGGAAAACTGCCTTCATCACTCCCACTGGACATTACGAATACTTGGTGATGCCGTATGGACTGGTCAACGCCCCCTCCGTTTTCCAAGATTTCATCCATGAGGTGCTCCGGGAGTTCCTTCACAAGTTTGTACTGGTGTATATATCGACGACATCCTGATCTACTCCCGGGGCCTGGCCGAACATCGCCAACACGTCGCGGAGGTCCTAGAATGCCTGAGGGAATACCAGCTCTTCCTCAAAGCTGAGAAATGCTCCTTCCATCTCCCCTCAGTGCAGTTCCTTGGCTACAACATCGACAGTAGTGGCATCCAAATGGACGAGGGGAAGGTCACTGCCATCACCTCTTGGCCTACTCCAACTTCCATTAAAGAACTTCAACGCTTCCTCGGATTCGCTAACTTTTACCGCCGGTTCATCAAGAACTTCAGCTCCATTGTCCACCCTCTCACCAGTTTGCTGAAGGGAGCACCCAAGCATCTCCCCTGGACACCAACAGCTGCAGAAGCCTTCCAACGGTTGAAAGACGCCTTTGTGACTGCTCCTCTCCTAGTACATCCTGATCCCAACAAACCCTTCGTTGTGGAAGTCGACGCCTCATCGACAGGAGTAGGAGCGGTCTTATCTCAGCAGCAGGGGAAACCTAGTCGCCTCCACCCATGTGCCTTCTTCTCCCGCAAACTCAGCCCGGCGGAAGCCAACTATGACATCGGGAACAGGGAACTCCTTGCCATCAAGTTAGCCCTGGAGGAATGGAGACATTGGCTAGAGGGAGCTCATCACCCCTTCCAAGTGTTCACCGATCATAAAAACCTCGAATATATTCGTGCTGTCAAACATCTTAACCCCAGACAAGCAAGATGGGTCCTGTTCTTCACCCGATTCGATTTCACCATCTCTTACCGCCCTGGTTCCAAAAACTCCAAAGCCGATGCCCTGTCACGTATCCACTCACCCCCAGAGAGCACCGAAGAACCAGAACCCATTCTCCCCGAACCACTAATAGTAAGTCCCATCACATGGTCAGAAGAAACGCTCCCCTCAGCCGATGCTCCACCTCAAGCTCCGCCGGGCTGCCCACCTGGATTGCAATACCTACCTCGTCGTCAACGCACATTCATGATCCATATGACTCACACATCACCCGGCACTGGCCACCCAGGGGCCAATGAGACTCTCTCGCTCCTGAAGGCACGCTTCTGGTGGCCCAACATGGCAGCAGACGTAAGAAGATACGTACGGGGTTGCCAGGAGTGTGCCGTGAACAAAGTTCCTCGCCACCTACCTGCTGGTAAACTCCACCCACTGCCCGTTCCTAACCGCCCCTGGTCACACATAGGGGTGGACTTCATCACTGACTTACCCCCCTCCAGTGGCTGTACATGCATCTTCATCGTAGTAGACAGATTCTCCAAATCCTGTCGCTTAATTCCTCTGAAAGGTTTACCAACAGCAATGGAGACAGCGGAAATACTCTTCAACCATGTATTCAGGTACTTTGGCATTCCTGAAGATGTTGTTTCAGACAGAGGTCCTCAATTTATCTCACGTGTGTGGAAAGCATTCTTCTCCCTCCTAGGTGTGACCATCAGTCTGTCGGGATACCATCCGCAATCGAACGGGCAGACGGAGAGGAAGGTCCAGGAGATCAGCAGGTACCTACGAACCTTCTGCCACGACCATCAAGAGTCCTGGAGCCAGTATCTCGGCTGGGCGGAATATGCCCAGAACTCTCTACGCCAGCCCTCTACTAATCTTACTCCCTTCCAGTGTGTCCTTGGGTACCAACCCCCCATGTTCCCTTGGTCTGGCGAACCCTCAGACGTCCCAGCCGTAGATTACTGGTTCCGGCAGAGCGAGAGAGCCTGGGACTCAGCCCACCACCACCTCCAGCGTGCAATAAATCGACGCAGACTGACAGCCGATCTTCGCCGCTCGGATGCTCCAACCTACCAACCGGGACAGAAGGTATGGCTCTCAACCAGAGATATTCGTCTGCGTCTGCCCTGCCGCAAGCTGAGTCCCCGCTTCATTGGTCCCTTCACCATCATTAAGCAGATCAATCCTGTCACCTATAGACTCCAGTTACCGGCTGAGTATCGTATACACCCCACTTTTCACGTATCCCTGTTGAAACCTCACCATCCCTCTGTTCTTCCCTCCACAGAGCCTGGCGTGGAACCCCCTCTCCCTTTGGTACTGGAGGAAGGAACGGTATACGCGGTCAAGGACATCCTGGACTCCCGACGCTGTGGTGGACGGTTAGAGTACCTGGTCGACTGGGAAGGCTACGGCCCTGAGGAACGGTCATGGGTACCACGTGATGACATACTTGACCCAGCCTTACTGCAAACCTTCCACTCTGTGCATCCCGACAGACCAGCCCCTCGTGGTAGAGGAAGACCACCACGGCGCCGGGGTCCCCGGCCCTCTGGAGCGGGCCGTGGGGAGGGGGGTACTGTCACGGACACGCCAGGCTCACAACGCACCCAATCACAGCGCTCACCCTCTCCCGAGTTCTAATCACCGTCACCTGATCCCTATCACCACACCACTACAAAAGACACTCACCTACTGCCAGTCATTGTCCGGTCTCAGTAATGTTACAAGGACTCACTTACCCGCTACAGCTACCTGTAATCTCCAGCGTCTTCCCTCAATCTTCCTCCATTGTCTCCCCTGTGATCATCCTCCAGTGTTTCCTCGTCTCCTGTGTTCCTGTGTTCTCCTGTGGTGTTTCAAGGACAGTATTGTTTATCTGGGTTACATTTACGTCTTTACCTTTTGTTTTGAGATTCTGTTAATAAATTACCATACCTGCCAGCCGCTGACTCCGTCCCTTCTGTTCCGTAACACCTGTGTGGGGCAGCAGAGATCCTAAGGAACTAACACACCAGACTTTCTTTCGAACCGTGAGTGGCATGAGAAACCAGCAAGGTTCCATAATGCCCTCCTACGAGGAACAACGCCCAGCTCCCTGCAAACCTCCTGTCAACCATGAGAACTCCCTGCCAGACTATACCAAAGCAGAGGGTTACACCCTGCTAAGCAATACCTGAGACTGTGATACCTGCACATAACAGAGGGGGGGGTGCTGTTTGGCTCAACACATACAAGGGGGGCCAAACCACAAACACACAACCGCAACAGAATGTTTGAAACTTGGCCTCACCCTAGAAGCCACACCCCCTATTCTCAACTGCCATCCCATGAAACCAAGTCACTGAAACCAAGTCAGAGACTTTCCAGTGGTGACCTCACCAACGTAATCCTTTGAGCAATGTCCTTATGAAGAGCATAATGGTGGAGGATCCTAAAAGTGACGGACCTACAGCGGTCAACAACTGCAAACACCCTGCTCAAGTTCAAGTTCAAGTTTATTTATATAGCGCTTTAACAGTGTAGCACTGTTTCAAAGCAGCTTTACAGCAGAATAAACATAATGACAAGCAGGAAAATATAAATGCTAATTTAATAACTAATATCTAATATCACTAATATCTAATATCAGCAGTCTCCTAGTGAGCACTCCAACACGACGGCGGTGGCAAGGAACCCAAACTCCATTAATGAATGTATATACATATATGGAGAAACCTTGGGAGAACCCAGGCTCACTTGGAGGGTCATTTCTCCTCTGACGCGTCACAGTTGCAGTCAGTAATTTGATAAAAATTATTAGAGTTAAAGTCGTGTACTGAGTTTGAAGCCGTGTAGGTCTGAGTTTTGAGTTGATCTGGATTATTAGTTGTGATTGAATTTAACAATGTGTTTGTGTGTATGGTAAACTAGGTAGTAGTTAAAAGGCTAATATTATACAATAAATATATTTTTCTGTATGACGGCACATGATAGATCCCAGGAACGAATCTCCTGGTGCAACCTTGACCTTCGTACCTGAAGAAGGATTGTCCATGCCAGCAGACACTCAGGACAATGCCATGAGTTGAGCCCAAACAGCATCGGTGCTCCACCCCATGACTGACCTACAACCATTGAAAGGAGTTCTTCTTGAAAGCTGGATACATCAAGCAGGGCTGTGAGGCTGGCCTACACCATTGCATGGCCAGAACAAAAGGGGGGTGCTCGTACCAGCAACACGTTGCCCTTACCAGAGTTTGATATCCAAACTACAAGAGCCCTGCAGCACCTGTATGAGCAATCCAGCATTTCTCCATTTACAATCGGAGCACAGAAGATGATCAAAAGACTTGCCACAAACCTGCGATGTATTTCTACAACCAACGCATCCTCAAAGCTGACCACCGTGGACAAAGTCGCATGGTCAACAACCCTCCGAGGATGCAACGTTAAGGCGTGGCGGGCCCAGAGCACATGTTCTGTGGGTCAACAACAGACCCTTCCCACTGCAACACTTTAAGTCAGGCCCCCAGTCATCACATGTGACTTCTTTTGGATCACACTCCAAATACCATCAACTAACAAATGTTTGGAGAACTCCTCACCTACATAGACTACATCATAATTAGCCTATAGGCAATAGTGTCCTGAAGTGGTGATGAAGGCAGTTTTCCACTCGTCTCCAGCGCGAATGCGGATAAGATTATAAGCGTTCCTCAAGTCGAGTTCTGGGATGGAGAGGGAATATATCCTTGCTTTTGGTAGTGAAGACCCAGGCAGCAAATCGATGGCACAGTCCCATGGCCGATGTGGAGGTAGTTATGTGGCGAGCTGTTTCGGAATCCAGTCAATAGGCTCCGCGTCAGCATTGGAGACAGTATAGACGTTAATCTTTGTTGATGGGGAGGCAGGTTGACTTTGTCTGTGGCCTTTTCTGCAGATGTCATCGCACTTCAAACCCCATCGAGTAATGCGACCAGACTCCCAGTGGACTTCCGGAGTATGTTGCTGCAACCACGGATGTCCCAAAATGATGTCCACAGTAGAGCCCTCCAGCACCCAAAAGGAGATCTCCTCAGAGTGGCCTTGTTCCATCAGAAGTGTGATCATGGGAGTAGAATAACAGATGCGTCCTCAACCCAGCAGTTTTCCTAGTACGTTGTGAATGGCCACAGGCTCCTGCACCCATCTTCTAGATAAGTTGAGTCGTTGCAACACATTGTGAGAGATAAAATTTCCAGCTGCCCCGGAGTCAATTAGGGCCTGAGCGAAGAGACAGAATGAGACATTACTATAACATTCGTGAGAGATAATTTTGCAATAGAAACAGGAGGTTGAATCGTAATCACCGTGGGTCGAGGTGGGCGTACTGGGCATGCAGCAATCGCATGCTTAGCATCTTCACAGTACAGGCACAGCTTTTGGGATATCCGGCACTTACGTTCATCATTGGAGAGGTGGTAACTGTCCACTTGCATGGGCTCTAGTGCTGGAGGGAGACTGGTGTCGAGTGAGGTAGGTGGCGGAGGAACTGTAGCGGTAAGCCATCTGTAAACGTAGCTCCGGGTTTAGTCCCTGGCGATAGGTGGCTAACAGCGCGGGCTCATTCCAACCGCTTACCGTGGCCAGGGTTCGAAATTGAATTGCCTAGTCAGGTGTCGATTGTTTCCCTTGACCCAGCCGAAGGAGTTGATCCGACGCGGAGAGTGGATTATCAGACTGGTGAAAAACTTCCTTAAAATGACAGATAAAGGCGGCTAGGGATTGCATGACTGGTCCATCTGCTTCTCTTAGACTGCGAGCCCACCTCAAAGCTTGACCTGACAGGAAGGAGATGATAAATGGTATCTTGGCTTTCTCGGAAGGGAAAGAATGCGCTTGCATGTCAAGATAGAGTTCACACTGCATTAGAAAACCGCCACAATCCTCCGGAGTATTTGTGAGGTAGGGCCATGGGACTGGCAGATGGTGCAGGACTTACCGGTGGAGGAGCATGTAAGAGAGGTTTTAACAATTTGACCAGTTCGGTGATTGAATCCGTAGTGGGATGTGAAGTGGGATCCATAATATTGTAGTTTGGTCAGATATTCTGTTACGGGCTAGGTAAGGGAAGTCCTAATAGTCTGGGGAGTGAGAATGTGAAATGGTGACGGTGGGATCTGATGCAGCCTGTGTGGCAATGGCATCAGATGACTCTGTGACAGACACAATTATTGGCACTAAAATGAACGGGTAAAATTAAACAATATAGTTCTGATGTGCATTAAAAGATTGCTGAGCTACACAAAATAGAATGTGGCTTTAATAAATTTGTTAAAAAATCCCATTTGCAACATCAGAGTAAAAATTGAAAAGTTTTAATCCACTGGAGATGTTGCAAATCTGCCTAAAAGAGGATGTGTGTCTATATTGTCTTGCAGAGCAATGAACATACTTTCCAAAAACTCTTCAAGCACTTATTCAAACATTCAAGCATTGAAGCATTTATTCAATAAAATTTCAATCAGGATTTATGCCCCACCATAGCACAGATACAGCCATGCTCAGAGTGACAAATGACCTCCTTTTAGCATCTGATCGCGGTAAAACCTCTCTCCTTATATTACTGGACCTCAGTGCAGCTTTTGACACAATAGATCATACAATTCTACTTGATAGACTACAAAACTATGTTGGGATTAGTGGTCAAGCTTTAGCCTGGTTTAAATCTTATTTAACCGACCGCTAGCACTTTGTTTGTGTTAACAAAGAAGTCTTGTTACTCTCAGGTAAAAAATGGCATGTCACAGGGATCAGTTCTTGGTCCTATTGTATTTGCATTATATATGCTTCCCCTCTGAGATATTATTAAGAAACACAACATCAGCTTCAATAGCTCCAAACAAGACACAACAGTTCACAACATCTCTAAAGAAGGTTGCACTACTGTGCCATCTTCCGCAGTCAAGAACCTAGGTATAATGCTAGATAAGAACCTGTTTTTTGATGGTAAAATTTCCAATGTGTGTCGACTGCATTCTTCCACCTTCGAAACATTCCAAAAATGTCCGTAGGATCTCTATCTGTGCATGTCACTGATATAGGTACACAATATTTAGAATGAGAAAAACCATGACAGACAACATAATAAACCATACATGCCAATAATTGTTAGTATTATAATGCTTGCTTTTCTGAAGACAACCTTGATGACGATATACGATACCTTTGGACACGCAGCCTTTGAAATGAGGAGTAGCTATACAGTAGTTGTCCCTGTGACCCCGCCCATGTTACTCCTGATTAGTGTGTGTATTTATAGCCACCCCTGAGCTCCCACAGAGGTGGACAAAACTGTCCCTGATCTTCTTCAGTTTCCTTGAGCCCTTTGATCTCCCTTTAGGCCACTAAGGCTGGCTCTGAGCTACTTGTACCTTGTTTTATAGGACTGTAAACCTGTCTATGATTTTGACCAGTCCGTCAAACTACTAAGTTAACTAAGTACTAAGTTTGCAGGCACCACCCACACTGGGATCATGTCTGAAGCGGATGAGTCTGCCTACAGGTGGGTGATTGACCATCTTGTGACCTTGTGCAGACAGAACAACCTGGAGCTCAATGCTGTGAAAACAGTAAATATAATGGTATAGTTCTGGAATAAATAGATTTGTGTTTTTCTGTCACTGTTATGCACCAGTATTCCAAGTGATACCTTGTCCATGTAAACCTTGCAGTACAATAAAAGTTGTTACTTATTCTGTAGAAATTGTTTCTGCGCAAAAGGGGTGCAAATGCTTACCTACTGTAACATGTTATGTAGATCTAGTGACAATCTGTCTCAATTATTCCACACAAAGTTTTGCGTTATATGATTATAAAGAGAATAAGAAACGTTTGGTTAAAGGAGTTGCGAAATTAAAGTATTCAGATATGATTTGTTTAAAGACCAAAGGACACTCCTGCCTGACACATGACTCCCAAATGCTTCTAAAATGGGTGGGTCATTTTCCAAGCTTGTTGTAAGATCATGGTTTTATAATGTCATTAAATACCTTAAGGTATGAGAGAACAACCCACTTCTCAAACTCAGTGAACCCAAGAGATATGCCAGTTAAACTTAATCTGAATAAGTTTACTACGCAATTAAAAAGACAATTAAAAAATTATGTTTAATATTTGACTAGTCAAAATAGGAGTTGCTTTTATATTATCTTATCTAATAAAGATATAATAATCAATGTGAGAGAGATAGAGAGAGATGAGCTTGTGAAATTACTTTATTAAAGGTTTACGTCCCCTTCCAACACACTTAGTAAATAAGAGACGTCTATTTGTTCCATCACAACAAGGCACTAAATCATTGCAAATACATTTATCCATTCTGTTCCACTCTTATGAATTGAGTTGCCAGCCTCACCCAAGTTGCATCCACCTCACTAACCCCTGATTGAACTATTTCCACAGTCTAATTCTGTTTATTATTAAAAATATAAAATATTTGTTCATTTTTCCTTAGCTAACTCCAGTCCTATTATGTGAAAATAGTTTGTAAATGGCACTTATTGCTGGTCCACTGACAAAATTTTACTGTAAATGCTTTCTCATTTGTAAGTCAGTTTAGATAAATGTTTCTGCTAAACAAATAAATGTAAATATTAATCATATAAAGACAATACAGATATGTACATGTTAACATTTGCTCATTGTTCAACTAGTTATTATTAGTTGATTGATAGAAAAATTACCCAAGTCTCCCTAATTATATATAGTCACACAGTAATTACAAGCCCCATCTGCCAATTGTTTATTTCTGTATTAGCATCAACAGTAGCTTTTATGTCTAAAGTTCTCTTGTAACATAAAGCAGGGCATGGGTTACAGAGCTACGTGTGTGAATATTTCTGTTCTTTACCTTTGATTATGCATTGCATGAGCACATAGTAAGACGGGAGGGAGCTAGAGGTGAACTCATGGAAAAAGCAGCTGTAAATCATTAAGCATTATTTTAAAATCCTTAGACCTGGTCTTATACTTAAGTATTGAATAGCTTGTGGTTTGGTTGAACACCACTTGTTATCTTGTCTAAGCTGGAATTTGAATTGTTGGTAAGCTTTGGTAACCTCAGCTCTTTACTTCAATAAAGGGAAGACTTGGATTGTGCTGCAAAAAGAGAATAAAAACATCAATAACGTTATTGATCCTGAACTTTACTAATGATTCCAGTTTGTAAACACTTTTTTAAAAGTTTAAATGCTTTCAATTTTATAAACTAGATTTATAATAATTTATAATAATTTTATTACTCTGATAATTACTCTCCATCTCTGAGTGAGGTGAACTCCTGCTCCGGACTTTAGATCAATGACACGCGCAGTGCTCCCCTGCTGCAGGTGTATATAAGACACCTGTTTCTCCTCTACAGGTAGATCCACTGGATTCAGGATTAACACCAGACACTGACAAGAGAGGTAGGAAATCTGTCTTAGGTGATATTAATTTGCCATTTATTTGCAATAATACAATACATTTTCGATTCCATATATTTTCTATAATAATTTCTATTGTTTTCCTTGTCTATTCTAAAGTCTATTTATTTACATAAATAGACTTTAGACATGAATATAACTGCTATTTCTCTTCAGTGATGTGTAGTGATATGTGTAGCCTATTTTACATAGATACAAAGATTATGGGTTATAATTAATAATAAAAATAAAAACTTTAGCTATTTTAATCCTTTACAGTGAAGCTTAAGTAGAGACGTTCTGAGTTCTGAGTGCCTGGGAGTGAAGAGGTTTATATCTTGGATAAAAACAGTTCATAATCTTGCATGAGAAATTGAGGAATATTTAGTTTAAAGGGTTTCCTGACAGATCAATAGAAATGTAAAGTCGGCAACACCAGTGCTCCAAAAGTATCAAGAATTTATTTTAAAAGCTTTCGCATAGTGTGTTCCGTTTCGAGCTCGCAGGCGCATCTTTTTTTTTCCTTTTTCTTGACATCATTTTTTGAAAGAAAGAAACAAATAAAGAAAGAAAGAAGCCTTATGGAACTTTTAATAGACATTTTAAATGTGTTTTTGAAGGAATGAAAGGGATAATAAATGTCGTTTTATACTTAATACACATACTTCTAATTACCTTTTGTGTTGTTTCAACTGCTCTGCTAAAGTGTTAGCACAAAAATGACCAATTACAACAATTACAAAAAAGACAAATAATTCAGTGAAAGTGATAGATTTAGTCTTTTGTGTGTTTTTACAATTTAAGGTAATGGCCCCTTTGTGTGACAAGGGAACCTATCCCTCCACCCCGCAGCCGGAACTCGGTACGTGTCCCATAAAATCCACGTCCACGCACTTCCTTCTTTCCGCTTTTCTTTGTCACTCAGACCTGGCTTTACTTTCACAGGCGCCAAAGATGACGAATCTGAAGTGTCCTCTCACTCCACCATCTCTGTGGCTGAAGAAAAACCAGAAGCAGAGGAGGTGGACCCGTGGGATCTGCCTGAGCTCCAAGATAGCGGGGTGAAGTGGTCAGGTAAGAGAAGAACGGAACGTGCACACCCGCAGACAAATAGCGAACCGAACACGCGTGTCAGACTGTGATGTTTTCCTGCAGAATTGGACACGAGAGGAAAAGTGCTTCGGGTTCTGACGTCTGTAGTGAAGTTCATTATTCTGCTTGGTCTCCTCTACGTATTCGTCTGTTCTCTGGACGTCCTGAGCTCTGCTTTTCAACTGGTAGGAGGTAACGATACATTTTCCCGCATCTTGTTTTTTTTCTTTTGTTGTAGCCTATTTCTTTTTCGGGTCTTTGTTTTGTTTTATTTATTTGTTTGTTTTATATATTTACCTCATCTTTAAAACCGCTGAACTATACTATTTTACTTGTACAATGTTGTACTTTAAGTTATAGGCAGTGGTCGTGTATCAAAGTCCCTTACAGAAAAGTCTCCGCACTCGGCGGACATATTTGTGGCGACTCTGGGCGGCTATTTCAATTATATAAGTCATCTTCTTAACAATCGCAGGCTAAGGTTTCAATAAAACAACAAATATCCAACCAACAATTAAACCTGACATCAACTGTACCACAAATTTAGTTTCTTAAGGTCAAATTGCTGTCAAAACACTTTTCCAAGTTGCTTATGCGCAAAGAGAATGGGAACGTGACGTAAGCAACGCAATGCATCTTGGAAATATACGGCACGGGACCTCCGGTGGGCGCTATGTGGCTTATAGACGTCGAGTTCTGCAGGCTTAAAGCACGTTTAAATTGTAACCTATTGTAATATAACTGTCGTAACTGCAGTGATGATCGGTGTGAAATACGTACCTTCATAAGAAGGCTTTTTACCACTTTCATGCTTGGAAATAACTCTCCGAGTTAACAACTGTCACGAGTATCAGCATTAAGACAGAAAAGCATAACCTTCTTAACATAACAATCTTATGCTATACATGCATGTTTGTTCATGGCAAATTGATGTGTATGCACAAAATACATCATACTTTGAAATGTACCAGTGCTTTGCCTTTGCCTTTAGTGTTGAAAACTAAATTAATCTACTCTTCCTACCAAGTTAACAGAGTATTATATTGTAGCGGTATCAAACCATTCCAAATGATACAGAACGCAGCACCAAGACTTGTTTTTCAGCAACCCAAAAAAGCATGACTCTCTATTGGCTACTTGTGGCTGCCTGCATTAAATTCAAATCCTTAATTTTGGCATTTAATACCATCACAAACTTGTGGAATAATCTCCCTAACACAATCTGATCTGCCACATCCCTCACCTCTTTTAAGAAACATTTAAAAACACACCTCTTCCACGAACACTTGACATCTTGACCACTCTCAACCCCCCCCCCAAAAAAACCCCACTAACCCTCTTCTCTCCCTACAGGTAGTATCTAGCACTGTAAAACACTGTAAACTTACAATAGCACTTCATTGTATTATTGTTACCTTCTTATAATGTATCGCTATATTGTCTCCAAATATATGTAAGTTGCTTTGGATAAAAGCGTCAGCTTAATGCCTAAATGTAAATGTAGTGTCCTGTGCCGTATACAAAATAATAATAAAACAAGGAAATAATATGAATAATTAGTAAATATAACTAAAACTGTACAATCTAAAAATGCAAGGTGTTAATAATAATAAATATCAAAATAAGATGTGCAAGTGTGTTAAATGAGAATAAATATCAAAATAAGATGTGCAAGTGTGGTAAATGAGTCTGTCAGTGAGCAACAGTGGCATGGAACTAAAATACGACTGTAGTTATTTTTAGGTGGCAGTTTGGTAGGAGGTTGTGTCTGTAGTCATCATCAGGTGGTAGAGGGATTGGCATCTCGATGAATTAGGGCGAGCTTTAGGCCGGAATCGTGGCTGGGACTGCTTGCCTAAGATGTCCTCTGGAACCATAGCTGTCACAGTCATCTGAGATCGTCCGATGAGACTGGCATAGGCTATGGTTACCATAGACTATGCCATAGGTATCCTGAGATACAAACAGATCCTGAGGTAGAAACAGAAACGGGTGTAAAAGTGCCAACCCAGCTAACACAGTAACATTGTGGACCATATTCGTTCCAGCAAGGCAGCTGCATACCTAAATAACGTTCCTGTGATGTAACTTTTCATATTTGTCTTGACTATGTAACATTAAACCTTGTTGGAACATGACATTACGTCCTAAGAACGCACCTGGATCGGACCACATTCGTCTTAAAGACGTACCAAATAATGTTTAAAGGATTTAAAGCAGATATTTATTGACGGATAAAAAAAGTGATCTTTAAAGGGTAATGAAGACACCTCCACTTAGTTCTGTTCAGCTTCAGAATTTAAAAAAAAAATTAAAAGGGTGTGACCATCTGCAGGAAGGGAAGGGGAGGGGTGAACATCTGCAATATATAATGACTTTTCTACCTGACTCCTGTTGGGAGCGTGCTGTAGTTGCCCAGAACAGAACCATACCTCCAACACCAAAGAGAATATTTTACACATGTACACGTTTTGAAAGTTGCTGCCCCATCTCTGTTTGGTTTGTCAGTCCTGAGGCCTCTCACCTGAGGACTTTGTTTAACAACGTGCTTGTTGCTGAGGCTCATTTGTGTTTAGGCTTATTCATTTTTGACAACATTGCTAGTGTGGGAGTTTAGTTATACTTCATGACATATACGAGTTACCAACAGGCTCGTTGCATGTATCATTCTGGCTTCGCTATATAACTTAGGATTGTTTAATGTTATTAAGTGCAGTACAGTTTTCTGGTCAATTATGTGTTTTTATGCTTCTTTAGGGATGTGTTAATTAATTGGTTGGGGGTAATGGTTTTGTTTTGTGAGTTTTCTGAGCTTTCCTGTATCTCAGTGGTTGGAGCATGGTGCTAGCAATGCCAAGGTCATAGGTTCAATCCCACGGATTGCACATACTCAGAAACAAATGTAAAGTATAATGTAAAGTTGCTTTGGGTAAAAGTGTCTGCTTAATACATAAATGGTGAATAATTTTGTTGCCATTCCGTTTTGTCCATGCAAGGCTGCAAGGACAGGCAAAGAGTTTTACCCAGAACAGTTTCATTCCACCAACCATAAATTGTGATATTGTTTAGTAATGATATTGTTTAAATATTTGACGATCATGGTCCTGACAGAAATAGGCAGGCGGAAAACTTTGATGCCTACGTTTATTTGGCACCTACGGAATTGCAGAGCTGTATGATGAAAATGCAATTTCGACGAGTAAAACTGGGAACATTTTAAGCAAATACAGCATGCCATACACTTGGACCCAGAAACCTAGGAAGACTCAACAAGCGGATAGACGTCGGTTTATGTTTCTGCCTGTGGGTGCTTGTCCTTGTGAGGAAAAAATTGCTTTTCATTGGAAAAAATGTGTGCTTGTGCAATCAAATTCCGCCTCCAAACATCTTTAATACGGACTAAGCCTAAGCAAAATAAAAAAAAAACATAACATCAATTAAACCATTATTTTTTGTGTTTAAATGTTTAATTTTAGTATTATACTTGAAAATTTAAGTTCTTAATATCTTTCATTTACAGCTATAAACACACATTCTATGTTTATGACTACTTTGATGATGATTAGATTTTAAGACTTCATATTAAGTCACATTATAGAATCATACTACTGTAACATATTGTAGAATATAGAATTATTAGTATATCAAATAGATAATAACTGGAATATATTTTGTAGGTTAAAGGTGCACGCCAAACAGTGTGCTGGTTTAACGCTTAAAGAGTCTATTTTTAATAGACTCATCTCTAAAAAGAAATAGATGTAGCTTGGTGTTTCTGTTACTCTACACAGGAAAGGTAGCTGGTGATATCTTTCAAGACAATGCAGTGCTGTCTAACCCCCTGGCTGGACTGGTCATTGGAGTTCTGGTCACCGTTGTGGTTCAGAGCTCAAGCACCTCCTCCTCTATTGTTGTCAGCATGGTCTCATCTGGACGTAAGTTTCTCTTTTTTTAAATGCTTATAAAGATATCTTTATTCTTATAATAAGCACTTTGACAATTTAACAAGGCTAAACAAAAACACAAAATACCAAAAATAAATATACAACCACTGTAAAAATGAAAAATGCACAAAAAAAAGAAAAAAAGTTACCTATGCTGAGGATAACCATACGTAGTAACACTGATCCCATCAAAAACAACATAAGAGAATATACAACCAAATATTTGTATGAATTTAAACTCATAAACTTTAGATCACATCATAAAAAATAAAGAAAATGAGCATTAAGATATTTTTATATTTTTAATAATTTTAGTCTTGGAGGTAAAGTCTGCAGTGCCAATCATCATGGGCGCTAATATCGGCACGTCTGTGACAAACACCATCGTAGCTGTAATGCAAGCAGGAGATCGCAATGAATTCCGCAGGTAAAGTCAATTAAATAGTGATAAGGGAATACATATTTTACGTATTATGTACTGTTAATGTATTAGAATGTGATTTCCACAGCAACAGTGTAAGTGGTTATTTGCTTTATCAAATATTTTAACATATTAAGAAAATGTGCTGTTAATGTGGTGGAACTCTACTGACACTATCTATCTAATCCAAGATATACATTATATGTTGTTTTAAACAGCATAGTCACAGGACTTAATGTGTGTTAATATGACAACTAATCTGTTAAAAATAAGTTTAAGGCAAAAGTGTGTCTTTTATTTGCTTACATGTTTTTACTTGCCTTTCAACACAGTGTGTCAATTTGTCTGTCAGGGCATTTGCTGGTGCCACTGTCCATGACTTCTTTAACTGGCTCTCTGTGCTGGTGCTGTTGCCTCTTGAGGTGGCCTCGGGATTCCTTTACAAACTCACCAAACTTATCATCGACTCGTTTCACATCCAGACTGGTGCAGATGCTCCAGATCTGCTGAAGGTCATCACTGAACCTCTCACCAAGAATATCATTGAGGTGAGTTGAACATCAGCAGCTGAAATACAAAAATACCTTACAGGTAATTTAATGTTAACACCTTTTATGCAGCTGGACAGCTCTGTGATCAGTGGCATCGCTACTGGTGATCCTGCCGCCCGAAACAAAAGTCTGATAAAGATCTGGTGTAAAACAGAGAAAGTTATGGTGAGAAATGTGAAAATGTTTTAATGAATGTATAACTCCCTCATTGTCTCATCAGTCATGTGGTGGATATAAAGGTACAAGAGGCTGTGGTTTATCGTAAATAATTTGAATGAAGGGCATTGTTAGGCAAGACACAAAGCCTTAAAGACCTTCTTGCTTTTATAAAATGGCTACCACACAATACAAATATTGAAACCTAAAAATATTTATTTATGAAACTTTTTACACGTTTTAATCTAAAAGCCTTTCTTCCGCTGGAAAAATAGTCCCTGATCGACTGTGATATATATTCATGTTGCTAATCATGTTTGGTAAGGGTGCTGCACAGTGACGCACAGAATCGTTAGATGAAGCGGTCATATCTGTGCTTTATCATGAATAAAACACAGCTATTGACCAATCTGAATCAAGGACTGGAACTAATCTTTTTATAAATATAGACAATTATTTAAACTGAATTTCTGTTACGTCTTGTTTCATTGATAACATTAGCTTTATAGCTTTGTTTAGAAACTATGGAACACTTTTGTTTAAGTATGCATCCTAACAATATAAAAACTTTAATGTTCTACATTTGTTATACAAATAACATTTCTTATGTGAGGAGAGAGACTTGAATATAGCATAAGCAAGTAAACTAACAGAGTACAAAAAAGTTTGATAAAATAGCTATTATATAGATATATGTGGTATTTCTTGCTATAAACTGTTTTGGTTAGAAATAAACAAAAATCTGTTTTTAGCAGTTTTTTGTACAACTTATAATAATGTGTTTGTGGACATTTAGGAACGATTTCATGGAAAATGACATGGCATTAGATGTAATTTTACCTAAACCAATGTATAGATAAGTATGTGACTTGCAAATGTATGGTGTCGACAGAGATGGTGATGTAGAGACAAACATTACAGATTTCAGCAGTTCCTAATTTTATTTGGAGCATTTCCTCTTTTCCTCTTATCACTGTCTTGGTTGGATTCTTGGGAAGGTATATTTAGAGCATTATATTATTTCTGTTTCACGAGGTGTGTGTCCGACAATGTATTTTTCATCTATTGCAGAACCTTGTGAATATTACAGTCCCTGGAATTGCAAACTGTACCCCTGATGCCCTGTGCTGGGTGGAGAACAACCAGACCTGGACTCAACAGAACCAGACAGAAACTATTAACTTAGCAAAGTGTGAGTGCCTCAGCTTTGTTTTATTTGGCTCTTGCAGGAACCAAGAAAGGAATTTCCTGGTTCAACTGAAGCTGAAGCTTGTTACTAATCCATTTCCCCCTTCTTTCTTACATGGTTCACTTATTTAAACTGTAAGCTATCAACTATGCTTCACTCCAAGAACAATAGCTTCATTGAATGACCCCCCCACACTTCCTCCTTGTATTCAATGGGGCTTTTCTTCAATACAGCCTTGGGCATCTGAGCCTTTGCACCTGAACAAAGAGCCTCAGCCATTCTGAGAAGAAAGCTTTTGCTATAGGTATAAATTTGGTTAATTAAAATTAATGAGGATTTCAACTCTGGGGAGCTTAGACCCAATGTTGAAATTCCATTCTTGCTTTATTAGATTTGTCAGAGTAGTTTATCATTCCTAACTCCATCAGCTGTGAAAGAGTATCTGGTCTTTAGAAAGCACCATGCATCCTGGACTGTTAAAAGACTACCAGTTGCAGTTATGCTTGATATGTTAACTGACCCGCTTACTGCCTCAACGTAAAATTAGGTTTTTGCTGAATTTTGGAACATGATAGGTTGGTTTACCATCTCTGGTTAACCATCCTGAACTAGAACCATGTTCCAAAACATAGGTACCAGTTGGTTTTACTGAATTTCTGAGCTGGGATGTTGCAAATAATGTCAAAAAAAGTAATCTAGCATTCCAAGGAATTTTATTATTTTGATTTTTATCAATTCATGTCAGAGTCTGACCATACTAAACTACTGTCTGCAGTAGGGGTTCTCAAACTTTTTTCCACTCAGGACCTACCTAACCTAGCACGACCTATCAAAAGAAAATACCTTTATTCTTGTTTAGTAGAGTTTAGTTTTTATTTTTCCTGTCATTGTATAAATAAAGTATATAGTTAATTGCAATACCAATACCCCACAACAAGATGTTGAATGTTCCCTTATTTGTATGTCACTTTGGATTAAAAACATGGCTAATGCTAAAGATTTGTAAATTTTGCATTTCTGTAAATTTTGGTTTACTGAGCTAGGCCTGTAATTTTCTTCGTCCTTAGGTACTCATATGTTTGTGCACGCTAATCTACCAGACCTAGCCGTGGGTTTGATTTTGTTGGCTCTGTCATTGTTGGCTCTGTGTACCTGTCTCATTCTGATCGTCAAACTGCTGAATTCCATGCTGAAGGGTCAGGTGGCTGTTGTTATCAAAAAGGTGCTGAACACAGGTGAGTAGACATGAGACACAATCAATACTCATTTTATGATACATTAACTTTGAATATGTATTACAAAAAAGGTGTCTTCGCTTTACACGTTCAAAGTATATGCTTATCAGTGTTGTACTATTCAAGAAAATGGAAAAGGCCTTATTTAGCCAATATTTATGTAACAATTCCTGGCCCTACCCAGATTTCTTGCTTATCACATTCCTGTGATGTTTGGCCTACTGTAAGATTGTATCCTGTCATATGATAGTCAGCGCAGGTGACACAGTCCTGCTGTCTGATGAGCTGAACAGGAACATTATCCCAGTCTGAGTGTTTCTGAGTGACACAGGAGTATTTGCGTTTTCACATACTGTTGGTATCAGAGTACTCAGATACATGTTTACCCTTTATATAGCTGTAAATATTTTACTACATTGATTGGTTGGTCAACTGCTCATAGTTTGTGGGAAATCTATATGCATGCATTACTTTATACTAAGTTCAGTAAAATTGACTAGTTGTCCAAGTTTCACAGTTTTTAAGCGTCTCATATCCAGTATGTAATCATTTATTTAAATTATTTTTCCCCTGGAAGAAAAGTAAATGATTACTATTCAATTGAAAGTAATTTAATTACAAAAATGTGTTATAAGATAGTAATTTAATCATGCTAGTTAATCTTGATAGATTTAAAAATGTAAAGATTTAAGAGTTTTATTTGTACTGTTTTTGTGTTTAAGGTTGAGACAGCTTTTAAGAAGTATTTATGCAATGTTATGCATGTATTATGTATGTATGTAATATATTAGTAATGAGTAATGCAATTGCTTTTTATACAGTGGTTTGTATTTAATTTCTTTTTTAACTCCGTATACAATTACAAACAATACTGGTTGTAACATAGGAGTTGCATAAATGGCATAAGTGTATTTGATTGTATTTATGAGCCATGATTACTGTAATGATGTTTGGTAATATTATTGCATTTTATTTGTGTCACACTTGTATTTACACTGATAATGTTCATGCCCTTTCTAATATGATTGTAACTGAACAGATTTCCCCTTTCCCTTTGGATGGTTGACGGGATACCTCGCCATAATTGTTGGAGCTGGAATGACCTTTATTGTTCAGAGCAGCTCTGTCTTTACCTCTGCCATTACTCCACTAGTTGGTTAGTGCAGAAACCCTCTACTTTTCAACATATTCATGCAACAATATATATTTGGTCATAATTTTTTGACGGCACACAAAATGCAACACTGTTTTTTTACACCAACTAGAGCAACTATAACTATGTAACTATAGGTCATAATAAGCTACTTGCACAAACAGTTCAAGGGCTTCAAACCTGTTCTTAACATTCTTGAATTTGATGTTGCTTTTGTCCTCTATCTTTAGGTATTGGTGTTATTAGCATTGAAAGGGCTTATCCACTTACACTAGGCTCCAATATTGGCACAACAACCACTGCCATTCTAGCTGCTATGGCCAGTCCAGGAGAGACACTGGCAAACTCTCTACAGGTCTGGTTTTTTAATGAGCTCATATTTTGTAGTTCTGTTGTAATAACCTCATGTTTATAACAATATGAGAATAATTAAAAGAATTGTCTATTAATTAAGAATTGAATATTTGGATCAATGTTTGTGTCATATCTCTTTTTTTTCCAGATTTCTTTATGCCATTTCATTTTTAATATCTGTGGTATTTTACTATGGTACCCCATTCCCTTCACCCGCATCCCTATCCGATTGGCCAAAGCTCTGGGGAACCGCACAGCCAAGTATCGCTGGTTTGCCGCCTTGTACCTCTTCATGTGCTTCTTTCTCATCCCACTGTCAGTCCTCGGGCTCTCCATTGCGGGATGGCAAGTCCTGGTGGGTGTTGGGGTGCCTGTGGTAGTCCTAGTGGTCTTTGTGGTGGTGGTAAACATCATGCAGAGCCGCTGCCTGCGTTTCCTACCCTCATTCCTCCGCAGCTGGGACTTCTTGCCCAAACCGCTGCATTCTCTCAAACCCTGGGACAGACAGGTGACCCTGGCATTGACTTTTTGCAGAACCCGCTGCTGCTGCTGCTGCAAGTGTTGCAAAGAAAAAGAAAGGAATGAGATAAAAGGGGACAAAAGTTTAGAGGTGTATGACAATCCAGCACTCACTGTAGAAGATGAGGAAAAAACGTTAGCAACAAATTTGTAATGTTTAATAGACAATTGTCATTAATGCAGTGTGTTAAAATGATGTAAAACATTCTAATAACATGCTTTGAGAAAACTCCACTTTACAATGCAGGCTGGCTAGAGCACAACAATTACTACCTTTAAAATGAGTCACGCAATATGTGATTTTGAAGCACAGAAGACATTTAACATGCTCTAACATGCAAATCTAAAAATCTCACTAGGAAATTTGTACTTTTTACAGTATATTACAATGTTTATATGAGAAAAGCCAAAGATTTTGTAAAATTGAATGTAAATGTAATTCGTAATATTTGTTTTGACAAAGATGTTTCATTTAGTCAGAAACTGATGATTATGGTAATTGCAATATGACAAGAGTGCAGCATACATGTGAATACTCTGCTGTTATCTACTGTTTCAGTGAAACTTGTGTTGGCACTTTTAGGAGCGGTTTCCTGGACAGGTCTTACATTATGTCAGGACTAAGCCTTAGTTAAATTAGGATATTTAAGTGGTTTTTGCAAAGAAGCCTTACAAAAAGCATTACTGGTTTGCATTTAAAAAAAAAAAAACAATAGCACTGACATATTTTAGATATGTTAGTGCAAGCAGTTTTTAGTTAAGACTGCTCAAAAATGCAGTTAGTCTGGTACTAGTCTTAAACCCTGTCTAGGAAACCGCCCCTTAGACTATAAAATTATGTTTGCCGCCAAGAAAACCCATGAAAAATGTAGCCCCTTAACTGAAATGTTATATGAAGTATATGGAACTATTTAAAGAATGTATTGTATATGGTTTTAGGTATTTGTGAACAAAATTTGACACTTTTCAAAGGTTTGGTTATATGTAATGCATTTTTTTTTAATTATGCTTTTTGAAAGTTGTAGGATGTTGTAGAAAGTTGTGAAAAACATTTTTTTTATGTTAATTATATCTAAGATCCTAAAATTGTTTAAATACATTAAGAGTACAGAGCTATAAAATTAACATATATTGTAGGTACTGTAAATAATCTGGATTTTAGTAAATTTGTTGAAAATATTTTAAAATCATTGTGAAATCTGAAAAGTGATTTTTTTTTGGCAAATCTATGCTCAGTTTGTTAAGATCCCCTCTGAAACTAATGGGGACATTTATTAGATTCCTGATGGCTTGTGACCCTGTATGTGAAAACCAGGCTAAATTCTAAAAATCTAATTCTGGGATAACAAGCATCAAAGTTTGATTTCACCTATTAATTTCACTATGATTTAAATCTTTAACAAAATCTTGCTCGGTTAATATTTAAGATATTAAGGGTATATTTTCACAGAATGTTCTAAACATTATTTACTGTGATATTATGTAAAAATAAAAACAATAAATCACAAAAAAAGACTTCAGCTAGGTTTTCACAAATAATTTTCATCTCAGGATCCCAGCTGTCTTTTTTCTTAAGAATTTTCCCAATAACCCAGCTAGGTATTTGAACATTTACATTTATTCATTTAGCAGACGCTTTTATCCAGAGCGACCAGTGGCACACTGGGAGCAATTGGAGGTAAGGTGTCTTGCCTCAAGGGTACCTCAGTTGTTTCTTGCTGGTACTGTGAATCGAACCAGCGAATTGAACGAGTCCAACTCTCTAACCACTAGGCTACAACTGCCCCCTTTGAACACATCTACATACAACAGCAGACTAAAAAGATTTTAAAGAGAAATAAAAGCTCAGTTTTTAAAATTAGCAACTACTCATTTCCCATGGCCTCATGGGATAAATAAATTGAAAATCTAGGTAAGTACAGTAAAATATAAAATACTAATACTAAATTTGAATATTTTTTGAATGCTAAGGTTTTGACATTGCATTCTGACATTGTTCAATTCATTGCAAACTGATTTTTACATACTATATAGTAGGCATATTCAAAAATGGGCCTTAAGACCATAAGCAATAACCTTGGAAAAGCAGCAGAACTTAAAAAAGTCTTGAACTTTTGACATTGTTTTGTCAAGATTAGAGATTTATGGTTCTATTGCACAGTAAGTGAAATATCTGTCTACAAGAATCCTTTTGTGTGTTTTTGGTTCTGTTTTTGTATTTTTGAAAAACTTCAAAGACCTAATTTCTGGAAACATTATCATCTCTTTATCAGAAAAAAAGGTGTTAACAGGATTAGTGATAACAGACAAGATATCTTTTATTATTGTATAATATTGCATTTTTATTGTATATTTATGAAGCTTTAATAAAAAAAAAGTCATACATTGAATTAAATAGAACGCCAGGAAAAACTACAGCATTGCCACCTCTAATTATATTGTATATTATATTTGATTATGGCAGAAAACAGTTGGGCAAATGACCCTGGAGCATGCTGATATGCCTATTACTTTTTAACTTTTTACAGCAATTTAAATAGCTATAAGCGATAAATGTTTGGTGTCATCTTTAGACCATGGTCATCAGGTCTTTGGTCAAAGGCTTTCTGAAGAACAAAGGTCCTTTCATTTTTCAGTGCTTTTATTGACATATTTACATGTACATCTACTGACAGAAAACATGTTTACCTCACTTTTCATTATACCTAGTATAATGAAAATGGGTTTGGGTTGCAGCCCAGACCTTTCTGCAAAACAAAATGGCGGCCTGACTGTCTGCATTGTTTAGTATATTAACACTTTACACATCTATCTTCAAAAAACAATGTAGTCTCCCACAAAGGTAATAAATCCTTTTATCAGAGTCATTTAGAGTGGAGTCCAGACCCAGTTTAAGTGTTTTGTGTGCACTGTTACTGCTAACTAGAAGTCTGGTAAAGAAAAAAGAAAAAGAGTTTAGTGTTTGTAGTGATATTTCTTTTATATTGTAAATGAGAGTCAAGTTGTATCAAGTTGTTACTCCCTGAATCGTAATTGAGAGACATTAAAGAAGTAAAGATTTAGAGCTCTGTTTAACACAATAGTTTTATTGTGTTTATGCATGTAATTTTCTATGGCGCTCAATGGTACTTTATCTGAAAAGTCTGAGAACCACTGGGTTAATAACTGGAAGAATATCATGCAACATAAAATATATTCATGAGTAAAACTTTGATTCCTATCATCTCTGTTTTCTAGTTTTTAGTGAAAGTGTTATATTGAGTTTTAATGTCACATGCATGATGTTTGGATTCTACAGTATGCCTATAACCTCATATTATAGACATACTGTAGAATCCAAATCTGGTTCCAGTTCTTTTAAGAAAACAGACCCATTTCTGTAGAGGAACCGGTTATCGGTTCCCAACCCTAGTCATGAGTCTGGGTTGTCCCGAGGCCTTTTTCCACTTTGGAAAGTTTTTTGGTCACTTGCCACTAGTTGCTCGCTCAGGTACTGCTGACATCGGCTTTAGAGTTTTATACTTTATTAATATTAAGTTGTCTTTACATAGATGAGTCCGAAGTGCTGTGTGCTCTGTGATTCTTTTATACTGTAGCGTGGGTGATGAGTGAACAATGAACAGGTGTCCATGATCAGTATTTGGGAGACTGTGAGTGTTGATTGGTGGATAAGCCTGGTCTTTCCGTGACAGAACCCTTCTCTCCACGGCCTGGTCCTGAAGGCCGAAAACCCCAACGTTGTGGTGGGCGGCTCTGGCCGCAGGAAGCTAGTTCTTGGGAATGAGAGGTGTGGAATTCGGTCAGCAGATTGGGGTTGAGTATGTCATCTCGGAAAACCCAGTATAGAGACCCTTTCTTTAGGTTTATACCCTTTCCAATCCACCAGGTACTCAAGTCTACCACCACGATGATGAGATCTCACGATCTCCTGTAGAGCGTAGGTTGTTCCTAGTGGTTAGAGAGTTGGACTAGCAACCATATAGTTGCTGGTTCGATTCCCAGTACCAGCAGGAAACAACTGAGGTGCCCTTGAGCAAGACACCTCACCCCTAATCGCTCCCAGTGTGCCACTGGTAACTTGTAAGTCGCTTTGGATAAAAGCGTCGGCTAAGTGAATAAATGTAAATGTAAATGTAAATGTTGTTCCATCTTCTATCACCACCAGGAGAGAGGGCTTATCTGCCAGACCAGACTCTGTGGAAACAGAAGATACAGGTGAGTGAGTTAAAGAAGAGACACATGGAAGGTAGGGTGAATTCTGTATTGAGGTGGTAGTCTTTACTCATGGGTGACAGGGTTTATCTGGCAGGTGATCGGGATGGGACCAATGTATCTGGGACTCAGCTTTTTGCAGGGGAGCCTCAGACAGATGTCTCTGGTGGATAACCACACCTTTTGGCCAGGCTGGAACGCAGGAGTTGATGTATGGCAGGCATCTGGGTTAAGTTGTTGGCGTCTCACTGCTCGTTGTAGGTGTTGGTGGGCTGAGTCCCAGACCCTCTCGCTCTCCCGGAACCAGTGACCGGTGGCACCTCTGATGGTTCTCCCTTCCAGGGGAAGAAGGGCTGTTGATCTGATAGCCCAGGAACTGAATTGATGACTGATGGAAAGTGCACTTTTCAGCTTTCAGATACAGGGGGTGCTCGCGGAGCCGTTGAATGACCTCAAGAAACGTGCAGGCGATGTTCAGCCTTGTTCCTGGAGTAAATTAGGATGTCATCGATGTAGACAAGCTGGCGGAACTCCCGGAACACCTCATTCATATACTCTTGGGATACGGAGGGGTCGTTAACCAATCCATATGGCATGACTAAGTATTCCTAGTGACCAGTAGGTGTAACAAAGGCTGTCTTCCACTCGTCCCCCTCACGTATTCGAATAAGGTTATAGGGACTTCTGAGGACCAGCTTGGTGAATACTCAGGCTCTGTGAAGCTGTTCAAGTGCTGACGGGATGAGGGGAAGAGCATAGCTGTTTTTGATGGTTATCTTATTCAATGATCTGTAGTCAATACAAGGCTGCAAGACTCCGTCCTTCTTGGCCACAAAGAAAAAGGAAGCAGGAAGGGGAAGTGGATGGTCGAATGTAGCCTTGGTGAAGAGCCTCCTCAATGCAACCTTAAACTCGATGAGTGACTTAAATAGACTGCTGAATAAAATGCTCCAGCCCTATGCTATCATCGAAAGTGGATAGATGCAATCACAGAGAGGCCTGTAATCCTTGGAGGCTGCAAGGGTTTGTAATCATAGAGCATAATCTTGAACTGAACTTGTACCTTGCTTTAAGTGATATAGTTGCTCACCCACTGATGTATCTGCAACGGGTCGTCCGAACACCTCAGCCATTGCACTTAAACGGCGCACCCGTAGCGTCAGTGATAGCGTCAGCCCTCATGTGAAGCCCTCCTCGGGTGAAGACCTATGAGTGTAAAGACCATCGACTCTACCTGTGCGACTCCACCGGGCAAGGACACCGGCAAAGCACTTAAGTATCACGTTTTAATTTAAGTAATAATTTTAAACATGACTTTCTATTTGATGCATCCCTCTTCGTAACCTCTATGCACTCTCAGCCTATCCCTGTAATCCACCATAGACACGCCTACAAACACTCATCATACCGCACACACTCTGACCTACACCCCATTCACACCACCCCCTCTGTCTCTCTCTGTGGGCCTCTGGAACTGCCAGTCAGCTGTAAACAAGGCTGAGTTCATCCCTGCCTTTGCTACACAGTCAGACATTCACATCCTCGGTCTCACTGAGACAAGGATCCGTCCAGAGGACTCCGCCACTCCCGCTGCACTCTCTTGCAACTATGCTTTCTCCCACTCCCCTTGTCAATCCGGCAGGGGTGGTGGCACAGGTTTACTCTTTCCCATCACATGGAAATATACATGCCTTCCAGGATTATGCACAAACACTTCCTTTGAATACCATGCGGTTACAGTTTCATTTCCTTCTTTGATTCACATCATTGTAGTTTACCGCCCACCAGGGCCACTTCACAACTTCACTGATGAACTTGATGTGCTTCTCTCCTCATTTCCTGAGGACGGCAGCCCACTCATGGTCTTTGGTGACTTTAATATTCACCTGGAGAAATCCTCTGCCTTTTTATACCTCTCTCCTCATTCCCTCCTTACCACCACCGCTACTCATAAATCAGGAAACCAACTGGACCTCATCTTCACACGCAACTGCATCACCTCAAATCCTACTGTCCATCTCAGCTCTAAGAACACAGCCACACCCACATCTGTTTCATTCAGGCGCAACCTCCGCTCCCTTTCCCCCAGCACACTTTCTGCTGAGATATCATCCTCTCTCCCTTCCAACTTCTCATCCCTGGATACCAATACAGCCACGGACACCCTATGTTCAACACTAACATCCTGTCTAGATAACCTCTGCCCTGTATCCTCCAGACCAGCTCGTGCCTCCCCTCCCTGCCCTTGGCTTTCGGACGTCCTTAGGGATCATCGGACCAAACTCAGGGCTGCTGAAAGGAAATGGCATAAGACGAAACACCCACCCGACCTCTGTGAGTACCAGTCACTACTTTCATCCTTCTCCGCTGCTGTCCACACAGCAAAGACATCTTACTACATCACAAAGATCAGTCACACATCAGATTCTAAAAAACTTTTCAAAACCTTTAGCCCTCCTCTCTCCACCTACCGCCCCCACCTGCCTCGTCAGTATTAGCTGATGATTTTGCTAACTTTTTCATAAACAAAACATCCCTGATCAGCAGCCAGTTCTCAACTCCTGAAACACCAGCACACACACAGGCTTCACCCAGTTCCACTTTTTCCTCTTTTTCCACTTTAAACGATGCTGAAGTTACCAAACTTCTCTCCTGCAACCCCACCACCTGCCCACTCGACCCAATCCCCTCCCATCTGCTCCAATCCATCTCCAGCGCAGTCACTCCATCACTCACACACATTATTAACTCCTCACTCCTCTCTGGCACCTTCCTCACCACCTTTAAGCAGGCCCGGGTCACCCCGCTGCTTAAAAAACCCACTCTCAACCCTTCCCTCACCGATAGCTACAGACCTGTCTCTCTCCTCCCGTTCATCTCTAAGACACTGGAGCGAGCTCTTTTTAATCAGATTTCATCCTACCTCTCCCAGAATGAACTACTGGACAAACGACAGTCCGGTTTCAAGAGCAACCACTCCACAGAGACTGCACTTCTGTCAGTCACTGAGACACTGCGACTGGCAAAAGCCGAGTCTAAATCATCTGTTCTCATTCTGCTGGATCTTTCCGCCGCCTTTGACACGGTCAACCACCAGATCCTACTGACATCCCTCTTATCGCTAGGGATCACAGGTACCCCACTCCGGTGGTTTAAATCCTACCTCTCAGACAGGTCCTTCAGGGTGTCATGGAATGGGGAGCTGTCTAAAGCCCATCCCATGGCCACTGGCGTTCCTCAGGGATCTGTTCTTGCACCACTCCTCTTTTCCATCTACACAACATCCCTGAGTCCCATCATTCAATCACATGGCTTTGATTACCACTGCTATGCTGACGACACCCAGATTTTCTTCTCCTTCCAGCCAGATGACCCCACAATAGCATCACGCATTGCAGCCTGCCTGAATGACATCTCATCTTGGATGACTAAACACCACCTTCAGCTAAACCTTGCCAAAACTGAGCTCCTGCCTCACAGAGGAATGCGTTCAGTCAGGGCTCAACTACTTGAACACCCTCAAGCACAAATCAGCTGCCCCCCTGAAGCCGTTTCAGAAGCTCCTGGGGAATATGGCAGTAACGCTGCTCAGAGCTCAAGTTTATTTTGTATTTTTTAGTATTTAGTTGGTACTGTAATTTATTTATAGCTCAAATATAAAGTGACATTTCTGGTTCTGTAATGTCTGCAGAAGTCATGACTGGCTAATACAAGACAAATCACACAATTCCCTAAGCCTTGTGTCTTAGTATACTGTATCTGTCTTTACTTTAACAGTAAATAGCCTCAGATCACAGACATGGCTTTAATTACTTAAAATCCTTTACCCCTGTAAAGGATCAGACAGACCTCTTCATATACTTCTATTGTCATAATGTTACTTTTAAGTTGTTTGTTCTCTCAAAGACAACTCAGTGCAGGAGAAGAAAAAAAACAAGTGTCAATTCAACTATTTTAAATAGTCACTACATTAGAAAGTGGCACTTATTGTGCCATGGTAATGGCATGATGATGAAAAATGATAACTGAATCAACTGAATCAAGAAAGATAAGCTAGAATGTATTGCATTCAAGGGATATGCTTATGTTCAATAATATAAAAACAGCATACAACAATGCTTCCCGAAGTGGCACGCTGGACCATAGTAGTGTTGCAGGCAATGTGTTTGAGACAGCCTATTAATGATCGCTCTTGTAAGGAAATTGTAAAAGATTTCATTTAAAAATTAGTTAATTCTGAGCATCAAAGATTGATTTTACCTATTAATTTCACTATGATTTAAATCTTTGACATAATCTTACTCGGTCAATATTAAAGATATATATTTTCACAGACATTATTTAGAATGATTTCATGTAGAAAACACTAGATTACAAAAACGACTTTAACTGGGTTTTCACAGGCAGGGTCACATTTTACCTTCACCAGAATAGCATTATGAGAATTTTTGATAGCCCATTAAAAAATAATCTTTTAGTATACTATAGTATTCTGTAGTATAAAACTCTATTAAATTGTTAGAATGTATACTTTAATATCTACTTTTGTTTAATTATAATATTAACTTTTATTCACTAAAGTAAACACTATACTACATACTTTTTTTAAACTAGTGTAACTAGGTTGGAGGGTTGGTATGTTGCTCGTGAGACTGGTTATCTGGGCTCTGGTTTGGGTGTGCTGCACATGGAATGTGTATAAATTCCATTTTTCCATTCATCCCATAAGAAGTAATTCTTTTTTTAGGTCAGTGAGCAGCACACAACGCGTTGGAATGGCGCTCATAGGGAAAAATTGATGCCATCAAAGGATCTAGAAATAGCTAAATAATATGCAGAAATATGCACGTAAAAAGGCTTTTTACACTGCGCTAAACCCCGGGTTATCCTTATTCTAAACCCGCTTTTAACCCTGGGTAAATGAGCATTTCACACTTGTAATTTTCAAAGCAGAGTTATCCCCACATTTTACCCGGAGTTATGAAACCTTGCACTGAAGCAGGGTTAGCACCGCTTTTGCAGGGATAATCCCGCATTGTGGCACCGAAAGTGTGCAGTGTGAAACAAAGCGCGCTGACCAGCTGGATATCGCAAGGATATCACAGTCTTGCAGATATGCACTTTACAATATCAGGAAGATCAGGCCATATCTCAGAGAGCATGCCGTCCAACTGCTAGTTCAATCCCTGGTAATCTCTAGACTGGACTATTGCAATGCTCTTCTGGCTGGTCTTCCTGCACGAGCAATCAAACCACTTCAGATGATACAGAACGCAGCAGTAAGACTTGTTTACCAGGAACCCAAAAGAGCACGTCACACCTCTCTTCATCTCTCTCCATTGGCTACCGGTTGCTGCCCTCATTAAATTCAAATCATTAATGCTGACATTTAAAACCATCACAAACTTTGCACCCTCATACTTTGACTCTCTTCTACACATCTACAACCCATCCAGAACCCTGCGCTCAGCGAACAAACGTCGACTGGTGGTACCCTCACAGAAGGGCACCAAATCTCTCTCTCGTTCTTTCTCCTTCTCTGTTCCCTGCTTGTGGAATAATCTCCCTAACGCAATCCGATCTGCCACATACCTCACCTCTTTTAAGAAACAGCTAAAAACACACCTCTTCCACAAACACCTGACATCATGAAAAAAAACTCTGATCTTTCCTCTACAGGTACCTATCTAGCACTGCAAAACATTGTAAACTTAGGAAAGCACTTCTTCGTACTATTGTTGTCTCTTTTGATGCGTTGCTTCATTGTCTCCTAATATTTGTAAGTCGCTTTGGATAAAAGCGTCAGCTAAATGCCTAAATGTAAATGTAGAATGTTACGACTAGACAGCTAGCAACAGACAACCAATCAAAAACTGACCTTACCTCATCACAAGCTGCGTGCATTCACAGAAACTCCACGCACTATGTAAACAGTCCTTTCAGCTTTTGAGAGAACAATAAAAATAATGTCCAGTTGTGATGGAAAACACGTGAACTGCAGTAAAAAAAAGCTTCTTGTGAGACTTAAAACAGCCAAGAGGGATTGTTTTCATAATGATGCGGAAGTGAGTCATTTAAGGGGCAGCACTCTGTATGTATTGAAACATCATCCAATCATGACTGCTAGCTGCACAAATAAGAACGTTAACCCAGGGTTTAGTAATGTACAGTGTGAAACGTCAGGTTATGGATGCCCAGGGTTATCTCTTAACCCTTGGTAAATTATGAGCAGTGTGAAACATAAAATGGCTGACCCCAGATTCCGTTTGCCTGTGGTTTACAATAACCTGGGGTTAACAGTTTCAAGTTTGAAAAGGCGGAAGTCTCATCATTTTTGCTAATGAGAACCACCACAGTTGTATCGTCTGCAAATTTAATGAAAAGGGTGGTGCTGTACCTCGGTGTGCAGTCGTGGGTTAACAGAGTAAAGAGCTCGGGGCTAAAAACACATCTTTGAGGGGTGCCTGTGTTCAGTGTGATAGTGCTGGATGTGTTGCTGTCGACCTGAACTGCCTGTGATCTTCCAGTGAGAAATTCCAGCAGCCAATTGCACAGGGAGGTGTTGATGACTGGAACAACATTGAGTTTCTGTATTAACTGCTGTGGGATGATGGTGTTAAATGCCGAACTGAAATCTAGGAACAGCATTCTCAGTGTCTTTTGTTTCCTGTGTTAATACCCCTTCCAGGTGGTGTGGTCTGGAGGTAAGGACGATTGTGTGGAGACGATACCAGATCATGAGGCTTCGGTGTCTGCGGCGACCATGGCAATGAGGGCAGACTCAACTGGTGACAAAATGGAACACCTCAGCAAGATGGTGAAGAACTTCGTGCAGTCACAGCAAACCAGAGAGATCCGTCTGGAAAAGGAAGCACAGCGGCAAGAACACAGGTGGCGTACCCTCCAACATCAGTTCGGGCAGTTGCAGATGGAGGTGCAGAGAGAGCGGTAAGAGCAACAAACATTTGGAGGTGTAACCGTGCAGGCCTCCTCTGCTCCTTCTCCCTTGCACAACACAGCCCTTCCCGCACAAATATTCCATAGAAGGTCAAGCATCGAGGAAGGGTATCAACAGACAGCACCACCTGTGGCCATGCAAGCAGTCGCTTCACCGCAATGGACGGGCTGGCAGGGCCCAAAGATGTTACCTTTGCAAGAGGATGATGACATAGAGCATTATTTGACAACTTTTGAGCGGATTGCTCAAGCCTGTCGATGGCCAATTAAAGATTGGGCATTGCATCTAGTGCCATTGTTGACAGGAAAGGCAAGAGCAGCTTATGTTGCCATGGAACTTGATGACACTTTTGAGTATGGTAAAGTGAAGGAAGCAATCTTGGGCAAGTTTGAGATTAACGCAGAGACCTACAGGCGGCGCTTCAGGGCAAAGACTCTTCGGCAAGGAGAGAGTCTTGCAGGCAAGACTAAAAGATCTCTATGACAAATGGATAACACCCAGGCAGCGGACTAATGAGGAAATAGGATAAATGATTGTGCTGGAACAGTTTCTTACAGTGATTAACCCCGAAGTCAGAACATGGATTTGTGAACATAACCCCACCTCTTCTAGACAAGCAGCTGAGCTGGCAGAGACTTTCATCGCGGCTAGATGTTCAACTTACCAGTTCGGTCACAATCAGGTACAACTGGTAAGTCTGGGAGGGGGGTCGGAGGCGGTCTACAGCATAGTATTTACTAAAGGCTTTAGTTCACATACTCCCCATCCTAAATCTTACCCTAGAAGTTATCAGCAGTCAGGAAGTCTACACAAAGATAAGCCAGTGCTCATATGTTATGTATGTGGCCAAGAAGGGCACAAGAAGTCTGAGTGTACATTGCAAAGAGTCAGTGATGCGCGTCTGTGTTATGTTCCCAGACCGTGTCAAAGGCTAGATGAAGAGATCCAGAATGCAGATATGGTTGTTCCGGTGAAGATAGGAGGTAAGCAGTTTGCGGCTTTGGTAGACACTGGTTCTAGTCAGACCCTGGTAAGAGAAGAATGTACCAGAGATTTGCAGATGTCCAGTCACGGCAAGCTAAGGGTACATTGTGTCCATGGCGATGAAAGAGTATACTACAGTGGATTTGGAAATGGAAGTTGGGGTTCAGCCCTACCTGTTGACCGTAGGCATTGTGGAGTAAGCTCCTTATGCAGTCATTTTGGGTAGGGATGTACTTGTGTTGATAGATTTATTACAAAGTGAAATCAGTGTTGCTGAGGTCAGAGTAGTTACAAGAGCAAAGGCAAGACAAGCAGAAGCACATAAACAAACCCTTGACTTGTTGCCTTTTGCAGAAGGGTCCAAAGTGAAAAGGACTAGAAAGGAAAAGAGTCAGGAAAAGGTAAGAGGAACGGTCGTTGCTGAGCAGCTATCGAAACCTGACATGAATGTCTTGTATGATATACCTCATAATATAGCTGATCTGCAGAAGCATGATTCAACACTGGAAGGATTATTTCAGAAAGTGGGTAGGTCACACTCGGGAAGTAGATTTCAAGATAAAGAACAGTTTGTGGTGAAGAATAACATGTTGTACCGGCAAACAGATAATGGTGATCAGCTAGTTGTTCCACAGTCAATGAGGGCTAAAGTGTTGCATTTAGGTCATGCCATTCCCTGGGCAGGGCATTTAGGGCAACAGAAAACTCTGACAAGAGTTTCGAGCAGATTTTAATGGCCCCGTTTGTATATGGATGTGATGGATTTTTGTAAGTCATGTCCAGAGTGTCAGTTAACAGCACCGGTTAAGAAAGGTGATAAAGCACCTCTGGTAAGTTTACCTATTGTTGATGTACCTTTCACTAGAGTAGCCATGGATGTAGTAGGCCCTTTGGAGAGAAGTAGCTCAGGGAACCGTTACATTTTGGTGGTGTGTGATTATGCTACAAGGTATCCCGAGGTCTTCCCTCTTAAAAAGATTAAGACCAGGCAAATTGTGAATGCACTTGTGCAGTTGTTTTCCCCGGTAGGGATACCTACAGAAATTCTTACAGATCAAGGCACAAATTTTACCTCTAAACAGATCAGAGAAGTTTATTCACTGTTAGGCATACGGTCTATTAAGACCACTCCGTACCACCCCCAGACTGATGGCTTGGTTGAACGGTTCAATCAGACCTTGAAAGCAATGCTCCGCAAGTTTGTATCGGAGACAGGTTCAGATTGGGATCAGTGGCTGCCATACCTCCTCTTTGCCTATCGAGAGGTGCCCCAAGCCTCAACAGGTTATTCCCCTTTTGAGCTGCTTTATGGCCGGCAGGTACGTGGACCATTGGACATCCTGAAAGAGGCCTGGGAAGGAGACAAGTCAAAAGAGCAGGTGAATATTGTTTCATATGTCTTAAAAATGAGAGAAAAAAATGGACTCTATGGCAGAGTTGGTCCATATTAATATGGCCAAGGCCCAGCAACAACAGAAAGTATGGTATGATCGGTCATCCAGGGAAAGATCTTTCACCCCAGGCCAAAAAGTGTTGTTGCTGCTGCCAACATCGGATAGTGGTCCGTGTGCCAAGTGGCAGGGCCCATATGAGATAGCGAGGAAGGTGGGTCCTGTCAATTATGAACTACATCTGCCTGATCGACGGAAGAAAAGTCAAATCTTTCACGTCAACTTGCTGAAACCCTGGCAGGATAGACCAGGGCTACCTTCAGACCAGCTGTTTGCACAAAAGGTCATGGAAGAGGAGGAGGCTAATGAGCAATACTTCCCAACATCTATGAATTCTTCTGTTTTTCCTGATTTAAGTCACCTTACATCAGGGCAGCAGGAAAATATCCTATCACTAATTCCTGAGGGCCTCTTCAGCGACAAACCAGGTAGAACGGAGGTAATGCAGCATGAAATCCGCCTATTATCACCTGGTCCGGTTCGTCAGACATGCTGCAGAGTCCCTGTAAGGCTCATACCAGAACTAAAAAAAAGAAGTAAAGGTAATGTTGGAAATGGGGGTGATTGAGGCGTCAAGGAGCGAGTGGTGTAGCCCTGTCGTCTTAGTGCCAAAAAAGGATGGCACATTTAGATTTTGTGTAGATTTCTCCAAGCTGAATGTTATTTCTGCCTTTGACCCTTACCCTATGCCAAGGGTGGGTGAACTCGTAGAGCGCCTGGGTAAAGCCAAATACCTGAGCACCTTGGATTTATGTAAGGGTTATTGGCAGATACCGTTGACTGATACTTCCAAGGAGCTAACTGCTTTTAGGGTCCCAAGTGGGCTCTATCATTTTCGGTTTATGCCGTTTGGCCTTCATGGGGCTGCAGCAACTTTTCAGAGGACAATGGACTGTGTACTGAAAGGTACTGAGGACTTTGCAGCAGCCTACATTGATGATGTGGTGGTTTACAGCTTGACATGGGAAGACCATCTGGAGCACCTAGCAGCTGTTTTCTCCAGGATTCATGATGCTGGGCTTGTGGCTAACGCCACTAAATGTCATTTAGCAAAGTCAGAGGTATCTTATCTGGGGTATGTGCTGGGGGAGGGGTAATTAAACCTCAAATGGACAAAGTGGAGGCTGTGCGTTCTTGTCCACCTCCAACAACCAAAAAGAGGTTTAGGTCCTTTTTAGGTCTGGCAGGATGGTACAGACGTTTTATTCCCAATTTTTCCACTCGAGCAGCCTCACTCACAGACCTTGCTCGGAAGAACTGTCCTCAAAAGGTTGTGTGGTCAGCTGAGTGTGAAGCAGCCTTTCAAGATCTTAAGGACTGCTTGTGCCAGAGGCCAGTTTTGCAAAAGCCCTAACTTTGACCTTCCTTTCACAGTACAAACGGACGCATCAGGAGTAGGTCTGGGAGCTGTCCTGTTGCAAGGTAACAATGGAAATCGCAGACCGGTGCAGTATATTAGTCGGAAACTTTTTCCCCAGGAGACCAAATATTCAACAGTGGAAAAAGAGGCGCTGGCTATTAAGTGGGCTGTAGATACGTTGAAGTACTATCTTATTGGCAAAGACTTTACGTTAGAGACTGATCTGAGACTGAGTTTTAAAAATGAAATATTCACCTTTTTGTTTCTTTTCATTGTTGGTATTTATGATTGTGTTGACTGTGGTGCAGTTTATTAGGCTTATGTTTCAATTGTTTAATTTTGTATATTGTCTTTCAATGTTCATTTACATTACAGAGTTTAAGATATTGTGTTTGTGTTGATTGCTGGTAGGTGCACATATCAGAAGTCATCACAATGCTTAATGTCTGCTAAAATTTCCTTCAGATACTTTGTTTCTCAATAATTACACAGAGACGGGTTGTAGTTATGTTTTATTCTTTCAAGTTTGTGTTTGTTTGAGCATTGTGAATTGAACATGCGGTCTACTCACCATAGCCGGTTCTCCTGTGTCTCCTCCAAAGAGGGGGCGGGGCAAAGGCTCCCCCTTTTTCTGTGGTTGGGATAAACCATGCCAACTAGAGGGGGAGGGAATTTAATCTTTGGTGGTGGGGACATGAGAAGAAGTTTTGGGGTGTTGGTGATATTTGGTTGCATTTGAAGAATTGTGTTAATGGGTTTATTGAAAATAAACCCATTAAATAAGTAAAAATAGTCGTGTGTTAAAGAATTTGCAGATGTTCTTTGTTAATGGCCCTATAGTGTCCTGTGTTAATAACCCTTCCAGGTGGTGTGGTCTGGAGGTAATGAGCCTGTCCTAAGCTATATAAGCCAGTCTAGATTGAATCTGGGGAGAGGAGGATGGGGGCATACTGTTGAAAGTATTTAAATCTTGTAGCAATTTGTATTTTTGCTGCTTGTAGCAATTTGTTTTTCTTTTGCACTGAGTCAAGTGTTTTTTTTCCTTTGTGTATTATTATTATTATTTGGTTTTTGCTATGAGAATGCACATCCCCTACTCACCCACTGGCATTTAATAAACACTTTTTTGGACGGTAACCATGAGTCCTGAGCCTATCTACCACCTCCCCTTGATTGCTTCGGGGCACATTACTACAGAGCTAGATGATAGATGCTCAATACAGACGGTCATTATTTTTGTGCAATCTCCTTATGCTCTGTTCCTCTATAGCCTGTTATTATTATTGTGTGTTCCAGCTCAACAACAGGAAAATCTGTTTGTTTCTCCTGCTGTGGCACATTTTTTTGTATTGGTATTTTTTTTAAGTTAATGTGCATTAGTGACCTGACGCGAGAGATTCTTTCTCCAGCTATCTTTCTAGAATTGCAAATCTGCGACAGTAAACAAATTACGCCAATGGTTTAAGCACAGAATTATGAGTTGGTTTATCTGTGGGAACAGGGAGAGTGATACATCACCACGAACAGAATTCAGTTGAATCGACCAAGGCAGCCACGTAATCTGCCACGACAACCTCCATGTCACCTGTGGGGGGGAGCTTGTGCACGGCCTCTGACCCATGGGGCAGGAAAGGCGTACCCATCAGTATTTCAAAAGGTGAGAGTTTAGTGGTTGAGGAAGGAATCATTCTTATCTCAGATAATACTGCAGGCAGCACAGTTTCTCTACCGCCTCTGCAGACTGAGGGTGATATGGTATGTAAAAGTGTCAGTCAACAGACAACATTTAGCCAACTGCTGTGTTACTCGTGATGCGAAAGGAGTGCTTTCTATCACTGTCGGTATACCAAACCTAGGGATAATTTCCTTGCCTGTATTTTTACAACCGTTTGAGCATTTTCTTTTGCACAGGGAAATGCTTCAGGCCACTTTGAGAATCGATCAGTTATAACAAGCATTAATTTTAGATTTCCTACTGCCAGCATATGTGTGAAATCGTTTTGAATATGTTGAAATGGTGCGTCAGGAGGAGGTAGAGCATCATGTTAATTGGACGATGCAGATTTGTTTTTGCACAGATTAGACAGGAATCAAGTTTTAATCCAACACACTCTCTTACTTTTGGTACACAGTACAGTTTATTTATGGTCCTGTTTTTTTATGTTTACTCACAGAGATACTATGATAATGTTGTATTAAGGGTATCAGTGCAAGTTTTGGCAATGCAATTCTATCCTGCTTATGCATATGATACCATCTTCACTTGGTTTACATTCATTTTGCAGACATCATGTGAAATGTTTGAATACTACATGATATGTATGGACTTTGAATACCTTTCACTGCAGCATCTTTGGCTGTGGTTGCGTCTCCATAGATAACAAAAGAACTGAGGGACAAAAGATCAAAATCAGTAAAAACTATTTCCATTCCAAGTTTATGCATCAAATTGGGAGTTGTTGCCCAAAGCTTGGTCTTGATGCATGTTGTTTAGGCACGTTTTAATAAAAAGAACACGGTGTGTGTTATTAGTTGGTAATTTAGATTCTTCTTTCCATGCACTCAGAAAACAGTTTATGAATTTACCTGTAGTTTGTTATTTGTGTTTGCAGCGTATGACAAGTCTTGTTTAACAATGCATCTGTTCTCAAGAAAATGTCTCAGTTCATCATAAAAAGTAGTTAAGTTGCTTGACTCAGCCCAAAAATTATTATATGGTGAGTCAGAAGTTCCCCTGCCTGTGATTTGATCATTCTCGAGGTCTAGTGACGGAATCCCTCTCAACAAAGTGTCTTCAGTAACATTATCACTCAAAACTCGAAAGAATCACAGAAAGAATGGTTCGGAACTCTGGACCTATACGTTGAGCATATGGCTGCGCAATATTTGTACAAATTTCAATGGATTTGCTGGTGACGGCAGTGCAGAACATATGGAATTAATAGTGTTGATATCAACAGGGTTCGAGTTCAGTGCGTTTGCTGCCCTAACAAACATGTAAGCTTCTTGTGTGTCAGTGGTCTGTTTGTTTATAGCACTGTTATCAGAAAAATGCTCATCTTTAGCAAGCACATCATATAGTGATGCATATTTAAATGGTGTTGTTGATGAGATTATCTGCGCTTCAACTGGAGCAGGACAAGCTGATGCTTTTTTTTCTCATTTAAACCTGCATTCTAGATCAAAAAAGTATGACCACATAAGTCCACTCCTAGCAACACTGCACTGGCTACCTGTAAAGTATCGCATACATTTCAAAATTCTGTTAATTACATACAAAGCCCTAAATGGCTTAGCACCGTTATACCTCCATGAACTACTATCAGCATACAATCCATCGCGGACATTGCGTTCACAAAATGGCGGGCTGTTAATAGTTCCAAGAATATCAAAAAAATCTAAAGGTGGAAGATCCTTCTCCTACTTAGCACCAAAACTATGGAATGACCTTCCCAGTAAAGTCCGGGACTCAGACACACTCGAACTGTTTAAAAGTAAATTAAAGACTTATCTCTTTAGCCTCGCATTCACATAATCTCAGATCCAACTCTCTAAGGCCGCAATAGTTAACTAAACTGGAACCGGGCACACACACATACTACATACGTGTTATCACATATAACTGCCTACATCTACATAGGAATGGCTGCTACGCTAATGCTACTCTGTTCTGTCTGTCTGTCTGTCTGTCTGTCTGTCTGTCTGTCTGTGTCTGTCTGTGTCTCTCTCTCTCTCTCTCTCTCTCTCTCTCTCTCTCTCTCTCTCTCTCTCTCTCTCTCTCTCTCTCTCTCTCTCTCTCTCTCTCTCTCTCTCTCTCTCTCTCTCAAAAAAGATAGTTTTTATGGTATGAACTGGTATAAAAACTGCTCCAGATCAGAAACAAGCGAAATAATTGTGTTTCCTACCTGCAAATATTAGTGCCCTGTGTAAACGGTCTTTTCAGCTTGAGAGAAAAAAAATAATGTCCAGTTTGATGGAAAACACGTGAACTGCAGTAATAAAGTGTCTTGCGAGTGTGGGCGTCGAGGGAAGGACACAGCCTCAAGAGCCAGGGAGCAGGACCTAGACCAGGTGCAGAGTACTTTGGTAGAGCAGGGGGAAAGGAGGCCGGGCTGTGTAGCAGGATGAATGGCAGGGGCTGGAGAGGGCACGTTGCAGGAGGGGAGAGGGTCAGGGGAGATCTGGGAGAGGATCCCACTTCAGAGGACCGGAGGGCAACCAGTAGGGAGGGCGGCATAAAGGAAAACTAGCAAACAAAAGAAAGGGGAAGGCTGACTGGGGGCAGGGCAGGGCAGGGCAGGGCAGGGCAGGGCAGGGCAGGGCAGGGCAGGGCAGGGCAGGGCAAGGCAAGGCAAGCTACTAGACCAGTACTGTCACACTCCACAAAGAACACGATCTGGCACAAGACAGAGCCCACAGGGGAAATAAATAGAAAGAGCAATTAAACACTAACGAGGGCCAAGACATGCAAGCAATAAACTAATAATGGGATAACAAGGGGGCGGGGCAGACATCACAATGACAGCAAGGCACATAATGGGCTGTCAAAACAAACACACATGGTCAAAAGACAACAAAGCACACAGACAGAAAAAAGATACATAAATGAAATAAAAAAACCTGTGCAGCTCAGATCAAAGGCGTGACAGTGAGACTTAAAACAGCCAAGAGGGATTGTTTCCTCCCCCAGATCGCCCCAGGTAATCACACAGGTCATCCAGTAGTAAAACAAGTAATGTTTTAAATGAGTCATTTAATCATAGAAACAGATTTTTCATTCAATTCATTCAAATCAATTAAACAGAGACTGCAGCAAATAATATTTTGTATCAAATAGTATCAAAACCTTTAGTAATTTACGTGTTATTTTGTTTAGTTGGTGTTGAGAATCATGGGAGAATCATAATCTTTATTTGAACCAAACAGATTGTGATTCTCAGTTCCCTGTCAAGGGAACTCAACGCTGCGTCAGCGTTTGACGCTATGGGAACGCCTTTGCGGGACTGCGTCTGAAGCACGTGTGTAAAATTGCCAAATGGCTAGACTGAACGTCACAGGCGGGTGACGTCAGGACCAGGAAGCTATAAAAGGACCTTGGGACGCACACACATTCAGCTTTTGTGCCTTCAGCTGCGCGTGTGTGTGTTTCGCTTGAATGGTTAGTGGCGCTCGAAAACGCCTTTAATGAGTGTGTGCGAGAGTGTGGCTTTCAGAAAAAGTGTTTTCCTCCTTGTGCTCGCTTCATAACGAGCGGGGACTCACATGAGTTCTGTGTTGTATGTTTAGGTTGAACATGCCCGGTCGGCGCTCGAAAACGCCGACTGCAAGCATTGTGAAGCCCTTCCCCTCCGTACTCTCTGCATGCGTAGATAAGCATAACCAGCCGAGCGTTTCTCACAGCGGTGCCGTCTCTGCCGAGGCATTCAGGCGAAAAAGGCCGGGACTAAGAAGCGAGGTACCTGTCTGCTGCGGAGTCAGGATGCCCTCGCTAAGCCCCATGGGATGGGTTGGTAAGCGTCTCAACAAACAGCGCCCAGCTTCTCCCTGTACCCCTTAGTAGTTGCTCTGATCCGTCCCCGCGCTCTGCTTCGGGGCGCAGCGGCATCTGGGTATGACACGGTGCGCAAAGTATTGCACCCTCTTGAGGTTTCTCCTGCCTGTATAGCCCAGGACCTCGAGTTACTGCAATGCATAAATATCAGACACCAGCCTCGAGAGGCTGGTTCCTCTAGTGAATTACTTGGCAGTACGATAACGTCTGCCACGCATATTTCACTGTTGCCTGGGACAGTTCGGGCGGAGCCCGCCCGTGTTCACGGTGATGTCACCCACCGAGGTGGGCCTAGGTCAAGCTCTGATCTGGGAGTGCGAAGAAGCGAGGTACCTGACTGCTGCGGAGTCAGGATGCTCTCGCTAAGCCCCATGGGATGGGTTGATAAGCATCTCAACACACGGCGCCCAGCTCTTCCCTGTACCCCTTAGTAGTTGCTCTGATCTGTCCCCGCGCTCTGCTCCGGGGCGCAGCGGCACCTGGGTATGACACGGAGCGCAAAGTATCGCACCCTCTCGAGGTTTATCCTGCCTGTACAGCCCAGGACCTTGAGTTACTGCAATGCATAAAGACCAGACACCGGCCTCGAGCGGCCGGTTCCTCTAGTGAATTACTTGGCGAGTACGATAATGCGTCTGCCACGATATTTCACTGTTGCATGGGACAGTTCGGCGGAGCCCGCGTGTTCACGGTGATGTCACCCAGGTGGCATCGAGGGCCTAGGAGCTCTGTCACCCAAGTGCTTACACTTCTGGCAAAAGGGGCTATAGAGTTAATTCCTCCAAAGACAGGCTCGAGGTGGTTCTGGGTCAAAGCGAAGTGCTTACACTTCTGGCAAAAGGGGGCTATAGAGTTAATTCCTCCAGAAGACAGGCTGGGGTTTACAGCCGTCACTGCTGAGCGGTAATGGAAGACCGTTCCTCCAGAGGCTTATGGAGGGGCCGCCAGCTCGAGTGGCATATAAATTACCTAGAGATGATGGCGGTATGGCTTGCGTTGAGGCAGTTCCTTCCTCGCCTCAGAAACAACCACGTGCTGGTCCTGATGGACAACACTTCCCGGTGGTTCGCGCGCATCAACCATCAGGGGGTCTGCGGTCGCGCCCACTATACAAAATTGGCACACCAGATCCTGCTGTGGTTCCAAGGGAAGCTGCTCTCGATCAGAGCAGCGTACATCCCGGGACGGTTGAATGTGAGAGCAGACGCCCTGTTGAGGCAGGGGCCGAGGCCAGGGGAATGGAGACTTCACCCCGAGGTGGTGCAAATGATCTGGGATATTTTTCCCCCAGCAGAAGTGGACCTGTTCGCATCTCAAGAGACTACGCACTGTCCACTATGGTTCTCCCTAACACCTCCAGCCCCACTGAGGCTGGACGCTCTTGTACATCCGTGGCCGAGGCTACGCCTGTACGCTTTTCCCCCGATCGCTCTGCTCCCGGGAGTCCTGGAAAGGGTGCACCAGGACGGGGTTCGCCTATACTGGTTGCACCATTATGGCCGGCCCGAGTATGGTTCTCGGACCTGATTTCGCTCCTAGACGGCACCCCGTTGAGGCTGCCTGTCAGGGAAGATCTCTTGTCTCAGTCGCAGGGCACCATTCGTCACCCTCGCCCAGAGATATGGAAACTGTGGGTCTGGCCTCTGAGGGGGCCAGGTTCACCGGCACGGGTCTTTCGACCGAGGTTGTAGACACCATTTTACAATCCAGGGCTCCCTCCACGAGGAAGCTATATGCCTTAAAGGGAAGTCTTCTCTTCCTGGTGTTCAGGTCGGCGTCAAGACCCAGTTAACTGCCTGATCAGCGTGGTGCTGGAGTTCTTGCAAGACCACTTTTCTTCAGGGCTGATGCCCTCGACTATCAATGTCTATGCGGCAGCTATCTCTGCCTTTCATAGCCTTGTTAACGGCCATTTCGTGGGTTGAGACCCACTGGTCATACGCTTCCTCCGTGGTACTAGGAGACTAAGGCCTGTGTTGCGTGCCAGAATCCCCACTTGGGACCTGGCGGTGGTACTTCAAGGGTTAGCGGTTGCCCCGTTCGGACCCATTGAGGCCGTGTCGGCCAAATTCCTGACCCTCAAGACAATTTTCTTGTTGGCAGTATCTTCTCTGAAGAGAGTTGGCGATCTCCAAGCTCTCTCAGTTTCTCCTTCATGCCTGGCATTCGCACCAGGCATGGTTAAGGCCTTTCTCTACCCGAGGGTAGGATATGTGCCTAAACGTTCCCACCAATGTGCCGAGGCACATTACGCTACAAGCTGTCCTCCTCCCTTCAAGGATTCGGACCAGGAAAAAGCTAATTTACTGTGTCCAGTGGATAGTCGAGGCTTGCTTATGAAGCTTCTGGACAGCAGTCTCCACTTTCTGTCAAAGCTCACTCAACCAGGGGTATGGCGGCCTCTAAGGCCTTAAGGTCAGGGGACACGCTCGAGGATGTGTGTAATGAGGCCGGCTGGTCCTCGCCGCTCACGTTCGTGCGTTTTTATGATCTAGACCTGGCTTCCACGCCAGGTTCCCACGTACTGCGGCCCTGAGGGGTCCGTCCTTTCCGAATAACAAGTCTATATAAATAATAAGTCTCGCTGTTTATTCTCTTTTGGGGCCTGGCTCGAGGGCCAGGACCCCGTGCCAGGGGGCCCCACGCACTCTGGCTACCAGTATCTGGGCTTTACTCCTGTGCACTTTTCTTCAGTCCTGGGGCCCTACCAGATCTGGGTCCTGGTGGACTCAGCCAGGGGCCCGCAGGGGTTGGGTGAGCCCATGCGTTGATGCCTGTCTGAATACCAGCCAGTGAATCTCGTCGTGTATTCCCTGTATGCTTTTACTGTGTCTGGACCGAGGTCCTGTACATTCTTTTTGCCCTGAGGGGCTTATTGGGGTTAATTGACAGCTGAATGTGTGTGCGTCCCAAGGTCCTTTTATAGCTTCCTGGTCCTGACGTCACCCGCCTGTGACGTTCAGTCTAATTTTACACACGTGCTTCAGACGCAGTCAAGCAAAGGCGTTCCAATAGCGTCAAACGCTGACGCAGCGTCTCGTTCCCTCTTAGGGAACAAAGGTTACAGTCGTAACCTGAGATGTTTATCCAGAATTGAGATAAAAAAACAATGTGTAATTAAAGCAAAACAATTAAAAGTAGGGGGGAAATCACATCATGAAAAAAATGTTTTTCTTAAATACATGTTTTTCTTAAACACAAACACACACTTCATTGGCACCCCTAGATATACTTTTGAGTAAAATTTCTCTACAGTATATTTCTGTTGATATTTACATTTTCTTAGCACACCAAGGTAACTAGAAACATGATGTTGTCCAGTCATGACTTTCTGTTTCACAAAATAATAAATATTAAGTAAAACAAAGGTCAAATATTCTTATCATTCATTACATTTATACAGATTGCTGAGCAGCTATAATTACGTGTTATTTATCATAAGTCTTATTGATTATTAATGACCTGTTTTGTCATTGTATATTTGCATGTACATTTAATGCCAAACTGAGTTGACTTTTAACTGAAATTATGTGTCTTTTGTAGAGGAAGCATGGATGTCAGTTGAAGAAATACAGTGAACTGACTATGGGTGCCTGCAAGAGAAAACATGAGGCATGAGGCATGTTTCTCAAAGATGAAGCTTGAAGAAACAAAGCAGGTCTCTCAAATGTCTGTTGACAATGCTATACTCCACTTCATAGCTTCAAGGTCTCCAGCCCTTATCTCTTGTTAAACAGCCATTTCTAAAAAAAATGTCATAGACTTACAGCCAAAGTGCATGGTCATGTCTCAAACTTCTGTGAGGCACAAGATTGATTCAGCCGCAATAAAAATGAAGTAGCAGGTAAAGAAGCAATGAAGAAAGCTGCATACATTGCCACAACAGCTGATTGTTGGAATGCAAGAAGGAGGAGCTTTATTGGCATTACAGCTCACTGGGATCCTTGCAGTTTTGAGAGGCACTCTGTTGCTCTTGCATTCAAGCAGTTAATGGGCTTACATACAGTTGTGAACAAAAATATTGGCACTCTTGGTAGACAGTTGTAAAAATAAATCTTCATTGTTTCTCCTTTGGATCTTTATTTTAAAAAATTCACAAAAATATTGCAATTAAAAGTGGGGGGAAATAGCATAATAAAAAAAAAAGTTTTTCAGAAATGCATGTTGGACACAATTATTGGCACCCCTAGAAATACTTATGAGCAGAATTTTTCTGAAGTATATTTCTGTTGATATTTATATTTTCTTAGCACACCAAGGTGACTAGAAACATGATATTGTCAAGTCATCACTTTCTGTTTTGCAAAATAATAAATATTAAGTAAAACAAAGACCAAATATTTTTATCATTCATTAAAATAGGTAAAATGAAGCAGAAAATATAGTTCTTATGTGCATTAAAAGATCGCTGAGCTATACAAAATAGAAAGTGGCTTTAATGAAATAGTTAAAACAATAAAAATTCCCATTTGCATCATTAGGGTAACAATTAAGACGTTTTATTGATGTGTGTCTATATTGTCTTAATGCAGAGAAAGGAAAATGATTTAAGTGGCCAAAGCCACAGATGGACCACAAATGAAAAACTGCAGAAATAAGTTCAATCTTGGGGTTAGAAAGCTTTAAAACAACAAGTTGTTTGGGACACAGTTAAAGAAACAAATCCACTGCTCTCATGCAAAAAACTCCAATATTCATTTACCATGCTGGATTTTCAGACAGGACTCAGTTCAATGGCCATATGAAACTAATGAACAGAAGACAGGTTTGGTGCACATACTTTTATACCAGAGGTCCTGAGCATCTTGTTCAGATACATGGCATCACGAATTCTATTAAATACCAAAAGAAGAAAAATCTGACTTTCTTTACTAGAGATCTTGTAATAGGCAGTGGTTAGATCTTTCATGAGGACATTGGTTACAAACAAACATCAAAATCATCTAAAAAATGGGTCACTGAGCACAAAATTAAGCCACCCTGTCATAGCCACCCAAGTTCCCTGACCTGAACCCTGTAGAAAATACTATGAACTAAATATGAACTAAAGACCAACATTTGAATAATCTGGAGAAACTGTGTATGGAGGAATGGCCAAGTAATAACTTGCCATAAATTCTTCAGTCTCATTAGACATTATAAGAGAAGACTTGGAGCAGTTTTCAGGTAGTAAAAAGCATTAAATGAAAAGGTGCCAATAATTGTGTCCAACGTGCATGTAAGAAAAACCTTTTTTATGATGTGATTTCCCCCCACTTTCAATAGTTTTGCTTTAATGAAACATTGTATTTTAAAAATAAAGATCAAAAGGAGAAACAATGCATATTTATTTTTACAACTGTCTTTGCTCATATTTACCAAGGGTGCCAATATTTTTGTCCACAACTGTACATTTGATGTCTTGGCATGTGCAATGCATAACAGGTTACATAACACAACAGACAATGGTTCAAATGTTATTGGCTGTGTAGCGTTGTCACGGACACGCCAGGCTCACAACGCACCCAATCACAGCGCTCACCCTCTCCCGAGTTCTAATCACCGTCACCTGATCCCCATCACCACACCACTATAAAAGACACTCACCTACCACCAGTTATTGTCCACTCACTTACCCGCTACTGCTACCAGTGCTCTTCACGATCTTCCTCCATTGTCTCCCCAGTGGTCATCCTCCAGTGTTTCCTCGTCTCCTGTGTTTCCTCGTCTCCTGTGTTCTCCTGTGGTGTTTCAAGGACAGTATTGTTTACCTTTAGTTCTATTAACGTCTTTCTCTTTTGTTTTGATCTTCTGTTAATAAATTACCATTCCTGCCAGCCACTGACTCCGTCCCTTCTGTTCCGTAACAAGCTTATTGTGAGAATCCTTAAATATCAAGGAAAGGAGACCGTGAGAGCTGTCTGTGCTGCACTCCTGCTTCATATGCAAGTACTAAATGTTTGTATGGAATTGTTTTTGGGTTTTTTTTGTTGCCTTTCCTACAACCTTTCTGCATGGGATTGCTTCTCCCTACTATTACCACACTTATCCCCAAGCTTGAGAAAACAAGAGCATCATGGAGCTTTAGCAAGCCTCTAGTTGATTCCCTCCTGAATGTCAAGTGTTTCAGTGCATTATAATTTTTGTAATGTTTAAGATGTGTTAATCATACTTAAGAATGTAACATGCCATAAGAGAATTCCATTTTCAGATTCTTTTAATGTTACTTAAGCGGCCTTATTTTGTATTCTGGGCTATCAGATGTTACGCTTATATGGGTGTGTTTGTTTTCCAGAACCAGAGGCTGCTACTGCCTTAGCCAGTTTTTGTGGTGTATCTCTTACTGCTGTGACAAAGAAAAAGAAACCCATTCTGATGTGAGAAACGGGCTTTATTGATTTTATTTAAGTTTACAGAAGTTTGAATTTTCATAATCCCATTTTCCAAGATTTGCATTATTAGCTGTGCTGTTCAAAGTGTAATCCGGAATAAAAAAATCCTCTGAAATTCTTCATCCTGTGTCTGGTGTCTAATCCATATCCTGGGCTACACTAGCAATATTGATGTTTTGTTTAGCTTAATGTTAAATGTTGATTACACAACTTTGTTCCGTGTGTATTGGTCTTTAAGGGTCCTGACCACTTTGAAGTTCAGATATACAGTATATACTCTGAAAAAACTACATAGACTTCCAATGCCACTTTTTTTTAAGTCTATTCAGCGCTTTAACAGTAGTGTACTAGTGTACTACTAATTCATACTTTTGATTAATTATGTAACTAAAGTATAGCATGTAAACTGTTCAAATTTGTTGATTGATTGATTGTCATTAAATACCTTCTTTTAAAAAAAACATTGTTAAGTGCTCATTAGCAGGGGCATCATGCACCTATTTTTTTTAAGGGGGCACAGTGTGCACAACACACAGAAACGTGTGTTCTGTAGCACAAATACATTATAGCAATATTAGAGAGAATTATCTAAAGCGTAACCAAAACATCACACAAATACATTGCGAGATTTAAAATCTCCATCTAATTGATATAAATCTTCTCCCCAGTAAGAAAAATTATGTTGCCTACATTATGTACATAAATTAAATGCATCAGTCAGGTGTATTTTGACAACAAAAGGACATAGATCTATGAAAAATTGTGTACTTGTGTATAAAGTTTTGTGCTCTAGTCTTAATGCATAACATTCAAAATATTTCGAGAATAAAGACATAGCAGAATGAGAATAAACTATGACGCCTCTTGCTTAATAGAAAAAAACTTGTTTTTTTTTTAAATATATTTGTTAATTTGTTGTACTTTTTGTGAAGGGTGTAAGAAATGTCCCGTCTTACAACAAACATTTGTCCTATTTTACAGCAGATGGGAAATGATCATTGTGAAAATCATGCACACACAGACTCCGGTAACAGTGATGACTAAATCTGCAGTTTCTTTCAGTGAGATGCTGGCAGGATCACGCTGGCTTTCTGATGATTGGCTGATTATCTCAGATGCTACAGAGTAACAGGCTAAAATAAAAAAAACATAAAAATATATTTTTACTAGATAGAAGAGAGTGGTAAACTTATTAAAACCGTGGAAAAACACAAATGTCACCATGTTGAAATTATGTTGTGACTGAAGTACACAAATAGTACACAAATGTCCATATGTTTTGACTAAAATAAATCCGAAATAAATCAAAAATGTTATACTTTAGCATCTTCTGTGTTTCTTTTCTTGACTAAAATTTGCAGAAATTAGGGGGCAGAGAGCATGCATTGTCATGTGGTTATCCTTCGGATAGATAAATTGTAATTCACTTGTTTGAATGATATAAAATGCAAGACACATTGATCTATTTGGGAGGAATGGAGAGAAACAGCACATTAATACAGAAAAAGCTCATACTGTCTGATTCTAGCACATCAATGGCTAATAGATGTTGTTAGACATTGCTGGACTGTGTGATCCTTTTTATTTAAAGTTTGATGCTTTAGCAGGTGCTTTGCTGTAAAGACTTTTCATGGACATTAAATAAAGAAGCAAAATTCTCTTTCACTTGCCCTGGACAATCGTTAATGTCGTTCTGAGGGTGGGGTGAGCTGTTGCTTATTATCATTATAGATACATAACAGGTCTGTGAACAGAGTTGCTTTAACACAATTAATAGTGTTGTTTCACAATACCATGAAGGAATTTTAACTGTTGTTTTAAGTATGTTACAGACATTTAATGAAGGCCCTAAAAATAATTACAACTAGACCCTAAAGAGACCCTAATTTTGTAAGGGTATAAACTTGTTTAAAAGGGTCAGAGAGAGGGTGAAAATTATTGCCTTATATTTAATCATTTAATTTAAATTTAATTCAATTTGTAACTTGTTTTTAGTGGAAGAAACCTTGATATTATACAGTAAGTTGGCCTGTGTAAAATGATATCCTCTTTAACATATAGTTTATAGTCACAGTAGGTGAGGTGGATGTCTCTTACCCAGAAGACACTGTAACATTGTTGTAAACACAAAAATAGTAAGAGTGGCGATGGTCCCATAAGCCAGTGGCAGCTGAACGGAGCTGTGAGTGAAGTCTCTCCAGGCTTGCATCACCTCCATCCTCCACAAGACTAAAGAACATGGAGTTACAGTATCTTCATGCTCAAATTTCCTGCATCTACAGCATAAACAGAAACTGTGAGGTGAGGATGCATTAAATACATTTAAATATATCACAAATACATTTTTACTTAGGAGCTTTCATTGACGTCTAGATTTATTTTGAAAGAACAGTTTAACAAAAATCATGCAAAACAAGCAGTTTATACAATCTCACTCTTTGGTGTAGCTCTGAAATATAATAAATCTGTGTGGTACAAGTTGCCAGACATCAGATCAGACATCACTAGTACTTTTGTGTTGTGACCAAATGTCTTTGACGGCAGACTAGATGTGTTTCATGTAAGTGGCTACATTTTAGTCTGTTTCTCACATAAATCTTTGCAGTTTATCGAAGTTGATTTATTAAACCTAATATACTGTAGTGTCATATTACTGGCTACTATAGTGCTTGCTGTTTGTTAAAAAAATAATGCTGTTTTACATTTACATTTATTCATTTAGCCGACGCTTTTATCCAAAGCGACTTACAACTTTACCAGTGGCACACTGGGAGCGATTAGGGGTAAGGTGTCTTGCTCAAGGGCACCTCAGTTGTTTCCTGCTGGTACTGGGAATCGAACCAGCAACTTTCTGGTTGCAAGTCCAACTCTCTAACCACTAGACTACAACTGTTTTGATTTCAGTTATGTATGAAAGTTCTTGCGTTTCATCAATGTTGCATTGTTTTAAACTGCTCTTTTTCTATGCATATATTTCAGATGGACGACTTTGAAAAATGTGAGAAATGCTAGACTAAAACAGTTTAAACACCATTAACTGCTGAAAGATGATGCAATAAATGCTTTTTTAACTACACACTGTACTGCGTGCACAAAAACAAACATACACTTGTATAACCATACACTTTATGTGCATTATTCATATCACATGTTTTGCATTATTCACAGAAAACACAGAGCTGCAGTTTTTTTCAAGAACAAACAAATTACCAAGCAAATGATTTAGACAACAAACCTGGATAGGAGTTTCTGTACCACAGTGCGATGGTTTCCATCTGTTACAGAGATTTCCATTTGATCTAGAATGTTCTTAGGCACTTCATAACCCTCTTCAGTCAACATAGCCAAATGAAAAAGACCCTGATTCAAACAGAAATTTCGTTAAATGTAACCTAAATGTAACCAGGTGGTACAAAGTATAGAAGTTTGGTTCTCTCTTTGCACGTTTAAACTTTATTTTATTTGTATTTGCTGTTTTCTGTAAATTGCCACATCAATAGAGGCAGTGAATACCTGTATTTTTCCTCGAGTCATCAGTAGGGGGTGTTGTGTACATTACACATGGGAAGTGCACATGCGCTCTCGTCCTCAGATATTTTGGTGATGCGTAGTGAGCAGTGCAAGGGAGATGAGCATTCTTCGTAATCGGGATCATGTGTAAGACCCGTCAACGGTAAATATAATATTTCCTGCTAATATTCTTGTTAACTACAATTTCTGGATCTATATATATATATATATATATATATATATATATATATATATATATTTTGTTGTGTTGTTTCTAAGAGATGTTGTATTTACAAAGTTATATCGTGTATGAGGGACGATGGTATGACGTCACACCATGCGGTGTAGGCCTGTTCAATTGTGGGTTTACAAAATGTCTTACACTTTTACATTTTGGGAATGTTTCATGTGATTGATATTTTATCTGATTAATTACACAGTTTACAGCATATTGTTGGGGATTTCAGCCCTCATAAAGTGAATGTGAGGTATGAAATAGGAGCTCATCGTTATGTGAGTGTTCTTTCCTCCTATTTTCTTCAAGTGTTATGTAAGTGTAAGGTAATATTTCCATGTACTTATGATGTTTTTTGTTTTATACAGTATTCCCACTGCCGTATTGTGCCGTGTTTTGAAGGTTAATAGTTATCATCAGTAATAATTATAAACCGAGGGAATATAGAGCTGTGAGATTTAAATTGCATCCCCAGCTCTGTGTATCCTTCTCTGTTTTGTTTTGTTTCCTTTATTTTTCAAAACTCTGTTTTACTTTTTCCAGTCTATTTTGTGAAAGCCATGAGCCGGAACAGTCCACTGTACATTCTGGGAAAACTTTTCAGAACAAATCATTCCTTTGAAAGCATTAACTGAATAAACTACAAGGTAAGTAAACCTGCTAAATGTGGTCTTGGTGGTAAATTAAAATCCCCGGTCACATAATTAAAATGAAAATTGTAAATGAACCACATTTATGCTTCAAATTTTGATTTTGGGAGGGAGGGGATCATTGTGGCTGTACTGAAAAATGTATCAGCTTTAGACTATGGTTCCATTAATTCAGAGGATTTTACAGCATCTACCCACTTCAGAACTACATTCAGATGCGCTTAGATAATTTTTTATTTTGTGACTTATTCAATCCTTCTAGTAACGACTTTGGTGATCTCCTGCACATCCATGTTTGTTTTATGTGTGTTTTGCGTTTTTCTGTGTTAGATTGTGGAGTTCAAGAACAATCAAGTGTGGTAGTGAGTGATCCTTAATCGTTTTGAGTATAATGTCAAGTATTTGTCTGAAACCATTTACATGTCGGCAAGCGTATGATGCCTAGTAATTTGAAATCAGATTTTGCGAGTCATGTATTTCAGCTATTAGTGAAGTGCGTATGCACCTGAGGACTGCCTTGCACTGCTGCAACACTGTACATGTTCAGTGCCTTCATCATATCAGCCATGTCTCTGTAATAATCTCCCATTCTCAATAAACCTGTACAGAGAAAGATATAGTCTTTATTATTAGTGCTTTTTATACATTTTCTAATATTGTTTAAATTAAAACTTTTTAATCAACATTAAAAGTTAAGTGAAATGTAACTAAAAGAATTATAAATGTCAGAATTTCTCTGTTATGTTTCTTTTGTGCTGCACCAACAGTGTGTACTTGACTTCGTGTAAAAGCCTTTTTTATGTTAAAATAAAAAGGCAAGGTGAGACAAAACAGGAAAGAAAGTGATGAGATATGCTATACTGTCACTGCAAGTACTTCTGCTGGTGGAGGCTCACCCGATTCCTGAAGGATATGATTGTAGATGGAGTAATTGTAGTACCTCCACTGACATGCTGAACTGTGATTTAATACCTAGACACAAAACAATTGTATAAAAACACAAACAGGAAATAAAGGCCAGAAACTATTTCACTACTTTGTATATATGTTATATTGTATATACTATAAATGTTCACCTCGCACAGATGGGCAGCATTGTGCTGTGCCACACTGAGACCAGTTTCTGCTAGCATGGCATATTTTACCAACGCTTCATCCCTTAGATAAATGACACATAAAGGCATAGAAACAGTAATAATCTCAGTTACTGGATGCAAAGATGGTTATTAAATGGATAGATGGATTAAGTAACAGCTTGGATGGATGTTTGTCTCACCATGATCCTCTTTGATAAGTCTGGAGAGCTTCCTTAACCATGGTGCCCAAGTGGCCATTGCACTCACTGACTTGTTTAAGTAGCCTGAACAAGCAGAAAAATGCAAATATTGAAATGTTGTGAAATGTTTAAAACATGGATTGTAAAATAAATTCTCCTGCAGTCTACTGTGTGTGCTAGCGTGTTGTGTGTGACTGAGGACAGAGGATGTTGTGGGCTGAGACAGACATACAGCACAGCTTTCTCTTGATCTCTGCCCACTCCTCGTATGGTTCCACTGGAGAGGAATGCTGCAGACTCGACAGCCCCTTCCACGTGACCCAACTGAGCAGCATGCAGAAAGTACTGGAAGGCTGCTGTCTGTAAAATCATTGTGCTCAATCAATTTTTTAAATAATTTTTTTTAGAACAAAATACTTTTGGCTGTGAAGTTCATAGTGTGTAAACACTATGAACTTCACAGCCAAAAGTATTTTGTTTTTGAAAAATGCAATTTCTTATTTATATTCCTTTTATAAAGCTTTAATAGTTTCAGTACCAGACCACCGACAGTTTTTTAGACTTCTCCTCACACAAAGCTTATGTGGCTTCAGTAGACTAAATATAGTCATACAAACTACTTTAATTATGCTTTTTGAAAATATTCAGAACCTCACAATCCCTGGTATTTATATTTGATATTCTGAAAAAGACCCAAGGATTTGGAATAACATGATGGTGTCTAAAACTATTCCTTCTGACCTCATTTCTGTGTGGTTTATCAGGGTTGTCACCATTCAGGTGGTAGACGCCCACATTGAAGAGCCCATCACGACTGCCATTTTGAGCTGCCAGCTCAAAGTATCGGATTGCCAGTCTTTTGTTTTTTACTACTGTACTGTAGTACCACCCGAGTCCATTTAAAGCCTCTGGAGAACCCTGAGAGAACCAGACACACTTACTACTAATGATGCAACATTTACATACATTTGAAAGACATACATATAGATACTCCCACCATTTCTGCAGCTTTCTCCAGAAGCTCAAAGCCAAGCTTTTGGTTTTTCTTTACCCCTGTTCCCTGTAAAAACAAACAAACTTTCTCAAAAACTTTCTTGATGCACAATTTTACATAAATTTTTCTCATATTAGCTGTTTCTATGCCTACTTTATACAAAGTAAGCGTGTATAATGAAAACAGGGACATGCGGTCAGGGAAGGCAAAGTGAGGCACAGCCTCACCGGTCATCATGAAAAGTAAAAAAATATATATATATAATAATAATAACAAAATAAATTTGTCAACTGCTCTGTGCTATAAATTTGTTTTCAGTATAAATCCAATACATTTCATAATTCTTGTGCAATTCCTGTTCTAATACCTGGGAGAAATGCGAGGTGAGGCAGCAACAAGCTGTGCCTCACCTCAGACTGCGCTATCCCTCACACAGTGGGATGATGCATGCATTTGGTGCATGCCTGTTGCTGTCACACTGTGACTGTCTGTTATACAATGTTTGCAGACAAGTTTATTATACACCCTGACTTTCCACAGTCTGGCTTATATCTTTAATTAATGTTTGTGACATATTTAGTCTTGCTGATCGAACATAAAACTGCAGTGAAAAAGCACAAGGTGAAGCATACAGTTACCGCACCGCAAGGGGGCGGATGCGAGCACAACAGTTAGTGATATCGGTTAATGTTTTTGTTTCGGCTGACTGCCAAAATCGAAGATTATATATCTAAGCTTAAAAATTTCTCAAAAGTAAAATTTGACCTTAAATAAAAGAACATTCTGAACATTATGTATTAAAATTTATTAAAACATCAGACTTAAAAGCTTGTAAACCAACTAAACATTTCAGTTAAGGTCAAAACTGAAATTCCCTTTCAAGGGAACTCGCGCTGCGTCAGCATTGCGACGCTATGGGAACGCCTTTGCGTGACCGCGTCTGAAGCGGTCACGCAAAGACGTTCCCATAATGTCGCAACGCTGACGCAGCGTCTCATTCCCTCTTCAGGGAACTATGGTTAAATATGTAACCTGAGACTTTTTATTTTACTCAACTTTATGCTTACATTTGTAATGAATGAGTATGAATTGTGGAATTGCAATGAAATGTGTAAAAAGATATGGCTTGGGAGATTTTCATGCACTCTGGATTACCTTTAAAAGGAGAATGGCGTAGTCATACATGGCCGTGGGATCGGCCATCTGCAGGGCACTCCTGGCATACCACATTATTGCTGCTTGGATGTCCTTTTCGACCCCATTACTGCCCCAGAGAAGCATCTTGGCCAGAGTTTTCTACAACACATCAGCTCAAACCCTTTCACTGCTGCTAAGATATTATGGTGGTGTTCACTAAGAGGTTTGTTCAAGTTCCTAACCCTATTACTTTGTGTTACGGACCTGATTGATACCTCAAATAAATCAGTGCCTATAAGGATTCGACTCCTCTGGTGGTATGAGCTGTCACCCCAAATGGGCATGGCAGATCTTGGGATCAGTATGTGTTGGTAACTGCGTCCACGATCCAGAGTGGCATCCCCAGCTCTGTGTACAGTCCAAATAGATGCACAGTGCACATACTGGACACAGCAGTGATAAGGTGGGGTCTTCCTCCCCAGCAGGGAACACTTTCAAGTTGAATCTGACAGATGTAGATGAGAACTTGCGACTGACTGATCCCCCTCTGACTGAGCTCTAGCTCAGGCTGCTAGTTACTACATAAATGCTAGTGCTAAACAGTATTTATGCTGCAGTATTTATGTCACAAATATGTTGATGATGTGTTGATAATATTACTAGGGGTTCGCTCTTGAGAAGCCTATCATATTCTGAATTTCAAAAGGCGAATGAACACTGGTAAATTGAATTTGCAAGCCATTTTATGTACATACGGGTATAAAAGGGAGATTGCATGCTCCATTCATTCAGCTTTTGTTTCTCAGAAGAATTGTCTGTCGCGACATCGGAGTAGACTGTTTCAGATATAACAACTTTATAGCATGATATAATTAACATTTAGAGAATGATATAATAAATGATCTGTGGTGTATTTTGAGCTGAGACTTCACAGACACCTCTAAGACGTATATTATACCTCTAAGACGTATATTATATCTTGTATAAAGGGGCATAATAGGTCACCTTTAAACAGAGTGAACGACATATTCAACATGACTCAATGTCATGAGTTCAGCATCTCATATCATACATACCTGAAGTAGATGGGGCAACAAGAGATGAACTATAAGCAGAACATGATGCACTTTTGACAGATTACTTTTAACTGTTTCCACCATTACTGGTAAAAATCTTGTTGTGCTTATTGCTGGGAGATGCACACATTTCAAAGAATAGCACACTGGCAAGTTCATCAAGTGCAGTACAAATGCTTTGTCCGTTTTGGGAGATAAGCGCACAGTCAGCAGAGATGTGTGGCTGTATTGGGGAATAGCAAACATTCATAATACTGGGTTTTGGTAGCCATCCCTACCCCCGATGGTGTTGTGATGAGGAATGTTGGGCAGTGAAGTGGTTCACTGTAAACCAAAGATCGTGGCAGCCTGAGCGAGCACGGCTGTTATCTTCTTGTAGGACTCATCTCATGTTGAGCTCGACTGGCTGCAGACGAAAGCTCTAAGGACTCGTCTTCAGCCTCTGATAACAGTACACTCACCCTCTGATGCCGCGACAGACCATTCTATAGAAAAACAAAAGCTGAATGAAAGGAGCATGCAATTCCTGGGATATTGAGTGGCGAGAGGAGGAGGCCAGATGAGGGTGCAGTGCCAGTCGAGTGGCCAGAGAGAAGAAGTGGCTCCAAAGCAGTCAATTTTATTCCAAGCTTCCCTCAGCCCAGGAGACCACTCGAATGCTGGTGGATCATGTGGCTCTCTATTTTATTTTACTAATTCGACAGACGCTTTTATCCAGAGAGACTTACAAGGAGGCCTAATGAGTCTAACTCTTTTAATCAGTAGGCCACAACTGCCCTCCCCTTACAACTGTTTTAATTTTATATAGGACCATTATTCATTGCAGTTGAACCACTTGCTTTCCTGGTGGCACCACTTGAATTCCTGGTTGTGACTTTTGGAAATATTTTTATATTTAACAGGCTTCTACCTGGACATCTGCATTAGCTTTTGTCTTTGTTCATGCATATAATTTTTAAAGCAGTGAATACCTGTGATTCTACATCTCCTCTCTCAGCTTGGAGTTTTAAATAGCGCACAATATCGCCTGATTCTCCCGTTTGGGTCTGGAGCTCCTCAGCGTTGTTTACATGAACATGTTCTGTGAGAGTTTGCTACAGAGAATAGACAATTCAGAGAGTTATTTAACTTCAAACCAGCCTGTGCTAATCCATGAAATCCTGTAAAAAAACCTCAAGATTATCAAATTATTATCACACAATATTTCATACTAGACAGTGTGTATTTTTATGTTTACCAACTTTTTATTTCAATTTTGCTTTAACATTTAGCTTACAAATGCATGCATTTTAACCAATTTTTTTTCAGGTTTACCAAATTCAATGTTTTTACCAGATTCCCTTTTATTTTATTAATTTATAAACAATGCAGTAAAATACACTTCATTTCAGTGTCTGACAAACAGACAAAATTGGTAAACTTTTTACCACAAAAAGGGGAAACTTTTTACCACAAAAATGTATAACTCACTCACCCCAGAGGCATGTAATTTATTAAGGTCGATGCTGGTCTGTTTTCCTATGTTGGCATAGTAGCTGTTCGCTATATTATGGTCTTTAGGGAAACCGTCAAGACCCTGCATGTGCTTGTATCCTAAATGCATCAGAGCGAGGCGGTCATCAGAGACCCCTCCTACCAGACTATAAACATGACCCTAAGAGAGAAATTAACAGTTCTAATTAAAACTTTAAAACATTGTTGTTGTACTGTACAGAATAGGTATCTAGCATCTGAAAGTCTATGGTTTCATTTCTTTTTCTTCACTTTCTTTACTGTAGTGCAGTGGTTGGCAACAGGCGGCCTGCAGGCCAATACTGGCCCACCAGCACTAATGTCTGGCCCCAGCCAAATTTTTTTTAAAGAGGATGGTGTCAGTACACGATCCGGGATGCTTGCACGATCCGTCCGCGCATGCGCATAATGACGTAGTAGAAAACGTGCATGCGCAAATGATAATTCTGTTTTGCGTCGATTTACGACACTGCATGATCTGTTCCACGCGTGCGCACCTTTGTACCGCGACACTTTCATTCACTCACGGCGAAAGAAAACGGAGTGCAGCGAAAGAAAAGAGAAGTTTGCCCTGTTCTTAAGTACAATACTATATTTACAAGTAAATATACTTCACTACTGTCCACCTCTGGTCTCATGTCACTTCTGTGTGCACACTACGCGTTCTTTAAAGTAATTTCCATTGTCAGTTTGAAATACTCTATAACGTTTCCCCAGGTTTGTTTGTAGTTCTTTTCTTCATGTAAGTGCAGATAGTCTAGGCAGAAATGCATATTATGTTCCTTATTGTCTTCTGTAAACACCATTGAAGGGATTATTTTCCTCATTTAGATTATATAGATAGATGTATTAGCCTATAATATATAATATATATTAGCCTATTACCCATACTAATACAAAATTACTCAATTTAAAGTTAACTAATATTAGCAGCTTTTAATAAAAAATAAAAAAAGACACAAACCGTCTTTGACAATACTACTGAACTCAGATCGAAACACGGCAAGTTAAGTAGGCCTAAAGCCATACAGCAATGAATCGCAAAGGGGAGTATGGAGGAAACTGAAGGTTTGCAGTGACAAAGTCTCAGACTTTATTCCACATGTAACCAAAATCGTGTATGTTCATGTAACAACTCCTTTATTATTTTGGATTGGCAACCACGTAAACACATCGTAATGCATTTTAAAACATCAAAATAGACCCGCCGTGAACTGTTAAATGAAAAACACAATGTAGCCTACAAAAATGTGCCGCCTGGCCGTCAAGTGTTTCATCGCATCCGTTCCACCTTCCACTGGATCGTGCAGGTGGAACGGATCGTGTACTGACAGATGGTTCTGAAATAGATCTATCATGACAGCAACAGTTACTCACAATCACTTTGTCTTTAGTGATTTCAAAATAAAAGTACGAGAATTCTTTTGCAGTAATGTTCATTTTGAGATGAAATGAGAGCTTTAAATTTGAAAAGTTCTGAAATACATTCAAAAGAGTCTGAGGATCGCTAGACACGTAGACATGTATAAATACCTAGACGTGACATTGGCTGCTTCTGTCCGTTGCTGAGATACGTCAACACGCCCACCATATTGGCTAGGGCATGAGTTCAACTAAGTGCAACTAAGTGGTAGAGCTGCGATTTTTCAAGATTACAAATAAACTGTTTCTATTTATCAACTGATATCAGTGCTTTATGACCTACCTGGTGTCCAAAACAATCTCTGTTATATAAAATCTTGATAGTGCAGCAAGATAGTTAGAAATGTATTTATTTAATAGAGCTGCACACTTGTCATGTATATTGTTAGATTTTTAACTTTTTGGTTAAGAATTGTGGAAGCATCCCTAATGTAACAAATAATTTTACAACAAATAAAATAAAGTCTTCTAACTGAGGAAAGGCTTTTCTGTGTTTTTGTTTTTCTTGGGCTTTAGGTCAGAACATACCTCATTTTTTTTAAATACTGGAAACACGTAACTGGAACGTAACTGGAAACTTTTGCTTATAACAAGGGGCCTCAGCACCAACGTGAACAATAACCAAGCAAATTCAGCTTACTTTTTATCCCAAAGGACACTGTAACAGTCTGTTACAGGCAATTTTAGTTGCAGTTTTTATCATTTCATTTCTTAAATTATGCTTTGACTATGTTCTGGGCCGCCTTCCAGTGGCGAAACTTTTTTGGCCCGATGCCAAACTTTCTTGCAGATCCCTGCTCTAGTGTTTATACAGCATTGATTTCTTAAAGCTACAATGTATAATTTTTATTGTAACATACTTTACCGTCTTCTAGCAGAGACCACTATTATATATTAATAAGTAAGCGATAGGTTGTTTTCCCAAAAGATATAAAAAAACATTAACTTCTTAAAGCTACTGTGTATATTTTTTTATATTTTAAATATATTTTAAAATACTTTACCCTCTTTTAGCGGAGACCACTATAATATATAAAAAAGACATAAAAACATGAGGCACTATCAACAGCTATATTTGTGTGAGCAGCCTGACACTGTGACCTTTGCTCAACCAGTGGCACAAGTTTGGGGCAGAGCTGTCAGTTTAACCTGACTTGACAATTTACACATTCCTATAATAGCATTTATTTATTCTTAATTTAAAGAGATATTACATTTATAATGCAGAGCTCCTTTATAATGGTCATTGAATGCTTAGACATTTTCATTCATACCTGCTCCAGGTCTACAGGAATGCCCAGGCCAGCCAGGTGTATGGTAGCGAGCAGGAAAGAAGAGTGGTGGTGACCCCAGCAAGAGGACACCTCAAGTAACTCTATTATAGTAGGCATGAGCTTGTGGTCTGATTGTTCTGCTTTAGATATTGTATTTAACATATCCTGGAAAATCAACCAGCTTAATCCCTGCAAATGCTTGTTTATGTTCTGTGAACCTGTGGGAGAAGAACCATGTTATTTTAAGTCTGTTTACATTTCCTGTAGCTCAGTGGTTACAGCATGGCACTAACAATGCCAAGGACATGGGTTCAAAACCAGGGATTGCACATACGCAGGACAAAAATTTATAGTATAACACAATGCAAGTTGCTCTGGATAAAAGTGTTTGCCAAATGTCTAAATGTAAATGTCAGATTTACAAAAGCTACATTCCACAACACATTCCAAACCGCAGTGCGAAACCTTTCCTACCTGTTATTATGTGCTGGTTGTCCATCAGATACCTCAGTGTGCTCTTAAATCTTTTCTGCTGGTCCCAAGACCAAGTCTGTGTGCATTCTCTAGGACCAAACCACTTCTTTATATTGCTATAATAAGACTCACAAACATCTAATAAACAAAAATAGAGAATATTAAAATAATGGTTTACATTAGAATTTTTTTTTTTTAATTTTGCTATGATTACACCTGGCGTCCACACTACTCCAGTTTTTGCCCCTTGAAAACAGAGACTGTTGGAAACCCATTTTCATTTGAAAACTTTGGGGTTGTGTTTTAGTTTAGACAAAACTGGAAAGGACAAGAGCCAAAATGCAATCTCCTCATCAGAAAGGGGATAAATGTACCCTTTCAACAAAAATTATTTGTTCCCAAATAAGTTTTCCAAAAGAGTGCTAGGTAAAAGAGTTTTCCAGTTGTGTGCTAGGAAGCATAACAGATCACTTGTCATTCTGAGTTTCCAACCTGTGTGCTAGGAAGCATAAAAGATCACCCATCATTCTGAAACTCATTGTTTCTGGGCCCTGTGCAAGGAAACATAACATATCACCAGTTCTGAGTCTCCCCGCAGAGACTGAAAAAGAAAAACCACGTACTGAGCCTGCTGTCTGGAAAGGCAATAACACACGTCGGCAACAAGGTTAAGCCCAGGAGAGCAACCTTCACTTTAAGGTACCCACATCTGCGTGTTCCAGATTGTCAAGGACCTTCTGCACCAGCTTCAAGGCCTCATCTGCGTGTTCCAGATTGCTAGGACCCTCTCGGTGCTCCAGGAGATCAGCATCCCACAGCGCTTTGTGTTCAGACTCCTTCTCCACTGCAGCAAGGCCCAGCATTATCAGTGGAAGATGTCGCCACCATTGGACTGCTCACGTGAACGTAAATATCACTTACCAAACGTCTTTCCAGAGACCTTGGCATTAGTGTATTCTTTCAGTTTATGTTATCTTAGTTACCTTTGTTATCACATACCTAATCCAATATTTAACAAATAATTCTACAGTTATTTGTGTTGACAATACAGTAAAAGGCTCTACAAGTTAGTAAGAATCTCACAAAATCCTTCAGATGAAACAGATGATTTACTCCCTCCACTTTACATAATTTTCTTAATTTATGATTTATGTTGGATTATTCCAACAAATGGTGAGGTGGAATTCCTTGGCTGGTGCCGGAGGTAAAAGGAGGGAGAGGTCATTTGACAAACACACACACACACACTTGAGATGATGTGCGACCAAAGCTCACAAACCTCTCTAGTGTTCTATGTGCGGCATATTATTAATTGGTGCCCTGTGTGAACATCACTACATAATTGGTGCCTTGCGTGAGGCATACCATCAGTTAGTGCCCTGTGGGAAGATCACTTCAACAGCCTTAGTCATTACTCTGTAGTTTAGAGAGCTGGAGCACTCAAGCTCATTTACATTACAACATTTTTTATGTTTAAATAAAAATTGAACATTTAGGCCAGTCACCAGGTTTGAAGTCAGTGGCTTTCATAAATTGGCAAATAAGATTTAAGAGCTATGATGGAATGGCAACTGCTTAAATTTAAGTCTGTTCCTTTACACAAAGCTGTTGCATATATGCATTTTCACAATTTGCTTTACAGAAAAGAGAATGTAGAGCAACCAGTAGAGAGAAAAATAGTATAGAAATAAGGTAAAATCATGACAACCAGGAAAAATATGAAATAGAAATAGTCTAATTCAGTTTTACAATATAAACTATTGCCAAACCAGCACTATATGTCATTTATAATGTGGAAGTGCTCACCTGTGGAGAAGTTGCTGTTCTGTCTCAATGCTTGCAGATAAAGCTCAGTCACATGACTAATTTCATCACAGTGCCTGTAGAGAATGTCCAGTTTCTGTAGTGTCCTTACAGGAGACAGTGGGTTGATCACCTTTAACAGAAATTATGTATAGAGGTGAAACTCAAAAAATAAGAATATCATGCAAAAGTTCATTTATTTCAGTAATGCAACTTAAAAGGTGAAACTAATATATGAGATAGACTCATTACAGGCAAAGCAAGATAGTTCAAGCCGTGATTTGTCATAATTGTGATGATTATGGCTTACAGCTCATGAAAACCCCAAGTCCACAATCTCAGAAAATTTGAATATTGTGAAAAGGTGCAATATTCTAGGCTCAAAGTCCCACTCTAATCAGCTAATTAAGCCATAACACCTGCAAAGGGTTCCTGAGCCTTTAAATGGTCTCTCAGTCTGGTTCAGTAGGAATCACAATCATGGGAAAGACTGCTGACCTGACAGTTGTGCAGAAAACCATCATTGACACCCTCCCTAAGGAGGGAAAGCCTCAAAACGTAATTGCAAAATAAGTTGGATGTTCCCAAAGTGCTGTATCAAAGCACATTAATAGAAAGTTATGTGGAAGGGAAAGGTGTGGAAGAAAAAGGTGCACGAGCAGCAGGGATGACCGCAGCCTGGAGAGAATTGTCAGGAAAAGGCCATTCAAAAGTGTTGGGGACTTTCACAAGGAGTGGACTGAGGCTGGAGTCAGTGCATCAAGAGCCACCACACACAGACGGATCCTGGACATGTCAAATGTCGTATTCCTCTTGTCAAGTCGCTCCTGAACAACAAACAAAGTGGTCCAAAGTCCTCTTTTCTGATGAGAGCAAATTTTGCATCTCATTTGGAAACCAAGGACCCAGAGTATGAAGGAAGAATGGAGAGGCACACACTGCAAGATGATTGAAGTCCAGTGTGAAGTTTCCACAGTCTGTGTTGATTTGGGGAGCCATGTCATCTGCTTGTGTTGGTCCACTGTGCTTCATTAAGTCCAGGTCAACACAGCCATCTACCAGGAGATTTTGGAGCACTTCATGCTTCCTTCTGCAGACAAGCTCTATGGGGATGCTGACTTCATTTTCCAGCAGGACTTGGCACCTGCCCACACTGCCAAAAGCACCAAAACCTGGTTCAATGACCTGGGGTTACTGTGCTTGATTGGCCAGCAAACTCACTTGACCTGAACCCCATAGAGAATCTATGGGGCATTGACAAGAAAAAGATGAGAGACATGCGACCGAACAATGCAGAAGAGCTGAAGGCAGCTATTGAAGCATCCTGGTCTTCCATAACACCTCAGCAGTGCCACAGGCTCATAGCTTCCATGCCACGCTGCATTGAGGCAGTAATTGCTGCAAAAGGGGCCCAAACCAAGTCCTGAGTACATATGCATGCTTATACTTTTCAGAGGTCCGATATTGTTCTAAGTACAATCCTTGTTTTATTGATTGCATGTAATATTCTAATTTTCTGAGATTGTGGATTTGGGGTTTCCATGAGCTGTAAGCCATAATCATCACAATTATGACAAATCACAGCTTGAACTATCTTGCTTTGCCTGTAATGAGTCTATCTCATATATTAGTTTCACCTTTTAAGTTGCATTACTGAAATAAATGAACTTTTGCACAATATTCTAATTTTCTGAGTTTCACCTGTATATATATAAAACACATAAGATGACAAGAACACCTGCTGATGCATGCTGCGTGTGATTAAAGAGATTTATGGAGGTATTTCTTGCGCAAAACAACTGAGCGCCTGTGACAGTGGAATTTGTAGAGAGAAGCCACACAAACACAACTTAACAATTACATCTTCTCGAATCCTTTAATGCAGGTGCACAAATCCTGTTCTATGAATCACAAATTAGGAAAATTATACACTCACATTCTTGCTACTCTTGCTGCAGTGAATTGGATTGAAAATACATTCACATACCTGCAACAAAAAATATGAACCCCTGACAAAATTTAAACATCTGCAAATCAATATGTGAATTCATGCAGTGAGGGTTGCATGCTTGTAGAATAAAAATAATATATTTTAATAAAAAATAATATATTTTTTCTTAGAAAATATTCCAGCACAAACACAGAGCATAACTACGACCACTTAAATCTGCTGCTACAAGTCGCAAATACAGTTTTTTGCTTGCAAATGACTAGCTTGTGCACTCTATGTGATATTTGGTGCAAAGGTGATTTGTGCATCTGTAGAGATCTCCCATTTCCACAGTGACACCTTGTTCACTTGCATGTGTTGATCTAAAACAACTCTGTGTTGATGTTTATCACCTGTAGGCTACTGTTTGTGAAAACCTAAAGGTTATTTTAGTCGTAAAAATTGGAAGATTGATGAAAGAAATTAAGGCACAATGTCTTACATTTGTTACATATTAAAGTGAACACATGAACCAGTGTCGACCATACTTGTAAACAATTTGAAGTCTGTTTTATTATGTTGGTTTATAAATTGAAGTGAATCAATGGTGTTTGTACTGATCCATGGGCAGTGCTCATCTATGAATGCCTATAATTACAATGGCATAATGCCAAATTTGAACAAAAACAAACAAGCCAATGCCAGACATTTACATTCATTCATTTAGCAGATGCTTTTATCCAAATAAGATTTAACTATTGACAAGTGTTCCATTAAGAATTCGTTATCTTCTATGAATCTGGGCGTTTTATTCGATAGTGCTCTGTCATTTGAAAGCCATGTTGCCAACATTTGTAAAACTGTGTTCCGTACCCTCGCCGCAGAGTGCGGATGATCCTACATGGGTTGGCTGTTCGCATCCAAAAGGAGATATTTATGCTGGAGCTCCTGTAACGGCCGAAACTGTTTTACATACATTATATTATTGTGCAGTGTGCCCTTTAAGAAGCGTATAATGTGTGGTGGTGATGACGTGAGACTGAACCACCATAGATGGTAACTCAGCTCTGCTGTCCTATTATTATTTTGACTACGTGATTGTCTCTGTGAACCACCATAGATGGTAACTCAGCTCTGCTGTCCTATTATTATTTTGTTTTACTTTTATTTTGTAACGCTAACCAAAAGTCAACTCTGTTGTATGAGAGAAGCGCGTTGCCGTGCACCAACAATTAAACGTGTGAAACAGCAACTCCTTGTTTTCCATCTCTTTTATTTTCCTTATTCAACGAGATATCCGAGCCAGAGCGTTACAATTGGCGCCCGAACAACTGAAGCTGGATCCGTCATTTATGTGGAATCTACAGCGATGTAATCTTAAAAGCACGGGAGTTGAGATGCTGATGAGTTAGCTTGCTAACGCTGGGTGCCATGTGCTCGAGGAGCGCCTGTATTTCTGCGTGAGTGGATTATTATTATTTTTTTGATGATGATGTGACGAGGACAGCGGATTAATTTGGTGACGTTTTTTTAATAAATTGTTTGGGAACGAAGGAATATTTTGTTTTTGGGGGGGCGATTTAATTGCTAATTTTTCACTACTTGTTTTCCAAGAGCAGACTGGCATTTTATTTTTGAACTTTCTGGAATATTTCAGCACAGTTTTGTGTGTGTGCTTTGAACTTGACTGCACAAAGGGACAGCAAAGACTATTCCTGGTTCACTTTTGTGCATTGGAACTGTGTTTTGAACACTTGGAGGAAACAATACACCTGTGGGAACACAGTTTTCTTTTCATTCATTGTGAACTGAGTTAATTGTGCTGAACTGATGAGTAATTTCTAACTTTTGACATATTTGCATGGTCAAGTGATTTAAATAACATTTATTTCATCTAGAGTAATGTTGGTTTGCTCTAGGTCTACTGAGGGAAAAATACTGAGTTTACATGAAAGCAATAGTAAAACGGTGTGTACATTTTGTTAGCAGGTTATATTTTTCTGAATTACATTTTGGAGTTTGTGCAATTGTAATACTTCTGGTTAAAGTACATTTAGTGTGATGGCTTCTCACTCAGACCTTAAAACTGACTTGACCTACTCATTACCAGATTCTGTTCCCAGACAGAGACAGAAGTTACCACAGCGAGTGAGACTGGAGACTCAAGTGGAACTCCTTCAAGCTGAGGTATCTGTGTTGCAACAGTGCCTTAACGATTCCTTCCAGTTGCAGCAGAGTATATTAAGACGTTTTTGTCCTCCTGATGTCGACACCTCTGCAGCGCCTCATGCACAGCTACCTCCTATGGCCAGCTCTACACCACACAGCCGTGTCGCTCCAGGCCATGTGCCATTACAAGGCACGACCGCTAATAATGGTTCTCTTAGAAACGTGACTTTTTCACCACAGGCCAATTCTTCTGATGTGAGTAATACTAGTAGAATCCTTGCATCTGTACTGTACCAGTAAAGGCTTGAACCACCTGTGTTTACGGGAGATGGACACATTAGCCCTGAGGATTGGCTACAATCGGTCAATGTTTACAGAACCTCCCTTGACTTAACCGATGCTCAAATTCTTCTTGAGCTGCCACGGTTTTTGGCAAAGGAGCCAAAGAAATGGTTCTCTGTCCTTGACACACATGTCGTTACATGGGCTCAGTTCTGTGATTTCTTCAGGAAAGTCTTTCTTCCTTCTGACAGCCAGGAACAAATACTAAGAGGTATCCTGGACCGTATACAAAGTCCTGAAGAGCCCCTTCCTACCTTTGTGGCTCACATGCTAAGTGAATTCAGAAAACTAAAAACTCCTCCACCAGAGCAAGAACAAATTGACCTCATTTGTAAACATGCTCTTGAAAAGTATAGAGTTGCTCTCTATGGAACTTCTGTTTCTTCAGGCATGGATCTTCTTCTGAGGGCTCACGAGCTCCATGTGGTCTTGGGACCAGGTAAATGTTCACTGCCTTCAGGGCAGAGTAAAGCTAAATTCGGCAGAGAAACTTACTGTTACAGGTGCTCACGCCCTGGCTTCACTTCTCGCACGTGTCCAGACTGCAACTCTCCTGACGTAATGTGCTCACAACAAAGTGAGTCCCCTAATGTACAGTCGGAACTTGCTATTGATGCAAAGGATTTGAACAATCCCGAAAGTATTCATGCAGGGGAGGGGAATCCATTTGTAAGGCACAAGGGAAACTCCAAGGGGGGGAGGATGATTCGCAGAGGCAACCCTCCCTCCAGAAAATAGTTTTGCCTCAACCAACTAGTTATGCTGTGCCAGAACAGCATGTCCTTTGCCATGTGGAAGATCCCACATCATCTTCTTTTTGGAACACTCCATTTGGGGTTAAGATTAACCTACATGGCCAGGTGTTAGATGCAACATTTGACACTGGCGCATCACTTTCTGTGGTGCAAGCGGACATTGTTGAGAATCAAGCCAAACGGAATGTTAATGTTAAACCCTAGTCTGCTCGCCCAATCCAACTAGCGGATGGCGGGGCATGTCAACCTTTAGGGCTGACATGGTTGGCTTTTGGCTTCATGGGACAACATTTTTATCACCGGTTTGCCATTGTTCCACGCTTACCCTCAACCTTGGTCTTGGGGATGGACTTCATGTTGCGTGCCTCCATCACCATTCACATTCCATCCAGAACTGTTGTCGTAGGCAATGATCCTCTATTAATGGAGGAGCTGGAAGGCAAGGAAATGCAGGAGTCGGACAGTAGTTTATTGTTTATGGAAGTCCCATCTTCTGCACTTAAAGGAAAGGTTGAGGAAGCATACCTGAATAATGTGAAGAAGGAAAGGCTGTCAGGGCTACTTGAAAGTTTTTCTGACCTCTTCGACGGTCACCTGGGTCGCACATCACTAACTGAGCATTCCATAGACACAGGGAATGCCAAGCCAGTCCACCTTCCCCCTTACCGAACTTCCCCAGCCAAAAAGCGTTTGATTGAGGATCAAATAGGAAAAATGCTGACTGACGGCATCATTGAACCAGCAACAGGGCCGTGGGCCGCCCCCGTTGTGATTGTTCAGAAACCTTGTGGTGAACCACGATTTTGTGTGGACTATCGTGGCTTGAACCAACTCACCGTGAAGGACTCTTATCCATTGCCAAGAGTCGATGAGTCCCTCGACTTCCTATCTAGAGGGAGGTTTTTGACTACAATCGACCTTGCTCGGGGATACTGGCAAGTCTCCGTGGCAAAAGACTCAAAGTCTTAGACTGCTTTTGCTTCACATTGTGGCCTATTTCAGTTCCGTGTGCTTCCATTTGGTCTGTGCAATGCACCAGCGACCTTTCAAAGACTAATGAATAGCGTGTTGGCTGGTCTTATTTATAGGTGCTGTGCAGTCTACTTGGACCTTGGTCCTTTCACGGCTCAAGTCTGCAGGGTTGACTATTAAGCTGGCCAAATGCCAGTTTTGCCGCAGAGAGCTCACCTTCTTGGGGTATCGTGTCTGTCCAAGTGGCGTCCTGCCAGACCAGGACAAGGTGAAGGCTGTTATGGACTTCAAAACCCCTGTCAATGTGAAGCAAGTGAGGCAGTTTTTGGGCCTATCAGGCTATTACCGTCGGTTTATACAGGACTACGCCCGCCATGCTGAACCTCTGTTCGTGCTCACCAAAAATGATGCTCCTTTTGTGTGGGACAGTGCCTGCCAAGACGCCATGGACCTCCTAAAACAAAAGTTAACTTCAGCACCCGTACTAAGTTTTCCTGACTTTACTTTACCTTTCTTTATTCATGCCGATGCATGTGACGCAGGGTTAGGAGCCTGATGCAAAAAGATCTGTATGGCAGAGAGGTTGCTGTGGCGTACGCTAAGTCGGGCTCTGCATAAATCGGAGAAACCTTATTCCACACCCGAGAAAGAGTGTCTGGCCGTCATTTGGGCCCTTGAGCACTTTAGGCCTTATGTTGAGGGTCTCCATGTCACAATCTTCACTGACCACAGTGGGCTCAAGTGGTTGATGTCCCGTCCCAACCCTACCGGCCGTCTTGCTCGTTGGTCTCTCCGCCTTCAGGACTTCGATTTTGATGTTTTTCACAAGCCTGGATCTCGAAATAAAGTGCCTGATGCACTGTCAAGGAATCCTGTAACAGATGATGTCCCACCAATGGACATCCTTCCTGACTACGCTGTGATTGGTGGTCTCGCTCTCCGTACACTATCTTCAGTGTCTCTTACGGATCGATCTCAAGTCAGACAATTGCAACTGGATGATCCAATTACGGGGGATCTTCTACGTAAGATGGAAGCAGCGCTCCAACGGGATAGCGAGGAGGACCATTGCTCTCAGTATTCCATTCATGATGGCCTGCTGTACTTTAACGATCCCAAACCGGCTTGCGGCATCCACCCTTTGAAATGTTTAAAGCTGTACGCTCCTTTATCTCTCAGAGTTACCTTGTTGAGGTATTACCACGATCACCCAACTGCTGGTCACCTAGGGATAACCAAGACCTTGGCCCGACTGAAACTCAGGTTTTTTTGGCCAAAAATGGCATCTGAGGTAAAGAGATATGTAACCTCTTGCACGGTTTGCCAACTAACGAAACCGAGTCAGAGAAAACCTGCCGGACTGATGGTCCCAATTCGGCCCCAAAAACCTTGGGAATATGCTGGGGTGGATTTTGTCGGCCCTTTGCCACGTACTTCTCGTGGCAATGCTTACATCTTGGTTTTTGTCGATTATTTTTCAAAGTGGGTTGAGATTGTGGCAGTGAGAGAAGCTACTGCTCAAGTCGCAGCAACCAAACTGATAAGTGAAGTGTTTTCCCGTCACGGGGCACCAACTTATCTCATTTCGGACAGGGGGTCCCCTTTCGTGAGTGACCTATTCGAACAGGTGCTCACTGTCCTGGGAACAGAACATCGTCTCACAACGGCATATCACCCACAGACAAATGCCACTGAGAGGGTGAACCGGACTCTCAAGACAGCAATTCGAGCATACGTGGATGATAAACACTCCACTTGGGACCGATATATCCTACAAATTTGCTTTGCACTATGAACAGCACCTAATGAGAGTACGGGTCAAACCCCGTCCATGATGTTGTATGGGAGGGAGTTAGCCACTTCATTGGACCTGGTGACTCAACCTGTATGGGATGGAATGGAGGAATCTGAATTTCCTTATTCCGAGAGCTTAAGATTGTCATTGCAAGAGGCACATGACCATGCAAGGGCAGCCTTGGAAACCAGTCACAACAGACGTAAGCAGCACTATGACAAAAGACGTCGCTCTGTTTTTTATGCCATTGGTGACCTGGTCAGGGTGAAAACCCATCTCTGTCTCTGGCCAATTTTACTGCAAAACTGGCGCCTCTGTACTCCGGTCCATACCATGTCACTCAAGTTTTGTCTGATGTAAACTACAGGCTTGCAAAGTTGGACACAGGACAGGATGCTGGTGTCTATCATGTGGTTAATATGCAACCATTCCATACTTGGAATGCATGCAGCGGCCATACACCAAGTGAACCTCTTTGTGGGTCTGAAACACAGGATGAGGGGTTAGAGGACGGTCTGCTGGTGACTCAGTTGAATGAGGACCAACCTCAAGATGCATGCCTTTCTCTACCTAATGAGGCTGTTGTTGATTGTGATGATTTCACTGACACTGCACATGACATGATTACTACTCACAATGCTGAGGCTGATGTTGACACATCTACACGACATACACAACTTCCTGACTTTGATGTTGATCTGCAGGGCCATTACTACAATCTCAGACCTAGATTGGCCCCTAGAATCACCTCAGGGTGGTCAGACAAGAAATGGACTAACAAGTTTCATACTGAAAGGTTGGACCTGAAGTAGTCATGTGTTGGACGGTTTACATTTTTTATTCCAAAAAGTACTAGTAAGTTGTTCTTTCCTTACATAGTAATGGGAGTCTAGGGAAAAGGTTCTAATTCTTACGTTTTCATGTGTTATGAAAAAATATAAAAATTGTTTTACACATATGGGTTGGTTGCACAAGCTTTGTTTTCTATGTGACGTGTCTTTGAAGAACATACTGTGTGATTGTGTAGCTTGTACTGACATGTATGCCAGTTATTGCCTACTGTATGTGAAACGTGTTGGGTTGATGGGTTTCCGATTTCCATGTATGGAGCTAATTTCACATGTGGTCCTTATGTTGTGTACAGCTGGGGACAGCTTTTTTTCTTTCCCGGGGGAATCTGTAATGGCCGAAACTGTTTTACATACATTATATTATTGTGCAGTGTGCCCCTTAAGAAGCGTATAATGTGCGGTGATGACGTAGACTGACTACGTGATTGTCTCTGTGAACCACCATAGATGGTAACTCAGCTCTGCCGTCCTATTATTATTTTGTTTTACTTTTATTTTGTAACGCTAACCAAAAGTCAACTCTGTTGTATGAGAGAAGCGCGTTGCCGTGCACCAACAATTAAACGTGTGAAACAGCAACTCCTTGTTTTCCATCTCTTTTATTTTCCTTATTCAACGAGATATCCGAGCCAGAGCGTTACACTCCCACCTGATCTGGATGGTCTAGTCGCTTTCGAGTTGACTCCCATTTACAACAACAAGAACAACAAGCTACTAGAAGACCGATTACGGATGTCACTGAATGGTCTAGTCACCTTCCTAGCGGTGCAGTCAGTCCTGTGTGTGAACCCGAACCCATGCAGGTGGGCAGAGCTCAGCTTTCCCGGGAGGAGAAGGATTGGTGCCGCACCATGGGACTGTAAATCCCCGAAAGGGAGGCCATGAAGAAATATATTTCTGATTCTCTAGCAGCCAGGTCCTTCTTCTTCTACAGCAGGTGCGGGGTTTTTTTGTAAGAAGGATGGCTCTCTGCGGATTTAAATACCCCTAGGGGGCACTTTGTTCCAGGGTAGCTTGCCATCCAGGGGTGAATTGTACTATCTTTTTAGTTAAACAGCGTTTCTGGTGGGCAGGTATGACCTGTGACATTCAGGATTTTGTTGTGGTTTGCTCCATTTGTGCCAGTTGCAAGTCTTCCAATTGTCCACCAGAGGGCCTCCTTCAACCGCTGTCTGTCCCTTCGAGACCCTGGTCCCACATTGCGCTAACCAAGTGTGTGGTGGTTGACAATCCATCCTCCTGGAACCAAGAACTCTCTTGGGTGGAGTTCGCATAAAATTCGTTACCAGTATCATCCACAGGCCTCTCTCCGTTTCAGTGTAGTTTAGGTTACCAGCCACCACTTTTTCCCAGGCTGGAATCTTAAGCTGCGGTCCCCCCAGCTTTCGCTTTTGTCCAAAGGTGCCGCAACACCTGGAAAAGGGCCCAACGGACCCTTCTGAGGGTGCAAAAACGTACCAAGGCCCAAGCCGATCACCACAGGTCTAAGCCTCCAGTATACATGGTTGGTCAAAAAGTGTGGCTTTCTTCTACCAACATTCCACTCCGTTCTGTGTGTAGGAAATTCACTCCTAGATTTATTGGCCTGTCCACTGTCACTAAAGTCCTGTCACTGCCTTAAACTCCAGTGGCAGTCCGCCTTAAACTCCCTCCCATGTACAGGAGAACCCATCCTGTCTTGCATCCAAATTGAAACCCATTTTTCATTCTATGATTAATCGCCAGCCCCGGTTTCCCCACCACCGCGTCTCATAGATGGGGAACCTGCATATTCTGTTAAATGTATTCTGGACTCTAGGCGGAGAGGACGTGGATTTCAGTACCTGGTGGACTGGGAAGGTTACAGTCCAGAGGAGAGATGTTGGGTACCTACCAGGGACATATGGGATCACTCCCTTAACGATGCATTCAATCGGCAGGTAGGTATCTCGGGTAGCGCCAGGAGGCGCTCCTAGGAGGAAGGGTACTGTACGGCTTCACTGACCCCTCACTGGGTTCACTGACTCGGTTCCTTGTGGATTTATTGGACTTCACCCTGGACTTTGTTTTATATGGATTACTCTCTGACTATTTATCACTCCACTGCCGCGCTGCGTTACTGAGGCATTCCATCCAGCACCCACTATTTCTCTTTGTGTTTCGTGTTACCCCATTAAACTGTTAAACTGCATTTGCGCCTGAACCTTATTTACCCTGTGACAAATTGTCGCATGTGTTGCATGTAAGGGTGTGGAACGGTATTCTGCTCTCAGTCTGTCTGTCTCTTATTATTCCGAGGTTACATTCAGTCCATACCCAGACCAGATGTTGGGTCTGACAGAAGAAGGCGGCAACCCCCTAGGATAACTTCAGCCATCTATACCATCACTACCCAAGAGCAAGAAAGACTGCTAGTTACTACATTATTGCTAATTATTGCTAATTGCTAGTTACAACATAAATGTTAATGCTAATGTTTGTTACTACATAAATGCTAATGCTAATGTTAGTTATTACATTAATGCTAATGCTAAACAGTATTTATGCTACTAAGTGTGTATTTTCTGTCTATGTCAGCAGTTTGATTTTATAGCTTATAACTAATATAAATCAGACACAATTAAAATTCAGACCTACACAGCATAAAATATTAGTAAATTTAGTACATCGCTGTAAATCAAAAACTTTTTTATCAAAAGTACCAATTGCAGCTGAAATGTGTCAGAGGAGAAATGACCCTCTAAGTCAGGGATAGGCAAACTCGGTCCTGGAGGGCCGCTGTCCTGCAGAGTTTAGTTCCAACCCCAATTAAACACACCTGAACCAGCTAATCAAGCTCTAATTAGGCATACAAGAAACTTTGAAGCAGGTGTGTTGAGGCAAGCTGGAGCTAAACTTTGCAGGACAGCGGCCCTCCAGGACCGAGTTTGCCCATCCCTGCTCTAAGTGAACCTGTTCTTACAAGGATTTCTTCCCTATAGTATACTGGGCTTCACCCTGGCTCTACGGCTCTCCGTCTCTGCCCTAGGCTCCTCTTCCTTACCAGTAAAGTTTGCACTACTCAGTATCCTGTGTTATAAGTCTATCTATCCCGTGACAGCTACATTGTAAAAGCGCTCTATATGTAATAGTGCATTTAAAGAACTTTGAGAATCGCTTATCATAACACCACCACATCAATGTTGTGACACCTGGGCTCTCATCTACTGGATACAGACTTACGTTAATGGCAGTTATTTATGAATAAAAGTTGCAGGCAACATTGACAACGACTGTGCTATTTCTGTGTGCACAGGCAGCGTGATCTTAGTGTGTGTGTGTGTGTGTGTGTGTGATATGATTACACTTATTACCAATGTGTATAGCGCATTCATTTAGAACGGTGATCAAACTGACTGGAACTACCATTAAAAGGTTTTATTGCATACCTTCCAGCCAATCAGAATAGAGTATTTAGACAGGCCATGGTATCATTTCTTTCATTAATTTTCCATTTTTCATGACTAAAATAACCTTTAGGTTTTCACAAAGAGGACAGGTTACAAAACCAAGTTCATGCATTTATATATATAAAAAAATTCACATTCAAATTTTGGACTGCTGCTTATCGGTCGGGAACACTATCCACACTTTGCATAACTGAAACAACGCATCGTTTGTAATTTGTAATGCTTGTTTGAATAGTTGTCAAAGTTGTTTCAGATTAACATGTGCAAGTGACCACTAGGTGTCACTGTGAAGACAGGTACCTCTACAGATAAACAAATCACCATATCAAAGGGTACAAAAGGGAGAGTGTGCAAAACTTGTCATTTGCAAGCTGTATTTGAGACACGTATTAGCAGATTTAAGCAGTACTATTTATGCACTTGTGTTTGTGCACTCTCTACAACTACAAATTCCACTTTCACAGGTGCTTAGTTGTTTTGCATGAAAATACCTCCAGACTCAAGATAAAGAGATTACAGATTAAGATTTAAGAAAAAATATATGTGAAAGGTCTATGTGTATCTTTTCTAAAGTATTTTAAAGTATTTAACTGTTTACCTACATCCATACACCCACCGTTTCAGAGCCTAAACGATAGTATTTGATCGGTCCCAAATAGCCATGAATCCCTGTCATGTAGTTGCATCCACCAAATACAAAATATCCTGATGTGTCATCATACTGAACTGGCTCATGAAAACTATAAAATTTAAACAGGGCATAAAGATACAGCATCTACCCATTTATGTTTTATTCTACAGTGCAAAAAGTGCAGTGCTGTTAGAAAACAGTATTTAACAGTTTTTAATATACTCAGTTTTGCACTGTAAATGAAGTGTATCTCATTTTAAATGTCTTACTCATATGTATGAGTGGCCTCCTGGGTTCCTTTTGTAGGTAAAACGATCGAAATTGTGAGTTTTGTCTGGTAAAAGACAGAGATTTAAAACGATTACATTTTCTCCCACTCTGTATGTGTTCAGTGTCACTCAGCTAAATAAAGTGAATTACATGACTAAATATGCATCATAATGAGGGTTGATGCACCTTTGACACCTGAAAGAAGATGTCCAGACGAATCCAGGTGCGGAGGGGTAAAGTTGTATGTGCTATAAATGCGTTTTCCTCGCCGTTCACCATTCGTACCTGCATCACTATATTACCTGCAGACACATAAATTTTTATCATACATGAGTTTTGTTTTTTAATTGATGTCCCAGGGTTACTATGTCATATTATAACAGTCTTAAAAACTTTTAATCAATTTGACTACTTTTCAAGTATGTACTGATGATATGTATGTATTGATTATTCTGGTTTATACTTTTCCCAGACCTAGAATTTGGATCATACAATATTAACATTTAAGCATTCATTTTGTACAACTTGGCCCCTATTTAAAGGTTCAGTTTTAAGGGAACTCACGCTGCATCAGTGTAGCAACACTATGGAAACTCCTCTGCGTGACCACATCAGCAGCATGTGTATTAAATCTGTCAAATGGCAAGATTGTTTGTGCCTTTGCATTGGCGCTATGTTACCAGTAAGGACATGCACGATCTCTGAAGGCCCTGGCACTGCCCACCATTGGTGGGTGTAATGTAAATCTGATTTATTTCTCTGTATACTAGATATTGAATAGGAATGTGCGCTGTACTGCTGACATGTCACGCTTCTGACCTGAGATAAACTGCCTGCTGACATGTGACCTTTCTAGTCTGACTCCCTCTGTTGACAAAATCAGTGTTTGGCTGAAGGTCTCAGAGCACAAAAGAGTGGTTAGAAGGGGTATAAACAGGCATGTGTATTTTCCTTCATTGTCTTCTCCCTGAGAACTGCTGTGTGTGACCAGCACAGTGAACAAAAGTGAAAAAGGAACAGATTATTCTGCTCAGAAATGTTCTCTCTATCCCACAGCTGAGCTACAGTGTTTTCGGGTTGACCACAACCTCGACTCCTGGCCTCACCAACGTCCACAACCACACCATGAGCAAGCTTTGCCTTCTTGTACTTCCACTGGCAAGTAGACAGCACAGAGACAACCCACCTGCATATTTTGTGCAATATAGCAAGTCCCTATCCATTCTATCAAAAATTTCTGGGAAAGAATACAAGGGACAGTCAAAGAGACAGAAGTTCTCTGCAAGTCTGCAAAGTCAGATGCCTAATGATGCTGAAAGGAGTGGTTAGAAGGTGTATAAATAGGCATGTTTTTTTCCTTTATTGTCTTCTCCCTGAAAACTACTGTGTGTCTCTGAGATGACCTTCTTGCAAGAATAAAAATTATTGAAAGGCCTTGGCTCTCTGAATTTTCATCTCAAGCTCACTCATAAAGAAATTCCCATCACATGGGCAAGGCATACACTGTCAACCCCACACCCAGCACACTTATTAGTGCATTTACATCTCTCAGTTACGTTCCTGCCAACACCACCCAGGGAACCGAGCTAACCCCTGAAATAGCAACAGACGCATCCCTCGCGGGCTGGGGAACGGTAATTAAAGGCCACTTAGCCAGAGGTCTTTGAAAGGACCACCAGCTTGAGTGCCACATAAACTGCCTAGAGATGATGCAGTTTGGCTAGCACTAAAGCAGTTCCTTCCGGAACTTAGACACAAACAAAGACGTGAAAACCTTGGATCTGGACTCTTAGGGCACCTGACTCATAGATGCAGGTCTCTCGACTAAGGTTGTCGAGACCATCTTAAGCTCCCTCAATGAGGAAGCTGTATGCACTGAAGTGGAGAGTGTTCACTTCATGGTATAGAGATCAGACAGGGATCAAGTTAACTGCCTAGTTGGTACAGTACTTGAGTTCCTGCAAGAACGTTTTTCATCTGGGCACTGGAGCAGACTCAGGGACTGGAGCTGGCTCTGGTGGGCAAAGGGCAGCCCAACAGCACCACAATCCCAGAATGATCACAGACAGTGCTGCCGATTCTAGGGTGACGATTGGGGTTGGGACCACCAGACTGACAATGAAGGAGGACCCGGTAATCTGGAGGGGATAGTCCATGATTTGCTGCAACAACCCTTAAGGACCATCACGGATAAGTCGATCTTTGAGTGGTGGGTTTAAGCCATACGTAAAAAACTAAAAAACTTTAAAAAAAAACTGTAACACAGGAACAGGAACATAGGAAGCATAAACTAAACATACAAACAACGACTGACCAAAAACACAAGGAACACTAGGGCTATATATACACAAGGGATAACAAGAGGGTTAATAAGACACAGGTGTAGATGATGAAACAATGATTAACAGACAAGGATTATGGGACATGGAGTTCAATTGATCAAAAGTCCAGGGAGCAGAACAAAGACACAGACTGGATCACAACAGTATCTTGAAGGGGTGAGGTCTCGGAGACTCGTTATTGGTGTGCTCTTCTTACTTAACGTGACCTCCTTGGGATCAGTCATCCAGAAAACATGGCTTCTCCTATCACTGCTATGCTGATGACACCCAACTTTATTTTTCATAAGAACCAGATAATCAGACAGTAGCCGCTTGCATCTCTGTGTGTCCCAGCGACATTACTACCTGGATAAAGGATTATTACTTGCAGTTAACCCTTGCAAAGAAAGAACTGCTTGTGTTCCCTTTTGATCAAGCTATCCAGCATGATCTCTCCATTCAGCTGGGATCCTCAATCATAACCCCCTCCAGGACAACCAAGAATCTTGGGATAGTTATTGATGACCAGCTAAACTTTATAGAACACGTCGCCAAGAATTCTGTAGATTTGTTTTGTACAACATTAGAAAAATCGGACTTTTCCTAACAGAACACGCTACACAAGTCCTCATCCAAGCCTTAGTGCTACCCAGACTGGACTACTGTAATGCTCTTTTGGCTGGTCTCCCAGCATGTTCCAGAATGCGGCAGCCAGAGTCGTCTATAATGAACCCAAGAGGGCACATGTCACACCACTTTTCATCAAATTGCCACCCACATTAAATTCAAGGCTATGCTCCATAGCCTACAAAACAACTATTGACTCTGCACCCCAATATTTACACACACTAATTTGGCCCTACATACCATCCAGATGCCTGCGTTCTGCCAATGAACAGCGTCTTGTGGTACCCTCCCAAAAAGGCACAAAATCCTACTCGTGCACTTTTTCCTGAATAACTCCCCGCTGGTGGAATAACCTGGCTATCAGTACCAGGACTGCTGAGTCTTTAACCATCTTTAAGAGTCGGCTAAAGACTTATCTCTTTCACCAACACCTGGCACAATAGTATCATGTACTTCTACTTCCTTTCCTATTCTCTCTTTATTACTTCTATACTTTCTATTCTATTTAAAAAAAACTTTCTTGGCTATGTACACTGTGATTAGGATAACTAAGACTATATTTATATTCAGTTTATATTCAAACTTTGTGATCATTTGAATATTTCTAATTAAAAAATAACACTGTGTACTATTCATATCTAAAGATGACAACTGCTTTCAAAGTCAAAGTCAAAAGTCAAAGTTGAGTTTATTGTCATTTCAGCCATATACAAGTACATAGTGAAACGAAACAACGTTTCTCCAGGAACAAGGTGCTACAGTACAAAAAAACCCTATATACATAAAGTGCACAAAGTGCAAACAGACAGCACAAGACAGTAACGCAGACACAATACACAGTAAAGTACAAAAAATACAAAAAACCCTATATACATAAAGTGCACAAAGTGCAAACAGACAGCACAAGACAGTAACACAGACACAATACACAGTAAAGTACAAAAAATACAAAAAATCCTATACACACAAAGTGCACAAAGTACAACAGACAGCACAAGACAGTAACACAGACCAATACACAGTTCAATGCACAGTTTAAATATGAAAGTGACTGTAGTGATTGTTGTAAAGTAAGAGTGCAAATATTTAAGGAATAAGTGAAGTTTGATTAACTAATTTCAGGAGGAGCACGCACGGATAATTGAACCGGCCAATTCATCATTAGTAATCGCACCGTCTGCAAGTAGACTGCGGCGACTTTTCCGTCACCCTCAAGCGCACTGCTCAAACCCAGTCCCGAGTTTTAACTTTCCCAGAATTCACCATCGCATTCACCCGCTTTTCAAAGGTAATTTGCACTGCCTGTCAGCACAGGCAATGCAAGCTCGGGGATTACCTCGCGATAATCGCAGAGCTCGCGTTATCTTATGGGGGCTCACACTTCTACACCTACCACAGGCTGTTTTCGTCCAAATGCGCCATCCGTGTCGCCCAGTGGAACCAGTGTCCTTACTGGGGGGCTCTGGACACGGAGCTGTACACCAGGGTCTTCACGGGGTGCACTAATATCTCCTGTGCAGTCTGCCGTTCTCTCGCACACTCCACCACTTCATGCCCCTTAGTTAACCCATCCATTCCCCCTTGTCCCCAGTCCAAATCTACTAGCTACGTCCCGAACTTCATAGCCACCTCTGCATATACTGGCACGACAAGTTTTACTTCTCCGTCCGTCTAACTTTCGGCTGCAAAAGCAGTCCAAAGATTGCTGTCAGAAGGCGCTCTCTCCGCCGTAGCATCTACTTTCTAAGCAACGCCAGCATCCCTAGCTCTTATAGCACATCATGCCCTGCAGTTTTGGGGGCCACTTTGCCCTGCTCTGGCTGCTGTCCTGTGCTTATTGCTTTTTGGGGGGCAGCGCTCTGGGTTCGGGCAAGCGCCGAGCTCGGAGCCCTCCCCTATCAGCGCAAGAGAGAACCTCTATAAAATAATCAAGCAGCCTTACCTTCGTTCTCTCTAGCGTTTCGGCATCCCTCCTCCACCCCTACGCCTCAACGTTACCTTCCTTAGGGGGGGCAGCGCTCTGGGTTCGGGCAAGCGCCGAGCTCGGAGCCCTCTCCGGACAGGGGGGGAGCGCTCCGGGTTCGGGAAGAACTGCTGAGCTCGGGGCCCTTCCCCGGACAGCACGCCAAATACGCATAACTATTACACTCGCTTATTATCTGTAAAGGCGAACTCGTGAAATAATAAAAAAACAGTAGAATGGCAGTAGTGTAATTTGTAATGAGTTATTTTGAGTTTAGCAGCCTGATGGCATGGGGGAAAAACTGTTGCAATGTCGTTTTCCAGACGGCAGGAGGGTGAAAAGTGTGTGTGAGGGGTGTATGGGGTCATCCACAATGCTGGTGGCTTTGTGGATGCAGCGTGAGCTGTAAATGTCTGTGATAGAGGCAAGAGAGACCCCGATGATCTTTTCAGCTGTTCTCACTATCCGCTGCAGGGTCTTGCGGTCCGAGACTGTGCAATTCCCAAACCAAGCAGTGATGCAGCTGCTCAGGATACTCTCGATTGTCCCTCTGTAGAACACGGTGAGGATGGGAGGTGGGAGATGTGCTTTCCTCAGTCTTCTCAAAAAGTACAGGCGCTGCTGGGCTTTTTTTGCTGTGGAACTGGTGTTGAGCGACCAGGTGAGGTTCTCCATCAGGTGAACGCCAAGAAACTTGGTGCTCTTTACGATCTCCACAGGGGAGCCGCCGATGTTCAATGGAGAGTGGTCTCTCTGTGCTCTTCTGAAGTCAACTACCATCTCTTTAGTTTTTTCCACGTTCAGAGACAGGTTGTTGGCTCTACACCAGTCCGTTTCACCTCCTCTCTGTATGCTGCCTCATCGTTCTTGCTGATGAGACCCACCACGGTCGCGTCATCGGCAAACTTAATGATGTGGTTCGAGCTGTGCATTGCTACACAGTCGTGAGTCAGCAAAGTGAACAGCAATGGACTGAGCACGCAGCCCTGAGGGGCTCCAGTGCTCAGTGTAGTGGTGCTGGAGATGCTGTTCCCGATCCGGACTGACTGAGGTCTCCCAGTCAGGAAGTCCAGGATCCAGTTGCAGAGGGAGGTGTTTAGGCCCAGCAGGTTCAGCTTTTCAGTCAGGTGCTGAGGGATGATGGTGTTGAATGCTGAACTGAAGTCAATGAAGAGCATTCGAACATGAACTGCTTTCACTGCTTTACTGAATCCACCAACTCGATCTTGATCTTTTTGCAATCCATCGTGCAGCTCTAATAAACATTTCAATATGTATTGAAATAATATTGTTATTGTGAGTATTTTTGTTTACTATAACTGTGTAGAGAATATCATGACAACTGTAATGTTGTGTGTTGATTTAACATGGCACAGCTGCTCTCAGTGTGAACATCCTATCAAAATGGAGGCTATTACTGTCACGGTTTCACTCTGCACCTCCCCATGGACTCCATGGACTTGATTACCGTCACCTGTCAGCCATCATTATTGTCTTCACCTGTCCATCTTTCACCCGGACTCTTTATAATCCCTGTCTTGTTCTTTGTTTATTGTCAGATCTTAAAATTATGTTGTGGATGTATATCTGTGAATGTTACCTGTTGTTTTTGTATACCTGTGGATGTTCCCTATTTTGTTTGGATTTGATACACTTCAGTAAACCATTTGAGCACTACCTTCAGTCTCTGCATCATCTCTGTCCACCACCACCCACCCATAACAATTGCATGATAGTTTCACAACCACAAATCTTTTGACTTCTCACTGGGGAATGTGATCTGACTGGCTCACCTTTGTCAGACAGCATAAGAAGTGGTGTTCCATATTTTCGCTGCTCATTGACATGCTTGACAATCCCACACAGTAACTGGCCACACCAGCTCAGCAGGTAGAGCCACATTGACAGCGCCACACTGCAGTTAAAAGGGTTTGTCATAAAAAAAGCTGTTTAGGTTTCTGTCTGAAGACTTTAAAATGAACATCACCACAGTAGCACTTCTTTTAATTATACAATTTTGAATATATTATTGACACAGCATGTTCTAGAATCCAACATCCCAGTTTTTTTTAACTGAAAAGTTCTCATCTAATCTTATTTTTTTATTTAAATTACCTATACTTTATACAATCCATTGCTTTATTCTGAGTGGTTGCTAGAGCCTGCTGCACAGTTTCTCATTTTGAACAACTACTGTACAATAATAGTATAAATAAAAGCAGTGTAATTTACAGTGTAAATTACCACTTTTGTGTAAACATGGCTGTTTGATCTGAAGAAATGATTGTTTGGCTTGTTGAGCTGTGGTACCATTACTTATCTACATGATTATCTAAGTGACTTTAATTTTGCCTTGTAGGTAACAAAACAAAACAGAAAACATGACAAAAATAAAAAAACTCTAAACAGTATAACATTATACAGTCTTGGAAGGCTCTGATACTGGCATGGTCTAGCAATCACCCAGAACGAAACAGAGCTACAGCTGTATAAGGAATATTTTATATGTACTTGAAATTGAGATTGACCTTGGTTGTTTCAGAGCAAGGATGCGTCTCATCTCCAGATCTGTGTTTTGAAAGGAGGAGAACGTGTGTATGATACCATAACTCTCACCGGTACTTGCAAATGGAAAAGTAAGAAGATCCACAGTATCTAAAACAGTAAAAATGATTAAATAAAATTTGCTACAGAAGCAAAGAATCATGACACTACAATAACTGGAACCTACAAATAAACTTATTTACTGTATATTTAGTATTTTTTTAGGTTTTGTCTAACAATTTCTAAGTAGCATAATTAGTACATTATAGTTTCCTTGCAGTCTTAGGTCATTTTATTCTGTAAACCTTTATTATTTTCATATTTCCTTACCATATTTTTTCATGAAACAAATAAGAATTGTTTAACCTGTTAACTGTCACAGTTCCTCAGGAGGAACACCTGTTACTTCCCTATTCATAATTAAATAAAGTAAATAAAAATAATAAAAAACTTCATGTTACTGTAATTTAAAAAAATACCTACAATAAAAACATTTGAATTTAAAAAAATTCTAATATCTAAAAATGAAAAGAATGTAGTTCAGATAGTGTATTTTTATGTGTACTAAATTTCTGGTGTGACAGTTTTGTTAGTTTGTGTAAAATCTGTGAATTATTTTGATTAATGAGTTTCCACCTGACTCATGTGGACATTTTTTGAAAGCATCTTTACTGAGCTGCCACATCAGCCAAGCTCCCCATGAGACTGATCTTGTCTGTGGACATTCTGGACGTTCAGAGGCTGGAAGTGTCCCCAGAAACTTAGAAGTTTTTACCAGAGACTGGTCAAATCCTTCACCAATTTTCTTGTTCTGCAGATGAACCAACCAAGCCCTCAGTACCACATTATGTGCCTCCACTGGTCGCCTGATAAAAAAGTCTTGGCGGTACACAACAGCAGAAGGAAACACCAGAAGAACCTTTCTTGATCTGGGTTTTCCAATCTGCTTGAAGTTAGTCCATGTCCTTCTGTAGACAATCACTTCAGTCTTTGTTAGGGTGGAAAGAACAATTTCGATCCCAATTCTACAGGTGGCAGAGCAGTTATACTGCACATGTACAGTACATTTGTCCATCACCCTGTCAGGAGCATCTCCAAACCTCACAAAGTCTCTGTGATGAGCTCTATCAGCAGCATGTAACCCACACCAAACCTTTAGAGAGACAGAGATTACATACTTAAATGCCTAAATCTTTATATCTTTTAAATTGAGATTTGGCAGATTAAATTTATGTAAAAAATTAAAAACAATATTTTTAATTCAATTTTAAATTAAAGATATAGTCCTACAGTTTGATATTTCAGTCATGATAATAATGGTTAATAATGGTTAATAATAAACCACGGTTTAACAATAGTACTATATGGTTTAATTTGTAGCAAAATCATGGTAATCACACGTTTCCACTGTGTTACTCAAAATCATTGTAATCAGTAATAGTTACTGTACACTGTACACAACAAGAACTATAAGAGTTGAAAATCATGGTAATCACACGTTTCCACTGTGTTACTCAGATAATACAAATTGTAATCAGAATGCCAAAACCTTAGTTACTGTACACTGTACACAACAAGAACTATAAGAGTTGTTGTTGAACAGTCATGTAAAATGTATCAGAGTAAAATAAAACTCTCTTACCGATAAGAGTATGACAGCCCACATTATAATCCACACAACATTCATCTTAACTCAATTAAACGCGATGAAAAATTGTCAGCTTTTAGGATTCAAAACCAACATCAGCATTATGCTGAACGATTAAATGACTCGCATTGCAACATGTTTTCACTCGCCTTTAGCGCTCTTCCGTATGTAGAAACGCCAGGTGTGTGTCAACACACACTCGTCTCATGCCTGGACGCTACGCCTCATTTACTTGGCAAATGACTCGATGCGCCTATCCACGTAGCGAACTTGTTGAGTGATAGCAGCACTTCCCCTATGGTGACTATAGTAACCATATAGTAACCATAGTTTTTAACCATAGTTTGTTTTAGTTGTAGTATAACTAGTAACACAAATTTAGACTTAAGAAAATAAGATATTAAGATATTAAATCCTACTCAAATCTTCTGCAAATTAGTGTAAAGAAGTTGTAAGTATAAAAAGATTTCACAACACAGCTGCACAACAGTTTTATTTTTGAAAATGAAATTCCACAGTATGCATCGTCACGCTTAGGTTAAAAGACTTACTTTGGCATTTTAATGCGTCGTTGGTTTAATGAATTACTGAGTAGTGCTTATAAAACAAGGCTCAGACAACAGAAAACACTTAAACTGCCTTGCTGAGCTAATAATTCTAATGACACATTTAGGACTAAAGCAGACAACAAGAGAGGTGAGATTTGGACATTTCTGTTTCACCAAGTACTAATACATTTGTTGTTCGGATTCTCATACTTTCTGAAGAAAGGATACACAGAGAAGAGACACTTTGCATAAGGTAACTACAGTGATCAAAAGAAGACTTTTTGAAGTTGTTGGATCTTTGTTACAAAAAAACAGCAAAAAGACCTTCACAGTAAAAAGCATGTATGACAGAGGTTTTGTATGACATGTTTTCGAAGTTAATGTTACACTGTGCAATAATTGATAGAGTTATCATTTACTGTGTATCTCTACAATAATTTATGGCTTTACAAGATGTATGCGGCTTGTACGATGCCCATCTGTTCCCTCAATGGAGTGCTCCACTCTCACAGTCCTTCATGCCTGAAAATTCCACTCATCTCTTCAGAGGGGGGATTTGTGGAGAGGATTGTTGTTCATGGCTGCCTAGAGGAGGCGGTGTGAGTCATCTGGAGTTGTACATGCCAATAGCTGAGTACCTCACAGAGGGTCCCATAAAGTTTGGCCAAACCAGCCTCAGTTTACCCACTACAAATCTACTGACTGTTGACCACTTACACCCCTCATTACCATCAATCTCTCTTCCTACACCCACACCCTGCTCAATCTCTCCGGCCATCCTTTTGCCATTCACTCTCTCTCACGGTACTACAACTCTCGGCTTTGCGTTTCAGGGGGGTGTGATCGCTGCAGCTGACACACGCTCCAGCTGTTCAGGTCAGGTGGCCTGCCCAGCATCTGCAAAAGTCTTGCCTATCCATTCTCACTTGGTCGGGACCACCTCAGGAACCTCGGCCGACTGCACCCTCTGGAAGCGCATCCTGGCAAGAGAGCTAAGGCTCTACCAGCTTCGACATCGCCGGAGACTGTCAACAGGGGGCGCTGCCAAACTACTGTCCCACATGCTGCACCCATTTAAAGGCACAGAGCTGTGCATCGCAGCCACTTTATGTGGATGGGATGGAGATGGAGAAACAATGGTCAGTGGTAATGAGGAACCAATCATAGGGAGATATGCAACTACTCAGCCAACTGTGAAAAGGAACACAAACATTCAACCAACAGCAAGTAATTCAAGAAGCCAGTCAGCAGAAAGTTCCGAAGCAACAGCTCAAACTTTCACAGGCCATGATGAAAATCGTGTGTCAGATGCAAGGGCTACGGCTTCTGAATCTAAAACTCAAGCAGAGAGCTCTTCACGCCTAAGTGTAGCCTGTTCAAGTGTATCTGGCCCATGTGTTGTTTATGTTTGCAGTGACGGGCTGCGTCTACAGACGGAGTTATTTTCTGTGGGATCTGGGTCACCTTATGCATACTCAATACTAGACAGCAGTATATACTGGGGTATGAGCGTAGAAGAAGCAGTTTCCATTGCCAGGGAGGCAGTGTACCGCGCCACATATAGGGATGCATACTCAGGCAATAACATAGATCTCTACCATGTTACTGCCAAAGGATGGAGGTGCAAACACAGGGAAGATGTAAAAGAGGAATATTACAAAAAGAAAGAGAGGGAAAGGAAGAAAGTAGCAGAGAGAAAGATAATGGTTAAATGATTTTTTTATACTTTATACTTTACTAAAAGTGTTTCTCATGAAAAGCGTTTTATTTACAGGCTCATGCAAAAAAATATATTAAAACACATTTGTAATCTATGAAACCACTTTCACAGACAAACATATGTTCTGCTCAAATAAAAAAATATTTAATCAAATAAAATATTAAAATAAACATGTAGGTAAAAGAGTGAGTTGAATACAGCTAACAAGTGTTCAACTTACAAGGAAAATCCATCCTAGAATATAGAATGATATACCATTGATCCAGCCCTCTTACTGCCAGATTCAGATTTGTTAATTCAGTTAATTCAGCTTTGAAAAGTGCTCCAACATGTGGCATGGTTGCTCTTTGGGCAACCAAGAGTTTGAATGCCAGCTTGTGGCACTTTCCTAATTCCAACCCCCTTCTCTCTCCCGCTTCGCATCCTGTACTCTCTCTACTGTGGACACTGCACAAAAAAAGGCAAAAAGCCCAAAAATAAATCTAAAAAAAGATTGATTTTAGCATAATAAATAAATTCTTTACATATGTCAGCATTACAATTATTATAGTCCAGTGCTCTGGAAATTGAACCATGACTTCTAATGGACTTTGCACCGCTTGCTGGTGCCACCTGTTAATAAAAACGTTGTAAAAGCAACAAGATTTTGGACAAAACGCAATGACAGATTTTACAAAACAATTGTATATGTTTACTTAAAAGTGTAATGTTTTTAAAATAAATTACAATTGATTAAAAAACATTAAATATCAGTGCTTGTATGCATGTTATGTTTTATTCAATTCAATTCAATTTTATTTGTATAGCGCTTTTTCACAAAGGTCATTGTATCAAAGCAGCTTTACATGTACTGACAGATAGCAGTCAGTGGTCAGGGATTCAAAAAAACTCTTTAAGAGAGAAAAAAAACCCTGACATGACGTGTTGCGTATAGTTGCAATCCGTAGCATGTTCAATCCAAACTAGAGGACACAAATTGCCATTGATCGCATCTATAACTTGCTATGCAGTTTACAGAATACAGATACAGACATAATAAGATACAGAAAATTTACCTTAAGAGAGTGAATAAAAATGTTATATGTTAAGTATAATGTGGTAGATTTTAATTTAGCAGGGTGCAAGGAGGTTGTACTGGGTAGTCGTCATTTAGCAGCTCCAGGATGGGCATCAGGTGGGGCAGTGTTGTGCCAGCTGGAACTCAGGATACCTCGGAAAAGGAGAGGGGGATAGAGAGAGAAAACAGACTAATATTAGCGTAGCGGCCGTTCATATGTAAGTGTAAGCAGTTATATGCGATATCACATGCAGTAAGTAATATGTATGTGTGCCCGGTTCCGGTTGAGTTAACTATTGCGGCCTTAGAGAGTTGGATCTGAGATTATGTGAATGCGAGGCTAAAGAGATAAGTCTTTAATTTAGTTTTAAACTGTTCGAGTGTGTCTGAGTCCCGGACTTTACTGGTAAGGTCATTCCATAGTTTTGATGCTAAGTAGGAGAAGGATCTTCCACCTTTAGATTTTTTTGATATTCTTGGAACTATTAAAAGCCCGCCATTTTGTGAACGCAATGCCCGCGATGGATTGTATGCTGATAGTAGTTCATGGAGGTATAAAGGTGCTAAGCCATTTAGGGCTTTGTATGTAATTAACAAAATTTTGAAATGTATGCAATACTTTACAGGTAGCCAGTGCAGTGTTGCTAGGAGTGGACTAATGTGGTCATACTTTTTTGATCTAGTAAGAACTTTAGCAGCTGCATTTTGAAAACAGCTGAAGCTTTTTTATTTGCTTTGCATGACACCCCCCCAGTAATGAGTTACAGTAGTCGATTCTGGAGGTTATAAATGCGTGGATTAGCTTCTCTATATATCCGAGACAGACAGCATGTGGCGCATCTTTGAAATATTTCTAAGGTGAAAAAAAGAGGTTCGACATGCATTGGCAATGTGACCATCGAAAGACAGGTTCTTACCTAGAATCACACCTAGGTTCTTGTGTGCGGAAGATGGGACAATGGTGCAACCTTCTATAGAGATGTTGTGGACTATCGTGTCGTGTTTGGAGCTGTTAAGTTCAATAATCAAAACCTCTGTCTTGTTGGAGTTAAGTAGAAGGAAGTTGTTTGCCATCCATTTTCTAATATCGCTGATACAGTCTATTAACCTAGAAAAACAGTGGGTTTTGTCAGGTTTTGAGGAAATATAGAGCTGGGTATCGTCAGCGTAGCAGTGGAAGTTGATGTCATGTTTCTTAATAATATCTCCGAGGGGAGCATATATAGTGCGAAGACAATAGGAGCAAGAACTGATCCCTGTGGTATGCCGTATTTTACCTGAGAGTAATAAGACTTTTCCTCGTTAACATAGACAAAGTGGTAACGATCGGTTAAATAAGATTTGAACCAGGCTAAGGCTTGACCATTAATGCCAACAAGGTTTTCCAGTCTATCGAGTAAGATTGTATGATCTATTGTATCAAAAGCTGCACTGAGGTCGAGTAATATAAGAAGAGAGGTTTCACCGCAATCTGATGCTGTTTCTGTGCTGTGGTGGGGCCTGAAACGAAAGGTTCCAAAAACGAAGGTAACTTTCAGGGTATGTAAGTAACCACAGCAACTTACTCTCTGAGGATAACCTGCTCTGCAGCAGCTTTTAGGGTTAGTTCATTCCCAGTATACGTAACTGAGCTTCGGAGGTTGTCTGCTCATGCATGTGCTCAGTGCTGTGTCCAGTGGCATAATATTATAATTTTACAGCATTATTATGGTTACATTTTTAATTTCATCCATTTTATGATTTGTACCTTAAATTAAACAATAAAAAGCTTCTTAATTAAGTAGTTTAAGGCTTTAAGTTTAAAATGCATGTTTAAGCTGTTTTAACTGTAATCAACTTGCACTAATACTGTTAGCGGTCCAGGTAGGAGTCAGACTACAAAGATAAAGTCAAGAACGAGGTTAACTGGTTCAGACAAATCAAACAAACTTTAAATCCTTTACAGGGAACGAACACATCCAGAGCAAAGGCATCAAGACAGTAGCAAACAGGAATCCAACAACAGATAGCAAATGACACGCAAGTAACAACAATACCGGACAATGAATCATGGCAAACACAGAGTATAAACAGAGTCCCAGGCTGCGTTCCAGTTCGTTTTTTATGCCCTTCCCTCGCTAACTTACCTCAATCTCGTTGACTCGGATGTACATCATTGCTTACGTTGCATGAGTGCCCACTACTGGCGGAACACTTGAAATGGGTTGAAATGGAACGCCCTAAGCCCTTGATCACATGGAAAATGGAGCCCACAGTGAGCGCGAGCTGCTGAAGTGACGTCACAATCGTACTGCATTGTGGGACATATAGGTGCCTGAAGTGTACATATGAAGTAGACTCGCTCCCTCGGTCAAAATTAAGGGAGCGAGGGTCTGTCCATATAAACTTCCCTCGTCCACTTCACAAAGCGGAACGCACTTCAAAATGGCGGCAGGGATTCCCCCGAGGGAAAGTGTTTAGGGAAGTTCGCGAGTGCGTGTCTAAAACTGGAGTGGAACGCAGCCCCAGTAATCGTGAACAGGTGAAGGTGAATCAAGATGGCGGCTGGTGATGGGGAACAGGTGCGGTAAGGTGCAAGACATTATGGGCAATGGAGTTCAAAAGTCCGGGGAAGCAGATCGTATGACTGTGGTGAAAGAATCCAATGCTGAAGGCGGGATAATTGGCTCCGTGACAAATACATCTTCAAATATGTCAGTGCCAGTGTTTTGTCACAATATGCACACTAGTAATGTTTTTTATAAGACATGTTTGTAAAAACTACTTAAATGTCCTACTTAAAAGACCAAGTCTGGATTAATCTAAACCATGTCCGGAAACTGGCCCTATATGTTTATATTGTTTACTTCACATAATTCTAATTTTGTTTATTATTAAAACACCTCTATATACAATTTGATACATAAATGGAGCACACAGGTTCCAATACTTAAAGGATGTTAATAGTAAAGTATAATTCTATATCAATAATGTAACTGCAAAGCAATTCATCTGTTAATTCACAGCTTAAGCAATTTCATTATTCTTCTCCACTAACTAATGTGTGATGCATCTCAGTTTATACTTTCTAAATAAATTATATTATTATGCTATGACACAGGTTAAGAACAGGCTTTAGGTGACCCTCTATGAGATCACCTAAATGGCATAGTGGTCACAGATTTACAGTAATAAAAGAGAAAAAAGAGTTTTGTCATATGGTCTATTATTCCTCAGCAACTACATTTAAGTTGTCATTGTTTTTCTCCAAATTACAATTTGTTATTAGTCTTTCAACATTTTTTTAACAGCTGGAAGAACGTGACCTTTTAGGGAACAATGTCACAACAAAACAGAAAAGGGAAGTATCTGAATATATTAAATAAAATGGGATATATTACATAAAACATTAGACATGTCTTGTAACTGTGTGCCTACCATCTTCACTACAAATGGATGTATATCATATCATATCATACTTATTTTAAAGTACTGAAAGGCATTACACAAATTCATAAAAAGTGTGATAACTGGAGAATAAAAAGTTATCTTTTTATTTTATTTTTAAAAGTTATACCGTTTTTGGAACCGGAACCAGAAGCTGAGGTTATCCACTTACTTCTACCGGGGTATGTCACATAACCTGCTTTCTCGAATACCCCGCTGATCACAAATCATACAACATACCTCACATGATTGTTCTAAAAATGGTCCCATACAATATATCTTTGACTTTTTACTTCAGTTATCTTAGATATAATGTATGTCAAGTGACAAATTATCATTTTTGTCTAGTCAATAATATGACCTTGTTTGTTTAAGTTAAGTTCAATTTGGCGAAAATTCACATTATGTAATTAAAGGCACAGTATGGAGATTTTCGCCACTAGAAGTCGCTCATTCAAAACAAATAACACACACAACGCTGTGCAGGATGCTTGGAATGCTTGGAGTTTTATTTTTATTTAATTTTTTCCATTTTGCTTTTAAAAGAATTAGACAGCACAAAATGTATAACATAAAAACAAAATAAAATAGAAAGGGAGATACATATAACAAATCCTACTACATCAGTATCTGTATAGTACGGTGGCCGACAGGGGTCACCGCGCTGCAAAAAAAGAAAACACATGCAAATAGAGAAAACGCCAGCATATGTGCTGCAAACACTCTCAACACAAAAAATACAGAAATTCGCTCCAAATACTATACACTATACAAATACACACAGTTTTTTTTCAAATTGTTTTAAAATTGCTAGATATATATGGATTAACCCCATAATACATTTATATTATTTTGAATTTTAAATACATTTATTATAAAGTGTATATATATTTTATTATATTTTTATGTAACAGATGCCATCAAGTGTGTGAAAGCTGTAGTGTACAAGCTTGTTTACTTTCTGATTCTGATTCTGTCAGCAAACAGAAGAGGAAGACAAAGGGTAATAGTAAAAACAAAAACATCAAACTTTAATAACAGAACCCAATGTAAACAGATGACAGGTAATTAGGCATAAAGGTTACAGATAACTGGGAAGCAAAAGTATAAACTATAACAAATGACTTAACTTGCAATAAAAGTATTTTAATGTCTGTTACTGATGAAGTCACAGAAGATAAAGACAGCTAGGTGTATATAATCCAAACAAGTATGTATGCGTGGGAGCCGGGCAGTTGCATAGAAGTGCACAATGAAACCAAACTGTGACAATGAGATGAAGGTGATCGTCTTTATTAATGGGTTCCAAACACATCACTTCCGCCATATTTGTGTCCGACATGGCAATAGACACTGTGCATCTAAATGGGACTGAAAGAGTTGCGTGTAGTCTGCCGCAATCCTATAAGAGACTGAAAGAAATAGATATCAGGAAAAAACATGTATAGAGTCTGGAAAAAGACTTTGTGCATTGTATTTTGGTTAAAATCCAACATTGTCTGTGGTGCAGGACACTAGCACACAGGAGGAGACGCAGGGTTAATACAGAACGACAGAGAATTAGAGTGGAGAAAGTAATATTAATTGATCGAATAAAGATGACATTTAGAGTTTCTTACAAAAAAATCTTACTAAAGAAGTAAAGGTGTGGTACCATTAAGGATATTAAAAGATTTGATCCATATTAACACAGTCAGTGGTGTGGTGATCTGATCGAGCTAACGCATGTAACGATTTCAGATATGTTTTTAAATCTCGTTTGTGCTATCAGCATTTACGCATTTTAACAATTTAAATGAAAAACTTGTCACTTAAAAATGACACATGTTCACCTTTACGCATGTTGTATTTGCACCAAAATATCACTAAAGCTAAAATTCAGTTAGTTATATATATATTTATATATTTAGGGTTTTATGATAACAATAGATTCTAGTATACAGTAATCATTTTGTCAGTGCTCACTTCTGATTGCCGCCAACCCTTGTGTGCAGGCATTCCACCGATCTAACTCCTTTGGGATCAAATAAAACGTCCCAGGTTACGTAAGTAACCACGATTTCCTGAGAGGGAACGAGACACTGCGTCGTCTTGGCAACGCTATGGGAACGCCTCTTGCGTGACTGCGTCTGAAGCATGTGTGTAGAATCAATCCAATGGGCATCACCTATGTGATGACGACAGGACCAGGAAGTATAAATAGACATCCGTAACCGCTAGTTCTAGCTTAATGGGGCCAAAGCAAGCATACAGGGATGAGGGAAGTATGGCAGTGTCTTGGCGACGCTATGGGAACGCTATACCCACTCCGCCAGATTTCCGAATCCCTGTCTGTGTGTAGTCAAGGGAGCACACTAGATGAGAGTACTCGAGCACCAGGTGAAGAACTCAGAGCCAAGTCATAAAACCTGACAAATGTAAGCGGTGAAAACCATCCTGCCGCATCACATACATCTTGAATTGAGGTCCCTGACCAAAGAGTTTTGGAGGCTGCCATACTTCTAGTTGAGTGCACTCAAGCTAGTGGGCACAGCTGTCCAGAAGCACTGTATGTAAGTGAAATAGCCTCAACTATCCACCTGCTGAGGGTCTGTTTAGATGCTGGGAGACCCTTTTTTTCCGAGGAAAAGCAGACAAACAGCTGCTCCGATTTCCTCCATTGCGAAGTTGTATGGACATATGTGTCCAGGGCCCTGACGGGGCAAAGCAAGTTTTGCTTCTGCTGGTTCGAATCCGTGAACGGGGAGGAGAGAAGGCTTGAAGGATGATAGGTCTGGGCGGCCCCATAGGTACCTTAGGAACGTAACCCGGCCTAGGGTACAGGAAGGCCTTAACCATACCCAGTGAAAACTCCAGGCAGGTAGGGGAGACTGAGAGGGCATGCAGGTCTCCCACCCACTTGAGGGAGGTGATAGCAATCAGGAATGCTGTTTTTAGCGTGACGTATTTGATAGGGACAGATTCGATGGGTTCGAATTGAACCATGGTAAGTGCTTCGAGTACCACAGCCAAGTCCCAGGTAGGAGTTCTTGTGTGGTTAGGAGGCCTCAGTACACCGCAAAGGAACCACGTGGTAGGCCGAAAGTGCCACGGCTGTACCATAGCATCCAGCCCTAGTGGTGCTGGGTGCAAGAAGGAGAACCATAGGGGACAGTGTGTCGTTTTCTGCGACGCGAACAGATCTACCTGGGCTCTGCCGAACCTCCTCCAGATCTCCTCCACCACTTCTGGATGTTTGATCCGCAATTTCTTTTTGACACAGTTGCAAAATTAACAAAAAAATTCATCGACAGACAGAGATGCTAAACTACAGCACAGTAGTAATGATTTTATTAAATTCTTTTTAAATAAAATAGAGCAGATTAGAGAATTCTGTCATTCTGTTTATTCTGCTGTAAAGCTGCTTTGAAACAGTGCTACATTGTTAAAGCGCTATGCAAATAAACTTGAACTTGAAAATATTGAAACCACCATTCAAAGCCAGCCACCTTTATATCTGATAGCATCCCGTTCTGCAGCATGCCACTAGTACAACTTGAATCATTTACTGGTATTACAATGGATGAGCTCACAAAAGTAATAAATTCATCAAAATCGTCATCCTGTATATTAGATCCCGTCCCCACAAAACTGCTAAAAGAAGTTCTTCATGCAGTATCAGAACCAGTGCTCAATATTGTTAACTCATCATTAGAACTTGGCTATGTTCCAGCAGCCTTCAAAATGGCAGTTATTAGGCCACTCATAAAAAAAAACTAATCTCGACCAGGGAGAGCTGACAAACTTTAGACCAATTTCTAATCTCCTAATCTCATCTCTTTATCCAAAATACTGGAAAAAAGTTGTGTCTAGCCAACTCCAGACATTCCTAGAGAAAAATAGCAATTATGAAAAATTTCAAACAGGTTTTAGGCCTCACCACAGCATCTAAGAATCTAGGTGTGACGCTAGATAAGAACCTGTCTTTCGATGGCCACATTTCCAATGTGTGTCGTACCGCATTCTTCCACTTCAGAAACATTTCAAAGATGTGCCACATACTGTCTGTCTCTGATGCTGAGAAACTAATCCATGCATTTATCACCTCAAGAATTGACTACTGTAATTCATTATTGGGGGGGGTGTCATGCAAATCAAATTACTAAGCTTCAGATGGTTCAAAATGCAGCTGCTAGAGTGCTTACTAGATCAAAGAAGTATGACCACATAAGCCCAATTCTAGCGACACTGCACTGGCTACCTGTTAAGTATCGCATTCGTTTCAAAATATTGCTAATTACATACAAAGCCCGAAATGGCCTAGCACCTTTGTACCTTTGTAAATTACTTACAATCCGTCACGGACATTGCGCTCGCAAAATAGTGGTCTGTTAATAATTCCAAGTATATCAAAAAAATATAAAGGTGGTAGATCCTTCTCTTACCTAGCACCAAAACCATGGAATGACCTTGGATGTCTGGGACTCAGACACACTTGAGCAGTTTAAATCAAAACTTATCTCTTTAGCCAGGCATTCACCTAATTCAGATCCTAACCCACTTATGTCGCAATAGTTAGCTTAACCGGATCCGAGCACACATACACCAATTTTACTGTATGACTTTAACATTACATGAGAACGGCCGCTACGCTAATGTTAGTCTGTTTTGTCTCCTTCTCTCTCTTCCCCTCTCCCTTTCTCTCTCCTTATCCTCCTCTCTCTTCTCCGAGGGATCCCGACGAATACATTTTAAGTTCTAGCTGGCACTACACTGCTTATAACTGTCCCGCCCCGCCTGATGCCCATCCTGGTGATGCTCAGTGGATGACTGCTCAAGACAACCGGCCACTTCCTTGCACCCACAGCTCTGCTACATTAAACCTAAAATATACCACTATATATAATTCATTTTACTTATTCACTTCTCTTAATTAGTAACTATTCTGTGTCCTGTTAACTGTAAAGTGTCACGGAGCCAGTTTCTCCCACGTCAACATCGGATTCTATCACATATGCATGATCTGCTTCACAGGACTTTTGAACTCCATTACCCACAATTCATTGCACCACACACCTGTCACTACTCACTGGCACTCATCATTGATTTCACCCGCACCTGCATTGCATTTACCAGACTCTTTATAATGTGTGTGTGTTTGTTTCCCCATTGCCCGGTATTGTTGTTCCTAGTTTTCATGCCTGTATTTCTGTTTATTACCTGGTTTTGAATGCCTTTGCCTGTTTTTGGAATAATATTACCTGTTTTTGGATGCCTGTGCCTGCTTTGGAATACTATTACCTTGTTTTGAATGCCTTTGCATGTTTTGGAATAATATTACCTGTTTTTGGATGCCTGTGCCTGCTTTGGAATACTATTACCTATTTTTGAATTCTTTTGCCTGTTTTGGAATATTTATACCCATTCTTGGAGACTGTTAACCCTTTGTGGATTTTTGCCAGTGAAGCCTTTTTGAACTATATTTGTATTGACTCTGACTCTTACCTGTTCATGTTCCATAACAGTATACCGGGCCCATAGAAGGAAGATTTTTAGAATCCGCGACGGACGCGGACTCTTCCCCTGTGTTTTTTCCTTTTTGTTGTTTTTTCTCTCTGTTAGTTTTTTGGTCCTTCGTCTCGTCTGGTCCCCTTTCCCGTTATGGATCCGTCACCATCATCACCAGCCAAAGCCGCCACACAACTCCTGCACGCCCTGTCACAGCACATCAGCGCGCTTCATGTTAGCGCACCTCAGCCGGTAAGCACTGCGTCCTCTGGCAGTCCCATGGCCATGCCTCCGCTTCACTCTCCGCACCACCCAGTCCTCCAACACCCGAGCCCATGCAAATAGACTCTTCTCACCTGTCTCGAGAGGAACGCCAGCGCCGCATCTCTCAGCGGCTATGCCTGTATTGTGGAGAGGCTGGTCACTTCCTCCCTCGTTGTCCCGTCAGACCTCCCCGGCCCATGGTGAGTATGATTCAGCCTCCTATATGCAACTTTAAACTGCCACTGACTTCTCTAATGGTTACCTCTCACTACTCTTCTGTTCCAGTTCAAGCCCTGATTGATTCAGGCGCAGCGGGCAATTTCATCTCTCAATCGCTACTAAATCAGCTTCAGGAACCTCATCACCGGATCAATCCTTCTCTGGTCGTTAAGAATATACTAGGCAAACCATTGGGTCGGGGACGTATCTCATTCTACTCTTCACCTCTCACACTTCGCTGGAGTTCTACTCGACAGGAACAACTGTCATTCTGGGTGCTGGAGGGCTCATCTATTGACCTCGTCCTGGGACGCCCCTGGCTACTAAAACATCGTCCGGTCGTCTGCTGGGAGTCTGGGCGGATCCTGAGCTGGGGAAAGGATCTCGAGGGACAGATCTGGTTCCATGTCCCCTGCTGTCTGGGCGGATCCTGAGCTGGGGAAAGGATCTCGAGGGACAGATCTGGTTCCACGTCCCCTGCTGCATCAAGTTTCTTCTTTGTCGGGAAAAAGGACGGAGGGCTGAGACCCTGTATCGACTACCGTGTACTCAACCAAGCCACAATCAAGTTTAAGTAGCCGTTACCACTCATTCCTGCAGCAATAGAGCAGTTACGGGGGGCCTCTGTATTCACAAAGCTGGACCTTCGCAACGCCTATAATCTTATACTGATCAGGAAGGGGGATGAGTGGAAGACGGCTTTCGTGACTCCAGCGGGGCACTTTGAGTATCAGGTCATGCCCTTCGGGCTGGTCAACGCCCCGTCAGTTTTTCAGAGTTTTATGAACAAGATCTTTTTAGACGTTCTTGATCGATTTGCTATAGTCTACATCTATGACATCCTGGTATACTTAAAGTGCCTCGCTGAACACCGAGAGCATGTCAAAATCATCTTGCAGAGGTTGCGAGATCATCACCTCTTCCTGAAACCGGAGAAGTGTGAGTTCCATCTGCAGGAGGTCCAGTTTCTAGGATATGTCATCAACTCATCTGGAATTCACATGGAGCAGAACAAGGTCCAAGCAGTCCAGGAATGGCCTCAGCCCTCCTCCGTCAAAGGTCTTCAACAGTTTCTGGGGTTCGCTAATTTCTACAGAAGGTTCATTCATCTCTTCAGTTCCATCAGTGCCCCTCTCACTTCTCTTCTCCGAAAACAACCCGAAAAGTTTAGTTTGGACCCCAGAAGCCGTTAACGCATTCAACACATTGAAGAAAACATTCTGTATGGCTCTGGTTCTGCGTCATCCTACACCAGATCTCCCTTTTGTCATCGAGGTGGACACATCCACCACCGGGGTTGGAGCCGTACTGTCTCAGCAGCAGGGGAGCCTTCACCCATGTGCCTTTTTCATCATCCTGTATATTAGATCCCATCCCCACAAAACTACTAAAAGAAGTTTTTCCTGCAGTTTCGGAACCAGTGCTCAATATTATTAATTCATCCTTAGAATTAGGCTATGTTCCAGCAGCCTTTAAAATGGCAGTTATTAGGCCTCTCATTAAAAAACCTAACCTCGACCAGGGAGACCTATCCAATTTTAGACCAATCTCTAATCTCCCCTTCTTATGAAAAATACTGGAAAAGGTTGTGTCCAAACAACTACAGACATTCCTAGCAAAAAATAGCATCTATGAAAAATTTCAATCAGGATTCTGGGCCCATCACAGCACAGAAACAGCCATGCTCAGAGTGACAAATGTCCTCCTTTTAGCATCAGATCGCGGTGAAACATCTATTCTTATATTACTCGACCTCAGTGCAGCTTTTGATACAGTAGATCATACAATCTTACTCGATAGACTGGAAAACCTTGTTGGCATTAATGGTCAAGCCTTAGCCTGGTTCAAATCTTATTTAACTGATCGCTACCACTTGGTCTATGCTAACGAGGAAAAATCTTATTACTCTCAGGTAAAATACGGCGTACCACAGGGTTCAGTTCTTGGTCCCATTGTCTTCGCACTATATATGCTTCCCCTCGGAGATATTATTAAGAAACATGACATCAACTTCCACTGCTACGCTGATGATACCCAGCTTTATATTTCCTCAGAACCTGACAAAACCCACTGTTTTTTTAAGCTAATAGACTGTATCAACGATATTAGAAAATGGATGGCAAACAACTTCCTTCTACTTAACTCCAACAAGACAGAGGTTTTGATTATTGAACCTAATAGCTCCAAACACGACACGATAGTCCACAACATCTCTATCGAAGGCTGCACCATTGCCCCTTCTTCCGCAGTCAAGAACCTAGATGTGATTCTAGATTCTAGATAAGAATGGTCACATTTCCAATGTATGCCGAACTGCATTTTTTTCACCTTAGAAATATTTCAAAGATGCGACACATGCTGTCTGTCTCGGATATAGAGAAGCTAATCCATGCATTTTTGACCTTCAAGATTGACTACTGTAATTCATTACTGGGGGGGTGTCATGCAAAGCAAATAAATAAGCTTCAGCTGGTTCAAAATGCAGCTGCTAGCGTTCTCACTAGTTAAAAAATGTATGACCACATAAGTCCACTCCTAGCAACATTGCACTGGCTACCTGTAAAGTATCGCATACATTTCAAAATTCTGTTAATTACATACAAAGCCCTAAATGGCTTAGCACCATTATACCTCCATGAACTACTATCAGCATACAATCCATCGCGGACATTGCGTTCACAAAATGGCGGGCTGTTAATAGCTCCAAGAAGATCAAAAAAATCTAAAGGTGGAAGATCCTTCTCCTACTTAGCACCAAAACTATGGAATGACCTTCCCAGTAAAGTCCGGGACTCAGACACACTCGAACTGTTTAAAAGTAAATTAAAGACTTATCTCTTTAGCCTCGCATTCACATAATCTCAGATCCAACTTTCTAAGGCCGCAATAGTTAACTCAACTGGAACCGGGCACACACACATACTACATACTGCATGTGTTATCACATATAACTGCTTACATCTACATAGGAACGGCTGCTACGCTAATGCTATTCTGTTTTGTCTCCCTCTCTCTCTCCTCCTCTCTCCTTCTCTCTCTCTCTCTCTCTCTCTCTATCCCCCTCTCCCTTTCTCCGAGGTATCCCGAGGAATGAGTTCCAGCTGGCACAACACTGGCCCACCTGATGTCCATCCTGGTGCTGCTAAATGACAACTACCCAGGACAACCTCCTGCACCTGTTAAATTAAAATCAAATCTACCACATTATACTTAACATATAACATTTTATTCACTCTCTAAAGTGATTTTCTGTATCCTACAATGTCTGTTTCTGTATCCTGTAAGCTGCATAGCTAGTTATAGATGCGATCAATGGCAAATTGTGTCCTTTATTACGGATTGCACATGCTACGGATTGCAACTATAACACGTCATGTCAGGGTTTTTTTTCTCTCTTAAAGAGTTTTTTTGAATCCCTGACCACTGACTGCTATCTGTCATTACATGTAAAGCTGCTTTGATACAATGACCTTTGTGAAAAGCGCTATACAAATAAAATTGAATTGAATTGAATTGAATTTTTTTCCAGGAAGCTGTCCCCGGCAGAGCAGAATTATGATATCTGGAACCGGGAACTGCTGGCCATTAAGTTGGCTCTGGAGGAGTGGAGGCACTGGCTGGAGGGAGCGAAATTCCCATTCACAGTTCTGACCGATCACAAGAACCAGCTCTATCTATGGGACGCCAAGCGCTTGAACCCCCGACAGGCTAGGTGGGCTCTCTTTTTTACTCGTTTTAATTTTACTGTGACCTTCCGGCCGGGAAGTAAAAACGGTAAAGCTGATGCTCTGTCTCGTCTCCATACCCCGGACACCGAGAGTTGCCCACCTGAAACCATCCTCCCTCCAGCCATGATAGTCTCCCCCATCGAGTGGGCACTGGACGAGGAGATCTCGAACCGTCTTCGTGGGCAGCCTGCTCCACCGGGAGGTCCAGAAGGGAGAAAGTTCGTTCCCGAAGATCTGCGCATCTCCCTGATGGACTCAGCACACTCTGTTCCAGGATCGGGACACCCAGGTAAGCAGCGGACCCTCTCGCTGCTCTTCTCTCGGTACTGGTGGCCAGGAATGACCAAGGATATCTCCCGATTCATCGAGGGCTGCTCAGTCTGTGCTCAGGCCAAGGTTCCGCGTCGGCTACCCCAGGGGAAACTCGTCCCACTTCCAGTCCCACAGCATCCCTGGTCTCACATCGCCGTAGACTTCATGACCGATCTACCCCAGTCAGACAACCATACCTGCATCCTGGTGGTAGTTGACCGGTTCTCTAAGGGCTGCAAGTTCATCCCTCTGCAGGCATTACCCACCGCCATGATGACAGCCGAAGCCCTGTTCCACAATATATTTATTCACTTCGGGCTCCCGGAGGATATCGTCTCAGACCGTGGCCCCCAGTTCATCTCTCATGTCTGGAAGGCCTTCTTCACTCTGTTGGGGGTCACGGTCAGTCTCTCCTCCGGGTATCATCCCCAGTCAAACGGCCAGACTGAGCGGAAGATCCAGGAGCTTGGGAGATATCTGAGGTCCTACTGCAGGGATCATCAGCACAGCTGGCACCGTTTTCTACCATGGGCGGAGTACGCCCAAAACTCTCTCAAGCAGGATACTACTGGCATCACCCCTTTCCAATGTATGCTCGGGTATCAACCCCCTCTGTTTCCATGGTCAGAAGAGCTGTGGACCACTGGTTCCGAGTCAGCGAGAGGGTGTGGGACTCAGCTCACATCCACCTGCAGTCGGCAGTCCGTAGGCAGAAGATACAGGCTGACCAGCGCTGCTCCGATCCCCCCCAGTACCACCCGGGCCAGCTGGTATGGCTTTCCACCAGGGACATTCGCCTACGGTTGCCCTGCAAGAAGCTGAGTCCCCGATTCATTGGTCCCTTCCCCATCGACCGGCAAATCAACGCAGTGACTTACCAGTTGAGGCTCCCCCGCACCTATCGGTTGGCCCCTTCCTTTCACGTTTCACTTTTAAAGCCATTCACTAACCCTGTTCCGCTTCCCTCCACAGAGTCCGATGTTGAGTGATCACCTCCTTCCACCCCTCCTCCTCCGCCGCCTCCGCTGGATGAGATTTATAGAGTCAAGATCCTCCGCTCTCGTCGGCGAGCTGGGCGTCTTGAATACCTCGTCGATTGGGAGGGCTACGGTCCGGAGGAGCGCAGTTGGACCCTTCGGTCGGACATCCTGGACTCCTGACGGAATTCCATCTGGCCCATCCCGATCAACCGCACCCTAGACCTTGAGGTCGGCCTCGTCGACGTCCAGTTCGGTCCGCAGAAGCGGACCGTGGGGGGGTACTGTCATGGAGCCAGTTTCTCCCACGTCAACATCAGACTCTATCACATATACACAATCTGCTTCACAGGACTTTTGAACTCCATTACCCACAATTCATTGCACCACACACCTGTCACTACTCACCGGCACTCATCATTGATTTCACCCGCACCTGCATTGCATTTACCGGACTCTTTATAATGTGTCTGTGTTTGTTTCCACATTGCCCGGTATTGTTGTTCCTGTCTAGTTTTCATGCCCGTATTTCTGTTTATTACCTGGTTTTGAATGCCTTTGCCTGTTTTTGGAATAATATTACCTGTTTTTGGATGCCTGTGCCTGCTTTGGAATATTTATACCCGTTCTTGGAGACTGTTAACCCTTTGTGGATTTTTTGCCAGTAAAGCCTTTTTGAACTATATTTGTATTGACTCTGACTCTTACCTGTTCATATTCCATAACATAAAGTAAGTTATAGATGCGATCAATGGCACTTTGTGTCCTCTATTACGTATCACACGTGCTACGGATTGCAACTGTAACTCGTCACGTCAGTGTCATGATTCCACTCTGCACCTCCCTCTGGACTCACTTTCCCACATTCCTTTGCACCCTGCACACCTGTCAGCAATCCCGTGCACTCAGCCCCATTCATTTGCACCGTCTGTTTTGTTGTTATGTTGTACGCGTTGGATTCTGGATGTGTTTTGTTAAAGTCAGCTGTGCATGCTGTTATCTGCCTGTTCTCCTCCTCTTAAGTGAGGTCTATTTCTGTATCTGTATTCCCACTGATGAAGTTCAGTAAAAGATCTGAAACTAATACTCTCGTGTTCTGCCTCGTCTGACGCACGGTAACAGTATACCGGACCCCAAAAAGGAAGAAGACTGTTCTTTTCTACGTGTCGTGAAGATTTCTGTTTGGATTATCTGTTTGTGTTGGATTTTATTTTCTGTTACTAGTCATGGATCCCGCAACTCCCAGCCCGTCCGTAGCCGCCCAGGCCAAAGCTTTCCTCTATCGGGGTCAGGAGGAGGAATCCGTCGAGGCCTACGCCCTGTGTTTCGCAGCCTTTGGGATGGTATCGGGGCTTCCCGAAGAAAAAAAAAAAGTTTCTCTGGGGTCTTAACGACGCTACATGGGCCAAGATGTCTGGATGGGGGCCATCTGGAGGCTTGGTGGAGAGTGTGGATTGGGTGTTGGCTAGTTGTGGGTGCCGCCCCCTCCGCCGCCTGGTCAAGATGGCTGCCTCCGAGAGCTCTGCCGCGGCCAAGATGGCCGCCTCCGAGAGCTCTGCCGCGGTCAAGATGGCCGCCCCCGAGAGTTCTGCCGCGGCCAAGATGGCCACCCCCGAGTGTTCCGCCGCGGCCAAGATGGCCACCCCCGAGAGTTCCGCCGCGGCCAAGATGGCCGCTCCCCAGTGTTCTGCCGCGGCCAAGATGGCCGCTCCCGAGAGTAATGTCCCGGCCAAGATGGCCGTTCCTGAGAGTCATGTCCCGGCCAAGATGGCCGCTTCCAAGAGTCTTGTCCCAGCCAAGATGGCCGTTCCCGAGAGTCATGTCCCGGCCAAGATGGCCGCTTCCGAGAGTCTTGTCCCGGCCAAGATGGCCGCTCCCGAGAGTCATGTCCCGGCCAAGATGGCCGACCCAGAGCCCCATGTTCCGGCCAAGATGGCCGACCCAGAGCCCCATGTCTCTGCCAAGATGGCCGACTCGGAGTTCCCAGACTCCGCCCTGGAGTTCCCAGACTCCGCCCTGGAGTTCCCAGACTCCGCCCCCTCCAAATATTTTCTCATGTCATCTCAAAAGATCTCTACCCTGTACTCCCTTAGGTCAGTGACTACTAGTAAGCTTAGTTCTTTACCTGTAGGAATGTCTAGTCAGCCCTTAAGTGACACCAGTGTGTATTTGTCCAGCGCTCCAAGTCAGTCAAGTACCATGTTGGCAACTTCTAGTTATGTCCCAGGGCAGACAGGAAGTAGCGATGGGGATCTCTCTTTTCCCAAGACTCGGGGTACCTTTGCCCAGTTTGCTCCTGCTACAAAGTATGTAGATGTTGCAGTAACTTCACCACAAGATGTTTTTACCCAATCAGGGAGCCATCCGGGTTTATCTAGACCAGTTTCACTAGTTGTTGCGTCACCCCAAATGGGACCTTCCAGTCAGTTTGCATCCCCCCAGGGAGGAAGTAGTGCATATAGTGGTACCCTTGCCCAATCTCCAGTCGGCTCTAGGAAACGTGTTTTTGAAGACTAGTAGTTTCAGTGGCCCTGTCCAGCCTCAAGGTATCTTTAGCCAGTTTGCTCCTGAATATCCTTCCCAGTTTAGTTCCTCACAGCTAGTTTCTAGTCAGTCCACACGTGATCCAGGTTTATTTAGCCAGTACTCTCCAGCTTCACTGATTGGGCCTCAAAGGGGCACATCAGCTCAATTTATGTCCTCTCAGGGAGAAGGTAGTGCTTGCAGTGGTTATTTGCCCCAGTCTCAGTCTGGTTCTAGTAAACTCTCATCTGAGTCTTTCAAACCCACCTCACCTCAGGCTGTTTTCACACAGCAAACTAGTGTTGCAAGCTCCCAGGGCAGCTCTGGTACTACTTTAGCAGGTGTTAGTTGCTTTGCCTCTCAGGCCAAGAGTAGCTCTTACAGTGGGCCTTCACAACAACTTAGTGTTTCGAGTCAGCCTGCCAGCAGGTCTCGTATACATGCAAAGCTTGTGTCTTCGGCTGGAAGACTCTCCAGCCAGAGCGCTAGCAGTCAGGCTTTCCAAAGCCAGCATGCAGCAACTATGGGCAGTTCTAGACCACCAGTGACAGGAAGTTCTAGTCAGTTAGTTTCTGCACAGGGAGGAAATGGAAGGTTTAGTGATTTGTCCCTACAGTCTCAAAGTATCTCAAGTCAGTATACCCCTGCATATTCTACTCTTGTTTCCTTGCCTGCAGCTGTTTCTAGCCAGCCCACTGGCAGTAAGGCTTCCCAGAACTTGTATGCTTCTGGCCCGCAAGGGGGTTTTAGTCAGTTAACAATTTCTTATACCTCTGGCCTGGCACAGGGTGCAAGTAGCCTTCCTAGCAATTCATATATGCCGTCTCAACGCAGCCCCCGTCAACTTAACTTTGGTTCTTCTCAGTTGAGCGCAGTGGCTTCACCCCAGACTAGTCGTTATAGTCAAGCTGCTGAAACTCTGTCCCAGGGCCAAATTCCTCAAAAATGGCACCCATCTGTCTCTAGTTTGTGTCTAAGTAGTCATACCTCTGGTGCAGCTGTGTCACAGAGCAGGTTTTCCCCTCAAAGTGCCCCAGCTCCTAGGAATCCCTCCACTTTAGACCGTCCAAGCCTGTTTGCTCCTGGGAAGTCATGTCCAAAGTCATCTGTCTCTAGTTTGTCCCTAGATAGTCAGTCCTCTGGGCCCCCAGTTCCCGTCTCCTCTGGGCCCCCAGTTCCGCCTCTGTCTGGGCCCCAGTTCCCCTCTCGTCTGGGCCCCCAGTTCCCGCCTCCCTCTGGGCCCCAGTTCCGCCTCCTCTGGGCCCCAGTTCCCGTCTCCTCTGGGGGCCCCAGTTCCCGCCTCCTCTGGGCCCCCAGTTCCTGCCTCCTCTGGGCCCCAGTTCCCGCCTCCTCTGGGCCCCCAGTTCCCGACGCCGCTGAGTCCCCTGTTCCCGGCGCCGCTGAATCCCCTGTTCCCGGCGCCGCTGAGTCCCCTGTTCCCGCCGCCTCTGAGTCCCCTGTTCCCGGCGCAGCCGGAGCCAGAGCCCGAGCCTCCAGAGTGGATGTGTTTTGTTAAAGTCAGCCGTGCATGCTGTTATCTGCCTGTTCTCCTCCTCTTAAGTGAGGTCTATTTCTGTATCTGTATTTCCACTGATGAAGTTCAGTAAAAGATCTGAAACTAATACTCTCGTGTTCTGCCTCGTCTGACGCACGGTAACAGTCAGTGGGTTTTTTCTCCCTTAAGGAGTTTTTTTGAATCCCTGACCACTGACTGCTATTTTTTAATACCTGTAAAGTTGCTTTGGTACAATTAACTTTGTGACAAATAAAATTTTATTGAAATTGAATTGAATTGATAATCATACTGACAGAAAAAAGAGAAAAGTAAATTCTTTAAATGTCAGTTTGTTGATTCTATATAAACAGATGTTTTGTTTTCTCTCTTCATGTTAATATTTTAAAGCTCTAATGTTCTAGGAAAACTATTACATGTAAAGGAGAAAGTGAAACTAAGCTACCAAAGTCTGTTCACTTCTGATTTCTAATTTAATTAAAAGAATGTTAAGTTTACAGTTAATTTTATCATATTTCATAATGTTTGCTAGGGGCCTTGCAGGAGTGGTTAATTCTAAAAAACGAATTTACTTAATTTATTTCTCTTTTGCTTATTATTTGTCTCTTTTATTTATTTTTATTTTTTTAATAACAAGATGTTCTCTTATGTTTCACTCAACACTAGGGGTCTAAGAGATTCAGTTAAAAGGACATCAATCTTTCTTTTTTGTAAAAATAAAAAAGCGCAATGTTTTCTTTTTCAAGAAACTCATTCTGTTGACTGTTGAAAAATTCTGGTCAAACCAATGGGGAGATAGAATACTTTTTTCTCATGGTTCTAATAGGTCAGCAGGTGTTGCTGTACTTATTTAATTTTCCAGGGAAGATTTTAACTACTGTTAGTGATACTTGTGGTCACTGGATAATTTGTGTTTTTGAAATTAATGAAAATGTTTTGATTTTGGGAAATATATGTGGATATTATAATCATAGTCAAAACAAAATCTTAATTACTGAGGTTACAACAGTTCTATTTATCTTTGACATCAATCTATGTCAAAGGTATCCTATTGAAGATTTTATTTTTGGAGGGGATTTTAATATGGTTATAGACGAATGGCGTGATAGATCTCCTTCAAAATACCTGAGACAGCATTACAATCCCGTATTGCTTGACTTTTGTAGTGTGTTTAAATAGATAGAAAGAAGATTTAAATAGATGTATGGTGCAATAAAAATCCTGGTATTCAAGTTTTCACATGGTTTAAACCTGATGGTTCAGTCAAATTTAGGTTAGATTTCTGGTTAGTGAAAGTAGATCTGGTTTGGAGTCAGACTCTATAGTTTCTGCTGCACCATTAACTGACCATTGTATGGTTAAGCTTATTCTAAAACCTAAAAACGCCTATCAAAAGAGAAAAGGATACTGGAAATTCAATACAAACTTTCTACATAGTGAACCTTTTTGTCATGAAATTATAGCTACAATTAACAATATAAATGGAGATTCACAATTTAAAAGTTATAGAGAGAAATGGGAATATTTAAAATATAAAGTGCATCAGATCTCCATAGCTTACGGTAAATTATTAAGTAGGAATAGTAAAAAAAAGAACTGGAAATTATTAAAGAAATAAACAGTATTTGTATTAAGTCCTTCTTAAGTGAAAATGACAAACAAACAAATCTAGTTAAATTAATTTATAAAGATACGAATAGCACAGTTATATTACCACATGGTATATCTCCAAGATTTTCAATTGACAAAGGAATCCAACAAGGTTGCCCCATCTCTCCCCTGCTCTTTAATGCAGCAGCGGAAATGCTCTCCATTCTTATAAAAAATTTTTTTTTGAAAATTGACAGTATTTGGCAAACAGTTAGTCATCAGCCAATTGGCAGATGACACAACCAAATTCATTAAAAATACTGACCAAGTTCCAATAATACTCCAAACCATAGAGTTTTCTCAAGGGCATCTGGTTTAAAGTTAAATCTTAAAAAAATGTGAATTACTACCAATTCATAAGTTTCCTCTGTCAACCGTTTACAATATTCCTGTTATTCAATTGTAACATTTGGAATACCGTAGATAAGTGTAAATCTTATTTAAACTTGTGGTCTGAAAGAGACATTGGCAGATGTCTATTATTGGCAGATATCATCTATTATTGGCAGAATTTGTCTTACAAAAATCAAATGCATTTCTAGACTCATTTATCCAGCATACTCGATCTCTTTTCCTAAAAATGCAATAAAAGCTATAATCCAAGCTAACTTTTTATTTTATCTGGAAAAGAAAGACACACTACATTAGAAAAAGAATGTGGGTCAAAGAATATGAAGAAGAGGGACCCTTGACATTGAATGTATTATTGGTACGATAAAAAATTGGCTAAGATCCTTTTTTGAAAGTTTTTGGTTTCATATCCCCAGACAAATATTTTTGAAATTAGGAGGTATCCATTTTTTCCTTAGATGTGATTATGACCTCAAGAAACTTCCTGTTAAGTTATTAGCGTTTCATTAACAGGTTTTACTTTATTGTAAAATTATATATACACATAATTTCAGTCCTCATAATTCCCTTTGTGGAACTGTAGATATGTTGTATTTAGGAACATGCAGCGGTGGCGGGCGCTAAGAATCTAAATTAGTATATTTAAGGAAATAAAAAAACAAATGATCTATTCGTTTTTGATAATTCGGGCGCCAGACAAGCTCAATCTTGTCAAATATAACTTTTTTCTTTCTACCCAGAATAGCTCTTTAAGCCACCGGTTACACAAATGTGAATGAAATTCCCACACAAAGTTCAAATTCAAGGTTTAAAAAAATTGTATTGTATAATAATAATAAAAACAATGAACAGAAAAACTTTGCATTCGGTTTCAATGATATTTTCAACAATTAATATGGATTCAAACTGAAAACTTAGTACTGTGGTTCAAGTTCAAATACCATGTCTGATTCACATTCACATTTTCAACAATCCACTTTAATTCAACAGAGAGAGAAGAAACAAATTTAGCTTAACAATGATGATGTAAACATTCAAACTTGAAATAAATGAATGAAGGTGTCTCTGAGGTAGTAGAATCACGGGTGCATAAAAAACCTCAGCAGAATCAACACTCCCTTAAGATCCCGCTCGCATTTGTCAGCACAAGAGACTTGTTTCGCTCTGCAGCCGGTGTCCGGAGGTGCAGCACGCACACTCGATCACTCAGCAACTCACGCTTGTAGCGATCCACCCGTCCAAACACAGCGAGGTCTCCGCAATGCAGCGACGGCGTCTGATCCAAATCAGGTGACCTGCACTTCTCTGCTCATTACTGCTGCTCTCTCCTGCAGCTCCTCCTTAAATACTCATTTCCTCACTTCCGGATAATTGATTTCCCTCCTCCGCTCGGCCATCATGCATTAAAATCCTTGTTTTTAAATCCTATATAAATACATAAATTCTTTATTCTACAAAAACTGGTGGGAGAGAGGAATATGGTCTGTGATGCAAATATTTGATAATACTGGAGTAATGTGTAAGGCTGGATGGGAAAAGCCACCCAAAAACCACCCACTGGCCCAACGTAGGAGTCCAGTGGTAATGGCGAAGGTTTCAGCTCGCTCGGTCTTTTCCTGCGCTTATTCTTTACTTTTTATTCCTCAATTTTATCTGACTCCAAAAGATAAAACCTTGTAAAGGTTAAGTTAAGATTCTTAAATCGGAAAAAAAACGGGAGATCCGTTTACAGACTCCGACTATAAGAACTACGCACAGCGAATGTGCGGGAGATCCGTTTACAGACTCCCAGAACCTTTTGCTTGCCTCCCTTAAATACCCAAATCAAAGTATACTTCCTCCAAATGGAGATGTAATTTAACATAGAAAAGACTCTGAACCTGATCAGGCCCAAATGGTCATTTCCATGAAAGAGCCCAGGAAGGACACACCCACAACAGTGAGCAGAATATCTCCAAACTCCTTAAACCTTTGTTATGATCTGAGACATGAATATTTAGATACTTTGATCACACAGAATGTGGTATATCTTAAATATAGTTCATTGATGAGTTTTGGGGATCTCTGAGCTGAGGGGAAGTAGATGAAGAGAGGGGAAAAGGGACAGATGTGAAGGTGTGAGTTCGTAATCAGCATCCTTTGAGGTGTGCTATTTGAGATGGGAACGCAAACTCTGTGGGGGAACTCAATGTGTTGGAAAGAGTCCTTTGTTCCCCAGGATGTGATGTCCTGTTGGTTTGGACATCTTGGCACCAGTCTTACAAATGTCTTTTGAAACTTTTAGTTCACAATTTAATTTATTTGACAGAAAACAATATGATAACATGATCAAAGCTATCCCACAATCTATTATTCAAATGTCTTGTACTTTATCTCAAAACACCTTCTCTACCTCAGCTTTTGGTGAATGGAGTTTCTATGTTATATATTTTTATTATGGTTTTTACAGACATACAAACAAACAATAACAGACAAACAGGCCCTTCATATAACAATCTGTGCAATATGTAAAATAAAGCACAAAAATCAGTAAAAAAAAAAATACAAACATATCCTACGGAGTGTTGTAGCAATGGTTATAGAGAAACACTATTACCAATCTGAAATAACTGAGTAAGTCCTTTAGTCCTATAAAAAAGAGAGAACTGGTTTCCACATTTTGTCAAATTTTGCAGAGTTTCCAAGGATGGTATATCTCATTCTTTCCAGATGTAAAGTGGAAGTAAGTGCAGTAAGCCAGTCAGAAAAGAGAGGCCTAACATCTTTCTTCCACAACAACAAAATAACTTTCTTAGCTACAATCATACCATATAGAACAGGTAACCGTACCTTCGGACTGAGAGACTCCAGCAAATCTGACCAACCAAGGATTGCTATCATTGGATAAGGGAGTAAAACACAGTTATAAACCTTGGAAAAAACTGGAATATTTCTAACCAAAAACTCTGAATTTGTATACAAAACCAGAAAAGATGTGCCAGAGTACCATCAGCAGCTTTACACTTATCACATATGGGGGAGACAGAAGGATAGAATTTGCTAAGTTTTGCTATATTATTGCTGATGGGTATAAATTAGCTTTTTTGCCAATTAACAGAATAACCTGAAAAGGTGCTAAATGAATTTAATAAATCCAACAGGGGGGGACAGAACGTTCAGGATCTGAAAGATACAAAAGAACGTCATCGGCATAAAGAGATATAACATGATCTACCTGCCCTATGTTTAAAGCCAGAATCTGCGGATGGTGTCTAATAGCAATTGCCAAAGGTTCTATGGCAATGGCAAACAACAGGGGGGAAAGTGGACACCCCTGTCGTGTGCCCCTGTGTAACTCAAATTGTGGCGATCTGTCAAGATTTGTTAAAACAGATGCACATGGATGGTGATACAACATGCTGACCCAAGAAGAAAACCTATCTCCTAAGTTAAATTCTTTAATAGTGGTTAAGATATAATTCCATTCAACTTGATCAAAAGCTTTTTCAGCATCTAATGCAATAATTGCCAATTTAGAGTGAGATTTTTGCTTAGAATAGATTATATTTAAAAAACGTCTGACATTGAAAAAAGAAAATCTATTAGGGACAAAGCCGACTTGGTCGGGGTGAATGATAGATGAAATACATTTGTTCAATCTAGTTGCCAAATTTTTTGTGAAGACTTTTAAATCGGAATTGAGAAGAGCAATTGGACGAAAAGGGGACACATTGGTCTCATCTTTACCTTTCTTAAGAAGTAAAGAAATATTGGCAAAGTAAAGAGAAGGAGGAAATTTCTGCTTATAAAAGGAGTGATTGAACATCCGCAACATAAGAGGTGCAATCCTACCAGCATACCTCTTATAAAATTCAATACAGAAGCCGTCAGGGCCAGGAGCCTTCCCGTTAGGGAAGGCATACAATGCATCCAGTATCTCTTGAATAGTGATGTCGGCATTCAGCATTTCCTGGTCAGGTTCACTTAATTTTGGAAGGAGAAGTGAATGAAGGAAGTCTTCAATAGCCTCTGATGATACAGAAGTTTTAGATTCATACAAATCTGCATAGAATTCCATAAAGCGATTGTTAATGTCCTTTGTATTAGACAAAATTGTACCATCTTTGTCAGCAATACTATGAATAGATCTACTAGCATAGGAACCCCTTAACTGCCAAGCTAATAGTTTATCTGGTTTATCCCCAATCTCAAAATTTTTCTGCTTAATTTTTAACAACATCTCATTCACCTGATCTGAAGTAATCTTGTTATATTCATATTTAAGTGACATCATATCATTTAAAACATCTGAGTCTGCAGTATCCCTGTATAATTTTTCCAATTGTGTAAGACGGACATCTATTTCCACTAAGCGTTTCTGTCTGAGTTTCTTAGCTGTCGACTCATAGGAAATTATATGTCCCCTCATCACTACTTTAAAAGTTTCCCACAACACAGAGTCGGAAACATCACCCTTGTCATTGATCTCGATAAACTCTGACAGGGAATCTGAAATATGCTGACAAACTTTCACATCAGTAAGGAGGTAAGCATTAAATCTCCAATTATAACCTGGCTTTGCCCAACCAAAATCAAAAGACACTGTAACAGCAGAATGATCAGAGATCATTATGTTATGATATTTAGATGTAGAGACATTAGGTAATAATTTGGAGTCTATAAAAAAAATAATCTATTCTTGAATAAGATTTGTGGACATGGGAAAAGAAAGAATACTCCTTATCGGTTGGATGGTGTAGCCTCCAGATATCAACAATGTCCAGTGACTCAGCTAGATGTTTAATAACTGACACAGCATTAAGGGATGGATCTGAGCGAACAGGAAATTTGTCCGAAACAGGGTCCAATATGCAATTGAAGTCAGCACCAACTATAAAGTGAGTATCGGTAAGAGAAGGTAGAAGATTAAATACCTTGCGAAGAAAAGCAGGATCATCATAGTTAGGGGCATAAAGATTCAAAAAAGTAAAATGTTTAGAGGCGATTAAGCCAGTGACAAGAATATAACCACCGTAAGGATCTGTTAACGTAGATATATGTTTGAACAGAACTGAATTATGAAATAAAATTGCAACCCCTACACGAAAAGGTCGATTGAAATCCATGGGAAATCCAATTACATTTTAAGCGCTTCTGTCCACCATGTTTAATGTGCGTCTCTTGTAGGAAAATTACATCAGCTGAGATGGAGCGTAAATACGCAAACACTTTAGCTCGCTTCACCTGACCATTCAAGCCGCGCACATTCAAGCCGCTAAAGTAATGTCACCTCCTTGTGATGAAGTTATATTATGTGCCATATTACAAAATGCGTCAATTTAGCTGCAAAAACAGAACCGCACAGATAAAATGAAGGGTGAACAATAAACATTAAACACAAACTACGTTCCCCCACCCCATCCAAACCTCTTCCCCAAACCAAGCGGTATAAAAAACCCATATATACTGTGGAGCCGGAAAGTAACAAAGAGTAGCGCAAAAGCAATAAAACAACGGGGAAAAAAATAGGGAAATGCCTAAGGCTGAACTGCACCTTAAATCCCTTTAAATATTTACATATATGAAGAAAAAGACAAAAGTTGGTCAACAAATAAATAAACACTATGAATACTCGGTCACATATTGTGCTCTTAACTGAACACAACGTTAGATGAAAGAAAATCAAATATGCCGATCAAACGGATCTGCGCAATCTTTGATAAAGTACTCACGTAGGACCCGCAGACGGTAAAAAAATAATAATAATACTTAAAAGTCTAAAGACTTGCCAAACCGTCTGACTGCTAAAACGCCATATTTATGCAGACTGTGCTGAGTCATCCTCAACTGCGATAGAGTCAGCAAAGGCTTGAGCCTTCTCGGCAGAGTCAAATACATGTTTAGATGAGTTGTGAGTCACGAGAAGGCGAGCAGGGAAGAGCAACCCATGTCGGACATTAGCCTCCTTGAGCCTTTTTCTCACGGCGTTGAAAGCTTCACGCTGCTTCAGAACCTCTGAGGTGAAGTCGGGGAAGATGAGAATGCGCGCTTCGTTGTATATCAAAGGTGAAGACAGCCGCGCGAGACATAGAATCTTCTCTTTATCAGGATAATGATGCAGCCTGGCCACCATAGTCCGAGAGCGGGACTATGCATTACCAACCGGACCCGTACGATGGGCTCGGTCAATTTTCAGAGGTTTTGAAAAATTACTGGCTCCGAGTATTTTCACAAGGAAGTCAGCGACAAACTGAGTTGGGTGGCCCTCCTCCACTTTTTCGGGCAGACCGATGATCTTAACTCGTGAAGTGACTTGTTGCCAAGTGTTGCCAAAGCCTGAGACAACGTAGATTCCAAAGAATCGAATTTTCCATTCATGGAGCTATTCATTGATTTGATAGCCTCCATAATGTCCGCGGGGCTAGCAACGGCCTGTGCATCGTCCGACTGACAGACACCTTGTTCACCTGATTCCTCAGCTGATTTGTCTCCTTTCTTTGATTTTGGCTTAGTCATATCGTCTGCGATCGTTAAGGATGATAATGAGCAAAAGTTAACAGTAAAATTATTGGTAAAAATAAAGAATAATCAAGGGAAATGAAGCACACCGGAAAAACACATCTACTCCATGCGGTACTCGCTGGCGCCCCCCGTGAATGGAGTTTCTATTACCAACATTAATTTATCCAATATTGTATTCCGGAATGTATTTGTTAATGAACTGTATTCCTTTTCTTCAAATAAAAATGTAATATTCCAATATTCCTCTAAGGATGATGTTAAAATTCTAAGAACAAAATACTTGAAATTTCCAGTTGCACCAAAAGCCAAGGAAGTCCATTTTAAAATTCTTAGTGGAGTATATCCTTCTAGAGAATTTTTCAGAAGTCGATTTGGTCTTGATGTTAACAAATGTTCCTTTTGTGATTAACAAATTGAAACTACAGAACATACTTTTTTATGATTGTAAATTTGCCTTTGCTTTCTGGGAAGATTTGCATTACTTGTTATTTCCTAAATTTGAAGATTTACCTGTCTTAACAAAGGAAAATGTATTATTTGGTTTATTTTTGAAAGATGAAATGCATGATTTAGCAATTAACAAAGCTATTAAACAATATCTGCTTAAAGAAATGTCTGGACAGTGATATATGCATTCATTTAATGCATTTATTCATAAATGAATTTCTAGCTTCCTTTCTTTTGCTCCCTCCCTCCCTCCATCCCCTCCCTCACTCCATCCCCTCCCTCACTCCCTCCATCCCCTGCCTCACTCCCTCCATCCCCTGCCTCACTTATTTATACAACTGATTGCGGTACATGGCATTGACCTTCAGGCCTTTTTCATCAACACAGTATGACAAAATGTTTCCATGTCTTTTTGATATTAAAAGATAAAGAAAAAGTCATCCCTTGATTCAGAGAATTCTTCCCCCAAGACCTTTCTGAGGACATTTTGTTGATCGACACTGTCCATCTGCAGAAACGCAGGCTCTGTCACCTCCCCAAGAAAAAGTCTCTGTGACTGTGACGTCCATTACGCTCTCAGGACTCTGGCCTGTTGGTAATACCTAGAATTTCTAAATCAAGTGCTGGTGGTAGATCATTTTCCTAAACTTTGGAATAGTCTTCCTAGTGCTGTGCGGGATTAAAGACTAAAGACTCATCTCTTTAACATAGCATACACATAGTCCAAGAGTATATAACACAAATCCCCTAAGGGATTGCAAGGCTGGATAAATTAGGCCAACCGGAACCAGGAACACTTCCCTAACAACCTAATATACTTGTTGCATCTAAGGGTGTGGAATAGTTTTTTGCTCTTAGTTTGTCTGTCTTTTATTATTTCGAGGTTGTATCCAGTCCATACCCTGACCTGATGTTGGATCTGTCAGAAGGAGGCGGTGACCCCCAGGAGAACCAGCACTCATTAATACTAATGTTAATGCTAGTTACTACATTAATGATAATGCTAAACAGTAATTATGCTAATTTCTTTAACTATTGAACTTTAACTAATTAACTACTTTTTTCGGTCAACAGTCTGATGTTATAGCTGCACTCAGTCATCCCCGGCCAATGTTTATTTAAACTTGAACAAAGTTTATTTAAAGCCCATCCCATGGCCACTGGTGTCCCTCATTGATCTGTTCTTGCGCCTCTCCTTTTTTCTATATACACAACATCCCTGGGACCCATCATTCAATCACACGGCTTTGACTACCACTGCTACGCCCAGATTTTCTTCTCTTTTCAGCCAGACGATCCCACAATGGCATCACGCATTGCAGCCTGCCTGAAAAACATCTCATCTTGGTTGACTGAACACCACCTCCAGCTACACCTAGCCAAGACTGAGCTCCTGGTACTTCCGGCCTCACCTATAATGCAACACAATCTCACAATTCAAATTGGCAACACAATCATTAAGTTCAAGTTTATTTGTATAGCGCTTTAACAATGTAGCTCTGTTTCAAAGCAGCTTTACAGCAGAATAAACATAATGACAAACAGGAAAATATAAAATATATTTTATATAATTAACATATATATATATATATATATATATATATATATATATATATATATATATATGTTAATTTAATATCTAATATCCATCCATCCATCCATTTTCCTCCGCTTATCCGGGACCGGGTCGCGGGGGCAGCAGTCTAAGCAGGGACGCCCAGACTTCCCTCTCCCCAGACACTTCCTCCAGCTCCTCCGGGGGAATCCCGAGGCGTTCCCAGGCCAGCCGAGAGACATAGTCCCTCCAGCGTGTTCTGGGTCTTCCCCGGGGCCTCCTCCCGGTGGGACATGCCCGGAACACCTCCCTTGGGAGGCGTCCAGGAGGCATCCGAAACAGATGCCCAAGCCACCTCAGCTGGCCTCTCTCGATGTGGAGGAGCAGCGGATCTACTCCCGAGCTCCCCAGTGACCCGAGCTCCTCACCCTATCTCTAAGGGAGCGCCCAACCACCCGGCGGAGGAAACTCATTTCGGCCGCTTGTATCCTGGATCTCACCCTTTCGGTCATGACCCAAAGCTCATGACCATAGGTGAGAGTAGGAACGTAGATCGACCGGTAAATCGAGAGCTTCGCCTTGTGGCTCAGCTCCTTCTTCACCACGACAGACCGGTACATCGACCGCATTACTGCAGAAGCTGCACCGATCCGTCTGTCGATCTCTCGCTCCATCCTTCCCTCACTCGTGAACAAGACCCCAAGATACTTAAACTCCTCCACCTGTGGCAGGAGCTCCCCACCGACCTGGAGGGGACAAGCCACCCTTTTCCGGCTGAGGACCATGGCCTCAGATTTGGAGGTGCTGATTCTCATCCCAGCCGCTTCACACTCAGCTGCAAACTGCCCCAGTGCCCGCTGTAGGTCCTGGCCTGATGAAGCCAACAGGACAACATCATCCGCAAAAAGCAGAGATGAGATCCTGTGGTCACCAAACCGGACCCCCTCCGGTCCCTGGCTGCGCCTAGAAATCCTGTCCATGAAGATAGTGAACAGGACCCGGTGACAAAGGGCAGCCCTGCCGGAGTCCAACACGCACTGGGAGCGAGTCTGACTTACTGCTGGCAATGCGAACCATGCTCCTGCTCTGGTCATACAGGGACCGGACAGCCCCTAGCAAAGGGCCTCGGACCCCATATTCCCAGAGCACCCCCACAGAACACCTTGAGGGACACGGTCGAATGCCTTCTCCAGATCCACAAAACACATGTGGACTGGTTGAGCAAACTCCCATGAACCCTCCAGTATCCTAAAGAGGGTATAGAGCTGGTCCAGTGTTCCCCACGACCAGGACTAAAGCCGCATTGTTCCTCCTGTATCCGAGGTTCAACTATCGGACGAATTCTCCTCTCCAGTACCCTGGCATAGACTTTCCGGGGAGGCTGAGAAGTGTGATCCCCTATAGTTGGAACACACCCTCCGGTCCCCTTCTTATAGAGGGGGACCACCACCCGGGTCTGCCAGTCCAGAGGCACTGTCCCCACCTCCCGCGCTGATGTTGTAGAGGCGTGTCAGCCAAGACAGCCCCACTTCATCCAGAGACTTGAGGTACTCAGGGCGGATCTCACCCACCAGAGCCTTGCCACCGGGAGCTTCTCAACTACCTCGGCGACTTCAGCCCGGGTGATGTCGAGCCCATCCCCTCGTCCCCAGCCTCTGCCTCCTCAGTGGAGGGCGTGTTGGCAGGGTTGAGGAGATCCTCAGTATTCCTTCCACCGCCCGACAATATCCCCAGTTGAGGTCAGCAGAGCCCCACCTCCACTATATACAGTGTTGGTAGGGCACCGCTTTCCCCTCGAGGAGGCCCGGACAGTTTGCCAGAACCTCTTCGAGGCCGACCGATAATCCTTCTCCAAGTCCTCACCGAACTCTTCCCAGGCCCGAGTTTTTGCCTCCACAACCACCCGTGCGCAGTCCGCTTGGCCTGCGGTACCCATCAGCTGCCTCAGGAGTCCCACAAGCCAACCAAGCTCTATAGTACTCCTTCTTCAGCTTGACAGCATCCCTTACTCCGGTGTCCACCACGGGTTGAGGGGTTGCCGCCACGACAGGCACCAGAGACCTTCTGGCCACAGCTCGAGCGGCGGCTTTGACAATGGAGGCGGAAAACATAGTCCACTCGGACTCAATGTCCCCAACCTCCCTCGGGATCTGTTCAAAGCTCTGCGGAGGTGGGAGTTGAAGACCCTCTGACAGGGGCTCTGCCAAGCGTTCCCAACAGACCCTCACAGAGCGTTTGGGCCTGCCGAAGTCTGTCCAGCTTCCTCCCGGCCAGCGGATCCAACTCACCACCAGGTAGTGATCAGTTGACAGCTCCGCCCTCTCTTCACCCGAAAGTGTCCAAGACATATGGCCGGAGGCCAGATGAAACAACCACAAAGTCGATCATCGACCTCCGCCCTAGGGTGCTCTGTTGCCACGTGTGCTGATGAGCACCCTTATGCTCGAACATGGTGTTCATTATGGACAAGCCGTGACTAGCACAGAAGTCCAACAACAGAACACCACTCGGGTTCAGGTCAGGGGGCCGTTCCTCCCAATCACGCCTCTCCAGGTGTCACCGTCGTTGCCACGCAGTGCGTTGAAATCCCCAGCAAAATGGCGGAGTCCCCAGACTGGCTTTCCAGCACCCCCCTCCCAGAGACTCCAAGAAGGCGGGTACTCTGTACTGCCATTCGCCCATAAGCACAAATGACAGCAAGAGACCTATCCCACACCGAAGGCGAGGGAAACGACCTCTCATTCACCGGGGTAAACTCCAACACATGGCAGCTAAGCTGGGGGCTATAAGCAAGCCCACTCTCCGCCCGCCGCCCTCCTGGCCAACTCCAGAGTAGTGGAGAGTCCAACCTCTTTCGAGGAGTTGGGTTCCAGAGCCCAAACTGTGCGTGGAGTTGAGACCGACTATATCTAGTCGGTACTCTCTACCTCTCGCACTAGTTCGGCTCCTTTCCCCAGCGAGGTGACATTCCATGTCCCTAGAGTTAGGTTCTGTGTCCGAGGATTGGGTCGCCGAGGTCCCTGCCTTCGACCGCCACCCAAACCACAATGCACCGCCCCTTTACGGTCCCTCCTGCAGGTGGTGAGCCCACGGGAGGTCGGGCCCCACGCCACTCCCGCCGGGCTGAGCCCGCCGGGTCCCATGGGGTAAGACCCGGCCACCAGGCGCCAGATATCTGAGCCCCAACCCCAGGCCTGGCTCCAGGGTGGGGCCCCTCTCCGCCATACCGGGCGGACGTCACGATATTTATTGTAGACCTTCTCATAAGGGGGTGGACCGCTCTTTGTCTGGCTTGTCACCTAGGACCTGTTTGCCTTGGGAGACCCTACCAGGGGCGTATAGCCCCTGACAACATAGCTCCTAGGATCATTCAGTAGAGCCCGACCGATATATCGTTTTGCCGATTTTATCGGCCGATATGAGCCTGTCGCCGATATATCAATATCGGCGAATCTGCTGCCGATATGCCGCCGATATGAACTTTCTTCTGAACATATGATATAACGCAGATACAATGCTTGAAATGGTGTAATTACTTAGTTTGTCCAGCAGAGCGCGCGCCATTGTTTGCTACTGGCAACCAGCCAAGCTTTTCACTCAGTAAGGAGGTCTCTTGTTCAGGCAGCGGCATTCAAGCGGTGTCTTCACGACTGTCAAGTCTTACGGTAAGTTGCTAACTAGTTTGTTTCTGTAAAGTTAATAAACAATGACCCCATAGGTTTCCCATCACGTTGACTTATTTGTGGCCACAATATCCACAAAATAGCCCCTGCCATCAGCTCCGTATCTCACACGAGCACTAATTTAGCACTATATTTAGCAACTTTCAGACCATTTTAACAGTGTTTTTCCATCAAACATACACACTGATAAACCTTAGCTGTCATTCAGCTGGAATATTTACTACCCCCAGTACTGCCCATGAGCTTGAGGTCCGTCTTTCCGGCACAGTGTAAGCCTCTCGGCGTCTATTCTGTGCAGCAGCGGCGGAGAAGCAGCACATTTAGACGTCAGTAAATGAATACACAACAGCGTTTCCATCTGTCGCTTACTGAGACTGTTTGGACTTATACATATGAACATAGTTCGTCTGTTATGCACATGATTTGTTATTTAGATGCAGGCAGTTCTCTGCATGAGGCAAAAAAAAACACAACCTAAAGCTCGGCTTTTTAATAGAGTGATGATGGCGGAGAGAACCAAAGCGGTCTAAAGTATGGTTACATTTCACTCGAAAGTGGATGCACACAATGCTACACGTGCAACAAGATTTTAGCTTGTAAGGGCGGAAACACAAGCAATCCGACCAAACAAACTTCATCATGTGCGGACAGAGAATTGCAAAGTTTTCGACTGCCTAGTTAGTTCATCCTCCACCTCCTCAGGTAAATATTGTCACAGAACAGAAGGGACGGAGTCAGCGGATGCCAGAAAGGTAACTTTAATTAAACAGAAAAACAGAATGATAAATAAACAGGTATGTAACTTAAACAAATACTGTCCTTGGAAGTGCTGATGGGTAATGGTGAACACGGAAGGCGAGAAGGCGGCTGAAGAAGACGAGATGAAGAGTAATCCACAGGCAGTTGGTTTCACACACAGGTAAGAGTCCGGGTAACAAACGTTTAGACTGGACAGTGACTGGTAGGGGGTGAGTGTCCTTTATACAAGTGTGGTGATGACGGTCAGGTGGTGGTGATCAGTATTCCGGAGATGGGGAGCGTTGTGATTGGGTGCGTTGTGATAGAGTGCTTGGCGAGCCTGGCGTATCCGTAACAAATATACTAGCAGTCTTCCCAAATTACAACGACATAAGCATCCTATAAGGTCTCTCTAAATTACTATTTAATCATTTAATAAACGCATCACATTCAGTTAAATTATGAATAACATACGTATGTTTTCTGCAGTAAGCTAAATAAATCAGACATTAAAAATGCCTTTACAGTACTGCATTTACAAATAGATGAATAAGAATAAACTATGCTTATTAAGAAATGATAAAGTAGAAATGACATAATAATGAATTTGTAGTGATGAAACACATACACTTAAATTATGTAGTGTACATTGTAAGTAGTTACCAAACATGTATAACTTTTAAGCCAGTTCTTTTGCAGCCTACCTGCATGCCCCATCTGTGTTGCTTTAAAGCACTGTACATTCTTTTACAAAATAAATTATTTATTTGATTTATTTTGTTTGTATAATATATATTTGCTCAAACATTGCTGTTTGTTAGGCTATAGATAATTATTTGATTTTACATCTAACACAACACAACCAAATTCTTTGTAGTTAAAGTTTATTTTTCATTATTATTATTTATTATTATTTATTCATTTTAGATGTTTACATTTGGAAAAGCTGTGCTTCGTGGAGTTCTATTTGTGTTTTAAAATTATTTATAATAAGTGATGTTTACTGTTTAGTGCACTGATGTCATACTCATTTTGGAAAATAAAGTTTATTGTTAATTGTTAAAATACCCTGCCTCAATTACATATATTTGTTCGTCATTATAAGTGTTTGATAACCACAATTGAGTAATCTTTGCAAAAAATGTTTATATATCTATTATGTTTTTGTATATACTGTATTCTATATACAGTACTAGTCAAAAGCTTGGACACACGAATGGGAATGTGTCCTTTTAACTGGTACTGTACTATAACATACACAAAGAATATCGGCCGATATATCGGTATCGGTACTTTTTTACTCCCTGATATCGGTATCGGCATCGGCCCTCAAAAAACCCATATCGGTCGGGCTCTATCATTCAGGCACTCAAACCCCTCCACCACAGTAAGGTGGCGGTCCCAGGAGGGGTATCTAATATCAGTAATATCTAATATCATTACACCATCCAAATCAGTAAGAAACCTAGTTGTAATCTTTGATGACCAGCTGTCCTTTACCGAACACATAGCAAGGATATCACCGTCTTGTAGATATGCACTTTACAACATCAGGAAGATCAGATCATATCTCACAGAGCACGCCGATTGAACATCTAGTTCAATCCCTGGTCATTTCCAGACTGGACTATTTCAGTGCTCTTCTGGCTGGTCTTCCTGCACGAGCAATCAAATTATTTTGGTTATTTCGGATGATTTGTAATGTTTATGTTTTTTGATTAAGATAAAATATATAATGCTATACTTCATTCATTACTCTTTAAAGTTTGCACTGGCTGATGTTTGTTATATTTGTTGTCAACAACGGTCGTAAAAACATGTTACAATTGTTGTAAACGTTATAGAACAGTATTAACTATTACTTATTAAAAGCTATAGTTTTCTATATTTAAAATATATGTTGATATATGAAAATAACAATGAAATGTAGGGCAAATGAGCAATAGTAAAAAATAAGTTGCTTTGAAATCAAAAGTGTTGTCTCACTGAATGTTGCAGAACAAAGTTGCTACAGTCATCTGACGTATTACATTTTTATGTTGTCACAAAACTACAAGTACAGAACAACGTTACCTGACGGAAAATGGAACATGGCACCAACGTTGCCACAACGTAAATGTGTTTGCTGCGTAACCACTGGCTTTCCAAAAAATATGGCACAAGCATGCTAATATAGGATTTGTGTAGCGAAACTAACAAGCTAACAATTCTACTTCCGTTATAACAATACCGCGATAATGAATCTTTTGGTTTTAGGAGACGTGAAGCTAGCATGCTAACAAACCCTTCAGTCAGCTTGCAACATTAAAGAGAATGTGTAATTAAATCGTTAGTTAACTCCTAAGAACCCACTTTGACACGTGCCACAAACGCTTGTGATTATGTAAAAAAATATTTTTAAATAATTATCACTTACTTTGAAGGAGTAATACACAATATGGAACAATAGATCTCTACGACACTGCATGTTTACCAGGATGGCCGAGTGGTTAAGGCGTTGGACTTAAGATCCAATGGACATATGTCCGCGTGGGTTCGAACCCCACTCCTGGTAAAGAAAATATTTTTATTTTAAAATTATTTTGCTGTAATTAAAACTAAATATGCTGATCTGAATATAGACTGATCCAAAAGAAATGTGAAAAACTGAAAGTTAAATAGCAGAAAACCGATTAATGTTAAGCCGTGTGGATGAGTGGTGGTAAAGAAAAATAAAATGGATTCAGACCAGTAGGTTTGACATGTCCGTATGACATATATTAGCAGCATACTTACCAGGCAAAAGAACAAATCAATAAAACTTTAGGCATATACTTAAGCAAAAGAAGAAACGGATTTTCCGAAAAATCTCGTGATACAGGTGAATGTCTAGCTAGTGCGTCCCCACAATTCCACACGGGGGCGTACTCGCATTCCTAAACCATCGTGAGTGGCGCGAGGACAGCCTCTGACGTCACATCTCCATAATTCCTGCTGTAAAAGTGGGCGGAGCTCTGAACTCCGCTGGGTGGACGTGCGCGTCTTTTGTTATTTATGTGCTAAGGAAAGTTTGCAGAAGTGCTGAACTAAAGGGAAATACATCAGAAGCACCTAAACACTCGAGCTGGATATCTTTGATGTGCCTTTGAAAGGATTTTGAGTATATATCGTTGTCAGAGATTTGGGAAATAACAAGACTAGCAGGATAGTCTGGATGTGTAACGAGTCAATGATTCATCAGTATTCACGGATTGATCTAAAAGTCAGTGTACTACATTGGGAGAAGGTGAGAGTATCTGCTTTACTTACTTTTTTATCTTTTTAAACACAAGAAGCATGTTTCCGAAACTTTAAAGTTTGAATAAAGATAAACTAAAAGTAAGCTGAAAATACACAAACGATTTGGATATGCCTTTATGTGTTGTTTTGTGTCATGTTTGATTGACTACTTAGATTTTTGAATTACATTTGTGAATAATCTAACCTTGAAGTTAAAAAATAATGCATATAGAAAACAGATTAAACTGGCCTAGTTAGAGTTAGGGGTTACTTCTGTTAGAGTTTTGGTTAAAATCACGGCCAGGGTTAGTTCAAATAGTATTTTCCCCCAGATCACAATATGTGATTTAACTATTTATAGTATTCACAGAAGCATGTTATTTTATTTTATGGGCACTGCTGTTTGGCTGTAGAGCAGCTCACCCTAAACCTAATCCCTTCTTGGGTAAGGCATGCTGTAAATTATCAGGTGGGTTGTATTTTTATTCTCTCCAACAACACCCAACATTCTGGCTCATTACCTCATTACTAACCAATTACATCATCAACCTTGTCTGCCACTGTCCATCAGCTGTTGAAGAGCTGGAGGTTCAAAGCTGCTGAGCCTCTTATCAGCAATCATGTTGTGAAGGCAAGAATGTGGGGGAAGCTGAAGAATAAATGTGTTGTCACCTGTTTTGTTGAGTGACAACTCCTGTTACTTGTGCAACACACACACAAACAAACAAGGAGAAACATTTTATTGTGCAGTAATTGGTCAAAATGAGTCTGATGGGAGGTCATTGTGTATGGGCACATATGCAGTGATAACATCTTACTCTTGATTTTGCATCTGCTTGTTGGTGCTCCTGTTGGGTTGATTCTTTTACCTGCCCTGTTCATGTTCTAAAGATTTTCCTTGATCCAGATCACTGTTTAGTAGCAAATAAATACCTTTGCTACTGAACAGCAGTCCCAGAGTGTGAATAAGGTGTGTACAATCAGAAGTAAAAAGTGAATAAAAATTAGTATCAGTTATTATAGTAGGGGAGTGTGGGGACGGTTGCAACATCGAGCACCTGCTTTCCAAACAGGAATGAGCTAGAATGGTGATGCACATGTTTAGTTATAAAGAAATTAGCCATATGGGACAATTCATTGTGGAAAAAAGTACATTTTAAGCAAAATGTTTTATAATGCTCAGAATGTTCCTTATACTGTCTAAACTGTTTTGTGAAGCATTATACATTTAATCATGTTGATTAAAGTTGTTATTTTGTATCTTTTGTGCACTAAACGTATTCTCATTCCTTCATAAAATTAAGATTGAACCACTATGATCACATGGACCATTTTAACGATGACTTTGCTATTTTTCTGGACCTTAAAACTAAGTGTAAATTATCACAATGTCTATGAGAGGTCCTGGAAGCTCATGGATAAAATGTATCTTCTTTTAAAAATATCTAAACTTGTTTTTCGAAGACGCACGTCTTCTAAAGCTCTTATGTGTGTTGATCGATATGAAGAGTAAATGATGAGTTCACCATTTTTGGGTGAACTAACGCCTGGTTTACACATACTCCGTTTGCGGGGCATATTTTTTACGTGCCTATGTTATCAGATTAGATCATTCACACTGAACGCAGATGCAGTGTGGTCTGTCCAATGCAGCTGCAGTGCAGCAGTAAAGTGATAGTTTACGTACTGTATCAAGTCTAGTTTTGCTGTACTGCACGTGCTGATTTAAAGCGATAGCACATGAATCATGCTCAAAATCACATGGATTAACATGAACATTTTGAAATATTACCAATTAAAGTATATTACAAATTTTGAGAGTCCTCTTATTTTATTTTGGGATAAAGCAAGAAAAAGCAAAACACTTACCAGATGCTGCAAAAACAATGATCCGATCAAATCTATATCTAAAACTATTTTTATGAAAAATAAGACAAATAAAAACTTTTTCAGGAGTTGCAAAAATAACTAATCTGGTCGAAAATATGTTTCATTTTTATGTAAAATACACTACATGTTATGTTGTAATGTGTGAAAGAGAGGCTTCTTTGCAGGAAGTGATAATCACGTGATAGGCCGATCCAAGAACTACTAACCTTTCTGGAGGAGGGGCGTGTTTGCAGAAAGTTGCTGATCACGTGACAGACAGTAGCGTACTGCAAACGTGGTATGTGTGAAAGCACAATGTCACGTGCCGGTGACGCACCGCATTTGCGCTGCATGACGCACCGCATATGCACTGCAAACTGAGTGTGTGTGAACCAGGCGTTACCCTTTAAAGGGGTAAAATTTCTGTCATGGCCATTTACTCATCCTTACGTCATTCCAAACACATAAGATAATGTTCATCTTAAGAATATTATGGGGTTTATATTATATTTATTACTGCAGTGTACATTTGCAAAATTGACAAATGTTTAATTCATTCCTTCCAAACTTTTTAGGGGACCTAAAAGCTTTTTACAGGTATTAATTTTTTGTTTTTAATCTTCAGAAGATTTAATTATAGACACAGGTTGTGTTCCTTTTTAAAGTGTCATTCCAGTTAAACATAGTGAGGCGGTTTCCTGCACATGGCTTAAGCCTAGTCCTAAACTAAAATGCATGTTGAGCTGTCTTAATTGAAAACAGCTTCCACTGACATATCTTAAAATATATCAATGCCATTTTTTGTCTTAGGTTGAACATCAGTAATGTTTATGCATGTTTGGCAAAACTACTTAAATGTCCTAATTTAAGTAAGACCTAGCCTAATCTCTGTCCGGGAAACCGCCCCAGTGAGTTTAAGTCACAAAGAAAGTGATTTAATGTGATTACTTTCGGAAAACAAAGTCTTGCTTTTGTTATAATTTTGGCAAAATTACAAGAGTGCCCTTTAAATATAACAAACATTAGCAACAAGGGCTTTGGAATTACAGATTTTGTCATTTGAATTACAGATTCTTCAACAAGCATTTTAAAACAAAGTAGGCATGGTTGTCCCCTTTTATTGAGGTCTGTACCAGAGCATGTGACAGGAGCAGAGCGAGAGCGGAAATATTTCTCACAGAGCGGAGAGTGCCTTTCTAAAAATTCCGCTCCGCTCACTCAATATGCTCAGCGTCGCTTGCTCAACCCAGGGTGCCTCTGGGTGTTTTGCTAGTTCGAGAATCGTTAAAATAGGCAAAGCAATAGTGGAGTTGCATAGAGGCGCACAAGACGAGATCTGCATGTATGAGTTTATTTGGCATACCCCTCTGGTATCAGTCGGAAATCCCTTGCACAGTGATGCATGTTAATCACGAAGAAAAACATACAAACTCAAACCCATGACTGATAACCTTCGATATCACCAGATCTCGTTTTGTAAAGCTGTGTCTAGCTTCTACTTTAATTGATTTTATTCAAGAGGTTTATTATAAACAAAAGACAATTATGCATATTAGAGACATTTTTATGTAGGAGAGGGATCTGAACGGGATTTGGTTTACCGGTGAGCGTAACATGAGCGGAGTGTTTACTTTGTCTGTGAGCGACTAAATGGTGTGCACACCTGCACGCACTTTCCTTTTATAAATCACAGTTTACCTGAGAATTAGCTCACATGAAAAATATCTCGCATACTGCCATGTACACACCCACATTTAACCATAATTAGTCAATGAATAAGTCATCTCATTGTGCATGGTGCATGGTTCATGCATATTAAAATAATGCAGCTAACCAATGGGATGCAAGACAAAGTGAGACAAAGTAGTTTTTTCTACTGGCCCAGTTGTAAACTGGTAAACAGTTGGCAACAATTGTTTTTCTATCGCTGTAGCACTAATTTGTCTGGTTCCATGTATCTAAGTGGCGAGCAAGACTACTGTAAGTCCAGTGGTCCAGAGTCAGATCGTCCCAGTGGTTCCAAGTCAGGTGGTTCCGAGTCTGGTCGTCCCGGTGGTTGTTAGTCAGAAGTCCGGTGGTCACGAGTCCAGTCGTCATAGTGGTTCCAAGTCTGGTGTTTCAGACTCCCGTGGTCCCAAATCTGGTGGTTCAAACGGTGCCAAGTCTGGTGGTCCATTCTGTGTCGTCGGCGCTGCCTGTATTCTCTATGGGAATATGGTGCTGTTGGACTGCTTATTGTGCTTCAGTCTGTGAGTCCGCTCCAGAGCCCCGCTTATATCTCTGAGTTCCCTGCCACAGACAAGATGGCCATCCCTGAGTTCCCTGCCAAGGTCAAGATGGCGGCTCTCCCTGCTCCGCCAGGTCTATAATGCGCACACTATGAATGTTTTTAAGTGGCTTGACCTTCCATTTCCATTAACTGTGATTTTTAACACCTCTGATTCAACTCTGACTTATTGGTCAGACTGCCAAAAATGGGGCAGATTTGTCAGAAATGATGAGACAAAACACATCCAGCAACTGCTGTTAGGTTTAAAAATGAAAATATTTTAAATTGTAGATGTTATGAGAAACTAATAATAGAATGTATTTAACACTATTATCCCCTTAACTTTTATTTTATCATTATATCATATCTATGACATTTATTGTCTTCTCACTAAATCTATAACAGTGTGCAGGGCTCGAAATTGCAACCATTTTGGTCGCATATGCTCCTAAAATTTGTCGCATATGTAGCACTGTGTGTTTCATACCGTATTGGTTAGCAAAGCGGTCATGCCATTTGATTTTGATATTTAATGTTTGTTGAGGAATTGTTAGTCACATTTAAAATATAGTCTGCTAACATGACAATGTGTTAAAAATGTATATGCATATGCATATGCATATGCATATGCATATGCATATGTGTATCAAACCAGATCTCTGTAGCTCTAGTACATGTAGGATACATACATTTAGTTTTATTTTATTTATTTTAAGGTTTCATTTTTTCATTTTGGACAACTTCTGAAGAATCAATAATAATACAGTGTGTTAAGGTCATGTAACATATTTAATGGAACATTTATCATTTTATATTCTGTACAGTTCTGATTACTGATTGTAATCTTACAGACAATAATTTTGACTGCTACTGTACATCCAATGCAAAATGTAATACACACAGTTTATACCAGCTCTCTGAATGGAACAGTCGGATTACAGACTTAGACATTTTAAGTCAAGTTTTGTCAATGCACATTATATTGAGGAGTTGCATAATGTGATAATGGGATGTGATCTTTTGCAGGGATTTGGTGTAGTGCGGTATATGTAAAGTTGAACTCTGCTGGAGGGATCATATGTACCTGTGACTCCTGAGAAGGAATATGGCTACTGTGGGATTCCTGTCAGAGGCCTCCGAGGGCAGGGACAATAATGAATTCACTAACATAATCAAATGGAGATCAGGTAAGATTACAGTATTGCTTTACTGTAAAGGTTTCTGTTTTTCTACTTTTTGCAATATGGATTGTGGAAGACAGGAAATGAGAGTCAGAAAGAGGAATGTGGCGGCATAGTAAGTTGGATTTAAACTCTTATTACTTAAAGGAACACTACAGCTTAATGTGCTGGAACCTGTTTTTAACATGCTTAACTGGATCATGTGATGTGGTTACTCTGCTAGGATGTCCATGTACAGTATACTTTTATTACTCTATTACTCTAACTTTTTTTTATACATGTACTAACCAACCTTGACATTAATTGGTTAAAAGTGATTGCAGAAATGCCTGAAATAAGTGAGGTCCTGCATCATTTCTTTGCAGATGGTACTCAGATTATTAAAATAGAAAATGAATTCATGTTTTGAAAACATTTTTGGGGCCACTGTTTGCAACAAAAAGCTACTTTGGGTCTTGTAGTATTGATAAAAGAGGATTATGGCCATCCAGATGAAGTTTGACCTCAGTTGTTTGATCTGCTCACAGCAAATTAGTGTTTCCCAACACACATCACTGAAATTAACAGTTATATGAACCATGCACAGTGAGAGTACATCACATTTATTATTTATTATATTTATTTTTTACATTTATTTATTTAGCAGATGATTTTATCTAAAGCGACTTAAATAATTGCTAGACAAATTTTGAAGCTGGGGAAGGATACACAGATTTTTGTAATATAAATTGACAAAGTTAAACAGTAGAAAAGAAAGTACAGTTAGTCAGGTGCGTTTATTCACCTCCACGTCGTGCATTAAAATGCTTTAATATACAGCTAGCTGTAGATTATCCTTATACCATGGTCATTTGCCACGTTAAAAGCAAGGTAAAGCTATTATTGATGTTTAAAGTGCAACTGTTGGACAGACGGGTAAATATGATGTTTTTTTCGACCGTTCCGGCTTGTTAGTTCTGGGCTCCAGTGTTGTGTCGAAGTGCACAAAGTGTGTGCGAAACTGCCCCTGAGTTTCTCCTGGCAAATCGCATGCAGTTGGGGTTAGGTGTTTGGGTTAGGGCCCGCAGGCACTAAGAGGAACAGTAACATAAGGGGAAACACAGGGGAACAGACTTCATAACACTGGTTCACAGATCTAGCACTCTGCTTGCTTTAAAATAAAGTAATATGGCCACGACGCGAATCGGACCAAGTTACCTTGAGCGTGCATTATCTTTCAAATAATTGAATGGACCAGAGTCAATTATTCCACTTTTACCACGGTTACCATACCCCAAGAGATTGTTCCAGTGATAATATTTATTTATTCCTTGTCAGTCCTTATTTATTATTAGCAATTAAAAAATATCACGCAACCTTTTGAAAGAGTATATCTATCAAAATATACTTGCTATCAGTTCTATAAGCAGCATAAAGAGAAACATATTTTTTTAATTAAACTGCACACGTTTCCAGTAGCAGTAAAGTTTGACAGGGGCAGGGTGCTTTGATGGACTGTTGGCTACACTATAACTTTTTTGTTATTTAAACTTGGCAAAGTGATATGGAACTGTTCATAGATGTTCAGCTGTTCAACACCTTCATAGATGTCCATTTACTGAAAAGTAATGCATACACTCAGAATGTTTGTCAGCCAATCAGAATGAAGCATTCAACAGCCCCGTGGTATAAACAGTTTTAATGCAATCAGTATTTAGTCATCATCTAAGAATAATCGAACTACCAATGTATTTTTTGTCATTTGAAGTATTAATGTGTGACTTTGTGTTTGCTGGAGACTTTTAATCCTTTTCGGCAAAGAGTGTCACAATTTGTTTGCATGAATGGGTAATAAACCATTAAACTTAATTTCAGCTTGATATTTCTAGGCATTGTTCACTATTATTATATTTTGGACCACAAATTTTTATTTATAAAATTTTGTAAAGGAGATCAGGTCAACATTCAGAGCTAATGTGGCAGTTTAAACAATGATTTATTATGAACTTGCTCAGTAACCGAATTTTGTTTATTTTTGTAATCAAAATTAGTTATGGATTACAGTCTAAAATAGTCATAAAATGGAAGAGAAAAAAAAGATTCACACTATAACCTAGATAAGCAAAATAAGAGGAGAGAAAATAATAGGTGGTGAAAATTAACACGCTGCAGCTGAAAGGGTAGTAAAATCTCTGAGTGATTTTCTTGGTAATGTTTTGTGTGGAGGAATAATTATTAACTGATACTTAAAGTGAATGCTGTGTGTGTGTGCATGTGTGTGTGTGCGCGTGTGTGAAGGAAACGTTGTCACAGTTGTGTGGAGAGATAATGGATTGAGAAACTGCCCGTTTGATTGATGACCTTAAGTGTGTCATTTCTGTGGAACTAGTGGCACCAAACGGATTTGCAAAACTCTCTTGTATTGTTCAGCAAAAGAGATAACAGGCTGGTTGGGATACGCAAACAAACAGTGCCATGCTCTGTAAATCTATGCTGCCTTTAGCTAAGTTGTTGAAGTAGACTGGAAGTAAACAGAAATGCTATGATACCCTAATAACCTGTATGCTGCCTGAGAAGGGAAAATATGGGTTTCATTGATTACATTGATTAGGTTACATTGATTTTGATGGTCACACAGCAATCTTGTTCAGTAACTGACTAAATAAATGATCTGTGCCTGTGGTGTATTTTGAGCTGAAACTTCACAAACACATTTTATGGACCCCTATAACTTATATTACATCTGGTGAAAAGAGGCGTAACAGGTAGCCTTTAAATGGATTTAATCCATGTTCAAGGAAAATAATTTGATGGTGCTGCAAAAAAACTAGTTAGACTCAGCCTTAACTTTTATGATCAAAGCAGTGATTACAACAGTGATATGTTTAAATTTAATTGGTATTGGCACAAACAAAAATACTATTGGTGCATCCCTAATATTAGGATAACATTTATTCATTTAGTTTTATCCAAATTGACTTACAAGGGGGACTCATTGCAGCACCTGGGGAGCAGTTGAGGGTAAAGTGCCTTGCTCAAGGGCACCTCAGTTGTTTCCTGCTGGTACTGGGAATTACCCGGCAACCTTCTGGTCACGAGTCCAACTCTCTAACCAGTAGGCCACAACTGAGAATAATTACTTTACTACTTTACTATCCAACTTGCACACTATTACATATTGTTACTGCTTTTTTAGAGTACTGTTATCATGAACCTTGCTGGTTAAACTTTGCTGGTTTTCGTGTAGAACATATTCTGTGTACTCTAATTTGTTCTCTGGTTTGTAGCTCGGTCTAGCTTCTTTTCCTTACTTGTCTCTGTTTTTCTCTTTCATCTACCCTTCTAAACAAAAGGGGAGGATAGTGAGGTCTCTTCAGTGCAGCAAAGTATTATGTAAGTAAAGCTTTGCCAGATCAGTTTATCAGTTCCACTGGCTTTACTCCCAAAGCCAGACTTCTGACAGTCAGTGTACAGGTAGAAACACACCCACCTCTCTCTCACACCCCCATATGTGTGAGTTTTCCATCAGAATGTTGGACAAACACTGCTACTGTTGTTGCTGGCGTGTGTTTGTGTAAACAGGATGTATTCATTGAGTGGAAATCAGTAGTATTAGAATTTAGGAAGTACATGTGTAGACAATCGATTGTTATGTATGAAATCATTTTAGTCTCATTAATTACATATTACATATAAGACATGATGCACACTTGTTTCAAATGCATAAAACGTAATTCAGGTGCACGAAAAAGTATCTTATATATATTTTCACAACAGAACAATTCACAAGCGTAAAATAAAAATATATTCTTGCGTTGTATAATGAACATATAACATGCAACACCGGAGCGTGGATTCGAATGCACGACATGAATTATTTGACTGTTTATGATCTTACTTTTGCATCAGCTGTCACCGTAAAAAAACTTCAGATACGTGCAGCAACGTTACTGGCCCTAAAAAACTCCAAATCATAGATTTATTGGTCTTTATTCGACATCAAAACCCCCGGGAGTGATTTAAAAAACATACAGAGGCGTCTATTCTCAAAGGCAACTGCACTGTTCTCTCCACTGTTTGCGCTTTATTAAGTCTGCCGTTACTAAACAGTGAGCACGCTTACCGTGAAGACGGCACAGCATGCCCGTTCTTGTCCATTTCAGTGCTCTTTCCACACATCTACATTTAAAATAACAAACCACACATACCAGATGTGCAGCGGGCATATGTGCAGCAGCATAAACTTTTAAAGCGCATACTGTAATAGCGTCACATAAGTTTTTTTACATTTTCGTGACTAACCACCCAATAAAAATTTATTCGACCAAGCCTTTTCTTATCGACTAACGTTTAGTCTACTATTTGGGGACAGCCCTAAAATGTATACTTGAATGCACTGTGTCACTTGTAAGGTACAAGGTACAAATGTAAGGTGGTTGCTGAGTGGTTCAAATCAGATGAGTCTGCCTCAAGTCCCAGACATGTCTGATGTTTGTTTTGTCTGGTTTGTCATTGTACAGGTAAAAAGTCTGATCACTTAGAAAAGTAATAGCACACCTCTACTGTAACAAGAAAATGACCAACTACAAAACAAAATAGAGGGAAATAAATGGTACCAGACATTTTGGTGCTGTTGTCACTACCCTCATGTGCTTGTGTGTGTGTGTGTGTGTGTGTGTCAGGGCTTATATAGCATATATTTGAGTAGGGTGTGGTGAGCTGAGAAAAGAAAAATCTAAATTCAGTGGTGTCATTATGGAGTATTGTGTGAAAGTTTTTGTGAGTTGTTGATGGGAAATCGTTGTAAAGATCGTGAGCACTGAACGTCTAGAGAGATAGATTTTTAGGACTTCTCTCTGTATGTGTCTGTATGTTTGTGGAACAGTTGCTGAAAACCCTTGGTGAATTCACACATTCAGTTCATGCTACACAGTTGGTCTCCGATAGCATTGGATTTTTTTGGCTGGATTTTAAACCGATAACTTGGCTAATAAACTGTTTGAGTTTGTGTGTGTGTGTCATTGCAGAATGTGGGTAAATCTAGCTTTTGTTCCTTTAATTGCTTGAGGCATGCATTATGTAATAGAATGGAATTCATTATGTAATAGAAGGAAGGTTTGTGGAGCAATGGCAGCAATACTTTGTTTCCTTGAGGGACTACAACAACAGAGTAAAAAAGATAAATGCTGGTAAAAGATAACGGAGTTACTTCAGCAAACCAGCGGGTACTGAAATTAGCATTAAGCTAGTAAATCATTTACTAAGGTGTCCTTGACTAAGAATTTACATAGTCAAATAAATCAGAATTGTTGAATCTTGCCTATAGTAGACTGACAGTCGAATCGTGCGTGTGTTGGGGCAGAGAAACGTTGCATTTTTATTTACAGCATTATCATAATAGGCTGTATTTTAACTTATTAAAGATTCGACTGTGAAATAGGTAGTCGAATCAGGCTCCTCCTATCGAAGCATCAAATTAGAATGGCTCTTCCTGTTGCTTTTAAAGTCTCTGCCTCAGTAACTGAAATGACAATTATAGTGACACTGAAGCATGTCAACAAAGTTCAATGACTAAACAAAACTTAAAACATATTCCATAAAAGCAAAAACTGTAACAACTTAAATTTAACTTCCTCATTCCTTCCTCATAAAATTCCTCAAACTCTTTAAAACACATAGTATTTAACAGTAATTAACTTTTTTACTTGGTAGCACTGGTGCTCCCAACTTCAAAAAGTTAGGAGCACCAGCTAAAATTTAGGAGCACCCAACAAAAATTAATGAGCACCACAACTACAAATTGTATATTAACAGATTTCTTTCATTTGAAAACAACACCAAACAACACTAATAAAATCACTGAACAGGGCTCGAAATAATTTTTTTAACTTGGTAGCACTGGTGCTCCTTAATTTAAAGATTTTTTTTTTAAATTTAGGAGCACCCATCGACAATAAAGAATAACAGACTGCTGCTCAACTAAAGCAACCATGTATTGCTTATGGCCAAAATGCTAATGCATTGACAAAAAATAGTACCAATTTAACCATTAAAACATGCATGTTATGTTTACTATGCGTCATGATTTCATGAAAAACACATTTTCCATTTATAAAACCGAAAACACTCCACGTTATATGCTTATTGGTAAATTAGTCTCCCTCCAGTTGTTCCAAACCTGTATATGGTTTAGTTACTAACTTTTATTATAATATCTTCTTTGTACTAAATTTATACAGGTTTAAAACAGTTGAGTAAATAATGATAAAAAAAGTGTGAACTATCCCTTTAAATTGTATGTGGGAGGCGAAAGTTCTCATATCACACTGTCAATCATCTCTTCTGCACTGACTAAACCCTCAAATGTTCTCATCATAACCTTTAGAGAAACGTTTGAAACTACATCACATCACGTTATGCTAATATTGCGTCTTCTGCAGTGACTAAACCCTCAAATGTTCTCATCATAAGCTTTAGAGAAACGTTTGAAACTACATCACATCACGTTATGCTTATATTGCGTCTTCTGCAGTGTCTCGTGCCTAAGCGCTGTGTTTCATACAGCACAGCTGAGCACCTGGCGACTGCTGCATGGCTGTGAGGGGAGCACGAATGCTTTTTGAAGGGGTTTGCTCGTAAATGTATTTAAAATGCAAACCTCCATTACTGTACAGTCAGTTGCGGTGCAGTTGCGAGGTGCGCACTCCCGGCTGTAACCCGTGCTGTATGAAACACAGCGCTGAGGCATGAGGTGCGTGCTTCCGGCTGTATGAAACACAGTAGGCGAAAATCAGTGCTGTATGAAACACAGCGCTCAGGCACTAGGCGCGGCAAACTTGTCTGTCTAGCGCGTTTTAAAAAGCAATGAAAGTAGCACTGAACACACTCTGCAGTAATTACCGAACGCTCTGTAGAGAAATAAAACGGGTACTACAACAAAATATGCAGTCGCACAGATGTTCCCAAATATTATTTGAGGTCGCAAAGATTAAATTTCGGTCGCATAGCCTATGCGACCAAAATGGTCGCAATTTCGAGCCCTGTTTAACAATTTGGTCTTTAATGTTGGAATGTTCACCAAACAAAGTCATAACGATTACATCTTCAGATTTTTATGCAGAAACAACAATTGATCGACATGCTCAGGGTGTCGCGATACGGCAGCTGCTGTATCGATACGCGCATCATCAGGAGCTCATGACGATGTATTGCTGTATCGATATTCTGAGCACAGCCCTAGTCTAAACTAGGGCTGGACAGTATATTGAGTTTTAGGGATATATCTATATTACGGTTGGGGCACTATATGATGCTATCGTCCATTGCTGATGGCTGACAGACATCACGATGTTGAGCCGGCATCGTGATTCCCCCACCCTGCAAAAAAACCATCTCAATTAATTACATGATAGTCCCACGAAACATGTCTTTTCTACCTATATTGACTGGGGACTAAACAAGAGAGGTGCAGACAGTTGCTGTCCCGCACCCAAATGTCCCAAAAGTTAGCTCGACAAGCGAGCGAGTGTTGTGCCGTTGCAAGAGCATAGAAAGAATTGTGCGCAAAGTTGTTACGCGGACCACAATGCTAATTTGGTAGACAACCCTAATCGACAACCCTAATCGATTTGTTTTCCCAAGGCCACCGCGATGCGGTATAAGCCAATATCGTTGATATCAATATGGTGTGATGCAACCCTCCCCCACACTTGTTCTGCACATGAACCTAACCATACCGTGCCATTTATTCAGACACAAAACTTAATATGAAAACTGTGTGTGTGATGCAAGTGTGCTAAAAAAGTTCCATGAGCACAAAAGCACCCTCGCGAGCACACAAAATAGTATCCATGTGGGGAAAAGAATCATGGCGTGTTATTTGGAAATGGATTAGATTATTTTCACCTTCATTATATTTAGATTGTATAGGTCTGTGCTGTTAAATGAGTTTGTATCATAGAACCTGTGCCAGACTAAATGAGGTACGTTCATGAACTTGTTTACAGAGCCGCATGGACATTTTATAAAGCCTATTAGCGGTTTAAAGCATGGTAATGCCACTGCAAAAATACATGTAATATAAATCAACATTTATTTACAAAGTATAATAATAGTAAGTGATCTCTCCTTCTTGTCTGACGTTGCCCCAAAAAAAATCATGTTTTTTTTGTAGAAGGTACTGGGTAAATATCGCATATCGCCTTTCATCCTTAAAATACTTAGATATGAATTTTGGTCCATATCGCCCAGCATTAGTCTGAACTAGGCATTAAGTGTCAACCTGATGCCAAAAAACTCGGACAATAACTGAGAATAGCTGCCTGTCAATGCGGAGGAATGGAGGAAGTGTGGAGGAAAACTGGAGGAATATCAACTTAAACATCTAATCCAATAGCCTATCAAATTAAAACAAAACTAAAAGCCTTAACACATGACTAAATGCTGTTCACTTTACAACCTCCATTTTCTGCAAAACAAGTTCTTTACCATCAACATGCCTTTGGACCAACAAAGTATGCATGCCGTCCTTGCTGTCAACTCGCTTCACTTTCCCCTTGATATCTTCAAAAACTCAACTGACACATCCTCAATGCCTTTATCAAAAATGTCAGGTCTGTCATTGATGACGGACTAACAAATAGTTCAAGCGAACAAAATGCAATTTTTTTTTTAGAAAAAACCCTCTAACAAGTCATAATAGTGCTTCTGAGTGAAATAACTAATTATCCATCCATCCATCCATCCATCTTCTTCCACTTATCCGTGGCCGGGTTGCGGGGGCAGCAGTCTAAGTAGGGACGCCCAGACTTCCCTCTCCCCAGACACTTCCTCCAGCTCTAATAACTAAAATAACTAATTAACGTATGTTAAACACGCAAAATTATAAAACATGAGAACACCTGCGCTGCCATCTTCACGCCGCCATTTTTCTACCCTGCAGTAGGCCATCCTTGTTCGCTATTGTTTTTTGTCAGTCACGTGTGTTTACTGTGTGTGACGTCAACCAGGCACCATTTTGAAGGTATCGTTACTGACAGTAAGCACTGCGCAGATAGGAGATAAAAACAGAACTGGAGAATCCCATTCTGTGATAAACTCAACAAAGATGCCAGGGACTGATAAACTGCCTTCCATTCAGAACACTTGATCCATATGAGCTGACTGCAGTAAGTTGGAGTGCCGGTCCCTCATTGCTGCCTTCACCCTCATACTTCGATATAGTCAACAATCTTACATTTACATTTTCATTTATTCATTAATTCATAAAATAGCAGCTGGAGAAATAGCAGCAAAATGTTGCAGAGCAGCTTGTTCAAAACACACCCATTGATTAAATGGTGAATGTCACACGAATAAACACACAATGTGCTTAAAAGACTGTTTAAAACTCTGTATGTCCTGTGATTATATAGTAGTGTAGAGTGTTATTTTATGTAAAATAAAATAAAATCCATGCCACTCCTTATAAGTAAAAGTGATTTAAGTTTTAGGCTTATGATTTTGTTTTAATAAAATACCTTGATAGTGGGAATGCTCTTTGAGCTACAGAAACAAAATTAGTTAATGATGCCAAATAAGGGCACAAAGTCACAACTTGGCATTCATCATTTTGCAAATACATGCCATGTCGAATTTTACACAACTTCGCTTGTTTGTTCATGTCCTTGGAACTCAACACTATTTTAGACACTTGAAAGCAGCATTTATTTCTAGGAACATGTTTGAGCGTAAGAGAGAGAGAACTATAAGAAATGTGTTTAAAGATAAAGGAAGTAGGTCTTATTTTTAGGTTTGTGTGTGTGTGTTGATTTATGTCATTGTTGAGTCCCCTGAGGTGGTTTCTGTCACATGCAGTATGTCAGTGTGACAGGATGTGAGCCACATTTGATTGACCTCAAGAGCAACTTGCCACATATTCTCTCCCAGCATGCATTGCATTTTGCAGCATCTCTGTCCACCGACATCATTTGAACTTTGTGTTTGTAGTTTTCCTCTGTATCTCTCTTCGTCCTTGCAATCTACTCCTCTATAAAGTGGATGTTATAAACATGAGTAAGTGGTTGCCGTGGAGAAAGTGCAGCTTTTTCAGGAAACACAGGAAGAAGTTTTCTTTTTCTCAGTTTGGTAAGAGCTCGCTCTTCTACTTCCTGATTCACCATTGTTTGTTGAGTATTTTAATGCTGTTTATTCGGAAGCCTCTACACATACATACATTGTAACTCTGGTCAAGGAGTGTAATTTGTCTATTAATGATTGTAGGCTTCTCGTATTGTGTTTTTGGGTGAATAACAGTTGGATTGTTGAATGTTGGAGCATGTCTTTATCATATTTGGATGTTATTGGCAGATAACAGGCTGAACGATTTTGTTATTATACTTATATTATACTTATACTTTGTAATTGCGATTTTCTTTTTTTTATATTCTAAATGCACTTTAATATGCAATTATTTTCAAAGCTTCTTATCTTCTCTATTATTCAAAAAAGACAAACAATATATAGTTTGACCAACATAATAGTAGATATTAGATTAAACTGTTCTTGCCTGTAGGCCAGGCATGTTCGGTGAGTGTGTGTTGTGTGTGTGTTCTGTGCTTGTGTGCGCCTGTGTTTTGTGCGTGTGTGTGCCTGTGTTTTGTGCATGTGTGTTGTGTGAGTGTGTGTGTTTGCGTGTGTGTGTCTGTGTTTTGTGAGTGTGTTCGTGTGTGTTGGAGATGTACGTTGTTTGAGTGTGTTTCCATATGCATTATGTGAGTTTGTATGTGTGTTGTCTGTGAATGGGAGTGTATTTACTCACTTTGCTTTTCACACTTTTCTTTCTTTTATATATTTAATATATTGCTTATAGTTAATATTTTTTCTGTACAGATGCTTTGTAACAATGTAAATTTTAAAACGTAGTTTACAAATAAAACTAAATTGAGTACTATACACAATCAAAAACAGACAGCGGCAGACATGTAACACTGTTTTGTAACATGTTTTTGTAACATGTTTCATGGCATAAACGACATACACTGCTTCCTTGCCAAGTCAAAATAAGATTTTCAATATTATTTAGAAACCTTTAATTTTATCACGTTTTCACAGCCTACCTGTCGCATGCTATCATGTACTTCTATGTGCATGGCTGCGTGCTGCAGAAAGTAAACATTCAGATACAGACACAGATTTCTGTGCGCATACGCCAGTTTGTGTCACTTTTACAAGCATGAATGGATTACTACGCTGCATATAGATTTGTTTTTTGTCGCCAATAACAATGTAAATAAAAACAATGATATTGTTAAAACTGAAATTTGAGATTTATACTGGGGCACAGAAGATTTACACTGGGGCACGTGCAGTTTTACACTGGGGCACATACCACTGAGCCGGTCATGCGCTTGGCTCTGTGCATGCTGGGATACTATTCCATGTGTATGCGTGTTCTGTCAGTGATAGTATGTGTTTATGATGTTGACCTGTCAGGGCTGTAGACTAACATTTGAGTGGGGTGGCACTGGTGCCACCAAATGAAAACTTTGGTGGCACCAGCCCTTAATTTGGTAGCACCAGAATCATGGAGTGAGAAAAGAAACATCCAAACATATTTAATTTTATTAATTAATTACAAATCAATAACAGACAACCAATCAGTCTCTCAGAAGCTTCAAGATGCTGTGAAGTTTGTTCACAAACTTTACTATCTAGTCTAAGTAAAATGAGCCCACCCTCATGTCTCTTTGACACTGTGATGCAAAGTTAATCCATCTGGGCCTTTTATAATGGCAGTCTATGGGCCTTTAAAAGTCTTTGGGAACTTTTGTGTGGCTCTTACCCCCCCAGGGGTACTGCTTACACCCCATTGTGAGGTATGCTCTTACAGAGTCTGTCAGCCTCTTCAAATGTGGTAACCCATATGTTTCTACGAAATCCTTGATTAGAGCTATGACCCGTCAAAGTTTGTCGCAATTTTAAGTCTATAGGATTTTTCGCCAGAATTTTTGTCCGCCCTACGAACATCGTACGCCCAATTGCTTAGAAAAGATAGTTTGAAGATCTGTGGAAAGTTTGGTGGATGTTGCTTGAAAGCTCTAGGAGGAGTAATTATTTTAATAATGAAGAGACTACAAAAAATAATATTAGTATTAATATTACCATTACTATTAATATCATTGAATAATATACTATCAAATATTTTAATTTGATAAAATGGAATAAACTTAACCAGAATTTCAGCCTCCTCCTCATCTCTCAAGCTGGAGGGGCTGTGCTTCAGTAGCACTTTAATAAAGTTGATCAGACATTGGATGTTCGAGATTTGTAAATTTAGGGACCATCTCTAAAGTTACATGCACAGTAGTATCCTTATGTATAGTAATACAGTAATAATATAGTGTTTATGGAACTTTAGAGACAGTCCTACTTATGCGTGTGCTGGCTCATGAGAAAAAGGAGAGTCACTGGATGCACTGTATTCACTTGCGCAATCACAAGAGCACCCTGACGCATGCGTGGGGGCAGATGCCGGCATTTTTTTCATATTTGCGAGATAAGATTTGCTTATATACAGTGTGTGTCTTTCTCTGTTTGTAAACACAGTGTAGTTCTTTCAGTTTGTAAGTCAGAACGCTTGTGTCTGCCCCCACACATGCACCATCCAGTGCTCTGTGACTGTAATTTTAAAATTGTGTTGGCCAGCAAGCATTTTCTTCACTTGATTCAGACAAGCTCAGACAGGAGTCCATAGTGGAAGCAGAACCACCTCCACAATTATGGGAATTTTATGCATTGTGGAATGTTCCGTGTGGAATGTCAGATAGACCTTATATCAGTAGTTAAAACACAGCTGGGATCAAAACACAAACACACATGCCCACACAACTAGTAATTTACTGGTATGATGCTCTGTGTGAACACAGAATTTGTGAATGTAATGATAAAGTCATTCTGGTACATTCATGATAATTTACATGGATTAGGGTTAGGGTTATTAGTGTGGCTATTAGTGTGAATCTGAATATTTTTACTAAATATAATTTAGCTTTTAATAACTTTGCCTTTGCCTACAGGACCACATTGTTCAAATTCTGTAATGAACTGTTTGCATAGAGTATGTTACCCGTCTAAGGATGACCAGTGACATTTGTAATGACAATAATGATAGTGATGGTTTTTACTTTCTGTGTGTGACGAATATGGTAAATGGGCGGACAGTCTAACTGTGTATGTCCTCATTTGCCCCATACTAATTTAAAATTTGACCGATGACTGCAGAATTTTTTTTTTTTCATTTATTTAATTGTTTTTTACACCCATTGCCCTAAAATGTACATATTTACATTAAAAATGATACTCAAGCGTTACCCATAACAGCAGCAGTTCATTTAGTGGATCTATATACTACCCTGGATAATACATTTTTATTTTGAATGGTTAACAATAACCTTATAAAAGTTTTTAATAAATATTATTAACAGCTAAAGTTAGCACACAGCATATGATTAAAATAATCTAAATATTTCCATATAATACCACTACAATAAATATGATCACTTAATACACTTAAAACATCTCAATTTGAAGGCATTACTTTATCTAATCATAGACATTTTGGTGTTATTCTTTTAATAGAGTTGTCTTAATGTGCCCTGATTGCAGTCTAGGGGACGTGGTAGAAAGGCTCCATTAACTCAGGTTTTGCCCAAAAGGTATTTATTTAATTCACTTGGAAGACACACATCTAAATAAATCTTTAAAAAAAAAAAAAAGAGAAAAACTATGCTTTTTTCAGCAGACTAACAGACTTACAGTCTTTTAGTGAATAAACTCTTTCCTTATGAATAAACGAACTGACTTAAACAGCCTAGTTTGACCGGTCAAACCACAATCAGGGTTTATTACAAAACACTAATTTAACATCATTATTACATCACATTGATATTGGAACAATATCAGTAAATTCTAAAAATGTTTTTTTAATACCTGTAAAGCTGCTTTGGTACAATGAACTTTGTGAGAAAGCGCTATACAAATAAAATTGAATTGAAAATGTTATTTCACATCATTACCCCACAATATACATAAAATTCCTTAAGAGCATTTGGACATAACCTTCCACAAGATAATTTCAACACTCCCCTATATAACACTATGACATATTCCTACTGAACAAAAGGGCACACCTAGTGTCCTACCCTCTTCTTGGGTCACCAACCAGGAAGTGAAGAGAAGCCAACATGATATGTATGATAATGGCCTTTGTTATATATACTCCAATTCACTGCTGAGGAGAAAAGAAAAGAAAAATAAATACTGTCTAAATAGTCTCAACATTACAGGGCATGATTATAACTTATGCACATGAGTAGCTCGACACTAATATGTGCACTTATTAGTGAACAACAAACACAACACATAGCAGATGTACTATACACCATACCCTATATCTATAACAAAAGCATACATCTACCCTAATAAACCCTGATACCAGAAACAAATAACCATAATCAACATGTAAGAAAACATGTAATGCAAGAAACATGTAAGGCTGCAAACAATAATGGCAAACCACACACATAGCATGGTTAGCAAGTCAGTGATGATGACATCAGATTACCCGTCATCTCAAGAGTCCTCTTCAGTTCCGTACTCTCAACCTCAGTGCTATACCTAAACATAAAACAACAAATAAAAATAAAACTTTTAGAGTGCCTTAATTTCAATGAATGTTTATAAAAAAAAAACAATAAAATCACAATAAAATATATATTTGTTCAGAATTATTAAATGTCTTGCCTTATAAAACTAAATGTCCTCAAAATGCGGTGATTTTGCTGATAGATTCGGTCAGAATATAAATAATTATGCCATTTATAAATACTATTTTTCTTCACTTAAGCCACTGATAAGTTTTTATGACATCACAGAAATGAACTCCTGTTTTCCTGTCAGATATGCCATTCTTCGGTGTGCATCGTGCTCTCTCTTCTCAGTTCACCTGCGGGAGGTGCATGCACCTATGTTACAGTATAATAATAAAAGAGAATATGTGTCTGTTAAAACTGTTTTATTGTGACGAAAACATTTTAAAACAGCAAATTAAAATGGCAAGTAAAATTAATTGTAGGGTAATAAAATATGCATTATTATTTAGTTACAGTATCAAAAGTCATGGAAATACTAAAATAGTACGGAATTGATCGTTCTTGGTCAATTGCAACGTCTTTTGCAACTTAAAACTTAGTTACGTTACCAGTAAGTCATATTATTACCAAAATAATACAAACAGGTTACGTTATGGGACCGTTTTTGGTCATCTTGCAACGTAAGGAGACCGTGAAGGCGATGTTAGGAATTGGTAAATTAATGGTCATTACCTTTAATTTATTAAGTCATTACCAAAAAGTACCAATAAGTTATGTCACTGGTATGTTGTGTGTTAGCTGGGATTGTGTCTAAAATCACAATTTAATTTGTAACTTTATTTATCTTTATTATCAATCATTTATACTGATTTGATTTGAAGATTTTGATGTTGTCTATTTGATTTACTGATAAATGTAGTTTGTTTAAATGATGAAATGTATTTTGCACAGTGTTCTGGAATGTATTTTTTAAAAAGAGTTGAGCTGTCTCTTTTCTTGTAAGCATTAGTAATTTCATTATGTTTTTCATGTTTCCACTTAAAACTTGCTTGATTTTAATATCTTAATTATTTCTAGTCTATTATAATATTTATATTTTAAGTACCCTGTAATGTTCCTAGAGCTGTTAAAATGTGTTCCTCTCTCTCTCTCTCTCTCTCTCTCTCTCTCTCTCTCTCTCTCTCTCTCTCTCTCTCTCTCTCTCTCTCTCTCTCTCTCTCTCTCTCTCTCTCTCTCTCTCTCTCTCTCTCTCTCTCTCTCTCTCTCTCTCTCTCTCTCTCTCTCTCTCTCTCTCTCTCTAGACGAACATGATGCTGTACAGAAGAAAACTTTCACAAAGTGGATCAATGCGCAGTTCTCCAAGGTAAGCAAACAGCAGAGCTCCATTTTTCTGCATTTGACTGATCACAGAGTGTATTTCTCCTGAAAAACGCCAAATTCTGAAACCCATGTAGTCAATATACAGTGCTACTAGGCATGACACTCAGTGACTCAGTTTACCATATAGCGAGAATATTTTGCAAAATATATTTTTAAGTACATTTTACAAAATATCTCAAGAGCCTTATTGCTAACTTCAAACAACATTATGTGTTATTAACACCAAGCACCTTTGTGAACTGGGAAAAAGTTGAAGCTACAGAAAACGCATGCATCCATAACTAAACATTAAACATTCTCTGATTGTTCCTTGAATATTTCCTAGATTGCAGCTGATTTAAGTGCATGTAAAAGCAGCAGGGTTTGGTTAATTTCCTGCAGTCATGTTTTAGTAATGTGTTTGGTGTATGAGGTCAGTGAGTTTTACCATCTCAGTTTAATTATGTCATTCTCTCACATTAATGTTAAAGTGTAATATAACACTACACCAAAAGATTTTAGAAGATATGTTTTTAGTTCCACATAAGACAATCTTAGCATCTATTCATTTTAATTGTAAAAGAAAACCGGTTAATTGTAACTTTTTTGTGCCAATTTCGACTTTTGAGTTTAAAATCTACATTCTGTGAGAGAAAGGCACGGGGTGGGGCTGAGCATGTACATTGTGACATATCCGATTTTATACAATGAAAGGTGTTTCACTTAGTAACTCCCTTCTGGGTAATTTACATTGTTACAATGTGCAACGCGATATTTGTCATCATGGTTAACAAAATTAGAGTTACTGTCACTGGGCTACTTTCACAGTGTTATAGTGTGCAAAGTATGAACTTGATATTAGTCAGCTAATAATGGTAGTGTTACTGACGCTGGTTTATAATGTGCAGCATATCAATGCGATATCAGTCATCATGGGTAGTAGTATTAGTGTTTCTGACGCTGGTTTATTTGCAATGTTACAATATGCAGATTATTAACACGATACTCAGTGTGCGTGTTCAGTTACTACAAAACTATAACTATAACTATATTGCGGCATAGACTTGTTTAGATGGTGAATCACATTATCTCACAGAAGTGAGTACACCCCTCACATTTTTGTAAATATTTTATTTTATCTTTTCATGTGACAACACTGAAGAAATGAAACTTTGCTACAATGTAAAGTAGTGAGTGTACAGCTTGTATAACAGTGTACATTTGCTGTCCCCTCAAAATAACTCAACACACAGCCATTAATGTCTAAATGGTCTAAGTGAAAATGTCCAAATTAGGCCCAATTAGCCATTTTCTCTCCCCGGTGTTAGTGTTACAAGGTCTCAGAGGTCTCTGAATGGGAAGCAGGTGTGTTAAATTTGTTAATTTCTCTGAGGATCTGAAAAAAATAATTGTTGCTGTACATAAAGAGGTGTGGCTATAAGAAGATTGCAAAGACCCTAAAACTGAGCTGCAGCATGGTGGCCAAGACCATAGAGTAGTTTAACAGGACAGGTTTCACTCAGAACAGGCCTCGCCATGGTCGACCAAAGAAGTTGAGTGTCATGTCCAGAGGTTGTGTTTGGGAAATAGACCTTTGGGGTCTGCCAGCATTGCTGCAGAGGTTGAAGGGTCAGCCTGTCAGTGCTCAGACCATACGCCGCACACTGCATCAAATGGGTCTGCCTGGCTGTCGTCCCGGAAGGAAGCCTCTTCTAAAGATGATGCACAATAAATCCCGCAACCAGTTTGCTGACCACAAACAAACTAAGGACATGGATTACTGGAACCGTGTCCTGTGGTCTGATGAGACAAAGATAAAGTTATTTGGTTTAGATGGTGTCGAGCGTGTGTGGCGGCAACCAGGTGAGAAGTACAAAGATAAGTGTGTCTTGCTTACAGTCAAGCATGGTGGTGGGAGTGTCATGGTCTGGAGCTGCATGAGTGCTGCCGGCACTGGGGAGCTACAGTTCATTGAGGGAACTATAATTGCCAACATGTACTGTGACATGCTAAAGCAGAATATGATCCCCTCCCTTTGGAGACTGGGCCGCAGGGCAGTATTCCAACATGATAACGACCCCAAACACACCTCCAAGACGACCACTGCCTTGCTAAAGAAGCTGAGGGTGAAGGTGATTGACTGGCCAAGCATGTCTCCAGACCTAAACCCTATTGAGCATCTGTGGGGCATCCTCAAACAGGAGGTAGAGGAGTGCAAGGTCTCTAACACCCACCAGCTCTGCGATGTTCTCATGGAGAAGTGGAAGAGGACTCCAGTGGCAACCTGTGAAGCTCTGGTGAACTCCATGCCCAAGAGAGTTAGGGCAGTGCTGGAAAATAATGGTGGCCACACAAAATATTGACACTTTGGGCCCAATTTTTTACACTGTTATACAAGCTGTACATTCACTACTTTACATTGTAGCAAAGTGTGATTTCTTCAGTGTTGTCACATGAAAAGATAATTAATTAATAAATTATTTACAAAAATGTGAGGGGTGTACTCACTTCTGTGAGATACTGTAGATGAATGCTTAATTAAAGAGATGCGTCTAAAATTGGCTAAATCCACTGGATTGAGCTGTGACTTTTTTATGGGGCTCGAAAGCAGCCAGCTTTAAAGCTTCTGGGACATAACCCTAATGCTAGTAATAAAGTTTATAATATTGAGGAGAAGTTCTACCACATCAGCCAAAACATCTTTTAATAGTCGGAGCCTATGGCTGAGTGGACAGCGCTCCAGACATATATACAGCGCAACTGTGCTTCGGCGACGCGAGTTCAAATCCGGGCTCTGGTGTCCTTTCCGAGCCCGCTACCCTCTCTCTCATCCTAATCACTTCCTGTCTCACTACACCTCTTTTAAATAAAAACCTCTTTTAATAGATTGGTGTGAATAGGGTCTAATATATACAATGATGGTTTGGCTGCTTTTATTAGTTTTGTGAGCTCTTCCTGTGCAATTGTAGTGATGATACTAAGTCTATTAATGAATACTTCATTGGTTGTCTCCACAGCTACAATATTTTCTCTGATGGCCTCAATTTAATTAAAAAAGAAATTCATAAAACCATTCCAACTGTACTGTAATTTAACATCTAAATCTTTTTAGGACTTACTTTTTGTGGACTTCATGTGTTGAATTCTCTCTTAATAAGTTTGCTAAGATATGCAGTTCTATTAGTTTTCAGAGCATGTCTGTAGATATATACACCTTCCTTCCGTGCATAATGAAATACTAATTTTATAGTTTTCCATCTGTGTCTCAAGTTTGCGCCTGAAAGTTGCAGAGAAACCCATGAACATGACACCAAACAAGGTTAATTGTTTCTGCCTTATTTGCATTTATAAAAATGATTCAGCAACGTCTTTTTTCTATATTCTGTCTTCGCCGCCGACCAGTTCTTCCCACTGGACACCATGTTTAAGACGGAAGGCATATTATACGCATTTTTGTGCTGCGCAATGCATGCGTGTCATTGATTAAATGACATATTTTGATTAAGGCGTTTACATGCTCTTTTTTCCCTTTTGATCGGATTCTTTTAGGTCTACACCACCCCTTACAATCTGATCAAAATAGCATTTATACGCATAGCGTTTGGGGTGGGCTCAACAGTTAACAGACCAGTGAAAAAACAAAATAAAACAAGGGCAGTTTTGGCTTGTGATGACAAAACATTGTATTAATGTTCAATTTGTGTTTCTTATTTGGTGTGTGTTTCAGACGGGGAAGATGCCCATAAAAGATATGTTCTCTGACCTGAGAGATGGCAGAAAACTACTCGATCTCCTGGAGGGACTCACTGGATCTACACTGGTGTGTGCTTGCGCACATGTGTGTGCTCCTAGTATACCCTACAGTGTGGGGACCAAATGTCCCCACAAAGATAGTAATACCAGTATATTTTTAACCTTGTGGGGACATTTTTGGTCCCTATGAAAGAAACAGAAAATAAATTATACGAAATGTGTTTATATGTGGACTTGTGAACATATGAAACCCAACATGTGTTCGTGGCAAATGTGGTTTTACTTGGTAATTCCGTGGTACTAAATCGTTACCATAAGATGAACTTAATCATCTATGTACTTTAAGGTAGAATGGGCAATATGCTGGCGAATGCTTCATTTTATAAATGCAGTAACAGATAGTGTGTTTAGGTTAGTTTTGCTTTAGGCTTTGTTTTCGTCTTTATCCCTCTTTTTGTCTCTCTCTCAGACCAAAGAGCGTGGCTCCACTAGAGTTCACTCCCTTAACAATGTCAACAGAGTCCTGCAAGTGCTTCATCAGAACAGCGTGAGTCTTTTTCTTCTACTTCTCTGTGTGTCCTTGCTGCTGGTAGATACTCTGGGCTTCATCTGTGGCTATAAACAATTTTTATTCCTTGTTTGGGATCCTCTGACAGATGCCGCCTAAGGATGTCTAATTAAAATGCTTTGTTTCATGTGTTGTTTAGCCACATTTGCAAGCTGTGTTGATTTTGATGTGCCCTTAGTTTTCATGGTCTGATGGTTCAGGGCCATAGACACACACAGTACAATTAATTTAGCTGTTTTGTTTGACTGTTTATGATACAATTGGTTAATATCACTATTAATATTATTATCATAATTTAACTTTTTTTCTTTATACAAGAAAAAAGTGAATTGTTGTACTGAAAATAGTTTTTGATTTTTGTTTAATTTTTGTGAACTTTTTGTCTTGTAGGTGGACTTGGTGAATATTGGAGGAGCTGATATTGTTGATGGGAATCATAAACTCACTCTGGGACTTATCTGGAGTATTATACTACACTGGCAGGTAAAAAAACATGCTTGTACAGATGTAGCGAGTAAGAATGTGCGTCTTTTCACACAGATTCATGGGAAACGTAACGCGCAATCACATAGAATACTAAAAAGATGTTTCAAAGAATTTATGTAAATGCATTGCACTTCAAAAACATAGGAAGAACGCACTGGAACAACATACTGTACTGTATCTCAGTCTACATCGATTTTAACTATAAAAATGATGAAAATTATTGGAATCATACAGAGAGTAAATTTATAGCACAGACCAGTTGACAAATTTATTTTGTTATCATTATTTGTTTTTTTACTTTTAATGATGCTGCCTCCCCTGACAGCATGTCCCTGCTTCTGGTTCACATCTGGTCCTGCATATCATTAGGCTCGTTTGACTTCACTGCTTACACTGATCAACGTACGACATCACAATACCACGAGATTTTCAAAAGCATACTGAGCAGTCAGCTCTCAACTCTCTCTCGCTGTACTGTGATGTCACAGGCCAGTCGGTCTGAGCGGCGCCGCATGAGGTCGAACAAGCTTATTGGCTCCAGTATATGAAGTACACAATGTGACAGAATAAAACGTGATTGGTCCACTGGTCATGCCTTTTTTGCAATAGATCACACACTGTGTCGTGTGTGACTTAAGGCAAAATTGTGGGATTCTTTTTTCATGACGCACATTCTTACTCGCCACATCTGTAATGCTGCAGTTCTTCACATGCAAAGGCTTGTACTGACTGTTTGTGTGTGTAGGTTAAAGACATTATGAAGGATGTGATGTCCAGTCTTCAGCAGACCAACAGCGAGAAGACTTTGCTAAGCTGGGTGAGGAACAGCACCCGTAACTACGACAGTGTCAATGTACTCAACTTTACCACCAGCTGGGCAGATGGTCTGGCATTTAACGCCATCCTGCACCACTTCAGGTGAGACACACTCACACATACACTCTTAGGAATAAAAAACACGCACATTAAAGAGCACCTATTATGCTCTTTTACAAAGTCTTTATATTGCTTTGGGGTGTAGTAAAATAGGTTTTTATGTTTAATTGTTAAAAAGATTTCTCATATTTTACATTACTGCAGTGCCAGTGCCTCCTAAGATCTGCCAAACTGCCAAATTTCTTTCGGTCTCTGTAAAGCGCCCTCCTCCAAAGCACTCTGATTGGTCAAAATGACCCAGTCTGTTCTGATTGGTCACCAGCTTTCAGTGCATGTTAAAATGTCTCTCCCATTACAGTTGTGCACGTGCTAAGAGCGTGTGCCAGAAATCTCTCATGTATAAACAGTAACAGTGGCATAAATTTCTCCTCGTCAGTGGATTGATTGAAACCACATACGTATGCGCAAGAGAGGTCAGATAGTGTGTGAATGATGTGAAATATGTGTACATGTGTAAACCTCACTTTGTGTTAGTGTGCGTGTTTTTTTTTCTACTATGGAAGTTCCAAATTGAAAGAACCAATTGCCAATCAATAAAGACTGACGGTTATCTGGAGAGGGGCTGTTTACGGGCTGTTTTTTGCACTGTTTTGAACTTAAGAAACATAAGTTATGGTACAGTTGTTGTCAGGCTTAATTGTTAGTTGGAAATGTGTTATTCAATTGCGATTTTAGCAAGCATTTGTAGAAATATCATATAGATGGGACTGTGGTCTTGCTATGCCTGAAATTGCTGGCCAGAGGCCAAGGCTGTAGTTAGAACCTAAAACCTTCTTCAGGTAAAAATCTGTCTTCAGATATTTCTTGGCCCAGTTTTGATGTTTCAACTTGCGTGGCTTGTTTAGTGGTGGTCGGGTTTCAGCCTTCCATACCTTGGCCATGTCTCTGAGCACTGAATATGTCTCTGAGCTCTTCTGGAATATGATAGCACTGGAGGTTTCTTGTGACCCTGCTGATTATTTACAACAAAACCTTCTGTGATCACTCACAGAACAGAGGGAGCGCTGCATCCCTCTCAAAGACTTTATACAGTTTTTGACTTTTCAGAGCCAGCCAAATTTCCATTTTACCAGAGGAAAAGAAGCCTAATAATTACGTACACCTTGATATAGGGTGTTGATCTCCTTAGGCCACACCCTCTCTCATTACACAAATAAACATCACCTGTTATGCCTAAAAAAATCCAATATGCATTTAATCTTATACAAGTTGGAGTTGGAAAATGTGCATAAAAATGATGATATTGTAAACGTAGCCTAAATAAATGAATAAACAAATATTAGTTTTTTTAAGCTCAAATATTTGAATATAATTGTTTAAAAATCTCATTAAAAATGAGAAAAATAAGAACAGAATGCAATACAAATTCTTGATATTTATTGTTATATTATAAATTATAATTAGAGGCATCACTTTTAAGTAAAAAAAAAAAAAAGAGTATTAACTTGGGAGACCTGTTCGTAACAATGCTGTTGTTCAGTTTGCTGCTATGTGTTGGTGTATGTAAATATGGCTTTTTACTTCATTTTATATGTTTTCGATTGTTCCTGTCCCACAAAATGTATCTAAATAAGTATTCTGATGCTTTGTTAATGTACGTGTGAATGCAAGCTTAGACTCCCTAATACAAATTTTAAATGTGATTCTGTTGTTTTTCCAGGCCTCATGGGTTCAGCTGGGAGGAAGTCCTTCGTCTAACCCCAGTAGAGAGATTGGACCATGCTTTCAAATTTGCCAAAGATCAGTATAACATTGAAAGGCTACTGGATCCAGAAGGTAAAGAACTGTGCACCAAAACCTTTCAGAATTAAAACAGAAAGCAGTTAAAGTTGCTTTAGAGACCTGAAATGGTCGACCAGTTGATATGAAGTCTTGCTGTACTTTGCTGCTTATGCCAAAGAAATCTGACCACGTGTATGAAACAATGCTAGTAAACAGACCCGGGTCTGGAGCGTTGCAGAACCCAAAGCCCCTTAGACTAATCACCTGGACTTGATTTGATTACATTGCTCTTCCTGAAAACAAATTCTTACAAGCCATAGCTAATCAGAGGAGCCACATAAAGCCCAAACCATAAAGGCTCAAACCCTTTTGCCCTTTCTGTCTCTCTCAGATGTGGCAGTGCTGTTGCCAGATAAGAAGTCTATCATCATGTATGTGACCTCACTCTTCGCCGTCTTTCCCAATGAAATCACAATGGATGACATCAGAGAGGTGGAGACACTACCCAAACGCTATAAGGTGGAGCCAGAAGAGGGACATGCTGTGAGTGCACGGGTAATCTACACACAGAAATTGTGAAACAATTTTACATGTATGCTCTAGTCTAAAATCTTGTGGGGCTACATGAGAAACTGCCTTTTAAGGCCACATCCTATCTAAATTTACTGATTTTAAGTAGTTTTTCAAAGGCAACTTAAATGTCATAGAAATAGTGCTCCTTGTGTAAAGCTCACAGGTGATTTACTTTTTTTAGTTCTGTGGAGGAGAGTCTCTTTTTTTAGTCCTAGCAAAACCACAGTCCAATCTGCTTGAATTGGGACAGGTTGATGTATCTAAAATCATTGGCTAAAATACCAACTGAACCACATATTTTGACCAATAAATCTGACATAAATCTGTGAGCTCAAATTGATCTAGAAACACCCTTTTTGACACTTTAGCAACTGTGCATGTGGATTTGTTGATTGTTTTTTGTTCAGTTTTAACCGAAAGGCTACAGACTGCTGCTTTTAAAAGGTAAAAATAATTATTTAGATTACACTTTGGTTACAAATTTTTTTTGTAGTTACAGACTAATGATGTTTTTGTCTGACAACAGATGGTGTTTCACACTGAAATCTGTTCTCACCATCATCAAGTCCGTCTATTATGAAATTAAGAAAGAGAATAAAAACTACCTTAAAAACTATGTGTATTTAGGACAAAAACGTCTTTCTAAGTGCAAATGGTGGTCACCCCAACTTGATTTGATTTGTTAAAGTTAAATGATAAATAAAATTAATTTATGACATTATTTTTAAAATCATCACCAATTTACATAAATTTTAATACAAGTGCCTAAATCTTTACACAGTACTGTAGCTTTGCAGTTAGGTTTCTTTTTAGAAACATTGCCACAGTTCTTCTGGATGTTCCATTTTTTTTTTCCTCTTTCTTCATGTAATAATACAGACTTGATGATGGTAAGACCAAATCTCCATGTAGAGCACCTGCTTGTTACGGATCAGGTCAGAGTCAGAGTCAGAACGGGTAAGTTTCAAGCAGGTTCAGTTTCAAGCAGATCCACAAAAAAAAGGTAACAGGTCCAAAAACAGGCATAAATCCAAAATAAAGCATATAATCCATAAAAAAGTACAAGCTTCCAAAAGCAGGTAAAAATCCAAAAAGCAAACAAAGTTTTCCCAAAAAAAAAAAGCCAAAAAGCAGAAAACATAAGCAGGCAATAAATCCAGAGGCAAAGATATCCGAACAGGCACAGGTAATATAAGATCAAGATTCCAGAGACAGGAACAACAATACCGGGCAATGATGGAAGACAAACACACACATTTTAAAGAGTCCAGTAATGGTGATCAGGTGCGGGTGAAATCAATGGTGCGTGCTGGTGAGTGGTGACAGGTGTGTGGTGCAATGAATCGTGGGTAATGGAGTTCAAAAGTCCTGTGAATCAGATCGCATATATGTGAACGAGTCCGATGTTGACATGGGGGAAACTGACTCCGTGACACTGCTGTTGTCTGACTCCTTGTGCAAAAATTTCACTAGATTATTACAAATAATGACATATGGATGTTTGGAAATGTAAACTGATATTTCTTACTGACACCCTACAGTAACAATTTTTGGGGTTGAAAATGCTAATTTTCTTAAGACTTTTGCACAGTACTGTATTTTTAAATATTGTCTTTTTTTAATGGTTTACATGGTTTAGGGGCCACTATATTTTAAACAGAGGCTTTCTTATTCTGCTCAGTGTTAAAACTGCAGAAAAGACTTAACACAGATATAAGTGTATTTGTTTTCTATTAGGCATGTAAAAAATATGCACCGTGGCTGCACTGTACTGTGCTGTAAGTCTGTGTGCGGTTTACTACTATAATGTCTCTGAATGCTCATGTGCAGTGTTGATGGCCCTGCAGTGATGCTGTGGGGTATTTGGGTGTTTCTGCATTTGCCAGACCACAAGTATTTAAATGCTGCTTATTCCAGCATTGCCTTCAACAGCTCAGACACACACACAGGCTTACAGTTGAATAGAAAGTCATATCCAGCATGTGGGTTGGAATTGGGAATGTCAGTGGAATGTTTTCATCAGATGACCTTTTTCTTCTAAATACGGATCATTCTATTCACATTTATTCACAGGAACAATGGCCTGTTTAAGAGACCCACTGGCTATGGTCAGCAGCATTTTTGTCCATGTACTTATCTTTATGTGGACGATATCTGATATAATACCCTTTCTACTAAATAATCCAAACAGTTTTATGTTTAAACGTTTAAACAGGTTAAACATTTTATGGCCTACTGTTCATCCAACAGTTGCCAATGTATAAAGTCAAGCCTTGCCCTACATTTTTATTCTCATTTATCCTTTATCACTACTAAATACATTGCATTAAAGAGATATGTAATGGCATCTTAGGGCTCAGTACTGATGAAAATGCTCGGTAGATGATAAATATTATAATTATAATAATTGAATATAGAATATAATGTAGGGTTATGCAATGATCTAATACCATGTTATGTATCAAAATTCAATGTATCAAACATTGTATTGCTATCTGTCACTTTACCATGGTACTGCCACAGGGTTAGTTTCTCATGCTAAACTTCCTGAGGCAGCGGTGCCTATGTTAAGATTGAGGCATATGGTACCATATGTGGAATACAAATTTCCATGCCCTAGAGCAGGGGTTCTCAACCTTTTGCAAGCTGGGCCCCCCAAAGCTGGTTCATTGCAGTTGGGGCCCCCCACATCCCCCACACTCCCCACACCAGATAGATAGATAGATAGTTATATAGATAGATTATTATTATTATTATTATTATTATTATTATCATCAGTAAGCCAGGGCGGAACGGGCGGCCATGCCATGCGCGATTCATTTGCAGCCTGGACGCAGAGGGGTGTGTGTCTCCTCTCTGCTCTGGGCTGGGACTGCTGCGCGAGGCTACTGAGAGACTGACCGCCTGTGAGTGCTTTTGGACAGGAGAGGGGCTCACCTCGCGATTGAAAATGTGACGCTGATATGACAGTTCAACAAACAAGTTAATAATATTAAGTCACTTACATTTTAGACGGAATAATGACTGTTTTGGTCTATTTTAGCAGCGAAAATAGATCCGATGAATCCAAACAAAGATCACAACATAGCGCATCTCACAGCAACACTCAATCGTGTTTTGAATGATTCAATGTTTTGAGTCAAAGATTCAATGACCCATTCACAAACATCTGTCTCATTCTTGATGAATCGGCCATTTGAACGAATCGTGAATGAACGACTCAATGACTCGCTTAATAAAACCGCTTATCACCTGCATTTGCGCTCACTATCAACAAACCAATCATATTTGTTTAAAAAATTTTTTAAATCAGTCCAAACACATTTTAATTTTTATTCAGGATATGTATATACAAAACTATAACTTTTTATGACAGTAGTTAAGTGATAAAAAAAATTAGCAAATTTTTTTTTTCAGTTTTTTTTCCCTCCCATCCTGTAGCCTTCTCGCAAAACAACAGCTGTTAAAAACTCACTCCAGGGGGGACAGTTAGCGTTTTTAAAACCTACATGTTAAAGGGTTAAACAAATCGAACAAAGTGGAGTTCTTATGTTGTGGTTAATCTGTTTACTATAGTGACACAATGGCTGCGTCCGAAATCGCGTACTGTGACAGTACGTACTGAATTAGTAGTAGTGCCTACTTATCAACCGTCAAACCAGTACGTTCTATATAGTATGAATACGGGAAGTATGAATGAAATTCGGACGTAAACATTCGGATTAACATTCGGATGTTAAACGCGCACCAAAAGCACAAGCACAACGTTTTTCCTGAGGTACTAGAACTTAAAAATAGCCGCTTTCCGCCATTTTCTAAAATAACTCGGCCTCCGTCTTCTTCTCTGCTGGCTGACTCAGCTCCCGGGGCTCATGGGATAGAAAACTGTCCATCGAATGAACACTTCAAAATCTAGCCGGAAGTAGTAGACCATCCGGGTACTTTTCACCTACTGTTTTTCGAATACTATGAATTCGGACATACTACTCGCCTCGCGTACTGATTTTCGCCTACTATATAGTATGGTAGTACGCGATTTCGGACGCAGCCCATGTTACATTTGTGGTTACTATGGTATTACTCACGGTTGGGGAGTAACGGAATCCATGTAACGGCGTTATGTAATCAGGATACAAAAAACAAGAAACCGTAATTCGTTACAGTTACTAAAAAGAACACAGTAATCACATTACAGTTACATTTTTTAAAAAGAGGAAAATTATTAGAATTACAATGGTCTCATTTTAAACAAAATTCATCAGTTTTTTGGCATAAAAACACTTTTTTAAGCGTTGCTTTTTTATACAATACAGTACAGTTCCTGGTTCTAATGCCAGTGATGACTCGGGTGATCAAAGTTTTGTGCTATAATTATTATATAATTTAATAGTCATTTTACTTTTTTTTTGGGCGTGTTGCGAGCGTCTCTTTTCTCAGTGTGGGATTTCAGATCAGACAGGTTTATTAGCTACCTGCTTTTGACTCTTTTATTAAACAGCACAATGACCTTCACACCATGAAGATAAACCTGCTTATGTTACCACCCCTCTTACACAATTACCAGCCGATTAGTGTTTCTCTTCTGTCAGTGATCTGTGACTTTGTGTCCTGGGTGTGTTTAGAAAAGTAGGTCGTTGGTTTAGAAAAGCTGTCAGTTTTTAAGGCGTGGTCTTTAAACATCTGAGAATGTGGGTCATATCACATGACCGGCCATGTTATGATTTTACTTGGCGTGTTTGGTCAACACACAATAACAGTTTTATGACAGTAACGGTTTTGTTTGTTTTCTTTTGTTTGTTTGTTTCCTTTCACATGTATTCAAACATGGTGCTTCAAAATGCATCTTTTTATACATCAATAGCTAACCCCTTACATGATTCATATGTTAAACTTTCTCACATGAACTTTGTGAAATGAACTGTTTTCTCTGCAGAGTTTGGCTGGAGAGACAGAGGGGGTGGGCAGCACTCAAGCAGAGACACCAAACACTTTGACAGAGACAGAGGGAGAAATTGATGTAAATCTAGAGATATACCAGATCACTCTGGAAGAGGTGCTCACCTGGCTGTTGTCGGCCGAAGATACGCTGCACATGCAAGATGACGTGTCTGATGATGTAGAGGAGGTCAAAGACCAATTCCACATGCATGAGGTGTGTTACAAACATGCAGACCACAAACACAGTCATTTCGGTCTCTTAATGAATTGCACACAATGAGGTCAAATCATTACTCTTCTTTAGGGTCACTTTTCTCCATATTTTAGTTCCAAAACTAATACCTGAACAAAATAAGGTGATCAGGATTGTGGACATACATACTTGCCTCATTAAACGCTGAATCATATGTCAGTGTCCCTGCCACATTGGGGTGGCACTACAAAATCAATGCAAAGTCAATGCCCTGCAAAGCGTGAATTTTTTAATTAATAATTTAATAATTTCTTCATGATGATAAATTATTTTGCAGGTCTATCAAGATTATAAGTAACTGGAGATCAAATGTTTTTGTGCTTCCTGTAAATCATAAGCCATTAAAATGGGTTAAGAAATGGAAATGTTTTTGTGCTTTTTATCTACAAAAGCGCAGCTCCCCATTTACTTGTATGTGTTTATAGGGCAATTTTGCATTCCTCAGTATGGTGGACTCATTGACGTATCTCAGCAACAGGCCAGAGGGGTCATTGTAATGTACCAATGTTTAGGATTACTTACAAACCACAAATGTGTTACATTAGGTTGGACTTAATATCTGCATTAAAGTGGCCCTCCGGAACCAGAGTGTAATGGCCCTGCTGTTTGTGAAACTAAACAGAGAAATCTTGGCCTTTTTTGATGAGTTGATTATTTATTCATTTTATTACGATGTTCTCACCCCTGTGTTGCTCCAAGCCTGTTTGACCTTCCATTCATGAAACAAAAGGTGCCTGTTTGCATCTATATTACCTCTCAGGTGATCCGAGACAGCTTGCTGTTTACACTTTGTAGTAATGTTTTAAATATTGATCATCAAGGATGTTTAAGTTTTTTACATTTTTAATGCATTTGGCAGATGTTTTTATCCAAAGCAACTTGCACTGCATTCAAGCTATACATTTGACTACTTTGTGTGTACGTGTGTTCCCTGGGAATCAAACCCACAACCTTTTGCACCGCTAACCTACTAGTTGAGCTAAAGGAACGCTTTTAATTTTTGGAATTCATTCATTTGCCTTATTCAGTGATCTTGTCAGTCGGTATGTTTGACATGCAGATGTACTTAATAGCTTTAGAGGGTTTTAGAGATGTCAGAAAGTTTTGTGTCATATACTGTGTATAGTATATTCTCCTACTTTGACCCAAGGACTGTAAATGTTGCCCTGCTTACAGCTTTCTGTCTTTCTTCCCCTGGTGAACATGCTCAGAACATGCCAGGAATGTAAAGAATTCAATGAGATAAAGAGACCACTAACATACAGCAGAGTCACTGCCCATAAAATTAATCCTAAGTGACAGATACAGAAAGAGAGGGTTCGAAGACACAGATGTGGTTTTGGTATGGAAATTGTGTAGTTTACATTTCTTTTAAAAAGTGAATGCTAACGTGAAGCATCACACAAATAAAGGAAAGCTGTGCGGGTCCCCTGTGGAATGTATTTTTACTGCAGGCATTGTTTGTCCCTGTTATCTGGTTTTACTTTAACCATTAAAACATATAAAGTATAAAACAAATGCTGAAGTTTGTTTCTTCTTTATTTTTCATTTGTCCCTAAAGTTTAGCTGTTAATGCTGTTTGGAAAAAAGGGACAGTGTTGTTTTACACTTTCAGCTATCAATACTCTCGCGATTGCCTGTCGCTATAGGTTTGATCTGTTCCTAAGCTAACATTCTGAGATCTTCTAGGCAGTTACAGAAGTGATTTCACTCAGTAACATGGTTCCCCAGCAAGTGCCAGGCTGGATAGATTAGACGATAAAACTAAACATCCTAGCTGCTTAGCATATAATACTAATGCAGTCAATAATACACAGCAATTGACTGACTCCTCTCAATGCGGGAGATCAGTGGCTCTACTCCGAGTCTGTCACTCATGTTCTACCTGTAGTTCTTTCCGTCACTAACTAAACATAGCTTATGACCATAGGGTCGGAGCATACTGGAGATTGACTGGTAAATTGAGAGCTTTGACCTCCGGCTCAGCTGATGCTTTATTGTTAAAGGAAAATAAAAAGTGTTCCTTTTATAATATAATAAAGATGCTTTGTAGTTTCCCTGGCAATTGATGTGCTGCCTTTCTCGCTCAGGCCTTTATGATGGAGTTGACGGCCCACCAGAGCAGCGTGGGTAACGTCTTACAGGCAGGAAACCAACTGATTGCTCAAGGCATTTTAAGTGAGGAAGAGGAGGATGAGATCCGAGAACAAATGACTCTGCTCAACTCCCGCTGGGAAAATCTGCGGGTCGCCAGCATGGATCGCCAATCTAGGTACATATACACATATTGTTATTATACAATGAGTTTACACATATTCAATGTTAATTCCTCTGTCATTTGTTCATCTTCAGACTTCATGAGGTTTTGATGAACCTACAACAACAGCAGCTCCAACAGCTGTCTGATTGGCTGACACAGACAGAGGGGCGGATCCGTAAGATGGAAAGAGAGCCAATAGAAGGAGACATGGAAGGATATCTTGCTCAGATTGAGCAGCACAAAGTAAAACAAAAGATGACAAGCATTTTCATTGCATGGCTGAAAATTAGATTAGATTTGAAGTAAAGCTAAATTATTAAATGGTTACTGACCAAGTTTGTTTTGGTGATATTGTGGGACTTATCTTTAACAGGCAATAATTAAAATATGTCTCAGGTGCCGTACCAATGTTGTTACATGTGCCTGTGTTGAACAATTGGACGATCAAAAAAAAAAAGTGAATTCAGAACCTCTAACCGACATTATTTTGCTGTGTCCGTTATTTCAGTTTTTAATCGTGTTAATACTTTGCTTTTAAACTCCATCCATGTCTTCTTCAAAGATTGCCATTTTATGGACAAATAAATGTGGGGGTGTCCTTACTTTATCCCTCACAATAAATTTTATATTTTTATAGATACATTTTAATAGATACATAATACATAATAAATTATACATAATAGATTATACATAATATATATATATATATATATATATATATATATATATATATATATATATATATATATATATATATATATATATGGAAAGATCAAATGTCCAAGTGTTTAACTGTAAAAAAAACACAGGCTTTCATGGGGTGTCCCTACTAAACCTAATTGATCTCCATTTGATCTTAAACGTTTGTTTATGATATTTTGTCATCAGCTGTTGCAGAACGACCTAGAGGTGGAGCAGGTGAAGGTGAACTCTCTAACACACATGGTAGTGGTTGTGGATGAGAACAGTGGAGACAGCGCCACTGCTGCCCTGGAAGACCAATTGCAGGTAAAGGGTGACATACAGAGTATGATGTAAATCGCAATAAATATAACATGAATAAGTTAAATGATGTGGATTTTCGATAACTTATTCATGTATGCATGAGACAAATACAATCTTTTTACACTTGTTGTGTTTTTCTTTGAGGTTTCAAAGTAAGACTTTTTATGTTTATTTTAATGTTTTTAATGTCTGGGCCCTCATCATTTGCATAACAAAGCTTAACTAACAGCTGTGTTTAAAAATAAAACACTTCAAGTGTTAAGAGACTGAACGCAGAAAGTGTGTAAAGTTATTCTGTAAATAACTTTTTGTCTGTTTTTCTTGCGACTCCGTCAAGTCACTGGGAGAACGCTGGGCAGCGGTGTGTCGGTGGACAGAAGAACGCTGGAACAAACTGGAGGAAATTCAGTTGGTGTGGCAGCGGCTACTAGATGACCAGGTGAGACCCTAGATCTGCTCTATAAAATTGTCGTTAGACTATAACACTGATGCTTACATTTGCTCCATGAGAAAGTGATCATTGGTGACTCAGGGGCACTGTGTTCATAAAATACTTTTAAGACCAGGTTGTTTTTTCAAACAAATAGTTAATCCAGAAATCAAATCCTGTCATTATTCGCTTACTTTCACGTTTAATCTTAAATGTTGTTTCACTAAAGTGCCTTGGAATGCAGAGTAATAGTATCAGATGTGTTATCATAAGTTTAACTGAAAAAGAAAGACAGTGCGAGACATATAAAGTACTTCCTCTCCCTTTTTAAAATAACCAATAGCTTTTTTGAAAAACTGTGATAACAGTGATCATTTATCTTGGCGCATGCCATATGCATTTGTCTCCTCTTCTACTTGTAAGTGCTGTTTATAATGTTGTGGCTGTCTAACCATTGGATGTTTGATGATCTTACAAACATATGTAATATTCTGTGTAGACTAAATAGGTTGGATATGTTTTGTGTCTGCATGTATTAGCACGTGATCCGATCTGTGGTATCATGTCTCTAGAGCAGAGCACATTTCTGACACAAATTCAGACATTTGCCACAATGGACGGCATATTTACACTATCACTGTTTCATAATTTGAGCATCACCACCTAACTGATCTTAACAGTTCAGACTGCCTTCTGGAACAAAGAAAATTTCATTATTGATGTTTATTACCTGCAGCATTACCATTAGCATTGAGTAAATCATTAGTTTAATGTGCACATTACCTTGTTCTCCCATGTTCCCTGTCTAGACCCAGTGTGTGGCTAAACTGATCTGCCATGTAATAAGACACTTTTATCTATTATGCCAAATGCTGTGCGGTCATGAGAAATAAAATATATATTTAGAAGACACTTAAAGATTTTCACATATTTCGAGTATTCTACTTCACATTGTCTGATATATCTTATAATTTCTGTCTTGTCTGTTTAGAATTTGTTTGGGTCCTGGCTTGCAGAGAAGGAGAAAGCATTGCAGGAAGTTCAGACCTGTGATTTCAAAGACCCCAATAAAATTAACGCCAGTGTCCGCACATTAGCTGTAAGTAAACAAGAACACATGCTGCTGAAATACTGCACAATGATCGTACAAGTCTTTTCTATTCAGTGTTTATAAATGCTTTACTTTTATGCCTGTAGCTTTAGATGTTTGCTGAATTATTTAACTGAGAAAATCTGGAAAAAATTGTATTTAGTCATCCTCACCCAGTCCATTGCATAATGATTTAAGTTATTAACTGAACGAAAGTTTCACACCAATAACGTCTGTTTTTATTTGTATTTTAATAGAACAATTCTTAAACCTTTTAATTATCTGTATAGTTATCATAGCATTAAAAAAACTTTAGGAATCTCACTGTTGTCACTTTAACCCTGGGGCAGAACCTAAAAGAGGATATGGCTCAGAGGCGGAGAACTTTAGGCACTCTCTCGGATGCTGGGCAGGACGTGGTGTTGCTGTTAAACAGTCCATCAGCTACTCAGAGGATTGCGACAGACACAGACCTTCTGACCCAGCGCTGGGACAAACTGGTTCAGAAGCTGGAGGACTGCTCCAGTCAGGTCAGATACATGCCTGTATTTGTATTTTTGGCTTTTATTAGATTTTTTTATTATAACAAACTTTCTTATGTAGTTTAATTTCTGTGTATAAACTACCAAGCACGTTGCTTGCTGTAGTAAAATGTCTGTTTACAACTAAGGATGATGTCTGTTTAATATCTTTTAATTTCATCACATTCAGTTAGGACTGTAAAATACACACAAATAATCTGAGCTGTTTGCACGTCTGTTTGTGTTAGTCTAGTTTAACGCATGCCATACTTTCTAATCACCTTTTTCATCATCCAGGTAACTGAAATGATATCTGATGCTGGGATGCCCCAGGTACAGGAGAGGCGGGTTGTTATGGAGACAGTCTCAATCATAACAACACAGAGCAGCGAGCAGGAGTTACCGCCACCAGCCCCACCAAAACGGCGACATCTGGATGCAGATGCAGAGCTCAGGAGACTGTAAGGCAAACACATGTGAAAACAATGACACTCTGTCGAATCAAAATATTAAAGTGAAACTGATTGTAACAACAGCCCACAAAAGCACATACTGTAGTTTGATTAGTCTGAATTGTATATACAGATTTAACAGGAAAATTGCAAATTTCCACTTGTAGAAAAGTGAAATTATTTAAGTCTTACCTTGACTCAAGTTTAATGTTTTATATTTATATTTTATAAATGCCCTCTTTTTATTTTATGCCCTCATGTGAGCACACATGTGCTTGTGTTTTATAGAACTGAAACTGATGTTCCTGAGATTTTGTTGTGGCTAGCTGCGTGGAAATCATCTGCTCTAGCTGCCAGAGATTCGTCTGTCCTGAACGAAAAACTACAGGTGACAAATACTGTTTTGTTCCCCTCTAACAACACTTGCTGATGGTAATATTTGACTTGACTAAATATACTTGATTTTTTAGGCCCTGGAGGCAGGCCTTGCTGAAGGGGAGGGTCTTGTAAAAGAGGTGGTACAGAAAGGACAGATGATTATTGAACAGTTAAAGAAAGGTAGCAAATTATGGGTATCCTTTAGCATGAGTAAAACATACGTGTTGTGTTCTCTGATGATCAATCCTGTTATGCTTTACAGAGGGTCTGTTCACAGATGAAGCCATTTCCAGCCTGGACTCTGTGCTTAAAGAATGGGACAGCTGTCAGAACCTCAACCAGGATCTGAGAAATCGAGCTCGGGTTCTTGAGCGGGTTGCAGAAGTTCTCTCAGGTCTCCGAGTTGTAGATAAGGTTTTGCAGGAACACGAGAAAGGCTTGATTTCTACAGAAGGGTTTGGAGCAAAAAATGACCCACAGGAGTTGCAAACACTGAAAGAAGTGTGTGAGGTCAGTCAAATGTTAGGCTTTACATGGTTTATTTGTGTTTTATGATTCAAACTTAAATGGGGTATAACATCATTTATGCATACTGTGATGTTATACTTTGTAGTAGTAAAGCACCTGCATGATCTGTGTAATACAGGGATTTGGCACAATCTCCAACATTTGTGCTTTAGGTAAAGGGGCGTCAACATTTTTTAAATTTGTATATAATGCAATTTTTAATTATAGAAATTTAGAACGTACAGTAATAGAAATTTGGGGGTGGTCACTTAGAACATCCTAGCAACAATATTAAAACATAGTTTGTACACAAAACTAATGTTGACACAATTTTATAAACTATTGGGGGCTGGACTGGGACAAAAATTCAGCCCTGGACTTTATCTGGACATGTGTATGCGTAGCGGCCCTTCCTTACATTAAGAGATTTTGTTCTTGTTATAATGTTTATACCTGGTATTGAGATGCGCTTTGGTCGATCGGATCACAAGTGGACTAAGTGCACAAGTGTAAATGGGGTCTGAAACATTTTGAGCTTGTCCACTTTTGACTACTTCGAAAACGCATTAGACCGGATTGCTTTTGTAGTGTAGAAGCTCATGTAGTTGACACAAAAGGCTGCCTACTCCCCGCCTTCGAGTAATGCATATTGCATAAACATTGGGAAGTGCGCTAGCTAGGGGGCATTAAAGCTTTGTCGGCTGATCTGAAGATATTAAAGTTTGGTTTACCAAATAAACGTACCAAGCATGTTATCTTACTATTCCGGATTTCTAACACACACCCGCTCAGTGTTCTAAGCAGTCTAAATAAGTTATATATAAACTAATAAAAAATAATAAATAGAAACTGCTGCTTTCGGTATGGTTTTATGTCATCTTCGTTCGTGTTCATATTTAAATAGCATGTGCTTATTTTGTCAATTATATGGAAAAACTAAAGCCCAAAGCATCTTAATATCAAGTGTAAATATTTACTATCGTTGCTAAATTAATCACGGCCGCAGCCAGCAGGTTTGTTTCTTGATTCTGATTGGCTAATGTTCACTGAACATGTCACACATGTCTTCCAGCTTCCAGTCGCATGAGCTTCATGCACCAGTGAGACAGACAGAGATGCCTGGAATTGTACTGATACAACAATATACTTATGAATCTAATTACGATTACGATTAAGCCTGACTCACCGGCCCACACAACCCACGGACCTCTTGGTAGTCCCGATGGCCAGTAAATGCCTGTGTAGGAGCGTCTCAAGTGCCCCTTAAATTAGAAAGCTTAAGCTTACTTAAGGAAAAGTAAAGTATTTTGCTAATGTACGGTTGCCAATACTTGAAATGTGTCTTCTGCATTTTACCCATCCTTGTGAGTAGTGACATGCACACCTGGAGCAGTGGGCAGCTGTCACTGCAACAGAGGGAAAGGTGGAAACTCTCTCCCTTTAGATAAAAAACTATGTTTGTTTGAAAATGTTCTGTTAGGGTTTGGTTTAAAGTGAAGGGAAAAGAAAATATATTTGCTCTGTATAATAATCATTACGTATATTTGTGTGTGTGTGTGTGTTTGTGTGGGTTGCAGTGTGGCTTAGCAGAGCTGGTAAAGCTCCAGCCACAGATGGACGATTTCTGTGCTCAGGTGGAGCTTCTGACTGCAGAACCTGGTGCCCCTGATTCCATGAGACCCAGTCTGACAGCTGTGGCATCTCGTCACATTGCAGCAATTCAAGGGTTAAAGACACGAGAGCAGGACATCAGTACAAGTACACATTACCACAACATTACAGTCCGCAAATTATATGTATTTCAAATTTTAGTATTTGAATAATGTCACCCCAGTCTGCAGTTTGAGTGGCTTTTGGCTGATGGTGGAGAAATAAAATGTGACACAGTCTGTGAAAACCCAGCTAAAGATTGATATCTTTGATATAACAGTGATATCTTTAATATTGTCTGAGTAAGGTCATGTCAAAGATTGAAATCATAGTGAAATTAATATGTGAAATCAAACTTTGCTGCTCGTTATCTTAGAATTACATTTTTGTTTTCACAGACAGGGTCACAAATATTATAAAAGGGTAAAACATTGTTCGCATTTACATTTACATATACATACATTTTCATTCTGCTTATGATCGCATTTAAGTTTTTTAAAATTTATTCTTGCATTCTTTTTATTTTTGAATAATCTTTGCTTTTTTGTCATTCATCATCTTTCATTTATATTTTCCTACTACTATTATTATTATTATTATTACAGTGTGGGGAGCAAATGTCTATATAGTATAGTAACCTTACAGGGACGTTTTATGGTCATTTATAATGCTTATAAATCATATTAAAATATGATGGTTTGTGTGATGGTTAGGTTTCGGGGTAGGAAGAGGGTTAGGGGATAGAATATATTTAGTTTGTTTAGTATAAGGTCATTATGTCTATGAAAAGTCCCCATAAAACCCAACCCAAAACCCAGCGTGAATATAAAAAACCCAACCCTGTGAATGCCCTACTCTTACACACACACACACACACACACTTTCTAAATAACATTTAGAAATAACAATTGTATTGCTTCATGACTTAAAAGACACAATTTTCATGATTTCTTAAAACCTTTTTAGCATAGTTTTCAAGAGGTGGTTTAACTAACGTCTGTTTTTTAGCAATGCTTTCCCTTAATAGTACTCTAAACAAACATGTTCAGTCAGAAACCTACAGTAATTTTCCATGCTTTGACCTGTTGACCTAACATCTGGGCTCCAAGATACTGTAACTCAACACACAAACAAACTCTCAAAATCTCTCTCTTCCTTTCTGTCTCTCTCTATCTATCTAATTATCTCTTTATCTCTCTTAGTGTTGTCCAAGCTCCTGGGGTCTAGAGTTCTGCAGCAAATGGATTTTACACTGACATCTCTCAGAGGTGATATCAGAGACATACCGACAGCTGAACAGGGAGTGATTAAAACTCAGGTGTGTATGTGTGATGCTCATACACAAAACTGCCAATAACCACAACTGCCAAAAAACAAATGGAAGACATGATAAATAATTAGAATTATTGTTAATCACAATACATTTCTGTAACTATTTGGTGATAATAATTAATATTAAAATAAAAGTCAATGAAAAACAGACAAAATTTGTCTTTATAATTCATAACTCATGTTGTAATTCAGCGTATTATGCAACACATAATTGCACATGCAATAATGTTTTCTGTAAAAGATGTTCTCAGGGAGGAACATATGACAATGTGGAAATACTGAGCAAATTTTAGAGTTCAGTAGTTTTTTCAGTGGCAGTGAATGTGACCTTTGTAGAATTTTCATGTGTTAAACTTTGTCTCCTCCTGCTGGTCCCACTAAGAATGACACAAACATTAAAATATATTAAAATATTTATATATAAGATATTTTGATTCTTCTTATTATAAATTGTTTTATTTATTTTAATTCTTGCACTTACCTGAAACTAAGACAGGTCCTATATTTTGTACCTATAATTTCTTTGTGTAATGTTTAACACTGTGTTTTGAAGGCTCTTTGCACTGAGATAGATCTTCAGCGACAAAAGGTGTCAGAGCCATCAGAGCAGAATCGCTGGAGTGAGCTCTTCAGTGCTGCCAATGATCAGCTCGGCATGCTGCAATGCATTCTGGGTAGCATGAAGGACACAAAGGTGGGAGCTTGTTCAGATAAAAGGGTTAAACATCCATTGAATTGGGCTTACATGAATGCAGTGCTTATTTTAACGTTTGTGATTGTTGTGTCGATGTTCAGGTGAAGAGCGAGGAGGTGAGTTGCTGGTTGGACTCAGTTGACGAACTGCTGTCTCGAGACACTAGTGGCCATGGTGACAAACTACAGGAAGAAGTCAACCAGTGCAAGGTTAGAATTTAGTTATTAGAATTTTTAATAGAATTTATATGATGAGGATTAAGGATAGAAATCCACTTGGAATTAAGATGAGGTGCAATTAATCTGTAATCTTGTTCAAAAATAAACAAACAAATAATTTAGCTATTACATTAAAAAACAGTGTTCAAAGCTGTTTTATATCTTATCCAAATTCACAGCGGTAAGCATATAATAAGGATTTATAATTTGAATTTTCTGGTTATGATTTCACTGGTAAATAATAACTGTTTGTGCTATATCTGTATTACTAATGGGACCAAATAGAATTTCACTTTGAGTAACACTTTGTTTTACAGTCCTGTTCTAAATGTACATACCATGTAAATGTATGATTACTAGGTACCTATCCTGAACCTAACGCTAAACCTAACCTAACCTAACCTAAGTGCATGTAGTTACCTGTATTTTGTCGGGTAATAATTACACTTAGGCAGTAATTGCACATAATTACACTCCTTATTTGTTGATGTGGCCTGACTGTATTGTAATAGCAACAAAATCTTTATGTCCGCCTTTTTGTGGTGTGCTAGTAGTTCATAAAGTACACACTTTACCTTATTTGAAAGAAATGCTTGTTAAATGTTACAAATCTTTCCGTTTAACATATGGTCCTTTAACTTAAGGACTGTGACATGCACAGTAGCATCCATAGTATCTGTTTTTTAAGGAAGTGTCTGTTATGAGCAGTATTCTGAAAGTTTTACTGTGTGTGTTTGCAGGAGTTTGTTGGTGAGATGGAGAATGTGGATTCCTCTTTAAAGCAGATGGAAGAGAATGTGGCGGCCGTGCAGCAAAGCGCAGTACCAGGTCTGACCAGCTGGGGAAAGGAGGAGCTGGACGAGTGTCAGATGCGCTGGGACTTGCTCAGTAAAGAGGTTCAAAAGAAAATCTAGTGTTTACTCCTTTCAGAAATTAATGCTGTTTATCAAATGCTGATAAATAACCAACTGAGATGAGCCAAGGCAACTTGGAGGGGGGAGTATATAGTTTGCATGTCAGTTAGAGAAAAAACATGATCAAGCAATGCAAATTGCACAATTCTGAATCAACATCCTTAAACATCAACCAAAATCAACCAATTATATATTCATCAACCAAGCTCTATTCCTACTTTACCCAGCAGAAACCACTAATTAGTTGCTAGCAATGTTGATTCAGGTCTATTAAATATCAATATGCAATTCAAGAACATGTTCTACTTGTGTAATTCATATTAAGCAGATACACATACTTATTTTTGCATGTAAAAACATTGGATCACAGTTGGTGAGACGTGAAGAGCGTGTGAGTGAAGGTCAAGAGAAAGTCATAAACTTGAAGAAAGACGTGGCGGAGATGCGAGAGTGGATGATTCAAGTGGACGAGGAATTCCTCATGAGAGACTTTGAGTACAAGAGCCCAGAAGAGCTGGAGGAAGCGCTTCAGGAGATGAAGGTGTGTAAAGCGTTCACATTTTATGAACTGCTTATCAACATCTTATGACATTTTATGGTAATTATAAACCAGGCATATTTAATTATGATGATGATTTGCTTGCCAGCCAAGTTTTGAACTGAATCATAATTTGTTTTGTACAAATAATAAAAAAACATTTTTTAAATTATTTCACTCTACAGTAGAACACAGGAAAAGTAAAGGGAAAGTTTTAGAAAGTTAATAGAAAGTTAGAAAATTAGAAAGTTTTGGGCAACTTAGATTTTGAAACATTTAGCGTTCGTTTACCCAGAACCAAAGCACAAATTTAAATTATCTGGATTCAGTCAGATGTAAAGCTGCAATTCATACATTTTTTGGTTAAAAATAAACAAAAGTCATTTAATATTCAAGTAAATAACCCTACAAAAAACAAGCTAAAACCAGCCTAAGCTTTTTGGCTGGTTTTAGCTGGTCTCTCAGCCTGGTTTTAGGTGGTTAAGATGGGATGGCAGGCTGGTTTTAGAGGGGTGAAATTATATTTTTTTATATTGCCTGGTGGCAAAATAATATTGTCCATGAAAATAGGCCTGCCATCACAGCTGGAAATAATCCTAGAGAAAACTGAAAGACCTTAGAACTCGAAAACCAATATCGGTATCCTCATCGGCTATTGGCTAAGTTAAGTTGGAAAATATCGGCATATTGGATATCGGCAAAAATTCAATATCGTGCCCCACTAATTTTACATATAAAAGTATAATTTTAGATACAATGTTGACTAGATTAGTTATTTTATTCATTAGTTATAACTCCTGGAAAGTGTTTTTTTTGTCTTGCTTATGTCTAGAATATTGCACATTCCCAAATATACTTATAGATTTAATTTTGATTCGATCATTGTTTTTGCCGCAAATTAGTAAATAGAATGTGATATGATTATTGTGTGTATTTTAAGAGGGCCAGAGATGACGTGCTACAGAAAGAAGTGCGGGTGAAGATTTTGAAGGACAGTATCAATGTGCTGATAAGTAAGATGTCCCCTGGTGGTCCAGACCTGAGCGCTGAACTCTCTGAAGTTTTGAAGAACTACCAGAAACTGTGTGATCGCTTCAAGAGCAAGTGTCACACGCTTGAGGTACTGCTATAACCCAGAGTTTATAGACAACATGTATTAATACATTACTATTGTGGTTTGATGAAACAACATTCAGGCCACATTTTAGTAATAAAACTTTGCTAATTAGATGTGTTTTTAAGAAAAACTAAATATTCAGCAACATATAATGTAATCAGATTTTTTTCCATTGCTATTTGTTTTTATTATGTCAGCGTGAATAAAAACATATTAGGCTTTGTTACTTTAATGTTTTTCCAAGGTAGATAAAGTGATATTTTGATAAAAGCGATGAATGCCTTTTCTTAGTAAAATACCATGTTTATTTCATTATGTGCTTTAATTTTTAAACATTCATAAAGCCAGTCAATTTCATGTTCAGTTTTAATTTCATGTTGTATGTTAGTCTTATGTATGTATGCAGATTGCTTTGATCAGTTACAGTACTGTTTGGTATTTTGTGTTAGTGTATATCAGCATGTTGAAAGTGGGGTTTTTTGTATTTAGGAGGTGTGGTCATGCTGGATTGAGCTGCTGCAGTATTTGGATGCGGAGTCCAGCTGGTTCAGCACGCTGGAGGAGAAAGTTCAGGCCACAGAGAACATTCCAGATAACACAGAATCAGTCAGTGAAGCTCTGGAGGTATTGGCTTACAATTTCCTGCTGCATTTACGTAGTGGATTCTAGATTATATCGCACACAATCTGACAAATCGATGTTTACGCCTGTAGGAACACGTTTCAGATGCTTCTCCTACATTATGGGAGGGTATCTGAATTCACAACTTCACATGTTATTGCATGTTGGTAAAGCTTAGAAAAGCTTATTGAAAGGGTTGTCACGATTATAAAATTCTGACAATTACTTGTCTAGTAAATAATTGCCATTATGATAAATGTTTCAAGACATTGACAATCACAATGAAGTGACCATAACAGAGGCTATAAATGTCAGATTGCCAAATAGATATGTAAATATATACATATTTCACATATTCGAAAAAAAGTAACTACGAGATAATAGTAAACTGCATGAGATTGACATCATCAGCCTCTTGGGGCACTGAAGTTTGGAATTTCTTTGAATAAAATGATTAACAAAAAATACAAGGTGCTTTAACTAACTTGGTCTCTTATGCCTGGCTCACACTACAGGATTTTTAGCCCGATTTAGCCCCGATTTTCCTCTCCCGAGAATCGGAGCAGAAATCTTGTCGAGCACCTCGATCGGTCCCGATGTTCGGCGCAAATTATCTCGTAATGTGAGGCGTTCACAGGTCGAATCTTGCACCTCCCGATCTGCTCGCACAAAATCGGGGCCGCCCCGATTAATATCAAACATGTTTGATATTTAGGATTTTAAATCGGGATGATGGTGGCTATGATTACGTCAGTACATTCACAATAGCCAATAAGAAAAGTCTACAAGGAGACAGAAGTGACGAACATTTTGAAATGGCGACCGCGAAACCTATAGTACGTACCCGTTGAAATGCAGAGATGGAGGAGCAACTTGTTGGCAACAACATGATTGTCTATTTAATGTGTCTCGCTACAAATAATAAGTATCGATACAGCAAGTTGTCGCGCTACAGTATCCATTTCGTTTACATCCGCTTTTCCGCGTTGCTAAAATTCTTTTGATCTGAATGCTTGTTTGACACACGTTAATCAAGGTTTTAATGTAAATAGAAGCCTACAGACGTGGCCATTATGAATGCGCCTCACAGGAAAAAGAATCCTACAATTTTCTAGCCCTAAGTAGGGTCTTTTCCTCATTAAGAACAGAACAATCTGAATATTGTAGGATCCTGGTTTACATAACAGTTACATTTATGCATTTGGTAGACACTTTTATCCAAAGCGACCTATAGCGCACTATACTATACATCTTTTTTATGAGTATGTGAAATCCCTGGGATCGAACCCATGGCTTTGGCGTTGTTAGTGCCATGCTCTTACCAACTGAGCCACAGAAAACCTGATAGCTAGGGCTTACGCTCCCGCAGGACAAGCCGCCTCCGCTCTGCATGCCATGACATCCTGCATGCCAGATGTATATGACATCATGCAGGTGTACAAGCCAAGGCATTGAAAGGACTGGACATGAGTAGTGCCAACCTGCAGATTATGCTGTAGTTGCACTCTCCAACCAACCTCACGCTTCGTGCAAAAAAAGGCACAGCGTGTGCTCTCTGAAGAACTATGATCTGTTGCTGAGTCTTGCGGAGAAGGTTTTATTTCTGTATGCTTCCATCTCCCAAGCTTGTCTGTTTGGTGACACCATTGATAATTTTGTGTGTCTCCCCGACTGCATCAGGGAACAAGGGTTACAGTTGTAACCAAGGCGTTTTGTGACTTTGTCTTTATGGGTATTTTATGACACATGCAGTATTTCCAGATATTGTTTGGTTTAAAAATATGGCCATCCACATATCCATTTACCTTTTTTGTAAAAATGACTTGCGGATCAACCGCATACGCTTAACTGTATGCTCTATGCTGCATATTTCTTTCGAAAATAAAATTTAACCGCTGTGTTCTCAAGAGCCCAGATAGAGGGAGTCTATAGAAACGCCTATGTTCATTGGTGCATCCCAAAACACAACACTACAGTAATGGTGCAGACATTGTATATACCCAGCAGCCTACAGCACAGTAATGGCGGACTTGGGGCATCTCTGACAGGGCTGTGTCTATGCTTATAGGGCAAAATTTTTTTTTTTTTTTATAAAAAATATCTCATATAAGTCCCAACTTGTTTTTAAATAAGATTTGAAACTATCAACACCGTTAATTTTACTTCCTTAAAGCAAGCATATTGCTATAACATAGTCAATTGACAGCCGAGTAGGATTTACCTTTTCCATGCCACATGAGTGTTTAAACTGCAGATGCAATGTGTTCACATGCATCATATCGGTGAATGTGGTTTGTGACCATATCACTTAAACAAATCTTAGTACCAAGTGTAATTGTGGACTTCAGAGTCACAATCTGTTTCTTTCTCAGTCTGTGGAGTCGGTTCTCCGTCATCCAGGTGATAACAGGACTCAGATCCGGGAACTTGCTCAGACTCTCATCGACGGAGGCATTCTGGATGAACTCATCACAGAGAAACTAGAGAATTTCAATTCCCGCTATGATGAGCTGACTCACCTGGTTTGTTACAGTTTTTGATCAGTGACCACAACTGGTTAAGATTCACATACGACTGTACCTGATGTTCTTGTATTGGTTGTGTATATAGGCTGCTGAGCGTCAGATGTCTTTGGAGCAGCAGTTGGCCATTCTGAGAGAGAATGAGACAGCCTTACACACACTACAAACAGCTCTCACACACCTGGACCAAACACTTACCTCATACCTGACAGATCGCATTGACGCTTTCCAGCTGCCACAGGAAGCTCAGGTATATTTAATACCACAGGTCACACATGGATAATTGATACTTCATTGGTGATAGACAAAGCAACTTACAGTGCAGAGTACAGTATATTATGTACGTATCTTCTGTAGGAATAGAATCCATGACCTTTGCAATACTAACACAATACTCTGCCGAGTACTCTGCTGAGCAACAAGAACAATTCTTAAAATTCTCAAATTTCTCAAATTCTCAAAACCTTACTCTTAAAATGGCCTCTTTTCACTTGATAAATTGGCCATGCTCATGCATTATATGCATCTTGCATGAGTTTAAGATAGACCTAAAATTTCATTACAAAGTAAAATTTCATGTGAAATCATACCGAACAGTCCAACTTATAAATCATTATTATAAGTTTTACATTGTGAATCTAGGTGGGTTAAAGAGATGAATTGAACACTGATTACTTATGTACTAGCGGTAAATTTGTTTCTTTAACTTAACATGTGCCTTGTAGGCAATCCAGGCTGAGATTGCAACTCATGAAGCCATGATAGAAGATTTAAAGAAGAGGAATGTGGGTAACGTGCCTCCAACTGCACCAGAAGGGAAACCGGTGCGAGGGGGAACCCTGATAGACCAGTTACAGGTAGACACACTACCGCCCCTTGCAGTAAACCTGTGTACTCAAAGTCTTAGGTGATATTTTAAGTGTTTATTTTTGTATGTTGATTACTATGAACCTCTGTCTTGTTCAGCGGAAACTTCGTGAGATTAGTACAAAATTTCAGCTATTCCAAAAACCCGCTAACTTTGAGCAGAGAATGTTGGACTGCAAGAGGATTCTGGAGAGCGCTAAAGCCGAACTTCACGTGCTGGACCTGAGAGATACCCAACCAGAGGAGATTCAAGCCCACCTCACTGGCTGCATGGTGAGTAGAGAAAAAATACATAATCATATTAACCTTATTATGGACCCGCTTAATGTCTGCTTTTGTATTGTTGTGAATGCAGAAAATGTATAAGATCTTGAGCGAGGTGAAACTAGAGGTGGAAACAGTGATTAAAACAGGCAGGCAGATTGTGCAGAAACAGCAGACAGAGAATCCTAAAGGCATGGACGAACAGCTGACTGCTCTGAAACTACTTTACAATGACCTGGGAGCTCAGGTACATACACACATTGACATTCCATATATCTGTACATTTTCTCAGTTTAAGAGACCACTGTCCCCACTAAATCTTCCTATTCAATGATGTGCTGTAGTGATTAGGACACACATTTTTACTCTGAATTTTCCATTTCATTAGAATTGCATTACTGTATGCAAGTGCAAAAATCTTTTGTGTAAAATTAACAAAAGGGAGTTAAAAGCTTACAGCAGTAAGCTTTTAATAAAAATGTTTAGTTGAACTCTCAGGTAAAGATTTGTGGAAAATGTCGGAAAACATTCGTCTTCAACCCACATAAAGATGAATATGGAAAGTAACCTGCAATTTTATGTTTCAAACATAGCGACATAGAGGCATTAAGTAACAGTTTACTGTAACATAAAAAAATATATTTTGACTTTGTTGCTAGGTGACAGAGGGGAAGCAGGATTTGGAGAAGGCTCTTTCTCTGTCTCAGCGCCTGCAAAAAGACAACGCCGCCCTGCAGGCCTGGATGAACCAAACTGATACTCAGCTTAAAGAGAGACATAACACAGGGGACATGCCTGCCGATATTGACACAGAGATCGCATGGGCAAATGTGAGTGTATTTTATGGAGTGATGTTTATTTAATTTGCATATCGTATGTTTACGCTTGTTTTTTGTAGGGTATTTTGAAGGAGTCTGAGCGCAAGAAGAACAGTCTGTCTGTCATTATGGAGAACAGCGCTGCCCTGCAGGCATTAGTGGAGGGCAGTGAAGCTCAGCTTGAGCATAAGTTGCTTGAACTGAATAAGGATTGGGAAAGTGTGCACACGCTGATAGAAGACTGGCTCAGCGCTGTTCTGGTGAGTGTCCTTGTTACTTATTTTTGTATCTTTGCTTACAGAAAGAGACTTGCTTTGGCCTTTGTTGTGCCTTAAAGAGGGGGGTGGTGTGGAGATTCGAATTTCCCTTAAGCTTTTAAAGAGTTTGTGTTATCATTAATACATCTTTGCAAGTGTTGTAGTTAAGTTAAAGTAAATTACCAAAGTAAAAGGGGCCGGATTTGTGATATCACAGATGCCAATATGTTTTCTAATTCGCTTCCTGAGAGGCAAACATTGCTTCGTTGGCTTTGCCCACTGTCACTCAGATAAGCAGTAACATTCAGTCTTTATAGTGCAACAGACCTGAGTAGAGGAACGAGTGGCTTGTTTAACTCACAACAGGATAGTGACAGCAGTAAGATGTCAGCCAAACGCTGTGCTGTACCTGTGCTAATCAGGCATCTTTCCACAGGCTTATAAATATTGTCAGAGAGAAATGGTTTGTTTATTTTGAAACCGATATCCTAGTCATGTCAATGTGGACTCATGTGCCAACTCTTTTGGACCAAACAAGGATAATGTAAACTGTGCGTAATGTATTTGATTTAAAACTATTTTCAACTAGTTTTGACCTGTTCAATCATAAGTTTTAATTACGTGGCTCGAGACGGAAGAGCCCTGTTGCAGTAAACGCTTTATTAAGGGTGGAAAACTTGCATTGTAAACAACCCCTCCCCAAAAAAGTCAGTGTTTATTGATTGGTGATTGGTTCTTTTTACTGGAAGGTGGGACTTCTGTCGCCCCATTAATAGTAATAGCAGTGGTGCATCTTGCTAATATTAATTCATATTAATTATTTTTGCCTGTATTTATGATTAAAACTGTGATCATTAGCACTTTAGCGTGTAGCATTAACGTGAGGGAAACATCGGCGTACACGCTGATTAGACTGTATATATGGAAAGCCCATCCTGACCAAATTAAAAATAAATAAACACAAAAAGAAATGTACAAAGAAATGTAGAAAACGTATAGATATAATATAGACAAAAAATATATATATGTATATGTATATGTATATGTATATGTATATGTATATGTATATGTATATATATATATATATATACACACACACACACACACACACACACACACACACACACACATATACATATACATATACATTTATTTATTTACACTTTTTTCATTTTAAAAGGGGTCATATGATGAGTTACAAAGCTCTTGATCCCAAAGAGATATTCTTTGTAAATGTTAAGGCTCATGCCTTTCTAAAACGGCTCATTCAAACACGTCCACATGTCTACATAGTAAGTTTCCTAACCGCCCAAATGTATACGCAAAGAAAGAAGGTGTAGGCCTACCTTTCAGTTTTGCCTTTGTATTGTTGCCGCCATGTTTTTGAGACGCTGTGTTTTTTTAAATATGGCAAGGGGCATAACATTTCTGTCACATTTTCTGCCCGTATTTAAGGATAATGCGGGCCGTCAGTTGCCCACCCCTGGTCTAAAGCATCAGTTCAACATATTTCATAATAGATACTGTGACATGGAGGCTGATACAAGTTATTGACAAAGCTTAGTAAGACTCTGTGCACACACACACAACAAGTAAAAGAAGGGATCACTACATAATTGGTGCCCTGTGTGATGCATATTATTAATCGGTGCCCCGTGTGAAGATCACTGCACCGGTCACAGAATCTTGGGGGTAGAAACCATCACATAGTCTGACAGTGAGGGTTACACAGTTAGTTGTGCAATCTTGACAGTAAATACTTGTACCTTCTGACAGATGACAAGAGGGTGAAGAATTGATTTGTGGATTGCACAGTCGTCCGCAATACTGGTAGCTTTGCAAATGCTTGACCTTTTCAGCTGTCCTTACTTTCCTTTTCAAGATCTTGTGATGAAAGATGATGCAAGTACTGGCAGAGACAGTGATGCAGCTGTTCGGAGTGTTCTTGTTCAGGATTATTTGAAAATTCTAACAGGTTTTGGAATAAGGTTGAAAACTGAGCTATGCAGGACAATGGCCCTCCAGGGCTTGAGCTGACTTGAGCTGACTAGCATTTACTTTAGGCTTTAATAACTGTATTGTAAAAAAAGTGTGTAAACATGTTACTGTGTTTACTGTCAGTATCCTCCAGCTGATTCCAATCATGCGGTCGTCTCGGATTGTATCGTGGGAAATAGCGTGTACATTCTCTACATTGAACACTTAAAATCAGAATGCAACAAATTTTCAACAAAGTTTAAAAAAAAATGTCTGAGGCTTTGTGTTGGTGATGCTGATGTCCAGTGACTGTGATGCAGTCAGTTTATACCATCATGTTGTTACCTTTGGTGAATGTAGGCTTTAAAATTCATAAATGTTATGCTCAAGTTATTTTAATAGACAAAACATGCATATATCATAAACCTTTGTAAACCACAGTGCTTGTTTTTGCAATAATCCAAAGCGTATCAGAAAAATCTATAAACTTTGTGTCGAGGAAACCAGTATGCAGTTGGCATACAAAAATACATCATCCCTGTGATACTCAGATCAACTACCACACACCACAGTTTAAAACATTTTTTTATTTTATTTTATTTATAATTTTGTATACTTGGCCCTAAAACTCTGTGCCGATAACATTTGATTTGCATGATGAGCCTAATTACTGTGTACCTAAGAAAAAAATCATGTGTGCTCTGTTTTTCTCAGAATCACAGACGTGAGGTGGAGATGTTTGATGAGAATTTGGCTCACATCAGCACATGGCTCTATCAGACTGAGATTCGATTAGATGAGATGGAGAATATGCCCGCTGCGGAGAGAGAGAGAATGATAAAGGTTACAACACACATACAGACACATACAAACACACACTGAACCTTTTTACTCCACATCCAAGAGTTATTAGCATCAGTTTCAGCTGAAAACAGTGAAGTACAACATAACATGTCAATGACATGTCAATAGCTTTAAATATTTGTACATACCTTTAGAGCTTTACTCAGTTATTACCACTTTACTTAGCCCTAAACAGCATATATAAACAAATTGGTCCTTTCATATATTAGTCTGACGGTGTGTTCCCACGTGTCCAGTTCTTAACCATAATCTACACAGTTAATTGTTTTGCTGTTAGTCAGACCCTGTCAGTTTTCTCACTGTGTTTGTGTTTCTCTGATAGGCTGTGCTGTCTGAGTTGGAGGAAATGAGTCTGCGTGTGAACAGTGCTCGTGATCAAGCAGTAATACTCATGACCAGTAGAGGGCCTGCCTGTAGAGAACTGGTGGAGCCCAAACTGGCGGATCTCAACCGCAACTTTCACAAGGTGGCGCAACACATCAACACTTCTCAGGTAAATCACAAGTGCCAAATGTTATTCAGCCGTGGCAGTGTGTGTCAGGGCTAAGTGTGTGTGTGTTGTGTTCAGGCGTGCGCTGGGTTGGAGGTTGGACAGGATACAGGGCGGCCACAGCAGGAAGTGTTAGTAGAAAGTTCTGCTGCTTCTCTCTCTTCCTCACCAATACAGCTGTTTGAATCAGATTTACAAGCTGTTCTCAAAGCCCTGGACCAACAGGAGTATACACATGCACCTGATGATGAAAAGGTAAACATAATGACTAATTACACACATGTATCGATCTATTGCATATATAACATTGGCTAAATGTGTCTGTGTTTTAGTTAGATGAGGAGAAAGCTTATGTTGAGGAAATGTTGAGGAGAGGAGAGGAGGTGCTGGTGTCTGTTCCTGATGAGGACAGCAGGGAAGACATCCTGCAGGAAACTAATACTGCTACAGACACGCTACAAGGTCCTTTGATGAACTCATAACATCTCATCTCTAATAAAATGTTGAATTAAAATTTTTCTTGTTTAATTGCTAAAGGGTATTTCATTTTTCTTTTACAGTAGTAATGACTTATGCATCATACATCTGTCTCTCTCTCTCTCTCTCTCTCTCTCTCTCTCTCTCTCTCTCTCTCTCTCTCTCTCTCTCTCTCTCTCTCTCTCTCTCTCTCTCTCTCTCTCTCTCTCTCTCTCTCTCTCTCTCTCTCTCTCTCTCTCTCTCTCTCTCTCTCTCTCTCTCTCTCTCTCTCTCTCTCTCTCTCCCTCTCCAGGGGCTGCATATCATCAGAACTCAGCCAGTTGTTGAAGGTACTATTGACTTTTTACAGAGATCAGACTCATCTCCTTCTCCTCTGGGTGAGAGGAGCGTATCTCTCTCGCCATCTGACTATCTGCTGGACGTTAATAAAGTTCTCCTGGCCATGGCTGACATTGAGCTGCTGCTGAACTCTTCAGAGCTGTGCGGAGGACTGTTTGAAGACTTCTCCATTCAGGAGGACACACTTAGGGTTAGAAAAAGACAGATACAGTACACTCTCAAACGTTTAATATCAGTATACCACTACATGCTACATTATTGAATATACACTACCAATCAAAAGATAAGGGTAACTTGACAGGAAATCTGTATATTATACATTATAGAACAGTCTTGCCCTTCCCAATATGGTGGTACCATTGACATATGATTTAGCTGCCAATGTGGCACCTCGGTAAATGCTTAATGCTCCGCTCATGTTACGCTCACACTCACCGGTAAACCAAATGCCGCTCAGATCCTGCACCGACATAGAAATGTCTCTAATTTGCCTAATTGCTCTCCGCTCCGTATGAAATATTACCGCTCCGCTCTCATGCTCTGCACCTGTGTATGTTTATGATAAAATGTGCAGCCCTAATGTCTTGTGGACAGAACCTTAAACCACCATCATTATATGCTCTAGGCCTGGTTTTAGTCAACTAATCATTTAAATCATCCACTTCCATCCAGTTTCATTTATTAATTGGTTTATACAGTGAGCAGCCTTCTGTTTAGTGCATGACGTTTAAAACCTATTAACTTTTCTCTTTGTTTGTAGAGTATAAAGGATAGTCTGGAGCGGAAGGGTGAGCAGGTTCAGGGGATTCATGAGCGTCAACCTGATGTGATAGTGAAAGCGTCCAGACAGGAAATGACACAGATATCAGATGCTCTGACACAACTGGACTCAGAGTGGGATAGAGTCAACCGCATATTCAGCCAGAGGAAAGGGTAAAAGTCAATGAGTCTGATTTTTCCTAACCTGATATTGCATTTATTGCCCCTATTTTACATACTAAAGTAAATTGTAGTTATTTTCCAGAGTGATTGTATGTGTGTGGTTACAATACTGCAGATTATCTGAAGCATTCCAGGTTTTTTCCATTTCCAGGTTTTGTAATTTATCCTCTCAATTTATAAACCGTACACACAGATTCTAAAATTGTTCTGACAGTTTAACAAATCGTGGCCAAGGAATAATAAACCATACCCATGAGTTTCCAATCCGTGCTCTCAGTTTTGTACCCTCAATTGTTGAAATCTGTGCCTATGCTATTTCTCCACCTGGCGGGCTCCTTAATTTGCTCTTTTACTGTTTGTAACAGTATATTCGGGGTCAAGGAAGAACTGAAATAAAATAGTATTAGAATCAGATGTAAAGAAACTCATATTCTCAAACTTTTATGTGAAATGTATATATGTTTCTTTAAGATTAACCTCAACATTCATTTATAAATAAGAGGCAAAAATAATCAGAAATCAGTTTGACATGAAGTAAAGTTTGTAACATGTCACAAACATACTTCCAGACAGCAGATGCCACAGAGAAAAATTTGACCCAGTTACTGGCTTGCTGCTGTGGAGACTCTGAGACAAACACATCTGCATTTCAGAGTTTGCTTTTAAACAGACCCACATGAATTTCCATGCTGGTCCTGGCTGGTGTAATCTGGTTTGCGATGGTCTAGCTGGCGAGTCAGTATAACTGCTGTTAAACTGGAAAAAATAGCAGGTAACACTGCTTGATCAAAAGTATCTTTCTAAAGTTTAATTTGGTTTACTATGACCAAATGAATCCCTCTATTTGCGCAGACAATGGACAATCAAAATCTACTTTGAGCTTTAGAGGTTTAAGCAGACCAACTCCCTGTAGTCAACAGCAAAACCAGCATGCAATGATGATGACCATCATGTCAACATTTAGCTGCAGAAGGGATTTAAATGGATTAAATGGAGCTGAGGGGTAGTACATTAACATTGGTAGTTTACTGCATCATCAAATTACGCAATAAATGAGCACTCATTGATGTATAAAAATTTGTCGGTGACTCTATTCCTGTTAAATGGTAATCTAAGGATTTGATTGAAAGAGCAACTAATGATTATTTTCATAATCGGACATTTTTTTATTAATTGATTGGTCGGATTAAAAAAAAAACTTTAAAAAAAGGCATTTTGTAAATGTACCCATTAAATGTTACAAATATAAACTAAATAAAACTTGTCAGATTATCTGAGATTAACACGTTTTGTAGAATTTTTTTTTTTATAACAAAACAAAACCACAAACTTTTTGTGTATCTTAAAGAGTACTACAACTAGGTAGACCACTAAGTTACATTAGTGTGCAGACTCATTAAGCTGTGTGTTGTGAGGGGAAAATGATCACATCGCAATGTCAATCTCTCCTGCACTGAATCAACCATCAGAGTTTATTTGTGTTCTGAGCCATTAGACATCTCTCTTCTGCTGTTTGGTGATGTTTAGAGAACAGCGAATAATTATCTGTTCTGTTAAATTAAATAATTATGATTCTGTAATGTGACATAGGTAAACATTTTTTGTTTTGATATGTATTTGTGTATTTCCAGGTGTTTTGATCAAGCTGTGGAGGAGTGGCGACAGTTTCACTGTGACATGAATAACCTTTCACAGTGGCTGAACGAAACTGAACAGGTCCTGGCTGATGGAATAGGACCAGATGGAGAACTAGATGTACAACGTGCCCGTACACAGCAACAGGTCAGACACAGGGTCAGAGGTCACAGAGAGGTTGTTTTTGGTACTTTGTAACTGCACTAACCTATTTTACTTCTGATATGTTATGTGATATTTAGGGTTGTGGGATGATAACCAAATTTGAAAGTTTGGTTAATCTTTTTTAAAGTGGAAGGTGGAATGGGATTGCTTTGTAGGGTTGATACTGCTCCAGAATAAAGGCTCATTCCCATTGGAACTATAATAATGTATAATAATGTTCGCAATGCATATCAACAGACAGTAACACTATGTTTATATGTTTACACTATGTTTAAGCTTAGTGCAATATGCTGTACTCATTTGCATCTAAAAGGAAGCAGGGCCTTGCTGTTTGTCAGTTCAGTGTTTTAAACGATCTCACAGGTTAACTGTCCGTTAACCCATCTGTATGTGTGTGTGTAGGATCTGGAGGAGGGTTTGGCATCTCATCAGTCTGTTGTAGCAATGATGAGTCGTTCTGGACAGCGCATCATCGGCCAGTTGTCGTCACCTGACAGCATGTTACTCCAGGAGAAATTGGACACTTTGAGACATCGCTGGGTACACATCCAGAGACAAGTGTCTGACCGGCAGCACAGGTCTCCATGACAACAACATCCACACTGCAGATCCACACATACTTGTTTTTAGCTTGTGTTGTACTGTATTTGTGTGTGTATATGGTGTGGTTTTGCTTTTGTAGGTTAATGTGTGAAGATTCGGCTGTGCTGGAGGTAGTTGGGAGGACTGCGGGTCTGGCACAGTGGCTGGAACATACAGAGGTTGCCGTGGCAACGCTGCCAGTGTCCGCCTCTGACATTACCCTCAAAGAGCTCAAGGTTTGATATAAATGACCACTGTTTTACGCTCACATGAGGTGGTTTTTCAGGCAATGTGAAGAAAGAATAATTTGCAAAACTGCTATGGAAACGTTTTTTTCTCATTTACGGTGACATGGTGTAAGTATAAAGTCAAAGTCATTATTTAAAGATGGTGCGGTATGTGTGGATCGAGATGGAGTTCTTTGTTAAACTAATTAAAGACAAAAAAATATGGGAACATTAGATTCCAAGAAACAGAGAAATGCATTTACCAATACTTTTGCAAGCAGACATGAAAGAGAAGGGCTTTGATAAGCCGTGGCAAATCTTACGGTCCAAATGGAAAGCTCTAAAACACTCCTACGTATAGGGGGCTTGTCTTGCCATTACTGCTTATATAATGCACATACCTCTCCGATTAAAAACAAAAATTGCGAGTGCGTTGGCTGCGATATAAGTAAACCTGCCTTTATCTGTTGCCATGGTTTTTGGAATGACATATTAAGAGAGGACGATTTTAGTCATATAATATGGTTAATTTACATTTATTCATTTAGCAGACGCTTTTATCCAAAGCAACTTACAAGTGACCAGTGGCACACTGGGAGCAATTGGGGGTAAGGTGTCTTCCTGCTGGTACTGTGAATCGAACCGACAACCTTCTGATCACAAGTCCAACTCTAACCACTAGGCCACAACTGCCCTAATCGCAGTTTAATGGTTAAATGGAAACGGCGTCATTTCGCAATAGTTTTTATCGACATTTAGAAAATATCACAAAAGTTTTGCACAAATTTGTAATGGAAATGCGCCTAGTGTGGGGAAGCTACTTTGAATGTGCTCGCCACAACATAAGATACTGATGTTTTTTTTTTTTTTTTGAGTTTTAAGCCAATATTTAAGATTTTCTTTCAAAAAATTACAACAAGAAATGTAAGCAATTTCTGTTTTTGTTCAGCAATACTCGGTACTCATTATTTTTATAATTTTAATTTATAATCAGAGCAATATTTGCAGTACTTTGCACAAAAACAATGAGGTAAATCTTAAGAGTGGCAGCATTAAAACCGAAAAAATGTGTCACACAAGACAACACCGAATAATTACAGTAATATAAGAACCATGTACAAAACAGCAGTAATAAATTATTGGTGACTTTTTATTTATAATTAATACATATTTAAATTGCTTTTTATTTATTTTATAGGATTCTGAGCATGATTCTGACTACAGTAAATAGTTTTTTGAGGCATGCTACTTTCGTGCTACAGCAAACATGACAACCTGTTCCTACTAAAACACACATCACACACTTTATCTCTCTCTTCATTCTCTCTCAGGCCCTGACAGAGGAGATGGATGCACAGAATGAGACTTTATCTTGGCTGAATAAGACCGGCTCTCAGATCCTGTCAAACTCCAGTCTGACTGCTCAGGAGAGAGACACTCATGTGAATAAACTACGCCAGATAAACATCAGCTGGAGTCAAGTACGTTTGCCTGTCTGTCTGCCCATCTGCTTGTCTGTTCGTTTGTCTGTCTGTTTGTCCATCTATCTTTTTATATTTTGTTTGTTTATTTGTCTGTGTAACATAGTTACTATATCATATATAGTATACAGTAATACATTTTCGGTAAGATGTGTAAATTGTGTGTATCTTGTATTATAAATGTACTATATGTGTTGCTTGGTGAAAGTTCATTTTAAAAAAATGTAAACAGAAAAAGTGCTAAACTGTAGACAGGGATTTTTGGTTCTGACAGACTTCACTATCAATGAGGCAGATGGATGGGGTTAGTTAGCGGCCAGTGCCAATGCCAAGTATCATCCAATTATCCTGTTGTGACAGACGTATTACTACAGCTTCGTTAAAATGTTATAATGAAAACTTACAAAGTGTGTCATTGTGTATGTGTTTTAAGGTGAGTCGTGAATTGCTTCATAAAGTGCAAGAGGTGGAGGGCCGTCTACAGGCGCACACACAGAACGAGAGCAGACTGACATCTTACGAGCAGTTCCAGGAACGCATGAGCAAACTGAGTGACTGGGTTTATGTCACCAGCCAGTCCTTGAGTGATGTTACATTCACTGAGAGACAGGTCAGGCATTCACCAATTCTAAACTGACTTTTGATTTCATAATTTTGTTAAAATATGAAATTAATGGTTACACTTTACAGTAAGGTTGTATTTCTGAACATTAGTTACATTAGCATTAGCTACACTAACATGAACCAATATTAAAAAAATAATTCTAGTGCATTTATTAATCTTAGTTCATGTTGACTAATACTCTTAAAAATCAAAAGTTGTAACAAACCAATTCTCATTCATGTGCATTTAAAGGTTAATGACGTATATGTGTTTTCGCCAGGCCAATTTTAATTGTTCAAATACTAAAAATATTGTGTACACAAAAATGATAAATTGAGTGTTTTTATAAATCATAAATAAAGTTAAATAAATTAAAAAAATATAAATAAAGTGTAAATACATTTTAGTGTTTTTTTCATCTAGATTGGCCGTAACCTTTAAAAAAATGTCATGTGGTGTAACCGTGATTTATATTAAAGTTGATTTCCTTAACATGCTAAATTTTTTTTCCAAGTTCTCAGTAATAAAAGTGTTTAGAAACAAAATATTAGCATTTCTTTTGATTTGGGTAAAGTTAATTTAAAGGGATTGTCCACCCAAAAATTAGCTTACTCTCTGGCCATCTGAGATGTAGTTGATTTTTTTTTTTCTTCAGTAGAGCAGTAAAGAAGATTTTTACTGAAACCGTAGTACTTGATATAATGCATTGGTCACTGGTTTTTGAGATTAAAAACATATACAAACAAACTGAGGTCTTATGAAGCGAAACAATTGGTCTGTGCAGGAATTTGAACATTATTTACAATATTATTAACTTTAATCCTCAGCCTGGGCAAACAGTTCTTGCCGCATACATGATTGTAGAGACCCTGACCTTTTGTCGCTTGATGACATATGCACATCTTGTAAAGAAACTGTGACACCTTACATGCCGGCACATACATCATCAAGTGACAGGAATGTCGCTCTCCTTAGTCATGTACACGCAGAGAACTGTATGAATATGTTTTAAAAAATGACCAAAATTGCATAAAACCTCTATTAAATAATACTAAAATAAAGCACTTTATGTATATAAAATATAAAATTGAATATAAAAGGACATAAACTGCCTATCTAGGACATATATCTATCATAGAAATTATTAGGCTATGATCATTGACATTAAATGTGTTTGGTTCTTGTCACATTTGGCTTTTTGTACAAAAACCCAGTCAAAATTTATTTATTTTTTGTACCTTTTAAGACTTTTGTATGTAAGTGACATCTGAACCGTGTCCGTGTGTGTTTGTAGGTTCTGGAAATGTCCATGCGAGAGCAGAAGAGAGAGCTGGAGGAGCTGCTGTCCTACTCTATAGAGTTACAGAGGAAACAACTGCTTTTACCACAAGAAAAGGTTTCTTTAACAACTTTTACAAATGACTAACAAATGTACCAGTTTGCATCAATATTATATCCTTTAAAAAATTTGCAATTCCAAGTATTACATCCCAGTTTTAAAAATCTTATTATCCTTATTGTCAGTATGCTTTTGAAGCTCTTGCGGTACTGTGATGTCACACTTGTCACATTTGTCTGTGACACAATATAATATGCACAACAGCAAATATTAAATTTTTGGAGTGTATTTACATTGAGAGCTAATATTCTGTCTTGTTTAAATAGCCATATTAATGTGCTTTGATATTGTTTGGGCACTATTTAGTTTGAGACATATCTGAGATTTAAATACAGTACAGTACTGTTAGTTTAGGGTTGTTTTAAATCTGTGTCTGTCCCATGTGTTAACTCATCTATATATAATTGTGCTACGTGTTATCCACACAAATGGCAAAATCCAGCTCTTACTTATGATTTTGCTTTATTTTCCTTAAAATGTATATCATAAATCAAGAATTGTCTCTGGTGTAAGCTTTAGTCACAATGTCCTATTTGTCTTACTGGTTACTAAAGTTCTTTTAACTTCATATGATCCTCATTTAGGAACTGTAGTGTCATGAATGCCTTTGAATTGTGTAAAGCAAGGCTGTTAAAGATTGTCAGCTCTCCCAAGGTGCAAAATGTTTATTATGGATTTTGCGTGTGCTTTATTGTCAGTACTGTAAATGTCTATATGTTCATCTGCAAAAGTTAATTTTGGCAGGCATGTTTACTTCGTATGGCCACTATATCATTTCTTGATCAGACTTAAGAGTTACTAAAATCATAACACACTGCTCAGACATTCCAGATCTCTTTTAAATACTTGCATATTTCAGTTGCTTAAACAGAGCCGCATATCATTTTTTAAATACACTGTCACTTTACACTTTACTTTGAGAAAATTATTTACGGATCAATGGGAGAAACCGTGTCACAGATTTGTGGCATCTCTTTAAAATAAACTTTTATAATCTAGAAACTCTGGGCGGCTAAAGGCACAGTTTAAGTCTCACCATGTAACTCAAACTTGAGCGTTAAATCTCTTATTATACAACAATTCTTAAATCTGATTGGCTGGTAGCCATGCAATATTCTACCAGTATCATCACGGGAACCGCTTTACCATTTGTATCACTCCGCCACTCGACCGATTTCGCGCTCACCTTCGGCGCCCCTTCCCATGCGAGGGTGGATGCGCTGAGGTGCACTGAGCTCCGTCTGGATCTCTGGGGTATGGGTTGTAATATGAGGTGTAGCTATCACCAGAAAGTTCAGCTATCACACCCCATACCGGGGGCAAAGGCGACGCACCACCCCGGGCAAGGAAAGACACGCTTTGGAATTCTGGACATAGTGAGGTTAAAGCCAAAGTCTGAACATTGACAAGCACAAAGTAGTTCCGCCCAAAAGAGGGTTTTACAGACACTCCATTGTTATTTTTGATTTGACTATGATTTGGTGCCATTTTTTGTAATAAGTGTTTAAAATGATTCACTGATTTTTGCTAACTTACACACTCGTAATTTATAAGTTATGTATTTAATACACTAAATTCTTTGTTGCGTTTTGTCTGTTTCATACAAGTGTCTTTAAAGTTTATGATGTTAATAACAAAAAATAATGTGCTGGTGTGCAGATCGTTTTATTTAAAGTTTAACTGAATAAAGTTAATAAGCGCACTAAATTAATATTTATGTTGCCTACTGTACACATTTTCTTCTGAATATCTGCAGAACGCAATAAACTGTTAACAAATCACATATATTTATGGTTTAAAACTATCCACATGTCAGCCTCGTGTGAATATGACTTGGTGAAAGTGTGGAAGTGTTTTCAGATTAATCTGGCATATATGACTGCGTATTGAAATACAGTACAGTGGGTTGTTCCAATCTAATATTCTAGTCCAGCCCTAATAAAGTCAATAGTGAATAGAATTTGATATTAACATCTTTAGATAGATGAGTAAAAGAATAGTTGCACTATCAATATGCAGTTTTGTGAAACAACAGAATCTACCAAAACATAACATTCTTTTAATGTATATTGCAAGTATGCTGTCAGGTATTCAGACACAGTCATGACCTAACATATACTATAAACACATAGGTCTGAAACTGAATTTTAGGTTAAGGGGTAGGGGATAGAATATGCAGTTTGTACAGTATAAAAATCATTATGTATGTGTCCATAAAGTCCCCATATTACATGAAAACCCAACGTGTGTGTTTGTGTGTAGGGAAAAATTGAACAGCTGGCTGCAGATTGGAAAGCTTTGGATGTCAGATTAAAGAATGCTTCACTACAGCCTCTGTCATCATGGACACAAGAAGTCGCTCAGCAGCAATCGACAGGTGTGTACAGTATAAACAAGTTAAATAGACACTCAAAGACACATTCTATCATTGCTTTCCTGGAGGTGGTTAACTTGTTATTTTGTGCTTGTCTCCCAGCGAGCCTGCCGTCTGCAGTTCATATGGTCAGTCTGATGAGCGAGGAGCATCATCACAGCCCAGAGCTGGTTGGTCCGACTGATCTCAACCAGACAGCCACAGAGCTGGCAGACTGGCTTCTCCTAATCCAACAGATGCTTAAATCCAATATTGTCACGGTGGGAGATAAAGACGAGATCCACACCACCATCGGCCGCCTGCAGGTTAGATAGGGTGGCTAATGTTACTAGCTTAACAAAATGTTGTGTCTTGAGATACATTCAGGTTTCAGGATGGTTTGGGGGCTATTGGAGTGATTTTAAGACCAAAAAAGACAGTCCATTAACAGTCCATTACCCCAGCTCAACTCTGTGTTTGGAATAATTCATGACTGAATAAAAGAAAATTACACACTTGACAAGTTAAAAGACACATTGAGAAGTTAAAATAGCATTTCCAGTCGGAAACATTCTGAGCCTTGAAGCACTACCTTTTTCATAAAACAAAACACATTTTCAACTGCAGTTGACATTTTGCCTGTTTGTTTAACTGACTTACTTTTTGTGTAGGTTACTAAAGGTGATCTGGAGCAGAGACATACTCAGCTGGAAGACATCATTACACTGGCTCAGAACATCAAAAATAAAACCTCCAACCTTGATGTGCGAACCTCCATCTCAGAGAAATGTGAGCATGTTTATCGTTATAGTCTTAAGCCCTCTTCACACTCTTTTAGCTTCAGCCATGTGCTACATAAATAGGATTTTATTTATGTTACTTTTTATGTTACTACTAGTTTAGTTATTTTTTTCTTGATCTCAAAAATGTGCTTCAGTCTTAGTCTTCATTTTTATCTTAACTTTTTTCGTTATTACACAAATATAATTGATATAACTGCCACTTTAGATGGTCAATATTTGATTAAGTGAATGCTTTTCACTTTAACTCAACTTAACTATTATTTGTGTAGTGTTTTTTTACTATTTTATTTGTTACAAAGCCAGCTGTACAGGAAACATGAACTATAAGCAATACCTTAGATATATAAAAGAAAGAAAAGTGTGAAAAGCAAAGTGAGTACACAATTCACAGACAACAGACACACATACAGAACACATACTCACATGACAAATATGGACACACAACGCACATACACACAAAACACAGACACTTACGCAAGTGCTAGGGTCAGGCAGTACATGTATATTCTTCATATATTATGTATGCATATTATATAAAAACAGCTTTAATAAATAGAGGGTGCGTTTTGAGAGATGGTGACATTGATTCATCTTTTCCTGTGGTGTGTGTCAAGTGGAGAAAGTTCGCAGCCAATGGGACAGCACACAGAACGGTGTGGAGATGCGGCTTCTGCAGCTGGATCGCATGGTCGGCCAGAGCGAACAATGGGATGAGCAGAGAAGGAAGGTGAAGGCTCTGATAGGCCAAAATGAGATGCATTTACATAACATGCTGCAGAAGAGTGAAGAACCGCTCACGAAACAGATAAGTGACAACAAGGTGAGAGCATGACCCATTTTAGCTCGTTTACCATTCATGAACCATTTTAGTTTATACCTGGTATTAACATACAAAAGGGTAGGCTGAAATGTTGTCAATTGTGTTTCAATTGTGACTGTTAGATTGGATTTTAAGGAGGGAGTCTCATGATTTTATTGCATCTTACATCACTTACTGTGAAAGCATTACACATGTTGATAAAGCACAATAAAGTTGATGTACTATTGCTATAAATAAATTTAAGATCATTGCAAATGTGTCCTTCTTTTATGTTGTCGTGTGATGAGGTCACATGCATTTTTTACTACCTAGAATTGTTTGAGGTGATCATTCAAGGTTGGTGTAAGAGGGTCTTTAGGTGTAAACAGGATTATTAGATGACATTGTCTAGTGGATGACTACTGACAGTGTATGTTTTGGTTTAAAGGGGCGACACACACTACTTAAACTTACCTGTGGGGGATGCTAGAGTCATACTTTTATATGTGTAGTATTTATGTATTTTGAGGTATTTATGTAAAAGGTTGTCTTACAGTATTTGAGAAGAAGTTTTATACATGATGTTTTAGCATGGGATCATTACGGAAGTCATAAGCGGGCATCAATTGGTTTTTTTTTTCTTGTATTGTTTTCTCGTGATCTCGACTTATTTTTTCTCAAGATAAGTTGTTTTCTCAAGTGTAACAAAAAATTGTCCACAATGAACTTATAAATAAAGTTGGACTGGATGTTCGTGAATTTAGGGACTGTCTGTAAAGTTATAATATACACAGTTTTAACTTTAATAGCATTTAACAGCTTATTTTTAAAAAATCTAAAAACAATATAAAATGTGCATTAACTGACAGTCACATGAACACTGTACAGTTGTTTTGTTACTGTTTGTTGAGTGCAAGTTATTCCATTTAAATGCTGTTAAAAGTAGTACATAAATGTGTTTGTAACTTTAGAGATGGTCCCTAAATTCATGACTGGAGCAAATCTATAATCCAAGTAAAATCTAATTTGTTCATTCGTGCTAATTTTTGCTAAATATGGTTTCGCTGTCTCCAAACAAAACAACACGTTCTATCGAGTAAACATAAGCACATCACAAGAATACAACTTTCATTATGTCGCAATCATGAGAAAATTAAGTTGAGATCATGAGAAAACAACTTTTGTTATGTCGAGATCATGAGAAAATTAAGTCGATATCACGAGACAACAACTTTTGTTATGTTGAGATCATGAGAAAATTAGGTCTAGATCACGGGAAAACAATACAAGAAAAAATAACATTGGATGGCTGCTTAAGACTTCCGTAGATCAGCGGCCTCCAACCTTTTTTAAACCACGGACCGCTTTTGTTTTAAAAATATTTACATGGACCGGCTGGTGGGGATGAAGGGAAGTACAATGAAAATAATTAGCCTATTACTGTGAATAAATAACTACTTATTACGTAATTATTCATTTTTAATTTATTTAACATTTAATTTACATTAAATCATCAAGCTAAGCATTCATGCCAACTGTGTAAAAATAAAACATCACAAAGACAATTTAATTTAAATCGTCAAACTTGGCCGTCATTCCAACTTCATACAACATTACAAACAAAGTCAATGTAATTAACGTTACATTTTGGTCAAACTTCGCCGAACTCATACAACTAGGCCTAAATAAAACATTACAAACAAAGTCCATTTATTTTACATTAAATCGTCAAACTTCGCCGTCATTCAAACATTATACATTTATTTGAAATGTCAGGGGAAGTTTGAAAATTTAAAGTAAATTAAATGTACTTTTTAAAATGTTTTATCTAGTTAATTTAATTTAAATCTAGTCAGTTTAATTACTTTCAATTTTCAAACTTCCCCATCATTTCAACTTCATACAACAACTAAATAAACACTGCAAACAAAGTCAATATAATTTACATTAAATTGTCCTCATTCCAACTTCTAAATATAACATTACAAACAAAGCCATTTACAAACTCACCATAACTCAATTAATGGGAGCCTTGGGCTTGTTTCCCTGCAATAATACTGTCCAAACGAGGAGGGATGGGTGACAGTGAAAAGCGAAGTGTGTTGCAAATGTCCAGCCTGTATGAACTTGGGAAAGGGAGTAAACATTTAAGAGCCTTCGCCACTATCGCTGGATATTCCTTTTTTAATTTTATCCAGAAGCCTGCAAGGGAGGATGTCTGAAAAATGTTTTTTAGTCCTTGTCGTTTTGCGTTGGAATATGCACAGACGGAGCATAAAAAAACGCGCCCTCTGTGTAAATTTGAACAGACGCTCTTAAAGGGCCAAGGCACAATAAAAATCTACAGTGACTTAACATGGATTTTTTAGAACATTCTTGCGACCCGGCAACGGCTCTCTCACGGCCCGGCACTGGGTCGCGACCCGGGGGTTGGGGACCCCTGCCATAGATCATATTATATGCGTAGATCAATGTTTGTATTTTTGTTCCTAAATCATGACCTCATGACTAAAATGGCTTTTATGACAGACACCTTGAAATAAACTTAAATGAAATAAACATAGTGACTCTGTGTGGATTCTTATAATTGACCTTTTGTTGTGCTGTGTTACTTATCAATCTGTTTTTTGTTCTTCAGATGTTCCTGCAGGAGCTCAGTCAGGAAAAGGACACTGTGACCTCTTTTAATGAATTGTCCAGTCAACTGCTGCATGAATATGCCTGTGATGACACACGCAAGATCAAAGAGGTCATGGACAAACTCAACAATTCATGGAACGGCGTCAATAACAGGTTTATATGTACACACAACATGCTTATACATGCACAAACATGAATTAAGGGTATTCATAAAGTATACAGTTATTATGGTCACAAATATGCTTACATTTAATAAAGACCTTGAAACAGTGGAGAATTTAAAATATTTATTATAGGGCTGGGTGATGCAGAAAAAAATCACTGATATGATGTTCATATCATACGATATCATTCGATACATTTTGACATAACTGAACAACCTTTTTGTAAGAGCAGCAGAAAATAAGATTTAAATTTAACCAATGTATCAATCACATTTTCCATATTTAACTGTATTACTGCCAGGTAATAAATAGACTTATCATAACTTCACACAAATATTTAACATTTAAAATTTTGAAGAACATTTATATTTTCAGGTAGGTCTATGCAGTAACAAAACCACAACATTAATGATGCATTCCAGATAATTTGGATTTTAGATATTAACTACCTCAGAAAATGTCTTTCCTGTTTTTTCATAATTGGCACATTGGTATGAAATGTTCTTGGCATTTCATAGTGACATCATTTGGTAAACACATGAGTGTAACGTGTGATTGAATGGAACACATTGAGGTTTGAGGTAGACTATAATGTCAAAAATCAGAGTTGTCTGGAACGCAGCATAAGAGCCATACACCGTGGCATATAAACTTAAGTGTTATATTTAACACTGTGTTAATCTGGTTGTGCTTATCAGGGCATCTGACCTCCACGCAGCTTTGGATTCAGACTTAAAGACCCTGCAACTGTCACTTCGAGAGCTGGAGTCCATCCTTAAATGGCTGCAGGAGACAGAGACCACCCTTAATGTGTTGTCTGATGCTGCCCAGAGGGAGGAGTTCTCCCATGACTCTGCCCACCTTGAGGAACTGAAAGGTCAACTCGGGGTAAGATGCTCTGGCTTTAGTACGCACTTATCAGGTTTTGTTGTTTTTGAATTTCTGAATGTTTGTTTGCCTTGAGAAATTTGAGAGACCAGCCTTACATTTTTACAAAGTTGTCTGCAAATTTTTAAAAACTGTCGGCATGTCGGAGCCTGTGGCTGAGTGGACAGTGCTCCAGACATATATACAGCGCAACTGCGCTTCGGCGACGCGAGTTCGAATCCCGGCTCTGGTGTCCTTTCTGAGCCCGCTACCCTCTCTCTCTCATCCTAATCACTTCCTGTCTCACTACACTTTCCTGTCCAAAAAAATGATAAAAAGGTGAAAAAAAACTATGGGCATAAAGTCTGGTCTTATTTTATCCAGACATGAGTTGTCCAGTTTGATGCACAAAGGTTTTTACTTAAAGTAGAACTTAGTGATTCCCCTGACTAAAGATTTTTCTAGTCGACTAGTAGTTCATTTAAGCAGTTGAATAATCACACATTTATGATATTAATATAGTTAATGCACGTTAAAGACATTATTATGATTTAACTGGAGCCTGTGTGTTTTTTCTCCCCATTATACAGCAAATAATACTGTTTCAGCCTAGATAAAATAGTTTAGTTTCATGATGCCTGATGTGTGTCCCGTGTGTAAGCTATGATTTAAAAACTGGCCCTAGGAGCATAAATAAGTTGGGCATATGTCATACACTGACCAAGCTGTGCAGTGCCATAAAGTTTTAACACGCATACTGACTGCGTGACGTCACATACGTTTTTTAATGTATTTTTGTGACTAACAGACCAATGAAAATTTATTCGACCAAGCCTTTTTCATCGATAACGTTTAGTCGACTATTTGGGGGTACCCCTAGTAGAACTATTATGGAAACTCAACTTTATAAGTTGTTTGATCACAGTTGTTTGTGTCAGCAGTGTGTCTACACAACGACCCTATTGTAATAAAAAATCCGTCCACTCATTTTCTTTTAATTCCTCATAAAACCTCAATTGTCTAATATTACGGATGGATTAAGATAAAGGAATGCATGTGACACGCTACTGGCCGCTACACACAGCCAGTAGGGACACTGCTGGATTAGTTTTTGCCACCGCAGCCAGCTTTACACAGACCTCCATTGTTTCTACAGAGTAGCTGTAGTGACAAGTAAACAAACACATTTCAGGTGTTTCGTTGTTAGATGACTGAAGACTGAAGTGAGTCTGACATCTGAGCCGCTGAATATACAGTGGATTAGTTTTATTTACATTTGTTTACACCCAAGACGAAGACACAGACAAGGATCACGACAGCAGTAAAGTGATTGTCTTATTCCGATTTGGGATGCAAGTAAGTTTGTGTATGCTCTGTGTCACAGCTGGATTTTCAGTTTCCAGACGCATCTGAGCACTGCTGACAGACACTGCTGGGGTGGCGTGATTTTATTTTTTTTGTTCCCTGAGGTGTAATAATAAATGTAAGTAAATATAAATAATAAATTGCAGAAGTGAAAACAGTAAAAAAGAAAAAGGCCAAAAAATATAATATAAAGTAAAAATGTTCAGTCAGTAGGGTCTAACAAAAGGGGGTCCAAATACAGTCAAGTTTGGAGTTTCAGATTACCAGTATACATTTTATATACATTTTTTTTTGCTGTAGTGTTTACGAGCAAAATAATCATTTTATAAAATAATTTTATTACCTACTATCCAAACTTTAAAACTTTAGAGTCAGTATGATTCTTTGATATTTTGAGATGATTGCTCTTATACATATACATATATATGATATATGATATATGATATATATATATATATATATATATATATATATATATATATATATATATATATACAGTATATATATATATATATATATATTTTTTTTTTTTTTTACAGTCCAGCTAAATGTGACATTTTGTAAAGACAGCCAATCAGATAAGAGTTTGTGACTTAAAACTGGCGCTAGCTATTTTTGTGTAAAATATGGACCAGTCTGTGGTATGTGGTATGCATGCCATCTGAACCTAAGACTAGTCTAGGACATGTGATCACTAAAGTGTGTAAATGATATGATGTTATCTCCCATCTTTCCTTATTAGTTCCTCTGACAATTACAGCACAGCATACCTGTAATTAAGGTGTAGATTAGTTCAGTTGAGAAAGAGCATCTCTATTTCGTTCTTTCTGTCTTTGTCCTTGGCAGATGCTCTTTTTTCCTGTGAGATTAATACATCACAGTTTAAGCTTTTTACCTGCTGTTGCCTCTACAGCTGTGCAGAGTATATCTCAGCCTCTCTGTCTGTTATGAGATTATTCCTGGAAACCTAGAGCATATTGTTAGGATCACTCTAAGCCACACACCATTTATGTCATCTTCCATCGTTGAATACAATCAGAATAATATAAAACATTCATGATTTTTCAGAAATCACACTGTCTGTACAACAACCCAAGCAGTGTATGTATAGCGTATATCAATCATGCAACCAAATTACATATGTGAATGCAAAGTAAGTGTACAGTTTATTTTATAATTGCCATGTTTATATTTTTATATTTATATTTTTTCCATAGCCTACCATAGCAAAAATGCTATAAAAATAAATGTTAATTGAATCAAATATTTCCAGGAATAAGTTCAAAATGATTTGTTGCAGTCTTTTGACTGAGAAACATATTTCAAAAGTAGGTGTGGAGGGCTTTCAAATAATAACAAACCGTATTTAAAAACTGTGGATTTAATTTAAAAATGTTCTCTCCTTCTTAAATGATTGTCCAATGAGCAAGTACAACGTCCTATTACTATTAGCGTGTTCTGAGTGGGTGCGTTATCAGCTCTCATTATTAGGAGACCCCTATTGTATGTTAGTGTTCTTCTTTTTCTTCTCCTACTATTGAAATCTATTGCAGCCCACAGAACTGTACATAGGAAAAACTAAACAGAAACCCTATTGTGGCACCACCAATTTCAGTTATGTTTTATGCATATAAACTGAATCGCAAATCCTAGAAACAGAATTTTTTCACCTGAATCATTGGCTTATTGCAATTAATAGTTGACATGCACAGTTCGGCAACGCGTCTCTTTATTCCCATGCTCAAACAATACAAGTTTTTTTGGTTGGCCACTTTTCCAAAACTCATTATCAGACATGTCCACATCGATTTCCCTTTTGTGCCCTTGTTGGGCTTGACTCCATAATTGCTGCTTGCAGTTTTTTTTTTCTTCTTTTGTGTTTATCATTTCCATTTAGGATGAGTGTGCCTGATGAAAGATCCAGAATCAGTGCTTGATGATTACTGAGATTAAGGTAGTGGAGGCTAATTTTTATTTTGAGACAGTTTCCCATATGTATGCAAGATGTGCAAGATGTGACACAGCAAGATGTTAACTGCCTCATTTACCTTTTGATGCATTTACAACCAGTGTGTTTTATTAGCTAGATTCCTTTCCACTCCCTCATTTCTCTCATGATGCTCACAACTAGTGTGTTCAATAGGTTTCTGTAGATGTAACTATAATATTTTATTATGTCTTGGTTTAAGTTTACCTGTCATTTTCTGCCAGCTGGTAGTTTGCACAACTAGATTACACTAATATATATTTCCTGCTCAGTGGTTCTAGTTTCTTCATGTATCCATGTATACATGTATAAAATTGTATAAAACATGTAATCAAAATACTGAAGCAAGGTTGTCTGCTGGGCCTCTTTTTTAAAGCATTGGCACAATGCAGGTCCAGAATCTAAAAATCTATCTATTTACTGCAATACTGTGAAAGTCAGTTTTATTGTCACATCACCACGGCACATGTGCCTTGGAGAGTGAAATTCTTGGGAGCGTGCTCCAGAAAAATTGCAGAAACAGTTAACATATAACCATACAGACTTCAACAGGTACAGATGTGCAATATGCACATACATATAGTCAGTACACACAGTGTACTATTAGACATACAATGTACATACATACAGTTAACGTCACAATATACACTATACACAGAATGTACACCTTCTACATTATGTAGATATATCAACGCATAAAAATATGCTGAAATGCAACAGATGCAAAAATACAAATGCAAAAATGTGCTGAAATGCAACAGATTATACATAAAATAAGTATAAAAATATATAAAAATATGCATAATAATGTGCTGAAATGCAACAGGTTGTACGTGAACTGGATACAAAATGTCATGAATGTGCGTCGGATGGTATCCAGTGGTAACAGGTAGTTTGTTGTATAAATGCAGTGTGTATGTATAGTCCGGTGTTTATTGTTAAAGTTAAGTGCGGTGTGTGGCATACCATATTGTGGGAGTATGCTGTAGGGTGTATTAGTTTTTATGTTGTAGGGTGTATTAGTATTACTGTTGCATTGTAATGCATTCAACTTTAATACAATATTTAATATTTTTAAAGCTCATATCATGACTCAAATGTTGTTTAATTTGGCACACATATGACACAGCTGGCATCCATTAGGCTTGGGCAAAAGCTTAGACGTGGGCATGGCAATGTAGCTCTGTAGCACCCCCTTTTGACTAAAGTGATGGGTTTAGTTTTACCTACATTTACCGGCTTGTTACATGTTTATGGCAGTTGTAGTTATGTTGGGCAGTTGTAGCCTAGTGGTTAGAGCATTGGACTAGCAACGAGATGGTTGCCACTGGTAACTTGTAAGTCGCTTTGGATAAAAGTGTCTGCTAAATGAATAAATGTAAATGTTTAGTTCTCACCAAACCAGACAACTTTTCAAATTACAGTAATTAGCTCCGCCTAACAGCAAGTCTAGACAATCACGTGTGGTGAACTTATATATATTCCTTGTAGGAAATTCATGTAATTGTCATAAAAAGCGGTCAACATAATGTCAAGACATTAAAGATGCTAAAATGCGATCACTTGATTGTGATTTTTTTATATCTCAAATGATGTTGCAAGGGGCATGCAATCAGATTTTGTCAAAACAAATAGAAACAGGAAGTGAGGTCATGGGGTCTGATCACATTGATGCAGCTATTGTATGTCACAGTCATAGTGCCACCAACTGGCAGAAGAAAGTGTTTTACTTAAAATTTCAAATAAAATAGTCCACTTATGTGGGCACATTGCTTTTATTTTGGTCAGAATAATTTAGAGACATGAGTGATTAAAACTGTAAATCAATTTGTGATATTTTAAGTATTGTTGCCATGGCAATGTGTCAAACTTTTTAAGCATACTAAGAGACTCACATGCACAATGTCATTAAAATTCAGCATGTGCATCAGAGTTGTTGTCTAAAGGGCATGGACAAAAGCTTCGACATGGATTTTTTATTTTTTTTACATGGACAACAGATTGTTTCATGTTTGTTTTTGTTTTTTTTACACCACAAGGCCAGATATGCAATATTAACTGCGTAAGCCAACGTTAAACTGAGAAGTTTTATCTGCTCAACAGATATAAACAGACATGAATGTATCAAGGTAACATTTCAAATAAGAATGTGCCATTGATTTTTTTTGTGCTTATGTCATAGTGTTCACTTCAAGTGCTCTGAACTCATAACAGAGTGGCTGATGGTGTTTGTTTTTCAGTGGAATATGCTGCAAAATTCTCAGCTAAAGAATTTGTATTTTGAATATTATCAACACATTCTTTTACTGTGGTAAAATCACTTTATTGGACATACTGACTTTCATGCTAATTGTTTTTTCTGTCTTCTGTCTGCTTCTTTCTTTATTTCCCTGTTTTTTTACTATATTTTCTTTGTAGTCATTTTCTGACATGTCGTTTTGTCAGTGTTTACATTCTCAAGTACATTTTCAGTTTTCTTTCTTTTTTTCTCGTCGGTTAATGTAACTGACATGTTATGATCTTGGCTAATGTCTGTGTTTTGTTCAATGTGTCAATGTGACAATGACATGAAAAAAATAGATGAATAAACAGTGCTCACTGTTAGTGTTATTTATTTTCCTGCATTGCTAGTGCCAAAGACATCAAATATATATTTTTCTTTAAAGGTGACCTATTATGCAAAACACACTTTTATAAGGTGTTTGAAAACAGTGTGTGGCCGTAGTTTGTGAAAACAACGAGCCTATAATGATAAAAATCTACCCAGTCATTTATTTATAATCCCCAAAAATGATAAACAATGGACAAACAATGGCTGCGAAAAAAAACATTATAGATGTTATGTTTTTGGATGCAACAATGAACATAAGTCTCCATAGACTACCACTGAGGACAGAGTGATTACAATTTGTTTACGAAGGAAATATTCCTGAAAAAAAAACAGTAAAGTTTTATATGTTTGTGCCAATTATTTCACCTTGGACTGCTTTACAAACATGAGACAGTTCAACGCAGGATTTTTGCAAAGGTTGAATGTGAAAGAAGGGTCAAAAACAGTGCTTCATTTGCAGACTTCAGCTACAGGGGAAGTAAGTCTTAAATGTTATATTTTGTTTTCCAAATTGCTAAATGAGCTTCTTGGCACGCTGTAAGACTACTGTTGCTAAAGTTGCCATTGTCTCTGCCTGTTTACATTGTCTCTGCCTTCAGGTGTTACCATAATGATTGTAAATAGGAATGTGGTAGTTAAATATTGCACATGAAAGCCCTTTGATGTACACCACACAAATTTGTCATGCTGTCTGTATAATTCATGAACACACGTTTATTATGCACAGTACAATTATAAGATCACTTTTTCTAGAATCTCTCCTGCTTTGTTGTGGCTGGCAAAGAGTATAGAACCCAAAACGCAAAACTTACCGCGGCCACTATTTTGTAGTGAAAATGCAAACTGGAAAACTGCAATCCATCACATATACCAAAGGACTTACACATTGACACGAAGTGACAGGGAAATAGAATGTTCCATTGCAAGTAACCAACCAAAAATGTTGGGTACATAAAAATGGGATGAATTGTTGTTGTCAAGTTGACATTTTTACCCCAAAATGGCAGCCATGCTGTCACACAAAAAAAAAGAGTTTCGCGTCTTGGGCTCTATAGTCTTGTTGCTGGTGTGCATGAAGCTCCGCCCTCTTCTGACGAGGCAGCCTGCAGCACTAGCTTATTTGCATTTTATTCCCTAAATATTTCAATATCCTATTGCTTCTGCTGTGGGCCGACAGTTTTCGGATCAAACATTTGTTTCCTGTCAATCTTTGACACATTGTCACTTTAAAACGGGATCACACACATATCTCACAGTCTTGTTTAGCTGTCGGTGTAAAGACTTTTTAAACTTACATCAGAAGACAGAAGATTTAGGATGCAAACATCATAACAGTTTTTACCAAGAGTTTTAGTGTTTCTGATCTCTTCTTTGAGTGTTGCTTGAAAACCGGATTGCTTATGTAATCTGATGAAAAATGAGTCATTTTTCATATGACTATATGACGTTACATATATATGTAACGTGCTTGGCCAATGACATTATCAAGCCCTTGTTTTCAACTGGGCACAATCCAATCAAGTTCTGACCTCATTATTATTATATATATATATATATATATATATATATATATATATATATATATGGAAGATCATTTTTGCTAAAGTTGCCATTGTCTCTGCCCGTTTACATTGTCTCTGTTGTGTTATCATAATGATTGTAAATAGGAATGTGGTAGTTAAATATTGCACATGAAAGACCTCTGATGTAGATCACGCACATTTGTCACAGTACAATCATAAGATCACTTTTTCTAGAATCTCTCCTGCTTTGTTGTGGCTGGCAAAGAGTATAGAACCCAAGTAGTGAAATGATAATAGATCATTCGGACAAAACGAGATGTGGTTGATGATTTCCACTCAAATTCATTATCGCTTGTCTCACTGCTCCATTTCTTTCTGTCCCTCAGGAGATGTGCTATCTTTCAGTAAGTGTGTCAACCTCATTTATTCCCTTTTTGAATTTACCCTCTCTCCTGTCGTCTTGCTATATGTGACGAGAGAGACCGCACACCAGAGTTTCTCCCCTCCTGCTCTATCATCCCTTCCCCCTCATTTTCTCTTTCCCCTCCCTCCCTCATTCATTCTCATTTCTCAGTTTCTGTTCAACATCTCTCTGCTACTCTTGTTTACCACTGGAGAGAAGAGCACTCATTACCGCCACACTCCTTACTCGCTTAAGCATACATGTGTGGGTAGGACATGTTTGTGAGGGCTCGTCGCATTTCTCTCGGCTGGTGGTGGAGGAAATGTGAGCGAGTGTGAGTGCATTGATGAGAGGATGCGCGCTCTCAGACGCTGGCAGTCGTGTGCAGGCAGAGTTAAGATGATGGCTGTAGTTAGGACCTCTCTGCAGAAAGTGGTGGTCTTCCTACACCGGCTCCAGAGAATGGCTATATCCTCACCGCGATACCAGAAGCTGTGCAAGGTCAGTCCCTTGCGCACACTCGCAGATGTGCTTTACCCGTTCTGTGTTAGTTGGACTTAGTTTAGTTTGTTTAGCTTGTGTGTTTCTGGTTCTGGTTGAAGGATAATCCTAACAGTTAATGTGATTTTTTTTTTTCATAGAATTTCTTAGTTTGTGTAGTTATAAAAATTTCATGTAATAATGTTTGGACAGGATGTTTTTGAATGCTGCATGATAGGTAATGATATTTTATGTTGCTTACACATAAAGAGGGACAAACATTTTTGAATGATTTAATAATGTTTAATAGATTTGTTTTGTTGATGTTTTTGAGATTTTAGAAGACTTTTAAATTTTAGAAGACTCTAGATTTTAGAAGATTAGAAGATTTTTGTAATTTTGGATGAGTAATGCTGTGTTACTAGCCACCGTGTGTGCATGTGTGCTGGAGATTAGGAAAAGCAACAGCTGTTTCCATATTCAGTACTCAGGATTTACAGTATTATAGTATTAGTATTCAGACAGATAGCTTCTCAAACAGTACTGAGCACGTGGCTGTGTGTGTAAGGGAGAGAGTCTGTGTCATTGTAACATTATTTCCCACATCTCTGTTTAAAATGGGTCATATTCTTGCATAGCATTATAGTTTTTATTTGAAGTGCACTTACAGTTATTCAAGGTTTTGAATATTTGACCCCTGCACAATTTACTGGATGATGCCATCAGTACCTGTAAGACTCTGTATTAGCAAAGGTCATGCTGTTGTTTATAATAAAGGGTCGAGCTGATGAATATTAAACAGATGATTTATAGTGGGAGTTCATACTGTTAATGAGGTTTGGTCATAAAGATTTCTACATATATTGTTTTGTAAGTTGTATGTTTTATTGAAGGTTGTCATTTGGACATGTTGCAAAGTAACCAGAGAGCAAAACAATATTGAAATTTCATAGGCTTTGTCGGAGCCTGTGGCTGAGTGGACAGCGCTCCAGACATATATACAGAGCAACTGCGCTTTGGCGACGCGATTTCGAATCCCGGCTCTGGCGTCCTTTCCGAGCCCGCTACCCTCTCTCTCCTCCCAATCACAGACTCCTGTCTCACTACACTTTCCTGTTCAAAAATGATAAAAAGGTGAAAAAAAAGAATTTCATAGGCTTTGTTCTGACTTGCTGCAAGCACTACAAGTATTAAGCAACAGGAATTGTTGTGGGTTTCTTGCTTTTTTCCTTGTGAAAGAAACAAGTTAACATTCTGAAAATATATGTAGAAATGCAGCCATGTAGCAGATGTTTCTATCCAATAATATTTACAGTATTTTTTATGACAGGTACAATGTTTTTGAAGTACTGCCAAAAGTTAAGTGTGTTTTGTTGACAGGTAAACCATTGAGGAAATCTTTAGTAATCAATTGATTTGTTTAGTTCCAACATGATTCTTGATTAATGCACCAGTTTTTAGCAAAGAGTGTTGTAAAATACTCAAATCTACCTGCTCAGATTTCATATCAGTGACAGCTGTGGCTTTCACTGTAAATGCCTTATCAAAACGCCTTTAATCTTTGTGGTTGTAAATCAGTGTGCTTCTGTTTTCTGTGGATGTGCCCGAGTGAAACATGTGATATGTTGTATCTGGTAATTGAGATTTATGTGCAAACACATTTGTTATCCTTGTTCAGCCTTTTTGTCCTTGACTTTTAAACATATGTGAAGGCTCTTAAGCTTTTTTTGCACAGTATATATGCAACTTCAGATGTGTCCTACTTGTCATTTTGCGGTCTTGGATTGGCAGTTCAATTCTAAATGAACACAGTTCCATCCCTAAATGAAGATTGTTTCAGAATCAATATGCATGTCCTAGTTTTTAACCACTAGATCATGGGCCATTTGCATTTTTTTTTTTTGTGTATGACTCTTGTTTTTTTTTTAACCTCTTTAACCTCTCCTGGGTCAACTGTTCCCTGAGGAACATAAGTTAGTTCTCACTCAATTAAGCAGCTGTGAGCCAGATGGAGGCATTGTGCTGATCGTTTAAGTGTCCCTGGGTGGCACTGCTGGCTCTGCACCCTTGGGAGGCATCAGTCATTCTGTGCTCTATTACTCTCCTCTGGTAAGAATCCATCTTTTGAAGATTGTCTAAACCTCCCTGGGCCTGCTTCCCCTGCATTTCCTCCATATGAGTGTAATGAATTAGTTCTGCTTGGACTAAGCCACAAGTGTGAGCAGGTTTAGTGCAGGTCTGGTTGTGCATCTGCCAATATAATCCCACATCTGCATTCAGATGCTTAGTTAAAGCTGCAATGTATAACTTTGTTGGTGTAAAATAATCTAAAATCCGTTATTAAGCAAGTGTATACAAATCAGAACTTCTTGCATATCTTGCTTTGAGTAACCTTGTAATGATAAATTACAGGTTGAGCTGTCAGGTATGATATCTTTTCCAGGGTATGAATCAAAGTTACACTCATTTGTTGATGCACACCAGCACTCCTGTTGAGTAGAAATTGAAAACATGCAATACCAATGGTACTATTATAGTCCTTTCACCTCCGAAAGTTCTGCCGCAGCACTTGTGTCAATGTGAAACCTCTGTTAAAAGAGCCTTTGTTCCCGGAAGTCCGGGCCAACTCGTCTTCAAACAGAGGGTTCACTATTTACTAATTTATATACTCCCTTTAATGGAAAAACCTTAATTTGTTTTAGTTGTGTGATTGTTTGGGTGAATGTGATATGAAAAACACACAATGTGCTTAAAAGACTGTTTAATACTCTGTATGTTTGATTAAAACTGTGATTATATCATAGAGTATAGCTGTCAATCACAGAAGTGAGCGTAGCGCTGAAGACTGCTGAAGGGAGACAGTTTTTTAAGAGAGTGGGTTGATAACATTGTGGAAAAATATCATAAATTGGTTAGTTTTATGTCAAAACAAACTTTTGTAATATTATAAATACAAATCAGATAACAAAATATGCTACCTCCCTTTAAAACAAGGCTATTGTTCACTTGGGTCTATATTATTACATCTATTGTCTATTTTTTGTTATTTACTAAGGTGGTCTTATTTAAATAGGTAGGTGTCTAAGTAGAAACAGGATGGCACAGTTTCAGACCTCGACAACTCATAACAAACTGGCTACGTGTTTTCTTTTCAGTTTTTCTGAGCTGGCGGACCACCAGAAACATAACTAAATGCAAAAAAAAGAAATGCTAAAAAATGAAGTTTTCATCCGATATATCCTGGAATTTCTGTCCAAGTATTGCTTATTTTCACGATAATTGCTACACCCGCACCATGTAGTTTTTCCCAATAACTTTATAAGGTTTTTGCGTTTCTCTCCACTGTGTCCTCACACACACACACACACACTGGCTTGCAAGCACTGAGTCACGGCTGCTCCACCCCTCACTTAAAGCACATTTGCACTGATGTCCATTACTGAGAGGCTGTGAGTGTGTGCTTGAGAATAGATTGAAACGTGTGTCTGAGGGAAAGGACATTGACATTAATCTGAATTTGTGTGCCAGATTATCAGAATTTGCCACATTGAAAGTCTGTGTGTGTGTACACGGATATAAATCTTTTCTGACATTGCTTGATATATTCTCTGTCCTTGGACAAAGATGTCTGGGAATTATCTGAATATAATCTCCCCTCCCTGCCCAGTAAATGCATGTTGACAGTGATCACTTGATGATGATGTTGTTGTTTCATTTCTTTGTTATTCTATATGTGTGTAATTTTCTCTACTCGTGATCAATATAGGCTTGTCTCAGACGTCTTCATATACATACATGCCACCCTTCCTCTGCTGCACTGATCGATATGTCCCACTTTCATGAACCAAGGCCCAGATCTACATTAATTTGTCTCTTTCAGCCCAATCATTTGCTCTGGGGTCATAGTCAAGGAATGACATGAATGAAGGCTTTTCTCATATCACTTTGTTTGTTTCAGCCTTCTGACAATCTTGACAGTAGTTTTTTTTCCTCTCCTCTCCTCTCCTCTCCTCCTCTCCTCTCCTCTCCTCTCCTCTCCTCTCCTCTCCTCTCCTCTCCTCTCCTCTCCTCTCCTCTCCTCTCCTCTCCTCTCCTCTCCTCTCCTCTATGGAAAAGACCCCTTACATTTCACACACTCTTTCTGCTGGGAATCAATGTCAGTACTGCTAAACAGATAAGATTAGAGGTGGGAATGACCTTTGTGTTTTGTCAGCTTGCTTCTTATTCCTATTGATCAGTTATTGAATAGATATTGATCAGTTCTTACCACACAAGTTTCTAACAGTCCTTCACTCACAATCAGCATGTTGAAGCTGATGTTTCACACACTCTTACACACCTGATAGGTTGTTAGTTTGGTCTGTACTATAGTCTAATCTACCTCTGTTAGCATTTAATACTAACCATTGGCATAACTTTATTATGAAAAGTGGTGGGGATTTTTCAGCAAATAAAAAAAAATAAAAAATAAACAGTATGTCCATATACTGTTTACTGTCGCAGATTTGCAATACTAGAAAGATTGCTGAAACAAAGAAAGAATCTCTCGTGTTAGGTCACTAATGCACAGTAAATTAATACCAATACAAAAAAAAATGTGCCACAACGGGAGAAACAGATTTCCCTGTTCTTGAGCTGCTACATGCTGGCCGATAAAGAGATTTTCTCACTGAACAATGGAAGTTTTTACATTTATTATTTTAAAACATTCTGTTTAAATGTGTATAAATGGTGTAGAGCAATTAAAGAAAAAAATCTTTTTCTTTAATGTGCATCTTCCTATTTTTCCAAATACTTTCAAAAAGTTTTGGAAAAAAGTGTTGAGTACCTGTCCCACCCGTAAATTACGCCTATGATACTCACTACCAGCTGCCTTGAAAGACTCTACATCTAGCTCTGCCTCTTCTGACTTTAACTCTGCTTCTGCTGACTTTGCATCTAAATGTATCAGATTTTTCCATTATGCTTCCAGTACGGTGATTTGGTAAAAGTGACTTATTAAAAGTAACTTATTTTTTTATTAAAATTTTACGCGTACAGTGACTAGCTCAGGACACACACTTAAAAAAGGGAATATGTCAGTGGTGTCTTGTAAACGGTTATTTTTTTTCCTCATGATAAAACATTTTCATATTCCTTTTCTTGAGACTTGTCACTATAGTTCTAGAAGCGATGGGGACCTATGTGACTCTCACAACTGTCTCTTTTCTTTGGCCCTCTCTGTCATTCCCCTCTTATGTTCGCACATTCCTTAGAAAGCCACTCTTGTGCCCTGGTTGTTGTTTGCTACCTTCATCTCTTTCTTTGCCGTTCTCTCCATCTCCACTGTTCCTGGAAAATGTTTTAATGGTAATGTGAGTATTTTGGAAGAGTAAAACAGCCGATGATAATATTGTAGCTGCATCTTAAACACAAATAAACCCACACACAAACACACTGTCTGTCTAATCACCAAGAGCGTTTCCATTCCACTTATTCAGGGTAAGTTCGATAGTGTTCAAGGCGGAGAGCCAGACAAAAGCAAGCTGATCATGGATTAGATGTTGTTCGGCTGCTGTCTTTTGTAAGACAAGAACACGCACATACTATGTTTCTGTGCACTGGGGAACTTTCCATAGACATAATGACTTTTATATAGTGATGCAGTGGTACAAAACAATACTGAAAACTACACAAACTAAAACCATAAAAATGTAATTGTTATATTTATTAGTTTTAGCTGTTGTTATGGTGGGCTGACGTGATCGTCCTTTGAAAACAGCTGAGTGCGAGCACTAAAGAGAGAGATGGGGCGCCAGATTTTTTGGCTTATTCTTGGCCTGTTTTTTCAGGCCGAAACCAATAATGCTATTTTTTTGCATTGTAAATTCTAGCCCTCTCTATCAAACTCTCATACAACTCTCTGGCATGTGCTGGGTAGCCCGGCTTAAAGTAAAATCTTAATGTATATTTCAGTTTTTTCACCTTAGTCACTTGGAGTTCTTTACACATGAAATCACAATCGATGCTTGCTTTCTTAATAAATGTTTCTCATGGTTTTGTACACAATTTATCAGTGCATTTTTCAAATAAATAAAAATTAAGCATATACATTAACACTGTTACCTTTAGTAATTTTTTCACAGTACTGTTTTAGGTAAGACTGAATCTGTTTTATCCAGAATCTGTTCAAAGCAAAATGTTTCATACCAATTCAATTCAAAGGTACTTTACTAGCATGATTGTGTGTACTTACAATTACAGCATTATAAATATCAATCAATTTATAAGTAACACATTTTTAATTATATTATGTTTTTTTAATTTCTTGATTACAACAATCACTGTAAATTTTAGTTTTCTCTGCTTTAGTCAAGGCTAATCATCTAATTTTTAAGCTCACCAAAGACATAATAAAGCATTTCCATGGGAACCATCTGCTCACTGTGACCTCTGAAAGGCATGTTATATTAAGACAGTGGAATGCCCAAATCCAGCCACTCATAAAAACATAGTGTGGATACTCCTGATGCAAATTCATACACAGCAGAATATTTTACTGATGTGAAAGTAGAACTATTATGGAATATTGATGTTTATTACTTGTTTGAACATTATTGTGTGCCAGCAGTTTGTCCCTATTGTGATAAAAAAATCAGTCCACTCGTTTTCTTTCAATCCTCATAAAACCTCAACAGTCTGTAGGGGAAATACAGTTAAGACCCGTAGACCAGTGATAATTGAATGAAGACCAGGAATCGAAGATGAAGTCTATTGAAGAAAATTTACTGAACACTTATGATGGAGTTTGTAGGGCAACAGAGTCAGTATATTAGAAGCAGATGGTACCCTTGTGCTGACAGCATTTGGTGATGCTAAACTTTGTGTGAACTATATGTTAGTGTCACTGTGGTTAAATGAAGTACTAGAACTAGAGCACACTTCACAGAAACCATACTGCATATGTACTAGTGTTGTTATAATGTACAATAATGAAGTGAATGAGTGAAATAAACAAATATCAAACAATAAATTACTTTATATCAAAGTAAAGAAATAGTGTACCCAAGATTTAAAGTTTATGTTCTCCTTAGACCTGTGTAAATGTATGTCTTTTGTGAATCTTAAAACATATCATAAACCCCCAAAAACTTCACTGTTTCTTTCGATATGTTAACCCTCCTTCCTGTTCTGTATTTCCATGTCACTTCATGTTTTTTGTCACTTCTGCTTGCAAATAATACAAAGCAGTCCTGCCCTCTCATAGCCCTGCAAATTTATGTACTACGGCATATGCGGTATAGCAATTTTTTTCTTGACACATTTACATCTTATATGTAGAATATATATATATATATATATATATATATATATATATATATATATATATATATATATATATATATATATATATACATACACACATACATACATACACACATACATACATACATACATACATACATATACATATACATATACATATACATATACATATACATATATTGTCATACCGGCCACCCCCTGATGTCCTGCTTGATAAACTCATCTGTCAGGGTGTTCCAGTATCCAGTAAATTATTTTAAATGCATTAAATGTGAAAGCAATTTGGCTTCACATAATACATTTAGTCCATTTACTGTGTAATAGAGCAGAGAGAGAGAGAGAGAGACGGCTGATGGATAAGAGTGAGGTAAAACGATCAGAAAAGCGATCACTCTGTTCAATGATCTAATGACTCAATGATCTATCAATCTATCAATGAGTAAACCAACGCTCGTGCATCATTTCCATCAAACAAATGTCTTTTAATTTTTTGTCTGCGAATGGATGTCAATTGATTTGTACAAATGGAGACATATGCAGTGCTTTTTGCTGTGAAGTCAAGAAATTGGTAAGATAAATATCAGTCAAAAGTACAAACCGTCACATTTTATAAACATTTTATTATGTTTCAAGAATACTTTCTTTCCCAACAAGCAATTTTTGCCATTAAGACAATGTGCATTAGTGGACATTGGCGACACGCATGCATTCATCTCGTTCTATGCGTTTATCTCATTCTGTTCGTTTGCATTTTGAGAGTTTTTTCCACGGTTTGCATTCAATACACACACAGCTGTGCCCAAGAAAATCTAGCTGCAAGTACCAATCTGATCTGCGAGTTTACTTAAAACTAGTAAAAAATTTAAAAAGTTGCCATGTTAGCCCTGGATAATCATTAATAACAATAATTTGTATCACATTGGTCAGGTACGAATGTATAAATATTTATTTTTTCAATATGTATGTATTGTCTGTGTGCCAATGCTATAGTCACCTGTTAAATGTGGCTTATTAACTGATCTTTGAAAATCTTATTCACACAGAGCAGTGATACCAGAACATTGCCGTAGAATTGCTAGAGTGCCTTCTGTGTGAACACAAACACTCCTGTTATTGATTTCCGTAACGGGGACCTAGCATTGCCGTGTCAGTCACATAGAGCATACTTTTTGAGCAAAAGGCAGAAAATGCTGTAAGTGGTGATGTGTAGATGCACTGCCGTAGTTATGTGTGACTCCTTAACGGGCTGTTTTAAACGTTTCAACGTTTACGAATCATAGAGATAAAAGGTCTGTGCTTCATTCAATTGAGCTGAATTAAGCTGAGCACCTTAATATCCGTGCTGAAGCTGAGATAGTTCATAAGCTTAGTGGTTTGGAAGGCGATTAGGGATGGTCCTGGTGATGACTTTTTTCCACTGAGTAATAAACTGATAAACGATTACGCAGATTACAAAAAATATTTGTCGATGACCCACAGCATCTGTAGCGCTTATTTTGAACTTATTCAACAAAATTATTATGAACAAAATGAATGCTTAAAATGTTTGTTTTATATTGTTTAATAAAAAACAGTACAATAGTACCATGAAAAACCTGCTTATATTAAACAAATCTTTATTAAAAAAAACAAATCAGATGGATAATGTACCTGCCTTATAACATAAATTTAAATGTCTTCAGATTTTCTTAGTTTGTGGTTCAGTATTATTTTTAATAAAAATACAGCAAACTAAAATAAAGCATGAACCTTCTTATTTGTCATTGTCCTGTCAGTCGCTTAATGTGACTTATGCTGCTGTGTAGTGAGTGCAGCTCGAAATAAGTAGAACAGACGCACATCATTTTATTAGCGCTGTTCGATTGCAGAATTTTTTTTTTTTGACATTGACAATTCAATGCTCATAACAGTATAATTAAATATGACATTTGTCATAATGATTTAATAACACATACATAAACCTGTGTTGTTTTGCGAGATGGTCGAAGCACACAAACAGGTACAAAAATATGTAGTTTAAAACGTCTAAAATGAAGTAACAAGTTCCGTAATATGCCCCTTGTTAATTGTTACCTGATCCTCTTTTGTCACCTCCTCCTTGTGGACAGCCGTTTAATCATTTGGGAGTTGGTGATTAAAATAGCCCTTAAAATAGCTGAATTAAAAGCAACCCGAAATGCTAAGTTTGTGGCCAGTGTTAATGACAAGCTAAAGGACTGTTTAGCTGCAACCATTGGTGTATCCCTAGGTGTTTTCTAGGTGGGAATCAGTCCCCTCCTAAATGTTTGCCCAGCCCTCCTAAAAATTTGTGAATAACTCTGTAATCTGTTTTGCTACACATGATTTAGCACATTGTTTAATCCGTGGATTGAACATCAGAAGCAGAGGTTAAGGTTTGTGTATTCATTAATAGAATGCTGCATTTTTTCGTTATAAATTCCATTCATAAAGTCAAGTAGAAGCAATACAAGACTGTTTTACATCCGCTGTGTTCAGCACTGTGTCCATCTGAAATTGAGTGCTCCTAAGCATACTTCAGAAAAGAATCATGCTAAGCCCACTGACCTCAACTATTTTCATTTGATAATTTTTATTCTTAATTGGAATATATTGTGAATGTGGCATTAGATGAGCATGCAGTCATGCACAGAAGTGACAACACTCAGTAACTGCACTCATTTAAACTGCTTATCAGAGTGAATGACACAAAAACATAATAAGCTGCATCTCATTTTGAAAGGTTGCGTGTCCTGCGTCCTCTGGAGGTCGTATCCTGTGAAGGATGCATATAAGGAGAGTCCTTAACCCAGAATTAAACGAGATGTCCTTCGTAGGACAAATAAGCGAAAAGGTAAACAGAATATATCACGTTGCTATGTCAACATGTTTACAGTGTCACACAAGTTAAATAAACTTGTAAACAATATATGCAATGTTTGAGGAGCTGCGGCGTACATACAACAGCTGTTACTGAGACAAAGAAGGAGGAAATTTTATTTCAGCTAAAAAACATTGTTTTTACTATAGTTAAACCATGGTTACCTTAACTCATTCACAGCTCATTCACAGCTCCAGGTTTTGTTAAAAAAAAACTGTTATTTAAAAAAAAAATGCTGTTTGTGGCGACACAAGGCATTGTGGGTTATTGAGAAATACATGCATCCTCTGAATTCCTGTGAAAGAAGGTTGTATTCGAAGGTCTCATTCTGAGTGTCTTTTCTGAAATGAGACGGCCTCAATGACATATGCAGCCTTCGAATTCAACCTCTGGAGGACGGAGCATTCGAAATGAAACAGCTATTGTAAGCTATTCTTATTGCCATCAATTAAATACTGCTTTTCTTAAGTGCAGCTCTGTAGGTTGTTTAATGCAAACCGTTGAATGAAGAGAACTAGATGAATGCACATGTGTCACCTGGTCCACAAAAGTTGTAAAAAGTTATCAAATTTATTGTCAAAAACACCTACACCATACTTGTGTAGAGGACCGTTAGCTAGATCACTGACTTTTATTGCCAAGAAGAATCTCTATGAAATTTATGGAGCTTTATTGCATATCTGTGCATCTTTGGCTTATCTAAATTATTGTATCAAATGATTTTAGCAGCAGGTTTCAGGTCAGTGTGATCTACTGCTCAGACAGATGCTGCGTTTAATGTCTCTGTGAGCAGAGATGATAGATCAGCACTTACTGTAGTAGTGCAGGAAGCATCTGAGCAATCTATTGCTCTCTCTCTCACACACACACACACACACACTCTATCCGTTAACCCTCACACATACCTTTCTGATTTTTTACATTTTCAAATAACCATAATTTAGTATGATTTATAAACTGTTATCCTGTCTCCACAAGGTTGTCACCCCAGGTTGAAAAATTACTGGTATTACTATCTTTGTAATATCTGTAGCCATGACCACACACACAGACAAGTCTTAGCACTGTGATTTTGGGGAACAAGTTTGGAGCTGTGAATGAGTGAAGTAATTAGTAATGAGAGTATTTGTGTATCACAGGCCTTCTATCAGACCTGCTAATGACTTTTATCTTCAATTCCAAATTTAGCTGCTCTTGTTTGACTTTGACATACCTGCAAACTGTGTTATGTGTTTGTGTCACGAGCTCCTCAATTCTTTATTCTATGCATTTACCGTTTTAACATACTTACTCCGCAAGTATGATTTGATCATCATTTGCATTTCCACTTCCTCTCACTCATGTTCTGGTAATTGTGAGGCTCTTTCAGAGACTTACGTTGTACCACCCGTGTGCTTTCTCAAGAGAATATGTGTATGTGAGCATGCATAAACATTTCCTACATATTTACAGTAGCAGAGTACAGTACTGTCATCACTTTCTTACTGTTTAAAAATGAGACAAGGCATGGAAAAAAAACATATAACACTAGTCACCTAAACGGTGACTTCACAGAAAACATTAAGTTACAACAATGCAACATTATTAATACACTAAAATGACTATATTATCACCTATTGATCACGCAAAAAGAATCAAAATATTTAGGCGCAATAGCTTGTGGGTATTCCTCACAGCATTTTTTACTGACAATTTTATGCGTTTATGCGTTTTCACTTTAATTAGTTTAATTAGTGTGTAATGTTGAACAGTTAAACTGCAAAGTTAAATGCTTTTAGGTGGGTTTCCCAGACAGGGCTTAAGCCTGGTCCTAAACTTAAATGCATAGTGAAAACAACTTACACTGACATATCTCAAAATATGTCATTGTCATTGCTTTGTCACAAGATTCACATTCAGTAATTTTTTTTGTAAGGCATGTTTAAGTGTAAAAACTACTTAAATGTCCTAATTTAACTATGGCCTAGTCCTGGATTAATCTAAACCCTGTCTGGGTAACACCACTTAGTTTACTGCAAAGGGAGCTTCTTTCTCTTTAACAAAAATTGCTTTTTAAGGACTACAGAAAATGTCTGTCATGAACTACAACCCCTTTACTTCCCAGCAGGGCCGTAGCTAGAGGATTCGGGGACCCCTGAAAAAATATTGAAGTGGGCCCCCACAGAATACAATATTTTGTATTCTTACAAAATAACAATCAGATAACAAATAAATGTAAATAAAGGTTTTTACTGTAGTCTACATCTGCAGGACAGTAAGTTTAGTCTTAATATCATATCACATTGACAGTCTATTTACATGTATTACAGAATATGGTAATGTTGTTGTAAATCCTTTATTTAAAAAGTTAAATATTTATATAAATATTACATAAAAAATGCAATTAAGCAATGACTTGTTAAACACTGTTTAAAATCCTTGTGCAACTATTCATGACAAACTAAAAAAAAATAACAAATGTCAAGAAATTATTAAATAAAACCAATTTTAAAAAGACCAGCAATTTAATAGTTTCTCCCATGAGTCTGATATAATTCATAAATCAAAAAGTAAACATTCAGAAATTTACAAGAATGCAGTCAAATGTAAAAATAAAATAAATAAAACCCTTAAAATTATATATTTTAAAGCAAATAAATGTAGCCATCCAAGAGCAGTGTTGTATGCGTGCTTTCTCTAATGTGATTAATACGTCATCAGCAGACAGGTGCGTAGCATAATGTCACTTTTATATGTATAAGCGCTTTATACAATATGATTGTGCTTGTGATATGCGTCGTGACTCGTGTCCAGATTTTCTTTTGAGCGCAGGTAATGAAACAAATGACAGCACCCACCCAGCAGCGGGAGACTGTACTTTTTCCACTGAAGTAAATCGGGCAGCGAAATGACAATAGGCTACACTTACCTGTCGTAAAGAATGTCTTGATCAACTGGGATACAGCAGCTCTTCTGGCCTCCCTCTCTTTCTTTTCATGGTGTTTCTGGTAACCTGGTTTATGTTTTCATTTCATTTTCAATCGGTCAGTTAGTTTCCTATTCTTCCACTAACTTCATCTCTAACTTTAGCTGCCGTGTCAACACTGATTGGCTCTATTCACGAGCTAGGGTGGGACTTACAATTTTGTTGGGTCCCTCATATGTTTGTCACTGACTGAATAATTAATAAATACTTATTGGACTAAACCATTTTTATGGAGGGGTGAAGAGCAAATATTTGGAAAACGAATTTCATCAAATTGCATGTTTCTGTGGTTTTCATTCAAATCTCTGGCATACAACTAATATAAATATTAGAATTATTCACAGAACAGGGGGCTATATAGTATAACTGCTGGATTTTGTGGGGCCCCTGGGCAGTGGGGGCCCCGATAATTGTCACCACCTTTCACCCCATCAGCGACGGCCCTGCTTCCCAGACATATGATATCACGATTCCCAGAATCTGAAGAACATCTGCCCCTGGAATATTCAAAAAAGGGGGTATAGTCTTGTTAGTCAAGAGGAAGAGCCGTTGTAGTAGTGTTGTTGTCATGACGATGAAACACTTGACTAAATCAGTGCTTTCACTTTTGTCAGCCAACAAATTTCTGCTGTTAGTTCTGATGATAAAGATTCAGCTACACCCATTCAAAGATAACAGACAGTCTAATGATCACAGACACGCCCTAAAAATCCCTTCTAGAATCTGCTGTGAAAGCCTTTCTGTGTAATACTTGGACATGGTGTGCATGTACTGTACATAGATCCAAAGTATGAAAAAAACTGCAGAAATGGGAATTTTTTGGAACGCACTCTAAGAATGACTAATCGCAACAGAGTGAGAAGCGGAAGCTTGCATATATAGTAAAGGGAAAGATGTTTCAACACATGCTTTAAGCTGGTGACCAGTCAGAACAGACTGTGTCAGCTTGACCAATCGGAGCGCTTTGGAGGACGGCGCTTCATAGAGACCAGAAAAAAATTGTTTGGCAGAGCTTAGGAGTTTGGTGCCGCAATAATGTAAAATATAAAAAAAATGTGTTTTACAACAGTGAAAACCTGTTCTAGTACACCTCATAAACAATATAAGGACTTTGTAAAAGGGTGATTTTTCTATTCATTTTAGTATATTAGAATGTGATTCCCTTATATGCTGTAGTTGGCCTTTTTTGCCAAATAATTTTCTAAAATAAAAAACTTTAGCCAGTGTTTTCATTTTGTACTATACACTTTGTTTGTCGATGCTTCAATCTAACCTGAGAGGGCGTAAAAAGCTCTAAAATTACAAATACTCTAAAATTACTTCTGGCCACTCTACGAATGTTTTTAAATGCCACAGCCTGTAATTAGACCTGTTCTAAAGCATCTTTTTTATTCTGTTTGGTGATGTGGAAAAGAATAGCTATGTGAGTATGTTTGTCATTTTGGGAAGCTTTTTAAGTGGGAATTTTAGATAGGAATTTCTATCTATGCTGGACTCGTATTGGCTGCTTTTTATTCATTATTTGATCCACGTAATCCATTTCAAAAATATGTTTAAATAAAATTTTATTTTTTTCTAATGAAAGAAACTAATATGTTGCCACAGTTATATTTTTGTCTACAAAGGTAATTTGAACACCTTCAGATTAAAAGATTTTTAAGAAGAAACATTTTTGTTAGTTGTCTCTAAACCTTTGACTGGTACTGTATTTTATTTATATTTTTTTCAAACAATTTATGTATTATTTACTTGTACAATATTTATTCCTTACCCCCTTTGCTTTAGTCTTAATAGCCACCTGATTTTTATTTGGATTGTGCAGGAGGAAATCATGCCGGGCTGATAAGATGAGGCCGGGCTGAGGGAGGGGGGAGTTATTAGAGAGGAATGCAGCATTATGATGGCGGGATGATAGAGAGAGAGAGAGAGAAATCATCAGACCTGCTAAATGAAAGAGGGAAAGAATAAAAGAACAGGGATTTATGAAATAAAAATGAACAGATGTTCCTTTTAGACAAACCAGATATTCTGTCAGCCACTTTGTGATAGAGAGACAATAACAATGACGTATTTTAAAACTATTTTGAACTAAAACTTCACAGACACATTCTATGAACCCCTAAGACTTATATTACGTCTTGTAAAAGGATCATAATAACAGAACAGCAGAGCGACAGTATGAAGATGTATTTTTGTAGCCACATATTACATTTAGGCATTTAGCTAAACATTACATCAAAGTCCACCTGAAGGTCTGTCAAGGCCATGATCAGATGTTTTTTCCATTGTGATCAATGTTTTAACATACATTTCAAGTAGTAAAAAGTAATCCAATTTAACAAACACATATTTTCTGCATGTGTATGGTAATAAAAAATGGTTTAGTTTACATGCTGCATGAGGTGTTTACAAGACTAAGAGCTCAGGATGAGACATTATAAAGTACTGTATTATGATACTGTATGATGTATTGTGCTGAACAGGCGCGGCTCGTCTGTATGGGCAGGTGGGGCAGAGCCCCACCAAAATATTCAGCCACTTAGAAACATAGAACTCTATATAAACTGGACCAGTCCTAATTAACTGTTAACTCAAAAATGTTCATCCTTATTCTGAAAACATTTTAGACTGTTATAAGTCATAAAGTGAGGTGGATATGTTAAAATTTCATCGTATTGCTTCAGGTTTGATAAGCGGGGCAGAGGGTCTCTCTGCCCTCCCGAGCTCAACAGCGCCACACATTTTCTCAATGTAAATTTGTAGTGAAAAAAGGAACTGCAGCGCGCTCTAATTAAGAGCAGATTTGAGACTGCCCCACATGCTTTTACGTCACTTGAACATAGTTCCGGACAATATTATTAATTCGCGTCAGCAAAGTGTATATGAGTCTGTGTCAGTTAAGCGAACGCGTCAGACGGTGAAGATGGCGAGTAGTACAGATCATTCTGCGTGTAATAGTGTCGAGTTTCTGTTGCAGAACTCGTTTGAAAGATTGTCAATTTATGATAAATTAGCGATTCCACAGTGTAATGAACCGTCACTCAGGCTGGGATCCATTTGCAAGCTTTATTCCAAAAGAGTAGTCGTACAGTAGTCGTACAAGAGTAGTCCCTCCGATGGCCAGAGGAGGGAGCAACGGAGTTCGTTTCTGTGACACACAGCTTGGCCCTGACAAACAACAATAAAAAAAATTAACAAAAACGATAAAAAACGATTTGTTCATGTAAATAGTTTGTTTGTTTGTTTTGTTAAATAACCCAGTTACATGTGCATTCATGGATAGCTTACGACCCAGAAACTGCCCCTCCAAAATTTTTGGTCAGGAGCCGCTACTGGTGCTGAATTATCTGAATCCAAATGTAAGTGAGACAAATGTCCTGAGAAACAAACAGTAATCATTTTAAAGGCGAAGGACTCCTCATACGTGCACAATAATGGTTTTCATATAAAATCATAAAGCATTAACATAAAGTTTTTATATCAGAGCAGGGCTTGAAAATCACTTTTTAACTCTGTAGCACTGGTGCTACCAACTTTAATGAGTTAGGAGCACCAGCAAAAATTTAGTAGCACCCACGATGTCGAGATATGGACCTGATCTGTGAAGCTGCTCTATTACAGCTTACAAAATCAGTGTGCTCACTCCTACACAAAAATGCAATCATCAAAATCTACATTAAAATTTAATAAACTGAATTTATGCTTTGTGTGTGTATGAATTGAGTTTGCATTAGTTAAATCGTCTTCTCTGGCTCAAATAAATGTGTTATCAGTTCCCTCTGTGATCCCTTTCCCATAATTCCTTGAACACATAAACATTTCCTTATCTTGCCCATCGTCTTTTTGTTTAACCCAGCACACCATGTTTGTTTAACCCTTTAGTATTCATGTGCCGTGATGAAGCGCCACTGAGTTTTAAATATTGTGGAATTTATTTGTACTGCATTCTGTATTTCTATGCCATAATCATCTGCATTTCTATTGTTTGCGTAAAGCAACATTTTCATGTAGTAACTTGTGAACCGTTATGCTTTACACAAATTTCATCCTGATTTGATCATAATCCAGCAGGGTTTGTTTGTTTGTTTGTTTACACACACACTTTATGCACATCAAACGTGCCGTGCTGGATATTCATTATGTAAATGTGCTAATGAAGTAAAAGCACTTCAAAGAGCTTGTTGATAAATATTCAGTATTGCCTTCTGCTTTTCCCGCTGGCTCTTGTAGAATGCACTTGTGCTGGTAAGTTCGGACCGCATGGCTCCTGACTCTCTTGACTTTATGTATTTAGACAGGCCGAAAAGATGTCCATATGTATGCTATGAATTTCAAAGGAAGCACAACACGCACTCACACAAACTGAACGAAGCTTTTTAACTCTGAGTTCAGGAGAGACATAAAGAATAATCTAGTGAGATACTGGTGACAAATAAAATGAAAATTGACAGAGAGAGAACTACACATAATGAAATATTCGGGGATGGAATGCCAAAATTAAAGTTTTTACACAAATGTGATGCTTAAAATACAACACTGTTCTTTCTGCCAGATTATATTTCCTACATCAACATATGTGTGCCTAATGGGAATTCTCTCATTGGAATTATTTTAGAGATGCATAGTCATAATTATGACTGCAGACCTGTACAGATGCTTCAACAGACTATAAAAATTTAACTTGAAACTATTCAATTCAATTAAATTTTTTTCAATTCAATTTTATTTGTATAGCACTTTTCACAAAGGACATTGTATCAAAGCAGCTTTACATGTAATAACAGATAGCAGTCAGTGGTCAGGGATTCAAAAAAAACTCTTTAAGAGAGAAAAAAAACCCTGACATGACGTGTTATAGTTGCAATCCGTAGCATGTGCAATCCATAATAAAGGACACTATAACATGATACTTCATAAAACTTTACCAAACTTAAATCTTTGTATTTCCTTTCCTTTCTTTTTTGTTGAACATTCATATTTCCTAAATTTTCAATGCTGCACTTTCTGTCTTTCATGGTGCGGACCTACAGGAAGTGGGTGTGTGTTAGTTTGGATGGAAGAGTGGAGGGAAAGAGGAGGGGAAACGAAGGATGCTGAATAAAATAATAAACAGCTGCCACCGGAGGGTAGGAGAGAGAGTGTGTGGAAGAGAGAGGAGGAAAAGTCCGGTCTAAAAGCCAGGGAGTTTTAGGAAAACTTTTTTGAATTTCTGGAAACCATAACGACTTCAAGCATGTAAAACGGGATGTTAAATTCTTATGCCCTGGAGGAAAGTCTTATCCTTTAACTTTATTTTGAAGGGTCTATTTCTAGTGCTGATGAAACCCATTAATGTCTAATGGAGCTACTGGTTGCAGAAGATACGGTTTGGACTGGAGTTTCGAAAAAGATAAGTTTTTATTTTACAGTTAAGACATGTCACCTGGTTCTGGCCTGAACCCTCTTTCTTATGTTGGTTTGTTGTCCTCAAAATCGGATCGCTTTGGTTCTTGTGTGTTTTCTGCAAGAGAGAGTGAGACAACTGCAATTATCCTTTTGCCCTTCCCACCAGCACGACCCACACAGAGGCTTTTTGACACGGGTAATTAAGTATAGCCGCTTGCCTTAGGGTCACAGGAAGAGAGGAGGAGAAACAAGACTCTTTCTGTGTGTCTAAGAAAATATGTCTGTGGGCTTTGGACCAGCCAAAATATTGCAGCTGAATCTTGGCACCCTAAATCACTGATCAATAGATATTTGGATGCCACACAATCCAAACCTTCTACCAATCCCTGGTCATACCTTCAACCTACCTCCAGTCTTCACCCCACACCTCAAGATGCATCCTTTCTAGACATGGGGCCTAAACACAAGGGCTTAACCCTACACTGTGAGCTGTTAAACACTGGAGCATACACCTACTACTCATAGATCTCCAAAAACAGTGGTGGACACACACTGAGAAACCGCTATATGCTAGCAGTGGTGTGTGTTCATCCACAAATGTTCCTGTATATCATCAGGTGTATTATGTGTGTGGCCCTCCAGAGGAGACTGATTTATCTTCATCTTTATCTCTATTTTTGTCATTTTGGACTTTGGATGTAGAGTGGTACAGATAGATAAAAAAACATGATGATTGGTCTGAACTTCAGCCTTCAGGAATTGTTGAAGAATTTTGAGGAGGTAATGTCAGATTAGCTGTTCATTTATGGGTTGTTTAAATATGCGGGAACAGAGATGTGGGGAATCTGTGCCATGGCATTAAGGCACAGAAATGTACAATTGGCTTTGTGGAGAAATAAAGTTACACATCATTAGGGTTGTAACTTTATTAGAAACTCCAACATAAGATGTGGTTTAATTTAACTTGCCAGACTTTTGCAAATGTTTGACTCTCGTTGATGAAAACTGTATCATGTAACATATTTAACTCAAACCATCTACTAAAGAAAACGTCGAGTTTGTGACAAGAAAAATGCTGGGATTGCAAGAAAAAAATCTATTGTTAGACACACAAATATAGGGTGCTTTTAGGTTGATAACATTTTTTATGTAAACAATGTAAACACTTTTTACATTGAAATTTGTTCCAAAAAGTATTCCAATAAACATCAGTTCACCATTTTTTATAATTTTATTGTTGGAAAAAACCCTGTATGGCTTTGCAAACGTAAATATACAAATTTGGGGTGGTAACCAAAAGACTGAAATCTTGAAAAAGTAGTATCATAATTTTGTCCTTGAATAAAACAACATTTGGTCACTTCAGGACAGTTTGGGTAATACCTGAACAGTTAGTCACTTTGGATAAAGGTTCCATTTCTGTCAGTCACTCGATGTTGTGTCGATGACAACACTAGCGGTTTGTCGATGGGAGTCCAATCATCTTTGATCTTTTTAGAAAAGGCCAATGTAAATTGGCGAATTAAATTTGCATGTCAGTACCCTGCCCTCGGAAATCTGGGTATATAAGGAACTGACACATCCTGCTACATCCTGCAACTGCAACATCCTACATTTGTTTTTTGGAGACGAAAGCTCATACTTCATTTATCTCACACTATTGAAGATTGTTGCTACAAAACTTTTACAAGCTGCAGGTGGAATGGCCTTTATCAGCAGACTACTCGCCTTGATTTCCCGTGCTTATTCTACGCTGGACATTTTAGCAGCTTAGCCACAGTTGTATCTGAACCAAGCAACCGACCAAGGCGCCCCTTCATAGTTCTCATCTCTGATAACAAGGGCTTACACTGCTGCAGGACAAGCCATTTCTACCGTGCATGCCATGGCCCTCCTGCAGGTCCATCAGGCCAAGGCACTAAAAGATCTGCACAAGGACATTCTTGGAAAGGACAATATCTATGCTTGTGGTCCAGGAGAGGCACCTGTGGCTAAATTTGGCAGAAATGCATGACAGAAAAAGTTTCGCTTTCTGGATAAGCGGGTCTGTTTGGCAACACCGTCAAAGACTTTGCCCAATATTTTCCTGGCCACCCAGACATGAAACATCCACCTCAGGTATTCTCGTGCCTTTGACGTGGTTCCTGGGTGCATGGTTGTTACTCCCTAGATTAGTCGCGGTGACTAATCAGGGCAATTCACCTCATTTATTCCATACAGTTTGCCAGTCAACCGCCCAGGTGCAGGTGGGTTCTGTTTGACTCAATTTGTATATCTCTCCTGGCGAAGGGCGATATAAAGCCCGTTCCTCCAACTGAGGTGGAACATGAGTTTTACAACCCTTACCTCATTGTGCCCAAGAAGGAGGGGTGGACTGCTGCTGATCTTGGATCTGTGAGTCCTAAAATGAGCACTTCACAGGCTCATTTATCATCTGTTATTGTTCATGTGTCAATCCTCTCTTAACACAGACAGTTTCTGCAGTTTGCTTTCAAAGGTTGAGCATACCAGTACAAGGCCCCACTTTTTGGAGATTTTACCTTTGGTCTGGCCCTGTCGCCACACGTCTTTACAAAGGTTGCTCTAGCTCCACTGAGGGTGGCTGATTCTAGCACATTCTCGAGAGATTTTCTGTGCTCACGGAGACCTGGCACCTAGACCATTTGGGGCTTCGGGTCAAATGGGAAAAGAGCAAGCTCTCCCCAGTACAGAGCTCCTCAGTGCTCTTTTCTCGGCCTCGAGTTGGATTTGGTCCTTATGATGGTACATCTTTTTAGTAAGTGTGCCAGTCAGTGCTCTCCTGCCTGAAGCACTTAAAGCTGAAGCCAGAAGTTCCATTTAAGTACTTCCAGAAGCTCCCAGGGCATGTGGCATTATCGGCAGTGGAAGTGCTGCTTGGCCTGATGCATATAAGGCCACTTTAGCACTGCCTGAGAGACCAAATCCAGAGGTGGGCATGGCGCCATGGCATGTCACTCTGGAATGTTGTTGATTTTTTTTTAGCCCATGGACAGACCTTTCCTTTGTATGTGCCAGGGTCCCAGTGAAACAGGTTCTCTCGATGTGCCGAACACGGGCTAAATTGCCTCAAATTGATTTCAGTGTGGCTCACCCTGAGAAGGCTGTGGTCATTAATCCAGTGTAAGCATGTCCTGACATATAATCTGGTTCCATCCCATAGTAGTGGGTCACATCAGATCTTCTTCAGGTGTCGGCCAGGTGTTGTTAACTGGAAAATGCAAAATGTCATTACACGAGTAGTGGGTCACATCAGATCTTCTTCAGGTGTCGGCCAGGTGTTGTTAACTGGAAAATGCAAAATGTCATTACACGAGTTCACCTCAGGTAAGTTCGCTCTTCCCTTAAATATGGTAGAGAATGGGTAAGCCTTGTCTGGTATGCTGGAGGGTTACAATGTCACAGGGAGTTTGCTGCAAGGCATGAAATAGCTTGCCTATGTCTGCTCTGCTGTACCTTGTGACAGGGTTCAGCAGTGGCATGTAGTATAAAACGCCTAGTGTCATCATTGACGCATTGTCAAGTGATTGACAAAAAGGGGCTGTCTCTTTCATGGCTGTAACCTTTGCTCCCTGGAGGGAACAAGATGTTGTGTCCCTCATGCCAAAGCGCTGAACAGTCCACTGAGTAACCAGTTCCTTCTTTCAGCTCCTCAGCAAAAGCCTAAATAAATGGGCATGCCGGCTCCCTTTTATACCCGGATTTCCAGGGAAAAATTCCCAGCATGCAAATTATATACACCAATTCCTATTGATCTTTTCTAAAAAGATTGGAGATGATTGGACTCCCAAGGAAAAACTCCTAGTAACGTCATTGACACAACACCTTGTTCCCTCCGTTGATAGACCAACAAGAGTTACAGTCGTACCCGAGACAGTCTACTCATATAGAATTATATCAAATATAACATTGCAAGAAAGATAAGCCTTACAAAACAGATTCTGCTTTAAGAGCATCTTCCACCTGTGAAGTGTGTTATTTCAGAGTTTATTATTTGCTCTGTTAGTGTGTTTGTGTGTTAGTGCTCGATCTGAGTGCTTCTATCAAACAACAGGTAAAGGTCAAACCATGAAAATGACACTTTATTTTTCTTTCAAGTGTCTCTTAGGCTTGCGAGTTTGTCTTGGTAAATTAGAGTGCACCGAACGACAGCTCTGGGGAGTCTTTATGATGAGGAAGCAATTATTTAACTTTATTAACAAGAAAGGCTTTTTATTGCCTCGTTTTAGGCCAGACTTGCCAGAAATGAAAGTGTGTGTGTGTGTGTCTGCGTGTGGCTGAATTGATCATGGTTACATTTTTTTAAATTATGAATCTATAACAAATAAACACAAAATGAAAACTGGTACTTTAATCAGCACATTCACAAAGTCTGACAGCTGCTATACAGTACATGTTGAATAGACAACCTCTTCTTTTCTAAGTGGGAAGCTGTTGACAAGAACAAATTATGAGCTAGACCAAATCTTGTGCACATTTTTTGAAAGGAACCAACATGTGAACATTTATACACCTGTTCATATTTTATTTCACAATCTGTAAAGTGGATAGATACTTTATAAATATCAACAGCCTCTTTTTACAGTGTGACATTGTTTTTGGAAAGCTAGTTACAGTCTGTACACTGTTTGTCAGTTTGGCAGCTTAAAAAGTAAACTTTCCATAAACATCTATGACTTTATTTTGTAAAAGATTTACTTATATAAATCTTAGTATGTCAGCTACAGTGATATTATGTTCATAGATTCTATCTTTCTATAGAGGTAAATAGCGGAGAGCACTTTCCAAATTACTGGAAAAGACCCAAACATCTTTCTATGCTCAACATCCTTAAATATGTCTCTCACTTTTTTCTTTTTCCAGTGTAGTGCCCAAAAGAATGTCTTAAAAAGTAGTCTAGACCAAGGGTTCTCAAACCTGTCCTGGAGGACCCCTAGTACTTTTGGTTTGTCTCCCTTATCTTACACACCTGATTCAGATATGTAACACACCCAGTTCAGGGCCGTTTCTCTATTCCAAGAACTCAAAGAACCGACTTGTGTCCTTGCTAGTTTGAACTTGCAAGTTCAGACTGGGGAGTTCTAACTCTCGAGGACGGGAGGACACAAGTCCAGTTATATGGCAAATGGAACAGCAGAGTACTTAATACGTCACAGAGCTGCAGTAGCAAATAAGGGATCATTTTAATCTTAGTAGTTTAACATTTAAACAAAGTAATATAAACTAATATATATAAAACACTGCTTCCTGACGCTTTTAAACAAATATGATTATGTGAGTGTTTTCTGATTATCCGAACTGTGTATTTGTTTATAATAAAACAAAATATGATATAAAACACAACACTATTATAAAGTATAAATCATTTGTTCAATAAAAAAAATATAAGCAAATATTTCAGTCAAAAGATCCCATAAGATCTGATCCCATAAGTTAAATAAAAATACAATTTAACTTTGCCCTTAGTCAAAAATATTTGCTCAGGAACAAATAATAAACATATGATACCAAAGCTTGCCCATTCCCAAAATAAATTTGTTCCACTGTTTACTCAATACAGAGACATCACAACCAGTGATGATTTTCACACTTGCAGAGGTGAGACTGTTGGGTGGGTACATGAGTGCTGAGAGTCTGCTGATTGCCTGGAGCTCACGTCTCCAAAAACGTTGGATCAAATTTTTAAATAGATGCTGTCTTTATCAACTGACCGCATATTTGAGCTTTAAACTCATACATTCTCGTCTAAATATATGTTAAAACTACATTTTGTGACATGATAACAGTAATTTTTGAACATAATGCAGGATTACTGCTCCACTGCCGTTGCTGCAAGATGCATTTTAGGTAATACAGCTGTCACAAGTACACACAAGTCACATACCGATGCATCCTCGATAAAAGGGTCCGAGCAAGAACAGTTCCGGGGATTTTAACCGTTCTTGGCTAAATATGAACTTTGAATTGGAACAGTACTTGGTCAGCTAATGATGACGTTTCACAAGTTCACAAGAATACAAATACAGACAAAAATTGCATATTGAGGAACGGCCCAGGTCTTGTAGTCTCTACTAATGAGCTGATAAGTTGAATCAGCTGTGTTTAATAAGGAAAACATGCAAAATGTGCAGCACTAGGGGGTCCTCCAGGACAGGCTTGAGAACCTCTGATCTAGACATTCTGCCTAACATTTACAACAGCCTTTATGTCAACAGTGCTGCCCGCATAAACAACTCACTACATTTTACATAACAGCCATAGAGTGTATGATTGGTAGAGTCTCACACACTTTAACAGAGATAATAAATGAATAATGTTGCATGTGTAATTGGTGGACTTATGTGATTGCCTTCCCGTTTCTCTGCTCAGTGTGGTTTAATGTCTGATGTGATTCATCAACCATTTAGGCCTTTATTTGTGTGTGTGAAGAGCTTTATTATCAAACTGACAGCTTTATTGTCTTTATTGTCAATGGAAAAAAAACTGTGGAAAGTTTCTCCTGTTCTTTGTTCATTTATTTATTTTCCCTTTACCGAATCCACATAATAAAGGTGATTATGGTTCAATTAAAGTAGATCTATGTGTCTCCTTTATTTTTTGTCTCTGTAGGACATCCAGGCGGAGATTGAAACTCATAATGATGTGTTTAGGAGTGTGGAGGGGAATAAGTTAAGGATGGTAAAGGCTCTTGGGAACTCAGAGGAAGCAGTATTCCTCCAGCAGAGACTGGATGACATGAACCAACGCTGGAACGACCTCAAAGCCAAATCAGCCAACATACGGTAAGTCTCACACACACACACACACACAGTGTCTGGTTTATTATCTCTGTGGGATAATTTCATAGATGTAATTTTTACACTGTACAAACTTTATTTTATCCCCTTATCATTAGCCCAACCATCTTAAAAAACTTTCTGCACTTTTACATTTTCGAAAAATCTCATTCTGTATGATTTTGAGGTCCCCACGAGTCCTTGAAATTTGCATTTACACTGACATTGACATTTACATTTAGGCATTTAGCTGACGCTTAGGATTAGGGTTAGTTTAAAAGTACAATGTATTTATACTTACCTTAAACCTACCTACCTCAAACCTACAAAGTTTGCCAGTAATAAATGTCATTGTACTCTTTGGTAGGGAAAAATAATTATCATCTTTTATTTTTAGTTGATTGTTGAAATACCTTTTATCACAGTATCAGTATCTTTGGTTTGGTTATGGTAGTGTCACAGAAATAACTCACCTTAGCTTTGAATTAAGTAGTTTGTGTTAAAATGCATTTAAAGAAGGTGCAAATGTAAAATGTTATGGATAGATTAGTGTAATTTGTATTGTTGAAAGTAATGTGCTTGATTGAGAAAGGAGAAAGGGAAAGAGTGTGCTTGAGGGACCCCGTGTAAATGTGGGTCCTAATGCGTGCTATTTATTTGATCTCATTAGGCACTAATTAGTGAACACATGCAATTACAAAGCTTGCTGACACCTCCAATAACACACACAAGGACTCACACAAGCGTTAAACGACTAGTATAACTTATAAAAGTCTTTAGGGCATAGATATTTTAAGACCTTATGGTGCCCCTGGGCAACAGCCCACCTCATACCACAACTGATTATGCAAGATTTTATAAGAATTAAATTTTCTTACAGATTTATACTATTTTACAAGCATGAAACTGTCAAAATTAGCATAGCGTTTTTAGAATAGAACACAAAAAAACTCTTTAATCAAGTACTTTTAACAACATCTGTATGGGCACCTGCTCACTGGTGTAATGTTGCATTGCTTGTTTTAATGTAATGAACAAAATCACCAGCAAAATATTAGCTATGATATCATGCATAAATACTCAAACACCTTAGAAATGGCATTTTTCTGGATTTTGACCAAGAAAACTGAAGTTGTAACTCTTATGCGTGCCACGCCTACTTAGCATAGATGCAGTGCCTGTGTCCACCGGAGTGTTTTTTCCTGCGGCTGGCGTATTTTTTCAGTTGTTTGCAATTAAAGTTGAATCGCTTTTAAAATACGTCAACAGCGTATCCATGGTTTTGGTCCCAATATTATGTTACAACTTTCACAACTACTTTACATGTAAGTTTAAGGCTATTAGAGTAAAATTTTCACCAATGAGTTGTGTCCTTTTCTACACACTGCTGTTTATAACTCATTTGAATGGATTATGTTTCTGTGGTAAAAGAAGTTGTAAATAAATGTTCACTGGTTTAATTGGAGCGATAAGGGCCTTTCGTGCTGGCTGAACTATTTCGTAGTTCTGGGACTTTTTGTCAAAACACAACTCCGTCACACGTTATTTGGTTGTTTATGTTCTTTTAAAGGCTGCAAAGAGCAAACATAGTTCCCTTTCGATATGGTTCACTTCCCATTGCGTCAGTAGCTGACGGAAACTTCCGTTTCTCCAATCGCTGAAGGCAATTGATTAACGTCCGTGAAAATCACAGACAAATGGCGTGTGAGTCCGCGCTATCCTGTTTGGGTGCTCCTTGAGTGCTTGCTTCCCTGACATACAATTCACCTAAGTCCGTTGTAGCACTGCGTGATAGATCAGCTACTGACGCAATGCTTGTTCCCATTATCTTACATAGCGAAAATTGACATAGCGAAAATTGCAGGACTCTTCTTTCTGTAATGCCCATTCTTACTTGCCACATCTGTAAATATTAGGCTTTTGCATTGCATAAAAACACTGTTGTATTTGTTGTATTTCTAAATGCAGATGAATAGTGTGATAGGATGATATAATATGAAAACAATAAATGTACAAGGTAACATGTACAAGTTACAGACTAAACTCACAGGGTCTGTTTACACCTGGTGTTAAGATGGTCAATCGGATCGCAAGTGGACGACACTAAATACAAGTGTTAAAGGGGTCTAAACCACTTCCAGGATTGCTATCGTTGTGTATCGTTGTATATTAAAACGCCCATTCCCAACCCCCTTCTCTCTCCCACTTTACCTCCTGTCCTCTCTACTCTTAGCTGTTATACATAATGGCAAAATACCCTAAAATATATCTAAAGAAATGTGTGTTACAGTGGCGGGTCTTAAAACCGCCAATTCACTGCCAACAAAACCGAATTGTTAAATTACACTTTACACCTAGTGAGTGAAAGATGAGGATAGATCGACTCATCAAACACATTCCAAAACTGCCCCTTTTAATCCACTATACAAACATACTGTTGTGTATACTTTTAGGTGGCGAATGAATAAACAAATTATAAATATATTTTAGAATTATTAGGTGGAGACTTCTGCTTTGTCTTACACCTCTAACAAGCTATATAAGCTATATAGATAAATATAGATAAAATTCGCTAAATAAATTAGTGAGTGATTTTGGATATAAAGCATAACATGTCTAAACATGTAATGTCTGTGGCAAAGACGGACGCTAAAATACAGTATAACTTTATTTTAGACTTTTTTTAGTCAAATTTTTGCCATTGTCACAGGCTATTTAATGTCGAAGAAAAGTGTTAAATTCACAGTTGAATTTAACATATATGTCTGCAGGGCTCATCTGGAAGCCAGTGCTGAGCGTTGGAACAGACTTTTGTCAGTGCTGGAAGAACTGAGCCGCTGGATAAGTGTGAAAGATGAAGAACTGAACAAACAAATGCCCATCGGAGGAGATGTGCCCACACTACTGCAACAACGGACTCATTGCATGGTCAGTAAACACACACACAATATTATAACAACAGACCACTCACTTTTCTTCTTTTATGCTGTCGCTTCTCCTCTTCTTACATCTCTGTTTTGTCACATCTGACAGCACTATTATTATTGTTATATTGTTTTGTACAACAATTCACCAACTCGTCAAGTATGTGAATAATAAGGAAACAAAAGTGATGTTCCAATATTATGTCCAATATTAGCACTCTCATCCAATCACTTTTAAGGGCCAGAAACTATTATCACTAAAACTGTAATCCGTAGAGTTTGCCTCTGTATCACCACCTCTGTTGGAAACATAAAAATGCAGGTTACTTGCATACTGTAATTATCTTTACATCTGTTGAAGTCAAATGACGTAAATGACATAAATGACATTTCAAGTAAAATTGTACCCGGTAGTTGCACATACACACTGTTTGTGTATGAGAAAGACACATGTTAATATGAAGGAAAGGTGTATTTTACCACAATACCCGCTATTGATTAGCTTTGAATTATCTCAACTCAATGTCGTTTTAATAGTGTTAATCAATCATACATCTAATGTATCCAATAGGAATAGGTATCCAATAGGAAAGCACCTTTAGTGCTTCCATAATCAAAACTATCAATCACTGTTTAGAAGAAGTGATTACTTTCTATCTTTTAATGATAAATGGTAAAAAGCTAAAGTGTATACACAGATATTTACACTTGGGCGCTCTGAAAGTATTTCACTAAAATTGCACAGGATATACAGATTATTCCAGAAACATTGATTGCACTTTAACTTGTTGCACTTATAACCAAAACATGTTCTGTAGGCATTTATTGTTTTAATGCAAACTATTTACATACAGTGTATGTACATGTACAGTCCGTACAGTGAAATGAAGCTTGTAAAAAACTATAAAAGTACAGTTGTACAGTTTGCAGTAATAAACATTTTCTGTCGCAGCATCACTTAAAGGGTTAGTTCACACAAAAAGGAAAATTTTGTCATTATTTACTCACCCTCATGTCGTTTCAGCCACATAAGATCATAAGAAGTCACACGTACCACCAAGAATATTATACAACTACTGATGGATGTTTCTTTAAGCTTTCGTCATCAGCTAGGAATCTGGGCGTTTTATTCGATAGTACTCTGTCATTTGAAATCCATGTTGCCAACATTTGTAAATTCACATTTTTCCATCTAAAAAAAATATATCTAAATTATGTCATATGCTGTCATTATCAAATGCAGAGAAGTTAATTTATGCATTTATAATGTCTAGACTGGATTACTGTAATGCATTATTAGGTAGTTGCCTTGATGGCCTATTACAAAAGTGCCAACTAGTTCAAAATGCAGCAGCTAGAGTTCTTACAAGAACAAAAAAGTATGAACATATTAGCCTGGTTCTGTCAACACTGCACTGGTTACCCATCACGCACTGTATTAACTTTAAGATCTTACTGATTACTTAGTTTTTCTGATTACATGGTTTAGCTCCTCAGTACCTGAGTGAGCTCCTAGTACATTACAGTCATTCACGTTCACTACGCTCTCAGAACTCTGGCCTGTTGGTAATTAATACCTAGAATTTTAAAATCAAGTTCTGGTGGTAGATCCTTCTCCTACTTGGCACCTAAACTTTGGAACAGTCTTCCTAGTGCTGTGTAGACACACTCTGTCAGTTTAAATCCAGATTAAAGACCCATCTCTTTAACATAGCATACACATAGTCCAACAGTTTTGTTAGGCTGCATTAATTAGGTCAACCGGGAACCAGGAAGACTTCCCAAAACAATCTGATGCACTTGTTGCATCTAAAAGTGTGGAACAGTATTTTGCTCTCAGTTTGTCTGTCTCTTTTTATTTTGAGGTTACATCCAGTCCATACCCTGATCTGACAGAAGGAAGCGGTGACCTCCAGGAGGACCTGCACACATTATTGCTAATGCTAATCATGACATTAATGCTAATGCTAAACAGTATTTATGCTACTAAGTCATTATTTTCTGTCTATGTTAGCAGTTTGATGTTATAGCTGCACTTAGTTACACTATCTGTCTTATTGTCATCCCGGCCTAAACAGTCCTCTGCTGTATGATATCATTAATATGGCCTCATTATTTGTTAACCAGTTTAACATAAACATAAATTAATTCTACCATAACTTATAAAATCAGACCCGATCTAAATTCAGTCAAAATTATCAGACCCTACTAAATTCAGTGTATGATATCGGTAGTATATTTTTTTGTTGACCAGCTTAACACTAACAAAATTATAAATAAATTATAGCACAACTAATAAAAAATCAGACCCAATCGAAATCTAGAAAATTCAGTAAATTTATTACATCACTGTAAATCAAAAATGGGGTGCGCAAGACCCCATTTTACCAGTGCATGGCATTTTTTGTAACTGCATGCGTGATTCCGCATCCGAAGATGAACGACTTTGCCAGAGTGGGTACTTCTGTACCACGACATTTATGAACCTTCAATGCAGTACTGCCTTATAGCCTAAGTGCTTTTTTATTTTATGTAAATTGTTGTGTTGCTATGTGTTAAGTTTATTTTTGTAAATAATTACTAATTATAAAAGTAAGAAGTATTTGCTTAAAGTATTTTGGTTATATTGCTTACGGTGGGTTAAGAACAAAAAATTTTTTATTATTACCATTTTTATTGTTTTGTTTTTTACAAATAGACAAGATCAACACATTTCACTGAAGGTGACAGACAGCGATTAATCTCATTCTTTGTCTCTAAACATAAAGAGACATTTTTGTCGATTTTGTGAATAGGACGATTCACATTGCATTAAGCACCCATTTTTCACCTGGCTAAAGTAAATGCTTCCATTTGCAAAATGACCCTATATTAGCACCAATAAGCTGATTGACTAAAACTGAAATAACATTTGTTAAACTACTTTATATGCACATATAAATCTTCTACAGCATGTATAGTCTTAATTTATCATTTTAATTTTTTATGTTTGATACCAGTTTAATGTCAATACATAACTATATACACTGCCGCTTAAAAGTTTGGGATCAGTAAGACTTATAATGTTTTTTAAAGAAGTCTTCTACACTCATCAAGGATGCATTTAATTGATCAAAAATACAGAAAAAATTTAATATTGCAAAATGTTATTACAATATAAAATAATGGTTTTTATAGTAATACACTTAAAATTATAATTTATTATAAAGCTGAATTTTCATCAGCTGTCACTCCAGTCTTAAGTGTCACATGATCCTTCAAAAATCATTCTGAATAATCAGAATAATATGCTGATTTGTTATCAGTGCGGGAAACAGTTGTGCCGCTTAATTATGTTGGCTTGAGAAAGCGAACCCTTTTTTCCCTTTTAAATTGTATTATTTTTATAATCATAACTTATTATTAGTGGTGCTTGCCATAGGCAAAGCATCACTATTATTATCTCACATACTTATTAGTGGTGCTTGCCATAGGCAAAGCATCACTATTATTATCTTACATACTTATTATTCTTATATCTTATTCTTATTTTTCTTCCGTACAAAGTTCGGCGCGTAACTTGTCCCGCAGCTTTTGTCACAGACCCATGAAACAGGCCTCAAATCATGCGGCCTATTGAGGAATGGTGTGCTATGACTTTTATAAGCGATCGGGCATACGATGATCGTACAGCGGGCGAAATTTCGGCCGAAAAATCCCATAGACAATGCATTACGGCCAACTTTGACGGGTCGTAGCGCAGAGCGAGAATTTCGTAGAAACTTGTGATTCACCACATCTGGAGAGACTGGCAAGCTGAGCGAGAACATACCCCGGAATGGGGTACAAGTTATACCCCTGGGGCGCAAGAGACCCTCCAGTTGCCCCATTGACTTACTATGGTGAGGGACGGCCCATGTAAGTTTTTTGTTTACCTACTATAGTAATTTACATAGGAATTTTGCATTGAGCATAACTCTGCATCACAATGTCATAGAGACATGGGGGCGGGCTCATTTTACTCAGACAACCAATCAGACTCTCAGGATCATTATGAAGCTGTCAAGCCATGCCCTAGCAACCATTTAGAGCACCCTAGCGACTGATCCCATTGACTGCCATTGTAAGTCCCAGATGGATATCTTTGGATCACAGTGTCATAGAGACATGGGGGTGGCTCGTTTGACTCGAGGCAGCAAACAGCCAATCATGAATCACCTTCGACACTTCCTAGCTACACCCTAGCAATCATTATTGACCACCCTAGCAACCCAAACCCAAGCAGGCATATCTTCATATCTGAACATTATAGAGACATGGGGGTTGGTTTATATCATTCATACTGACAAGCAGGCTTTGGAGTATCATCGTTGGCAGCTGCCAAGCCACTTCCTAGCAACCAAACAGAGTACCCTAGAAACCATTTAGCAAGTCCTATATCTTTGCTTCAGAATATCGTATAGACATGGAATTTGCTTCTTTTGACTCATGCTAGGAAATAGGACTCTCAGCATGCTACACATGCTAGCAATGAATAGCTACATGCTATTAATGATTAGCTAATTGTTAAATCAGGCTAAAATCACCATAGTAATGATCTGTGACAACTAGCAACACAAGAGCAACCACCCAGAACACCCTAGCAACAGTAACGCTAATGCTAACACAATTTGCTTGTTTTTCACATGAAATTACATAGTTAGTATTAGTGCCTTGTGCCGAGTTTTGCCACTGCAAGCACCACTCACATTTTCTTCAGGAAATGTACATGTCTAGCTATTATTATTACGCTGAATTATCAACTCTAACTCCTCCTAGAGCTTTTAAGCTACATTTATCAAACTTTCCACAGATCTTTACACTAGTTTGATGAAGTGTGCTATATATTTTCTAAGCAATTGGGCACACAATGTTCGTAGGGCGTACAAAAATTTTAGGGAAAAATCCCATAGATTTAACATTGTGACAAATTTTGACGGGTCATAGCTCTGAGAGAGGATTTTGTAGAAACATTAGGGTTACCACATTTGATCAGGCTGGCAGCCTCTGTAAGAACATACCTCACAATGGGTTGTAAGTTGTACCTCTGGGGCGTAAGGGCCACCCGAAATTTCCCATAGACTTATTATGGCCCATAGACTACTATAAAACGGCCCAGATGGATTATCTTTGTTTTAGAGTGTCATAGAGACATGGGGGTGGGCTCATTTTACTCAAACAGCCAATCAGTCTCACAAAAGACTTATAAAGCTATCAAGCCACGCCCTAGCAACCATTTAGACCACCCTAGCAACCGATCCCATAGACTGCCATTATAAACAGACTAGATGGATATCTTTGCAAACAATGTTATATCATCATGTTACATCATGTTAGCTTCATGCTAAATCATGCTAGCTTTGTGCTAAAACATGCTAGCTTCATGTTAAAACGTGCTAGCATCATGCTAAAATGTGCTCGCATCATGCTAAAACATGTTAACATCATGTTAAAGTGCGCTAGCATAATGTTAAAAGGTGTTAGCATCGTGTTAAAACATGTTAGCATCATGTTCATTTATGTTAGCTTCATGCTAAATCATTATAGCTTCATGTTAAAACATGCTAGCTTCATGTTAAATCATGTTAGCTTAATGCTAAAACGTGTTAACATCATGTTAAAATGTGCTAAATCATGCTATATTTATGCTAAAATATGCTAGCATCATGCTTAAACATGCTAATATCATACTTAAGCATGTTAGCATCATGCTAAAGTGTGCTAGCATAATGTTAAAAGGTGTTAGCATCGTGCTAAATCATGTTACCATCATGCTAAATTATAATCATAATAAACTTCTAAACTTTAAGCTTTTAAAACTACTACAGTCTAATTTCACTAAACTCTAATCAGTTCTTTTAAACCTAAACTTGCATACTCTGCTTTCTCAAGCCAACATAAAGTGTGTACTTTTTTGGAACCTGTGATACTTTTTTCAGGATTCTTTGATCAATAAAAGGTTAAAAAGACACTTAAGACTGGAGTGACAGCTGATGAAAATTCAGCATTGCATCACAGGAATAAATTATATTTTGATGTATATTATTATAAAAACCATTATTTTATATTGTAATAACATTTTGCAATATTACAGTTTTGTTTTTGTTTTTTTCAAATAAATGCAGCCTCGATGAGCCTATGAGACTTCTTTAAAAAACATTACAAATCTTACTGATCCCAAACTTTTGAGCGACAGTGTAGATATAGATATAGATATATGTGCATTGTTGTTATTGTTCTTCACTAATTCCTCCCACAAACTACTTCTTTGCTGCTGCTTCCAAAGTGTTAGGAACAGTTAAAGTCGGAGTCGCCCTCTGACATTTTAAACAATAGTACAAAGACATGCGCGTCGAGTATAAACGCCTTGTCTGTTTGGGGAGGAGCGTGACCCTGCAGAACATGCCTCGCTTGACCTGAAAAACTGTTGCTGCAATTTTGCTTCTGTGTCCGTTTCTATGTGTATGCTCTCATTCTTTGAATGCTTTTTTTCCCATTTTCCGTTTACCATTTTCAAGTATGCACACACATTCTCTAGAACTGAAGTGGAGTACCGCTTTGGTGTGTCTGTGTCAGTCATATTTTATTGTACCAGTTTTTCATAATTATGACTTTTTTGACAGTAATAATTGTTAGGTTATAATGTGTATTTATGCATTGTGGTTTCAGGCTCTGAGGGTGGAGCTAAAGGAGCATGAGCATTTAGTACTCAGCACATTGGACCAGGCACACATGTTTCTGGCTGACCAGCCAATCGAGGGGCCCGAGGAGCCACGCAAAAACCTGCAGCCCAAAACAGGTGGAAGACCATTGTTTTCTTTACTTGTTTTCTTTATCAAACATTTGATAAAACCAAAGAAATAAACCAAAATTATTTTCAAGATGTCATGATGAATACAGACAGCTTTGTTCTCTGAGCTGTGTTCTCTGTGAGATGAAAAGAGTCCTCTTTTAGCAGAGACTTTTAGCAGACCAGCACCTAGAGCTGCAGACTTTATTTTGATACTCCTAGATGGATGTTCTTTGATGTAAGTGGCTCTGATAAATCAGACATTTGCTGTCAACATGCTCTTAACTGCCGTAGCTGATGTCTGGAAAGTTATCTGTCTAGATACCTCCATGGAGACCTGCATAAAAAGATAGGAAAGAGAGAAAGACATATATTTTTGTGTTTGTGTGCATGGAAGTAAAAGTGTTTTATTAACAAACCTGCACCTTTGGTACTAACTTTGTTACATATTTAGGGTATGTAACCTTTGCCTCTATATTGCTGTCAAATGAATCAAACTAACATGTAGTCAAATGATAAAATTATAACCAACTGCTTAAATTATAAATCATTATTCATATAGCTTACTTTTGTAAACTGGGGTAAGGAGATTTTACTGGAGTAAGGTGTTTTTACTGGAGTAAGGTGTTTTTTAACCAAAGAAAAGTTATGAATTTAGCCTTATAATTACCACCAAATTCAGAAGCACATTAACCAATATGGATATCAGCTGAGTTTAGAAGGTCAGTAATCACTGATGCATATCTCTACCCCTCACTTTGAGCACTTAAAGCAATCTCACATGCTTCTAATCAGAGTGATCTCTAAACCTTTTATTCTCCTCTATGGGATCAAAGCCCACAGCCCAGCTAGCTGAACAAATAAACCATATCATGTGATTTGCCTACAGTATAGAGATAAAATGTAGAGACATCAACCTTACATGAACGTTTACACAAATAAACGTTTTTTAAATTGATCCCTATGTATTTTAATGTCAAGCAATCTGTTCCACTGTTCATAATCAATGAGCATAAACAAGCATCTCTGAAATAAAACCACCATGTTTTAGTTCATCATCTGAATCCTAATTGAATCTTATACCTGTGCACTAATGTTGAATGGATTTGAATTTTAAAGTGGTTCTTGCTTGGCTGAAAGAGAAATGTTAGAATTGGAGAAATTGGAGAATTGATTTCTGGAATAGAGTCCCACTCTTTGTGATGGTGATATCACCGAAGTGTCCTAAACATTTTTGGAAACAGTGAAAGAGCAGATGTTAATGGTGTACACCTAGAAGTGCTATAGGATTGCCAGATTTCCCAAACATCTACATCATTTGTAAAATCTTATTACCCTAATTAATAAATGTAAATAAATGTGAGATATACAAATTAGGATTTTGGTAAAAGAGAGTGTCTGTATTGCTGTTTTCTAAAACCTTTTTGAAGAAAAAGATAATCCCAGAATGCATTTGGCTTGTCAGAGTCGTGAGAAATGTTGATTTTTTTTCGCATTGTATTCAGTCCTGAAAAGTTAATGAAAAACATTTTAAGAACAATCTGAACGTGGTTGAAAACATAATTTAATATTAATGGAAGCTAATAAGTACATATCACAAAGCTTAGTATGCCAGATGTAAAACATACTTTTCTCTTTTAAGAGCCCTTTAAGAGCCCTTTTTTATTAAAAGCATTGCTTTTTTACTTTTGCATCTTTAAACAAATATACACAAATAAAAAGTTTCCCATTCAAGCAAGGATTTTTTTAGTACTATATTAAAAATAGCTGACCTTAAAGCAGTTTTCAACTCAAAATGTCTTCCTTAATAACTGGTTTATCTTTATTTTTACCCCAAAAATTCATGAATCACACTTTTAAAGCAAGTTTGATGTTTTGTAGACCTGACCCCAGAGGAGAAGGCCCAACAGGTGGCTAAGGCGATCCGCAAGCAGACAGCAGAGGTGGGTGATCACTGGGAGAGGCTGATGGGACAAGTGGGCACCTGGCAGAAGCAGGTGGAAAGAGCTTTAGACAAACTTCAGGACCTCCAGAGCTCCATGGACCAGCTGGACCTCCATCTAACCCAGGCTGAGGAAATCAAAGCAGGCTGGCAACCTGTGGGGGACCTTCTCATAGATTCCCTACAAGATCACATTGATAGGACAATGGTGTGTGTTACAATATTGTTACAAAAACAGTTTTATTATAAAACAGTGTTGTTGTAAATCTGTTAAACATTTTTATTATTAAGGCATGTATGGCAAAGGATCCATGCTCAACTCCTTTTATGCTAAGAATGTTAACTGAGGCAAGCCAATTACAGTTAATACACTTTATACATTATTAGTTCCTCATATTTCCTTCATTTCCTGCTTAAAGCTGTTTTTATAGTTTAACAACAAAGGAATGTGTTTTTTTCTCTGCCTATACATTTGTGTTCCAGGTGTTCCATGAGGAGATAGCACCTCTGAAACATGATGTCCAAGCTGTGAATGATCTGGCAGGTCAGCTTGCACCACTGGATGTCCAGCTGTCCTCCATTCCCAACCAACAGCTGGACAACCTCAATATGCGCTGGCAACTTCTGAAGGTCCTCTACCTCCTTAAAACCTTACCTTTCGCTTTTATTTTACTTTCTTTTCCTTTACACTTTCCTTCATGCTTTCTTTGTCTTTGGGATAATTTAACCAAAAATAAAAAATGACATTTTTTACTCATTCTTATGTATCCCAAACGCCTGGTGGATTTATTTGTTGTTTATAACAAAACACCGATCTAAAAGTGTTGTTTAGGTTTTTTTTGTTTACAATGGGGGTGGATATAAACTCTATATAATTCAAGTTTATATCATATATAATATCTCTATATTATCCACTCTATATAATAAGACTGGATAAGTTTTTTTTTTTTTTTTTTTTTTTGAAGAGCTAATAATTTAAGAACAGTGACAGATATATGTATGTCTGTAAGTCTTTACGCTAAATCTGTGATATTGTCTCTCCTCAGGCAGCTGTAGAGGATCGGTTAAAGCTTTTGCAAGAAGCACACAGGGATTTTGGTCCTTCTTCTCAACACTTCTTATCCAGTGAGTCACCGAGCCACAAACAAACAAAGATTAAGTCATATAGTCAAACTGTAATTTGATTGCCACTTTTGGTTAAAAATAAGCACAATTGAGCAAGTACGTAAAATTCAGTGTCCTTATCCATACCCTGATTTACAATGGAAACTTATAACAATGATTTATTTAGTAAAATATCATGGGAATGTTTGACGTCATTTGACTTAAAGCCACATAAAGATAAGTACTCAGTAAAGATTCTGCAATTTTATGTTTCAAACAGAGTTGAGAATAGAGAGTTAAAAGTTATAGAGCACAGATTTAAGTGTTTCAATTCGCAACTGGGTGTGAACTGTAGCTTCACACCAGTTTCAGTTGTTAATGTGCATCAGAATAAAAAAATACCCTTTTTAACACTGCATTACTTTAAACACTGTCTTTGACTTTTTATGGCCTTTTGAAGATTTGATGTCCATTTTCCTGGGGCAGTAGCTGCTTAAAGGGAAACGCAGTGCAGTGTACAGCAAATGCATCAGAGTTAGTCTGCTGAGAGAGCAGATTTTTGACATATATCAGCAGAATATATATCACTGGCAATACTTCAGTGTCAGGAGAAATGAAGAGAGTTAGATTTCACTTTTTTGAGAGAGATATGCTTAATTGATGTTTCATTTACCAGGATCAGCAGAATCAGATTCAATGTATTCTGCTCTGATCAATCTTCTATCTGTGTCAACAGCTTCTGTACAGTTGCCCTGGCAGAGAGCCGTGTCCCAGAATAAAGTTCCCTACTACATAAAGTAAGTAGCACAGATCTTTTAAGAATGTTTCCACACTAGAGTTCTTGTGTTGACCCTTCATGTGTTTGTTTCGCTCGGTTTGTCGTTTGGACTTCACAGTTGGTGGTTCAGAATTGCAGAAGTGAATAGCTGTTAATGTTTGCCTATTATAGTGTAATTAACTTCTTACTGCATTCAACAAGTTGCTTGAATGGTTGTATCTCCTGCGATGTATTCACAACAGGTGTGTGCATGAGTTAAGCAATGTCCTTTTTAGGTCTAAGTTACTAAGTTGCAGGTTTTTTATTGTTTTAAGATGATGATGACACAGAAAGAATCTATGTAAATCTATGATTTCTCGTGAATTGCATGTGAATACCCTCTTTTTTGTGCTTCTCACAGTAGAAACAGCTGCTGTTAGGGCTCAGGAATGGTACTTGTGTTGATGTAATCATATCATTGTTTGGTGGAAAGTGCTGTATTGTGACCAGCTAACTGGCTTTTTTAACTGATTTAACACCCCAAGGTTTCCTTGAAGATCAGGTTCTTTACTGTAACTCACATTAGTCTAAAATTACTTTCAAAGCCCATCAGAAAGCACACTGTCTCTAGATGATTCCCTCAGTTACTGACAAAAGCTTTGGTGGGATTCATTGTTTTTGTCAGAGTACAACATCCCCTCAGCTAAGTGGTAATCAAGCCCCAACAGACAGGTTTAGTGCAAAAGGGAAAATAGGAGTTTGTTGCTCGCAGCAGCATCCTTACAAAGGAACAAGCTGAAAGTGATCCAGACATAAAAGAAGATGGATGTCAGATCACATAAAGGATAAAATTATAGAGATAAATGAAGACAAATTACCATTTTATATAAACAGTTCATACAGTTTATGGTAGTGTTTGCAGATACAAGTATCACTACCAAAATAATGTTGAAAAAATGAAATTTAAACAGACCTTAAGTTTTAAACTCACTCATCCCTTTGTATTACAGACATAAACTAAGTTGTGCAGATGATATAACAGTTAAAACAATTTTGTAGACATTGAAGGAGGAACACGAGCCATATCTGAAAAGACCAGAATAAATTGCCAAGGTCAATTGTGATCTGCCCAGGAAGACAAAATTTGAATTTCCTTTTTTTTACCTTGGTTGGAAACTAATGCGCTCGTCACACAACTGGATCCACGGCACACTGGATCCACTACACACGCTAAGCGCCTAACTGCTCCCCTCCCATAAGCTCCTGCATCACACACGGGCACAGACAGACCACCGCCAATTTGGCTATTTTAATACTAGATTTAGCGACTTTCAGACCCCTTTTAGCTTCTACTTTCCATTAAAGGTATATAAAGCGACTATTCTAGCAACTTTTTGGACAAACACAAGCTTTTATTCAGGTCAAATATGCTGCCAGTACTGCCCCGTGAGCATGAGCTAGGGCTTACCTGGCGCAAAACTGTCTGTCTCTCCGTCTATGCTGTGCAGGGAGCGGCGCGTTGAACTGACCGATTCGCAGCCGACCCGTCAATGAAAGAGTATAAAACAGTGTTTCCAAGCAGATGAATTGACCATAGCCTTAAAAAAATATCATGTGGTGTGGCCGTGATTTATCTTCAATTAGTTGATTAAAATTCATTTATTTTCCTAACATGCTTAACATTTTTTTACAAGCTCTCAGTAATTAGTGTTTAAAATCCAAGTATATAAATATAATATAAATATATAATATTATGTTCAATGAGAGGTACTTCTTGAATGTAGTTAACAGACTTACTGTTTCTATAAAGCACGTTAAAACTTTTTTTTTTACATTCACTTAAGCATACATATCACTGGTTTATATTTCAGCCACAAAAATGAGATATTTCATTTTTAATATGATGTAGTTATTAGTGTTATTGGTCACACCACATGAGTGGTCACTCCAAATGAAACAATGACTTTTTCTTCAGTAGAACAGTTAAAGCTGAAACCGTAGTGATCCATATAATGTAGTGGTTTTCAAAGTGTAGTGTGCAAACATGGGGGTGTGGAAGATCAGCCGAAAAAGAAAAAAAAAAACTACAGCTGTGGCACCAAATGTTACATAGAAGATGGATTGGTTTGTAAATGGACAGAGAAAAGTTGTAAACATGGTTGTACAGTCAGATCCTGTTTCTTTAAAAGCAGGAAATATTATAAGGCGTTTCTTTCTTTCAGCTTCACTATTAGCGGTCAAATCCAATGGAGCGGGCTGAAACGCTTGGCGCTGTTCTAAAAACGCTGTGTGCAAGCGCTTGAAAGCACAGCTTTTTAAACTCTCTGCGCCTGAAGAAAAAAACATATTGTATACTGGCATATTGTAATTTTAAGTTTCCATAACTGTCATTGATACATTGATAATATTATAAAGAAAACAGCACCAGTAACAGTAATATTAACTAGACATGTACATTTCCTGAAGAAAATGTGAGTGGTGCTTGCAGTGGCAAAACTCGGCACAAGGCACTAATACTAACCCCAATAATGTAAATTCATGTGAAAAACAAGCAAATTGTGTTAGCATTAGCGTTACTGTTGCTAGGGTGTTCTGGGTGGTTGCTCTTGTGTTGCTAGTTGTCACAGATCATTACTATGGTGATTGTAGGCTGATTTAACACTTAGCTAATCATTATTAGCATGTAGCTATTCATTGCTAACATGTGTAGCATGCTGAGAGTCCTGTTTGCTAGCATGTGTCAAAAGAAGCAAATTCCATGTCTATACGATATTCTGAAGCAAAGATATAGGACTTGCTAAATGGTTGCTAGGGTACTCTGTTTGGTTGCTAGGAAGTGGCTTGGCAGCTGCCAATGATGATACTCCAAACCCTGCTTGTCAGTACAAATGATATAAACCAACCCCCATGTCTCTATGATGGTCAGATCTGAAGATATGCCTGTTTGGGTTGCTAGGGTGGTGAATAATGGTTGCTAGGGTGTGGCTAGGAAGTGTCGATGGTGATTCATGATTGGCTGTTTGCTGCCTTGAGTCAAACGAGCCCACCCCCATGTCTCTAGGACACTGTGATCCAAAGATATCCATCTGGGCCTTATAATGGCAGTCTATGGGATCAGTCGCTAGGGTGCTCTAAATGGTTGCTAGGGCGTGGCTTGACAGCTTCATAATGATCCTGAGAGTCTGATTGGTTGTCTGAGTAAAATGAGCCCGCCCCCATGTCTCTATGACATTGTGATGAGTTATGCTCAATGCAAAATTCCTATGTAACCATAGTAGGGGGAAAAAAACGTTTACATGGGCCGTCCCTCACCATAGTAAATCAATGGGGAAACTTTGGGGGGCTCTTGCGCCCCAGGGGTATAACTTGTACCCCATTGCGGGGTATGTTCTCGCTCAGCTTGCCAGTCTCTCCAGATGTGGTGAATCTCTACGAGAATTTCTACAAAATTCTCGCTCTGCGCTACAACCCGTCAAAGTTGGCCGTAATGCATTGTCTATGGGATGTTTTGGACGAAATTTCGTCCGCTGTACGATCATCGTACGCCCGATCGCTTATAAAAGTCATAGCACACCATTACTCAATAGGCCGCACTATTTGAGGCCTGTTTCATGGGTCTGTGAAAGGACAAGTTACGCGCCGAACTTTGTACGGAAGAAAAATAAGATATAAGAATAAGATATAAGAATAATAAGTATGTGAGATAATAAAAGTGATGCTTTGCCTATGGCAAGCACCACTAATAAACAAGATATTACATTGATACTATTATGATATTGTCATCAAATCAGCATCAGCAACACTAATACTATTAACCGTGATGACTGATATCGTTTTGATATTATGCACAATCCAGCGTCAGTAACACGTAACAAGTGCTATATAAATTGAATTAAATTTAATTCAATTTAATTGAATAAATTGAATACTGCGAGTGAGTTTTGCCCTTATCCCTATATCTCAAACTCTCATTTGAGATGACACAAAGCTCTCTCGAAAGTAGATTGCTTTATTTAAAAACACCTCCTAAAAAACGCTTAGCCCTCCCTACTTCTCTGCCTAATTGATCTTGCTCTGAGATGGAGTGAATGAGCAAAATTGTTGTCTTTCCTTGTTAAAAGTTGCTGACGTGTTGCACCTTGTTATTTGCAAAAGAAAGGCCGGACCTGGCAGAGACTGTGGCTGTGTGGACAGTGCTCCAGACATATAGCTGGCTCGTGGTACCTTTCTCAGTCCTGTTGCTTGCTGTTGAGAGTGTTTGTGTAGTTGACAATAATTTATAATATACTATTTATTCTTTCATCTTCATTTATAAAGCATATGAATTTGATTGTATTTTATAAATAGGGAGTCATCTCTACCCTTGTGAATTTAAATGTCATCATGACTTTAAAATAAAATTGGAAATTGAAAACTATTTGATTCGCATTAAATTGCCCGTTTATGTGGAGCATTCACATATAAACCTAAAAGCATACAAAAGACCCTTGAAACAAACTGTGTGTATTGCCTTCTAACAACCTAAAACCTGACACACTCCACTTACACACAAACACCACAGGATCCTCACACACTTATGCTGACTCAAATAATCAGAAACGTTAAATGGAGAGATCATAGAGATCTAAGTGCATTTGAAATCCAGAAGGGAATGTGTGTTTTGGGTAGAAAGAGCAAAGATTTAGAGATGATGCCTTGCATGTCAGACCTGCTGGAAAGACATGTGCTTGAGATCAAGGGGGTCTGAAGAGAGAAATGTAAAGGATATTATGTGAATATAATGAGTACAGCAAAGTTTATTAATTGTAATAAGTGTTTACAAAGAAGTGCTCTGTAGACTTTAGAGACAAAGAAAAAAGGGGAAAGTTTTGAGAAGAAACATTTAGCAGACAAATTTTATCAAAAGTGACTTACCGTGCAATTCCTTGGATTGAATGTTGTGATTTGGCTTAAAGACATTAGGAAGCCAAATGTCTTTCCAGAAGTGAGCTAATAAACTATATAAAATACATTTTTTGTGTCCAATATTTTACTTACTTTATTTATTCTGCTTCATGACATGGCCCTGGTCACCCAGTTAGGACCTTATTGTGTAAACATATACTTTTATTCTTATATTTATATTCAGTGCCAAAACACAAAATATAGAATTTACATTTACATTTAAGCATTTAGCTGACGCTTTTATCCAAAACGACTTACAAACATTAGGAGACAATGAAACGACACATCAAAAGGCAACAATAGTACTAAGGAGTGCTTTCCTAAGTTTACAATGTTTTGCAGTGCTAGATAAGTACCTGTAGAGGAAAGAAAAGAAAAGAGTTTTTTTTTTTATGATGTCAGGTGTTCGTGGAAAAAATTTGTTTTTAGCTGTTTCTTAAAGGAGGTGAGGGATGTGGCAGATCAGATGTGTAGGGAGATTTTTCCACAAGCAGGGAACAGAGAAGGAGAAAGAGCGAGAGAAAGATTTAGTGCCCTTCTGTGAGGGTACCACCAGTCGACATTCGTTCACTGAGTAGGGTTCTGGATGGGTTGTAGATGTGTAGAAGAGAGTCAAAGTATGAGGGTGCAGAGTTTATGATGGTTTTAAATGTCAGTATTAATGATTTGAATTTAATGCGGACAGCAACCGGTAGCCAATGAAGAGAGATAAAGAGAGGTGTGACGTGCTCTTTTGGGTTCCTGGTAAACAAGTCTTGCTGCTGCGTTCTGTATCATCTGGAGTGGTTTGATTGCTCGTGCAGGAAGACCAGCCAGAAGAGCATTGCAATAGTCCAGTCTAGAGATTACCAGGGATTGAACTAGTAGTTGGGCGGCGTGCTCTGTGAGATATGGCCTGATCTTCCTGGTGTTGTAGATTGCATATCTACAAGATCGTGATATCCTTGAGATGTATTCAGTAAAGGACAGCTGGTTATTGAAGATTACACCTAGGTTTCTTACGGATTTAGATGGTGTAATGGTTGTGTTGCCAATTTAATTAAAAATGGCTGTGTTGTGTGTTTTTTGCTTTAGAAAAGTATTGTAAGACCTTTTTTATTCATGGATGCTATCAGTGTTAGCTATTAGTGTTAGCCGTTACAGAACAGAACAGGACAGAACAGGTTAAAATAAGTCACTAATGAGATTGCATTCTACCTTAGTGGGCGGCTGTTTAAGTGATTGCTGTGTAGGAAGGCACCTCGCTGGTGGAGATAACACTTCTGCTCTGATCTGTTGCTGGAGACGATAGCAGCACAGGTACTTAATTTCTGCTGAAGGCTGCATCCAGCTTAATTATCGTCCATAGCACAAACCGTCCAAACACTCGTGATCCTGCTAAAAATCATAATTTTGGGACACAATAGTTGTCTGTTTGGCCCAGGGTTATTGCCTGCATCAGTAATAGCAGACCTTCAGGAACCATAAAGGTCTATTTAAAGCTACATGTGTTTTGAGAATTATGTCTAGCTGAGATGGTTTTAGCCTTCCAGCGACAATGTCAAAGTGTGAATGAGTCATCAGTGAGATGATGATCGGCTCAACCATCTGCTGGCAACCTTTGTCCCAGCCTGCCTACTCTCTCTCTCTCTCTCTCTCTCTCTCTCTCTCTCTCTCTCTCTCTCTCTCTCTCTCTCTCTCTCTCTCTCTCTCTCTCTCTCTCTCAATCAAGTGTGCCTGGTATTGACCTCTATGGGGGCTATAGACCCCATACAGATTTAGTGGGACTTGTGGCATTATTAAAGCAATATTATTTTCATAATTTCTCTAATAATTTATTCACCCTAATACCACCCCAAATGTATATAACTGTTGAACTTATATAACTTGTTAATCAGTTGAACATTCACAAATAATTTTTACATTAAAATGTAATCATGTTTAACTCTTAATTGGAACTGGAAACGTTGAAGCTACCAAAAGCACATACATCTATCATTAAAGTAATCTAAATCACACCAGTGGGTTAATTAATATCACCTAAAGCTAAACTATGTTATTGTGAACAATATTTTAGCATTGTTTAAACTAAAATATACATCCCATATACATATGATGGCACGAGGATGTGTAAATTGTGACTTTAATTTCCGTTTTGTTTTTTTTTCAAAACCTCCTTGCATTTCTGTTTTTAAAGTTTTGTTTAAATTGGTTTTGAATTTCTTTTTCATCCAGCTCATCCAATCATCCAACATTTGTTTTTGTCAAAAATAGCATTTTTTTCACATACACACCCATACAACAAAAAGTTAAATGGGTGTACTGAGTCTAACTGACACACTCTATTCTCTTCTCTAGTCATCAGAACCAGTCCACATGCTGGGACCATCCCAAGATGACCGAGCTCTATCATTCCCTTTGTAAGTGTCACACCCATACACACACACACAGAGATTCACAATTTTCACCTCAAAATAAAGTCAGACAACTAACAAATGAGAATTTGAAAGGCCCAGTAAGACTTGATGCATAGTGGCCTAACAGGTTTTCATGACATCACATCACATTTCCTCTTTATTTTTTTTTGAGTTTTTTCACTAGTTCCTATGATTCTCAATATTGTGTCACATTACTGTTGTATAGTAACTCTTTACTCAATGAAAATATTTTATTATTGTATTTGTTTATGTGAGCAGAAGAAATACAAATTTGAAGCTTTTTCCTTTAAAGGAGACATACACTTCTTGGCTGGGTTAAAAACAACCCCATTGACAACCCAGAGCTGGGTAAATATTGGACAGAACACATGCTGGGTTAAAGTAACCCAACACACTGGGTTACACATTTTAACCCAGCATGCTGGGTTATTGAAATTAACCCAAAATGTTGTCATTTTAACTATTCATGTGTTTAATTCTGGGTTATTCTAGCTGGTTCTATTCTTAATTTTTGCTGTGCTTTATTGTAAATCAAGACAATTGACATTCATTTAAAGAACTTTATTTTACTGTAAAACTAATTGTTAACAATATTTATAGATTTGTTTAAATAAAAGAAATAAAAGACATTCTCCACAATATGTAGCAACAAAATATAGCTAATATCAAACATTAGCAGTATAGATCATTCACGAATTAGTCAAAAATTGAATCAGTAAAAACATTAATGTGTAAATGTGTAAACTTTCACTCTATTTAAATGAAACGAATACAGATATAAACAAAAACATCAAGGAAAAAATGCAAGTTAAATCATTCCTCAGCAAGCAAAGAGCAGCGAAGAAATCGAATAGCAGATGATTCAGTCCCCTCCATCTCCAGTAGTGATATGTTGTGCTGCGAATCAGCCAATCAGAGCAGAGCTCAGCATTATTATTCATAACCCTTCCAAATAAGGTAATAACAGACCTTTTCATTCTAGGGACAAATCCTAGTGTTGTAAATGGACATGTAAAACCGTTTCTGGATAATTTTTGCACTTAATAAAACCACATACCTTCTATGTGGATATCAGAGAACAATTTAACATATTGTATCAATGCATTCTATGGCACCTTAAGGGTTTTGTTTGCCGTTACGGGTTCTCCAGTTGGAAGTATTACAGACTCTTCCATATAACAAGAATAAATGTCATCTCTGACTCGACTCTGTTGTGAACGCGTGTTCAGTGATTAGTTTGATGCAGATGACTTTGTGCCTATTTTAATAAGTGAATATTTCATATTTATATCTGACTCAATAAAGATGTAAATGTTCATAACTTGTGGTCTAACTTTTATGTTACGTGAGGGTGAGTTGATCATTGTAGTCAGTTTAAGAGTATATAATAAACACAAACTTACCTGTAAACTTGTCAATAAGACTGGGTAACTGCCACTTGATGAGTTTTTCCCTCACAAAAGCATCCATTTGATTTACAGACTAGACAAAAAATTACATTATGAATTACACCACTTAATACATTAAGAAACAACACGTGCAGCAAATCAAACAGACTACCGCACTCTTCTTTCTTAATCATACGCACAAACCTTGAAATGTTTTGTTTAAAACGGAGGGAGCAATATAAGTGACTGGACACCGAGAGAAGCGTTCCTGAACCGGAATGCTGGAACGCGCTCGCGGGGCTAAATTCTCACTAAAATTCATAGATAAAATTCATAGACTTAGCTTACATGTGATGGGGTTAACTAAAATTGTATTATTTCGCAGTGTCGTGCATCTTAACAGGACTATGCGAGTCAATTTGTGTAATGGCGATCTGAGGTAACAGTTGCTTGTCGTCTAAATTACATCAATAATGTTAGTTAAGACACTGTTGCCTTGCAAAATGTTACAAATTCTGCTCATTTCAATAAATATTCACTGAAAACGTAAAAAATTTACCATTCAATTGCTCCAACCAGTGACTTTGCCCCTTTGTTCTTTATAGAAATAAACGTTGAGTAGTGCATTCAAACGTCTTTAGGGCGGGAAGCGTGTCAGCCTCTTCAAACAACCCAGCGGTGGGAAGAAACAACCCAGCGGGTTTAACCCAACACCTGGAAAACTAAAACTACCCAGAAAGTGTTTAACATTTGGAAAAATAACCGAACAAAACCACCCAACGGACTTAACCCAGCGTTATGGGTTAAAAAATAACCCAGCCATTTTTAGAGTGTATGTGATCACATCACATCTGTAGTGTAGACACAAATGTGTGCTAATGTGTCACTGAACAACATCATGAGCACATATACAGTGGTTATAAACTTTAGGTTACCAGTGACAATACCAGAATATGGCACATCTATAGTGTCCACACAAATCTCTGTTAAACAGTCCACATCTTTGCATTCAATTCATGGCTACTTCAAATTATAGACCTTATCATATAAAGTAGGGATGCACCAATACTAATTTAAACAAATAACCATTTGCTGATAGTAATACAGCAAGATTTAAATCAGCAAGTTCAACAATGCATTTTCATTGAGCATGGAATGGATCCAGATCAGCTGTACAGATTCTTTCCAAAAACACGAACTTCTTTCCCTGGGCACGAGCATGCGCAGCTTTTGTGTAGCGGTCGCCTGCAAGCAGTGACATCGATATAGAAAAAAACTTCCGATTGGCAAAACTTCAATCCGCAGTTCACAATTGCATCCCGAGTCTAAAATGTGTTATTATCCTTGGTTAAATTTTGATTCACTATACTTTCATGTTGCTTACATGCACGTACGCGCAGATTGACAAAACGCAGACATTTGATGGAATTTTACTCATCACCTGAGGTTCTAACTCATGACTAGGATCTTTTGCCATCTCTCAGTTTTTGACAATTTGCAAATATTCGCTAAACTGAGCCTTGTTTGTTAAAACATTCGGCATCGAAATGCCGGAAACAAACGTACAAACTTGATATGTCATGATGTGTTTTGTATGTCACAGGGGTCGCAGTGGAAAAATATGTGTTATTTCTATGAAGATTGGCCTTAACTGTGTTGCTGCTCCAGAAACTGCATCCACCGATCCTTTAACGCTGAGTTTTTGAGAGCTTAACATGTTATATTTCCCTCACAACCAAAAACACACTTCTTTGGTGACATGGTTGGTTCCCTGGTCTAAACAAAATGATGTGCGCTCTTGCTCTCATTGATGTGTGTGCTCGTGCTCTTCCGAGAGAAGTGCCCATATAAGTAATTCCACTCTATATTACGTGAGACAGGGCCATACTCGAAAAGAACTTTCCAAAACTTGTCAGAACCCGGAATGAATGTATTTGGCACAAAAAACCTCTGTCATGCCTTCAGCTCGTTTTTTTTAAACTTTGGCCATGTTTAGCACGAGATCCAACTCTTGTTAAAAAACCCAGTGTTAAAAAAGTCATACATAAAACAGCATTAGATATCCCCTTGAACTTAATATTATATTTCTTTAATAAACTCAATATCAAGTATAAATTGCAACAATGCATTTTTCTGCATCAAATCTTGACCTGTATTTTCCCATGCTAAAGTGGTCTTTTTAATGCCAAAGTTGAAATGAAAGTGGGGTTTAAATTCTAACTCAAAAATTGGCCGATAAATATCCCCAGCCCTTTTGTTGGTTTCGATTCTGAATTTTTATCTGTTTCTCTTCAGCTGACCTCAACAATGTGAGATTCTCTGCATACAGAACAGCCATGAAGATCCGCCGGCTACAGAAAGCACTCTGCTGTAAGTGTGTGTGTCTTATATGATTAGAGCTGCATCAGGGCTTTGTTCTGCTCCATTGGCTCAATTAACTCAGAGAGGCACAATTAACAGCACAAAGAGATTTTGTTAGGAGCTTGAGTGTATGTGTGTCTATGGGGTATTTTTTGTTGTCTCCATGCCTCATCTCTCATGTCCTTCTTCTTTGCATGTCTGTTTGTTTTTTGAGTAGTTCATTGGTCTAATTAAAAAAGTGTAAAGAGGACACGTTATTTACGATCCCTCGCACTGTCAAAGATTAAAAGTGTTAATTGTCTGAAAATATACAAGTGTCCTAATGAGGTGCTATATGAAAAAGCGACAAATGGTAAATCTATTTGTGTTAGGAAATAAAAATCATCAACAAACGGCACATGGCACGTATTGTACAGCTCTATTTGTACGACTGTATTTGTTTAAAAAAAATATTCTGTTGTTAATCTGTCTTTCTGTCTCTCAGTGGACTTGTTAGATCTGAATGTGGCTCAGTCGATGTTCCAGCAGCATAAGTTGACAGTAAACTCGCAGCAGCTGACAGTTCCTGAGGTCATCAACTGTTTGACGTCCATCTATGATGGTCTGGAGCAGGAACACAAAGATCTGGTCAATGTCCCACTTTGTGTGGACATGTGTCTCAACTGGGTGCTTAATGTCTATGACACGTATGCAAAACATGTTACTCAACAGACATTTAATCCCATCTCTTTCCTGCCTTATTCTCATTATGTGTTTTGTATGTCACAGGGGTCGCAGTGGAAAAATACGTGTTCTTTCGATGAAGATTGGCCTTTTATCACTTTCTAAGGGTCACCTGGAGGAGAAGTACAGATGTAAGCTTTTGTAACAAGCACACACTGACAGCACTATGTCCTAATTGGGCACGAGATAGGAGCATTTGTGGAAAATCTAAGTTTTTATTCAGACCTGCTGCTATCACAATATTATTATTATATAATATCACCCATATTACTGTCATATTCTCTAGTGTATCTTAACACACATGTAGGCCAGATTGTTCTGTAAACACTTGTTTTGTAAACACTTTAATCGATTTTTAAATATACCTACAGATTACTACATTAAATATTTAACATAGCAGTAACATATGATAAATTGTTAACTGCACGTTTTTATGATGTGATTCGATTGGGAAGATAGTTATTTTTAAACCATAAATGTATGAGCATTCTTAACAGTTCATTGTGTTCAGCGGGTATTTAGAAAAAAAATGTACAGTAGACAACATAAATTTTAATTTAGTGTGCCTATTAACTGTATTCAGTTAAACCTAAAAAAAAAAAACTGTGCACAAGCAGCTTGCATGCATACTAGACAGAGAAAGCACAACAAAGTGTGTAACATTTATTAAATAAAAAGATAAATAAAAGGTTAATAAGTTTCAGAAAAGTGAGATCATTACATTTTGTGACATCTAACCTCTAAATAAAATCACATAGCATCATCTCTAAATAATTTCTCAAGACAGTTTTTCAAGTGCGCGCGAGAGTCCCGTTGATCCGTAAATCATTTTCACAAAGCTAAAATGTAAATGATTATGTGAACAGCTATATTTGTGAACCAAACAATGGCAGGAAATACTGTATATGTCATAAAATACCCATGACTTGAAATCACTAAAGTTTAATGATGGGTAAACCTGTCCATGGTGTGAATTCATATACTGCATCACTTGGTGTTTGGCTCTACATGACATTGGTCATTATTTTTGCAGGCTTAGCTGATTGTTGATAGTTAAAGTAACTGAAATGTCAAGATCATTTGAATGTATGCTAAATGTTTTGGTGCTTCTGCCACAAGGCATTATTAGATCACAACCACGATTCCTAAATGTTACCTTCTTTAATTTGCTTATTTGTGAAACACCACAAATACCATGAAGCCTTCTTCCCTGCAGTTGTCATCAGAAGCACAATAATCTGAAATCACAGACTCTCATGACGCACCTCTCCCCGTAATTGCTCTTTTTGCTCTTTAAAGCTATGACTTATCTCAGGATATTTAAATCTTTGTTCCTCTGTTTGATCAAAACTCTACAAAAATCCCTGCGCTGGTTAGTGTAAAAGCTGTAAATGTAAATGGCAAATGTCAGATGGAAAACATGTTTTTCATTGAGGAGTTTGAGGGTCACTCTCGTGGGTCACTGCATTTGTAAAGTAGCTCAGACGGACATACAGACTCACAAACGTTTTAGTTTGTTTACTGACCTTGAGTCTGACACAGCAGTAAAATTCCACACAATTACTATAAGTTTATCTGTTTTTGTCTGTTAAAGGAAACATTGAAGCGCTGTTTGCATAAGGGGCTTTAGTTCAGGGGTGTATGACATTTAAAACTCTTGCCTGTCTCTATTCTTGTTGTCTTTATTAAGGTCTTATCGATCCCCAAGCTAATATCAGATCAGAAATCATATTTATATCTTGTCTGTCTATGTCTGTCTGTCTAAACAGGATCTTTTTCTGTCAGTCTGTCTATATATTTCTATCTACATCAACACCTGTCTATTTTTCTATTTGTCTGTGTGCCTGTTCTCTAATGAATTGCATTGATGTGTCTCAGGTTTGTTTAAGGAGGTGTCTTCAGCAGGTGACACATGTGACCAGAGGCAGTTGGGTCTTCTGCTCCATGATGCCATTCAGATCCCTCGACAGCTGGGTGAGGTGGCAGCCTTCGGTGGGAGCAACATCGAGCCCAGTGTCCGCAGTTGCTTCCAGCATGTGCGTGAACACACACACACCTCAATGCATACATGACTGATCAAACTGTGTGTTTCACTCTGATATGCTTGTGTTTGTGAGGGTGTGATGGATGTCTTATTTATCTGTAAAGCAATCAGTGAGTTATTGAATCGGTTTGCTTGTGATATCCTCATATTACTTCACAAAAGATGTGTGTGGAGTTTTTGTTAGTGTAAATGTTTACATTTTTGTCGTCCAGTCACTTTTTGCTTGTGTAAATCCTACAACAGTTACATCATGTGCCTCTAAGTATTCACCTTAGAGAGATAGATGGGTAACCCTTTGAAGCGTTCGCTGGTTTGCTGTCTGTTCTTCCAGCTGTTTCACTGCCTGTATGTCTCTCCATATGTCTTTCTGTTCTAAAAAGTCTAATCATCTGTCTGTCTTTTTTCTGACCGTCTGTCTTTGTGCCTGTCTTTCTGTGAATCTGTTCTTGTCTGTTTGTCTTTCCATTTTCCTCTTCGTGTGTCCAATTTCATATGTTGTCTGTTTGTTATAATGTCTCTGACATTGAATTGAAAATTGAATTGACAGAAACATTTATATTGCACCCGTTCACAATTTTCATTGTTGCAAAGCAGCTTTACATACAGTATAATTAATAATAATAATCATATAATAAAAATAAATAAGAGATTATACTGTTATTGCAAGTTATTCTCTACTGTATGTTCAATATGTTTATTTATAATTCTGTTAGTGTTATGGTATAAAGTTGATGTGGCCGATATCATACACTGAATTAGTAGGGTCTATGTATGTAAAATGTACATTAATGCAACTAAACTGAAATATGTTGGATTGTCAGAAACTCTCAATTGTTAATTGAAGTATTGTCAGAAACTCTCTGTTAATTATATATTTACACAATTTACATTTGCATTTAGTAATCACAGTTAATGTTACAGTGCTTCTGGATATTGTACAGTGTTACAATGTGCAAAGTAGCAACTCGATATCAGGCAGCGTCTCTGTTCTGAGTGTGGCATCTAAATCTCTCTTCTGATGAGAGATGATGAATGTGATATAAACAAGTTAAAAAGCTGATCAGAGAAAAATAGCCAATCAGAACAGAAGACAGGAGGAATATGTCATTGTTAAAGGGGCAAAAACATCTCGCATGAAGGATGAGAGATTTTGAGAGGGAACACAGACAGCACAGGTGTCACACCTGCAGTCATGTACAGCAGCCTCAGTATTGTTGCTCAAGGGCTCTTGGTAGTGCGTGTTCTGTTCTCAGAGGTCAGAGCTGACATAATAGTTATGACATCACAGCCTAGATAAACTCCAGATACCCATTGACCCTTGTTATTTGTTTAGTGATTATATTATATACACAAATTAATTATCAGAATTTGTTTGTATGTTTTCCTCAGATTTCAGCTTAGTTGTAAGTTTGTGTTTGTGGTCTTTGTTCTCCGAAAGGAACTAGGGTTGTTACGATTCAGTCTTACATTGATTTCATTGTTTTTTTCCTAATACTGAATCAGTATTTGTTTATATAGTTTATGGATGGACCTATTTTAATTCATTTTTATACAGAAGGTTCAATTGAAACTGAATGTTGTCAGCGTAACGAATTCTACGGTATTGAAATTGTTGGAATTTTTGATAATAAATAAATGTGTTATTTACATTTCATTTTCATTTTTAAGGTTTTCTGATTCTGTATGTATGTATTCTGTCAAATCATTAACTAAGTGTATCATTACACGCCTAAGTATCAGACAAAATATGATTATTTTGAGGAATCAAAAAACAATTACTTGAGAAAAAATGGCTTTACCCCCACAGCTTCTGCGTGAACTAAAAAATTCTAGTCTCGAATCCAGCTGTTCTCAGCTAACTAATATTTTTCCTATTATACTTGTTGAAAATCACTTAATTAGTGCCAACTATGAATGACATAACTGAGGTTCTTGAAAGTCTTCATCATCTTTGAAATATATTTGAGGCTGTTTTGTCTTCATAAAAACAGTTGTGTGATTGACACCATCACTCGCCTAGTAGGACATTAATTGTGTCGCCAAGTAGGAAATGTTCCAGCCATCTTATTGATTTCAGATGTGCTGCATGCTTTTGTGAGTTATTAATTTATGTTGTTTATAGACTTTCAAAACTCCACCATTGATTGGCTGTTTATGCTTACCTTGTTTTCAGGTGACCAATAAGGTTGAACTGGAGCCGAGGCAGTTTATTGATTGGATGAGGCTGGAGCCACAGTCAATGGTGTGGCTTCCTGTCCTACACAGAGTGGCTGCAGCAGAAACGGCTAAACATCAGGCCAAGTGCAATATCTGTAAAGAATTCCCCATTGTTGGCTTCAGGTACACAAACAAACACACATACTGTACAGTATCAGACACTTTTAGGCTTTTTGGACACACTCAAACCTTTTCATCTATAATAACTAGTAATGTTTTTTTTTTGTTTGTTTCTGTGAATCATCTATAATTCTAAAACATAGAATATAGTAATAAAAAATTGCTAAAGCTGCAAATTGTACACATTTGCTGTCACTGTTTGAAACATGAAATTGTAGGTTACTTTAAACACTTTATGTGGTTTGAGGTCAAATGACGTTTTCCTCGTAATTGTACCAAAATTATAATTAATTATTACAGTCTTACTGTTGGGTTCAGGGTACGGCAAGAAGACGATTACAGACTACAGCTTTAATATTATTACTGTAGCTGCAGGAATGTTTGATGCCTAATCTTCAGAGACCTGTGATTTTAAGATGCATGGAGATGCACATGAGTTTGCATTTTGCTGTCAGGGAGCTCAAAAGGTTAGATTTACTCCTGAGGCCCAGCATTCATCTAAATGTCAGGATCTGATAGCACACACTAAATAAGAGCATGAGAGACAGTATTGTGGGAGTTACTGATGGGATTTGAGACCCCTGGCACTTGCAAAGTTCACACCTAAACTAGAGCTGCCAAAGTTCATGTGTTAACATTTGAAATGTTTTCATCATTCTTAAATATGGAATTACCTTATGTGGACCATAAGATAATGCCAATTAATAAATCAATTAGTAACAGAAAATTAATTTGAAAGAAAACTTTAAGCAAATTAAAAATTTTAAATGGCTTTCATGAACGGTATTTCTTATTGTGTTGACATATTTCGCATAAACGCAAAACTTGACTTCACTTTGGTTTCATGTCATGATTTTGATTTATTAAATATCATTAAATATCAGTAATATTCAAACATCCAACACTGTAAAAACTGGGTAATATACTCCAGCAAAGCATTTTCAGTGTGTGTTAAGTGATGTATTGTGTCAGTGCATTATCACCTGCCTACATCAAGTACTTTAAACAGTATCTTGAAGGTACCAACCTTTTCAAATGTCACATACATACATACATACATACATACATACATAATGACAATATATTATGCTTACAGGAGCCTGTTGCCTACAACAAACTCCCAGCATTCTCTGATAACTGATTTCATCACGCTTAGACCATGGTGTTTTTATGAGTCTAGATACAGTCAGACGTTTGGTCGAAGATCTACAGACTGTGTTTTGTCAGAGATAGATAACAAGGATGACTAAACACGGTACTAGAGAAACCGAGAAAATGAGCATCCCAGACAGTCAAACCAATTGCTATGAAAATTTCATAAATTGTTTATGTACATACAACAACGTTGTCAAAAAGGTACGCGTTCACACGGATCTGCAAAAAATGCCATATTATGCATTCCAGGCCAGTGGTTGATGATGTAATTTTAAAAAGAAACAATACATCTATTATTTGCTAAACACTGTGTCCTAACCAGACGTGACATGGCGACACACAATAAAAGGTATCTTTTCCATGTTAATCATAGTTTTTGTCCTAACCAGCCGAGACAGCATTATGCAACACGCAACAGTGGTTTCTATTTTAGAAACGGTTTCTATTTCTGACAGCTGACAGCTCCACCCGCACATAAATTTTAGACAAATTTTCTAAATTTTAACAAATTCAGATTCAGAAATTAGCATAGAGTCCGGTGCGGCATCATGGAGGTAATGAGAATACAAAATGCATCTCTGTATGTGCTTGTGCATGCGCTTCAGCTGCTGTGAGAGAGAGGGTGCGTGGACAGAAAAAAACTCTTCTGATTGGTCATGTTATGTGATTGATGATTGCGTCACGCCGCTTTATCGCATTCAGTGAGGACAGTCAAATTGCTTATTACTGTGATCATATCGCGTCTTTGTTGTGTTGATAGTCAAATATGATAATCATGTGATAGTGACATAGTGTATGATGACATAGTGTAAGATTGCCACCATTGTTGTGTTGATAGTTAAAACATATAATATATTTGCACATGACGTCACTGTTTACAGAGATTGTGTTTCCCTGTTTATCCAGAGAGGATAACTCTGTCGCTTTTTTTTTTAATGAATTGAACTTTGAAAACCTTTTTAAAATTTTGCGTATTCAGTCCCCCAAACCGACTTTGTCGCGTAAACAAAAGTTTTCTGTTTTTGGTTGAAATCATTAATATTTGAATGTTTTTAATTTATATGGATAAAAGGCAATTACAAACAAGAAGCAACCAGTAACAAAAGAAGCAACCAGTAACAAACACACACACAGTTTTGCTCCCATCTATACTCGGCTTACATTTTTTAAGAGAATATGCTGAATGAAAATTGTGTTAATTGAATTAAGTGTATCGTGACTGGAGTATGAGTGTTTTAGGCCTGTGTATCTTTAAGTTCTATTAAGTTCTATGTATCTTCCTTGACCTATTAACAAACATAGATTTCTCTGAAATCAAGACGTCAATAAATGATTTTGCTCCTCAAGTGTGTATATCTTGTTGTGAAGGTATGTTCAGGTGATTGTGATAAATGTGTGGTAATTGTGGAAAACAAAAAACTAGTATGTGTTAGTATGTGAGCTTTGCATTGTTGTCATTGTTTACTTATGTTTATATCATTCCAAACATGCATTACTTACTTTCATACTTTGATATTTCCAACGTGTGACTCAGAAATAAAAAAAATTATCATTGTTCTATTTTCCATGCAATAAAAATGACTGAATTTCCAAAAATTTCAAAGAGTACTCAAACAGTAGTCTATATATGATGCAGGTTTTATGTTCCAAGAAAAAATATATTGGGTATACCTTGGGCCTACTGTCCTGCAGAGTTTAAATCAAACACACCTGAACCAGTTGTCTTAATGATAACTTCAAGATTGCATGATGGTACTTCAACGTCTATAGTCTACCTTTTAAGTTTATTCCTCTCAATGATTGTCAGTGTTTTATAGTAATAACGAAACATCACACGCCCTTCTCTTTCTCTTTGCAGATATCGTAGTCTAAAGCATTTCAACTATGACGTGTGTCAGAGTTGTTTCTTCTCTGGTCGTACAGCAAAGGGTCATAAGCTGAACTACCCTATGGTGGAGTACTGCACACCGGTGAGTTACAGTAGCAATGTCTGAAGATCCAGTCTGTCCCACAATCCTTCACACTTGCATGAAAGAAAACATTAAAAAGAGTATATTATGGCTCTGTTCCAAAGTCTAGCAGGCTATTTTGCTGTGCAAAATAGACAGCTGCCTTCTAAAATGGAACCTTATGTGTATGTGGATTATGTGTACATGGAGAGCACCTTGTACTACACATATTGAAAAGAGACACCACTCATACTCTTTTGCTTGTTTTAGTTGGAAGTAGACATTTGTTATGCTAACACTTCTCAAGGTTTTTTTTTTTTTTTTACATTTATAGCACTCACAAATACGGGGTAAAATAGTTTGTTTTTAGCATTTAGTTTTTGTATTATTTGTCCACCGACTTTGTCACAGCTTGTCACAGTGCATTCTGTGATTGCCTTCTACATGTGGTGCTGCTGTAGTATCTGTATAGAACAAGGCATTTTAGGAAGGTTCACACAAAAGACAATAACAATACCGATAACTATAAAGGTTCAAAGACATACAATTTTAAAAGGAATTCTAAATTTAAAAGTGTCCATACCACAAGAAGTAATAAATACAGAGAACTTTGCAAGGATCATTTTCAGAGCAATGGATGAATGATAAAACATTGACAGGCAGTCAAAATCTATTCAAGAATCCATTGTTCACCGGAGTGAATGCTAATATAAGTTTTATTGTTGGTGTGAATAGGTCTTCATTTGTCTACATTTTGGAACAGCCTTTGCATCGAAAGGGCACTGCATTCCCATGGCATTAGATTTTGAAACAGAGCATGTGTGTTTAATTTGTTTCACTCTCAAATGTGATTTTTTTTTGCTAGTAAGGACTGTAGTGCGTGTTGTTGCTAAATAATAAGCTTATCGCATAAGAGTAATTGCTCTGATTTGTTTCACCTCCATCACAGCAGGTGAGTAGTTAAAACTCAAAGTGGCTTGATGTATTAGCATTACCAGTAGGCATTCCTCCCCTTTCACAACACTAGCTGCATGAAACAAAAAATTTAAGGGGCTTAGTTCAGCCACTGTATTTTAGAGCGTGAAATTGAAAAGGCATCACCATGATTGATCAGCATGAATCAGGTTCACCGATTAAAAAAATTTCCTTTAGCTCTTCAATGCTTTGTTCACAAATTCAGAGAAATTAGACTAAATAATGATATGACTTGAAAGCTGTTTTGTACTGAGTGCTGGCACTTGAGCAAAGAGTGCCGCTTGGCTTGACTGATTAATCATGTAGCCTTAGAAAGCGTGTCTTTGATTATTCTTCTTTTATGGGTTGTTCACTCATACAGCGATTAGCAGCAAGTGGCCAGTAGTCATTTATTTTTAATAAGAATTAGACTTTTTTTAAGAGTCAAAGCAACCATTGGTGATGAGATGATGTGACATTCAAGAGTGAGATACTTGTCTTCTGTTGGCAAGAGGAATTTCCATGGTATTGAAAACAATTTCACTTTTCTAAATGTTTTGTCCTTGCATACATGCAGATATGATAATCGCTCATCTTGTTTCTTATCCACAGTTGCAATTCACATACAAACTGTTGCCACTGTAGAATTTGTAGCAGCAAGATAATTGATTAAACAAACCAACTTGAATTGGATCCCTGCAGAATGTGAGACATAAGACATCAACATTATACCCCTGAGCGAATCACTCAACCTTTTTCACATGGATTGTCCCTTTAATGGGTTGCTGTTGTATATAGAAAAAATATCACAAACTGCATCTCACATGGCAGTAATAAAAGCAGAATATTATAGATTAGCAAGATTACTTTAATGAATATTGATTGTGAGAGTGATATTTTTGCTTTTATGAAGGATTCTATAAACAAAAATAGTTTATATCAAGTTACTAAATACTACTAAGTACTGTAATACAAAATGACAGCACTCTTGGAAACGCTTGGTGTTATTGGGACCAGAACTAACTGTTGTAAAATTAAGATTAGTTACATGTTTCTGGAGCCCACCAATGCCCACCACCAGCCAGTGTTTAATGTTAACATCAAGTGTGTAATTTATTTGTTATCATCTCATTTTCTCCTATTTTCATTGCTTTTAGCAGCAGTGAACCATCTAGCAGGAAGAGAATACCTTTAATTTCCTGACAAACCAATAAAATCCCTGTCCTTATACACATGGACAAACAAAACTACTGCTAATTTACCTTCATTTCAACAGCAAATATTATCATCAGTATTCAGAGAGCAGCAGATCAATATTAAATAGAATATGATTTTGTGGCCCTCAAAAGGGCTGTTACACAGTTATTGCGCTTTCTTTGTAGTGATATTGCTTTTTGTTTTTGGTGATATTGTTTTTATTAGTTGTGAGGTACACAGATGTTTCTGTAACTTTTAACTTTCAACTCAATGAAAATCTTTATTAACCCTCATGTTATTGCTCATGTTGTGGCATTTTTTCTTTTGTGGAAATATGTTTCTTTTCCATACAGTAAGTCACACTCATAAAACAGGAGCAGAAGGAATTTCTGTGTCACTTCCAATTCAGTATGAAAGTTATGAGAGAATTATTTAACAATTTACACAGAGGTGGAGAGAGTTTGAAATATTAAATTGCAGGCTACATAAAATTTATATATATATATATATATATATATATATACATCCCTAAATTGAAACTTGTGGACAATGGCATTTTTAAAGACAAATGAAGCGTTTAACCCCTTAGCAGACACTAAAGTGACAATTGGGTTAATGATAGTAACTTACAACAGTCCAAAGACCCGCTTTGGAAACACAGTATTGAATTGTTATCCAAATTAACTTGGATTGAGCTACAACAAAGAAAACTAGCGGAGCATGCTGCAAGTTTTGGTAAATAAAGTTATATTTTAGTAAGCATCATGTTGGTTTAAAATAGTTTGAAGGAATTTGAAGTAGATGCTTGCAAACTTCAAAGTTTAGTGAACTTTTGGAATGAACTTGTTATTGTTATGCAAATATGTCTGATACTAATGATAACGAAGTTGTTGAACAACATGATTTGGGTTGTGAGAAGAAGCAATTTAACAGCAGGAGTAGGCGGAAGCGTGTAATTATATTTGTTTTCTTTGGCTGGTTGATTTTAGCTCAGTGTCATTGCTAGGAAACAGAGAAAAGAGAAAACCTGTTTCTCTCTTTTCATTTATATCTTAGACCATGGAGCATGTTGTGATGGTGTATATTTACCTGTTCACCCTCAGGAAAATGTGTATCTGTCAAACTGCATTCAGTGGTTTGAGTCTTACCTCTCAGATGGGTGATCCAGGGTGTCCTGGAGAGATGAGGTCTCAGAGACCCACCAACTGACTACTGGGGTACCTGATAGCTCAGTCTTTGGCCCACTTCTTTTTTCTATTTACTTGACCTTCTTGAGTTCTGTCATCAAGAAACATGGCATTTCCTATCACTGCTGTGCTGATGACACTTAACACCACTTTTCATTCAAGCCAGACAATCAATTAGTAGCAGCTTGTGTCCCTGCATGCTGGAGCAACATTTCTATTTGGATGAAGAACCATCACTTGCAGTTGAATCTTGCAAAGACTGAACTGCTTGTGATTTTGTCGACCCAATCATTTAACACAACCTCTCCATTCAAGTTTCTGTTATCATAACCCTCTCCAGAACAGTGAAGAACCATGGTGTAGTTATTGACAAACAGTAAAATTTTAAGGAACATGTTGCCAAAATGCCTCAGTGCTGTAGGTTTGTCCTGTACCACATTAGGAAAATCAGACCCTTCCTATCGGAGCACACCACTTGTTGCACGGATGGCAGGCGGGTTGCATGGCGGGTCTTCATCATCACTGGCAAACAATAGGATGCATTTGCATTGATTGTTACCTAAATATGTACAGATAAATAAGACTTTTTGTGGAGATGAAGACAGAAACATTACTCCAACCCCTATTAATGTGTGTATCGGAGTGACACTTCAGCTAAGCTGAATGGACAAATAGAAAACAAGACAAGTGTGGATAGATGGATCAGCTCTCTTATGCTTGCTTTCCAGAGAGTATGTGAGAAAAAGATAAGCTTTTGATAAGCTTTGCATTCCTTTACTGGAGCTTGATTGCACTACAGTGCATTTCACTTGCATCAAAACGTGAATGTGTAACTTTAATGTGTGTATCTGCTGTGGTAATTTTATGCCTTACTGAAACTACATGAATATTCATAACATGAATATTCTTTGATTGAAACCATTCCACTGTAGCTCTGGCTGTATGTTTAGGGTCATTGTCTTGCTGGAAGTTGAATCTCCTTCCCAGTCTCAAGTCATTTGCAGTCTCCAACAGGTTTTCTTCCAGGATTGCCCTGTATTTAGTTCCATCCATCTTCCCATCAACTCTGACCAGCTTCCCTGTCCCTGCTGAAGAAAAGCATCCCCACAGCACGATGCTACCACCACCATGTTTCACAGTGGGGATGGTGTGTTCCAGGTGATGAGCAGTGTTCTTTTTCCGCCACACATAGCACTTTGCATTCAGGCCAAAAAGTTCAACTTTGGTCTCATCTGACCAGAGCACCTTCTTCCACATGTTTGCTGTGTCCCCTAGACTTCTTATGTCTTTCTTTCAACAGTGGCTTTCTTCTTGCCACTCTTCCATAAAGGCCAGATTTGTGGAGTACCCGACTTAGAGTTGTCCTGTGGACAGATTTTCCCACCTGACCTGTGGATTTCTGCAGCTCCTCCAGAGTGACCATGGGTCTCTTGGTTGCTTCTCTGACCAGTGCCCTCCTTGCTCGTTCTGTCAGTTTAGGTGAATGGCCATGTCTTGGTAGATTTACAGTTGTGGCGTACTTTTTCCATTTTTGGATGATGGATTGAACAGTGCTCCTTGAGATGTTCAAAGCTTGGGATATTTTTTTATAACCTAACCCTGCTTTAAACTTCTCCACAACTTTATCCCTGACCTGTCTGGTGAGTTCCTTAGTCTTCATGATGCTGTTTGTTCACTAGTGTTTTCTAACAAACCACTGAGGCCTTTACAGAACAGGTGTTTTTATACTAAATTACACACAGGTGGACTCTATTAACTAATTAGGTGAGTTCTGAAGGCAATTGATGCACTGGATTTTATTTAGGGGTATCAGAGTTCAGGGGGCTGAATACAAATGCACGCCACACTTTTCAGATTTTTATTTGCTTAAAGTGTTGAAAACCATTTATCATTTTCATTCCACTTCACAATTATGTGCTACTTTGTGTTGGTCTATTACATGTGAAAAAGTTCAAGGGGTATGAATACTTTTTCAAGGCACTGTAGAAAATCCATGTTAACACCCTAATCTATCTCTAATCTCATCTAATCTCTTTCTTTTTTATTTTCAGACCACCTCAGGAGAAGACATGCGAGATTTCACCAAAGTCATAAAAAACAAGTTTCGCTCTAAGAAGTATTTTGCAAAACACCCTCGTCTGGGTTACCTGCCAGTCCAGTCAGTTCTAGAAGGAGACAACATGGAAACGTAAGTATCTTAAAGGAAAACATAATAATTTTGTCTCGTTTAAAAGTCAGTTATTGGGCTGTGGTCTATTCCCATCAATTGTGTAAGGAATCAAAATGTAAGGAATGGCCTGATTTTAAAGACCAAAGTATCATATAAGTATCATATTTCTTATCTCCAGATGTTTAAAGGGGATTCAAAGGGAAGTCCTCATAGTGCCCATAATCTGTGATAGATATTGTTTGCAGTAAGTGCATTATTTAGGGTGGAAACCTCTTTTTAAAAGAGTGAAAGTTATGTGTTCACTATTTATTCTATTTATTTATTCAGTCTCCCAGCACCATCCCCAGGGAAAGCACACTGAGGCAGGGGGGTTGCTATTTATTCATTTATATGCTCCCTTATAGTGGTAAAACCTTAATTTGTTGTAGTCGTGATTGTTTGGGTGACACAACTAAACACAGGATGTGCTTAAAAGTCGATTCATACTCTGTAGGTTCGATTGAAACTGTCATCATATAGTAGTGTGGAGCTGTCAGTCACAGAAATGAGTGGAATGCCGAAGACTGCCGAAGGGAGACACTCGATCTGACTTTTTAAGACAGTGGATTGATAACATTATGATCTCATTGTGATCTCATTGTGAAAAAGATCATAAATTGCTTATTTTTACTGCAAAAAACTTTTGCAATATTATTTATTTCAACTGCATTAGATGTTTTAAAGCATACAACAGGTTTTAAATAAGACTAGTTCTCAATCCACTGCAAACTCACTTTCAGGTCTGCCTCTATTAAGGTGTAGAACACACAATTCATTTAGTTCTACATCTAGTCCCAACCTACACTTTCTGTCTGGTTTAATAGTTTTTTTACTCAGAACTGTTTCTCAAAACTTAAGTAAGACAGGCAAGTTTTTAAAGTTTTATGTTGGCTTTAAAGTCCTTTTACACAACTTTAACCAACTTTTGTAAAGAGTTTATCTTACCTCTCCTGGCCTCCCTTTAGAATAAAAGAGGCTGTATGTAAGACACTCTCTGTTGTTGCTCTTTGTCTCCACATCATCTGTCAAACTTGCAAGCTGTGAAAAGACTTAACTGCCTTCATCCTGCAGTCAGAAGGATGGCTAAATTAAGGTGGTAAATCCGAAAGCTTTGCATTTTGTATGCAGTAGAAAGGCAGAATTGAACTGATTTAAACCTGAATATCTCATCCTGCAAATTACAGTCTCTTTTCCTGTGTGGCCTGTTTTAAAAGAAAATGGCACATTTAATTATCTCAGAATGAAACCAAACTTTACTAGGGTTCTTCTTTTTATTAAACTTGCCCTTGTCACAGTAGAGTGTTTGATCTTTTGTGATTTGTGCTGTGTGAGATAAGCAGCAAGTGTTTATTTGAAAAGACACTGATATGAAAAAAAGTAATTTAAAGTAAAAATTGGATTTCAAATCTGATCCACGTAGTTTTGAATGTCACTGTGTGTGTCAGAGATACTCAGCTAATTAACTGTTCTTACCATTAGGTTTCTTTCTTAAGGACCTGTTCTCTTTGGCTTTAAAGTTTGATTCACTTCAAGAGCACCACTACAATTTCTCTCCTTAGAGAGTCTACTTAGCCAAAATCGTTACTGTATATTATTGTGTTAAGGGGTAATTTGTAAAGCGCATTTCGTGATATATAACATTTACAGAAAAGAACTGGTGAATAAAAATATTAAGAAATCAACAGAATGACGTGGGTGTAAAAAATGAAAGGAACAGCATTTTTCAACACTTTGTGCTGCCCCCTTCAGTACTGGATAGTATTGCACATCTCCACATCCTGATGTGTGGATGTGCCCTCCACATTGTGAAACATTTGACCCCCAAATAAATCTATTCCTCCTTTCTCCCCAACCCCCCTCTCTTCCTCTCGTTTTTGTTTTCCTTTCTCCCTCTTGCAGTCCAGTCACTCTCATCAGCATGTGTCCAGAAGAGTATGAGTAAGTATCTACACCAGCCAACCCACCTTGTCTTCCTCAGTACAGCATGCTGCTCACGTCAATGCATGGAGCGACATACCCACCTGCACGTCACCCATCCCCCCCATTGTTTTATTGTCTAACCTGCTTCTTCAGTTTGTCTATCCTAACATGTGGCCTTCACAGTAGATTGTTTCATTTGAACATTTCATTTGTTGTTTTCGGATCATGTTTTTAATTGTTTTGGTTTATTGCTATGATTTTGTTTACATTATAGGCTGTCCCCATCTCCGCAACTTCCTCATGACGACACGCACTCACGGATAGAGCAGTATGCTAGCAGGTATATCTCTGCTGCCAACTGCACAGTACACACTGACTCTACAAAAATGAGGCAAAACCAATCTGATCTTACTGGAAAATTTAACTATTGTATGAGGTGGCAATTTCATATGAATTTGTGCAATGTGAATGTAAAAATTTTACAATTATTACAAAAAGGCAAGAGTAATGCCCCACCTCCATCCCCATCCTAGATGTCACTGAGACAAAATTAGATCACACTACAACTTGACTAACAAGTGGGATTGTATAAATTTATACAAATTAGCCACATTGTAAAATAGTTTGAATTGCTATGACATTGTGTGGGACAAAACAGGCTACAAGGAGGGCACAAGTAAACATTCATGTACCAAGGATTTATTTTTATTTTTTATTGAGTCGGGACAACCTTATGCCTCTTTCATTTTCTCACAAAATATCATTTTTTCTTGTCTGTCGTTTAATCAATACAAAACAGTACAGAAATAATATGTAATGTAAATCTAATTTTTAAAATGTCTTACAAACACTGAGGCTACAGGGCAGTTGTAAATTGTCACCACAGTCAGATTAAGTCTAAATTAGAGAATTGTTAGGAAAGTTTGGAAAATTATTTAGTTACATTTGAATGGCTAGGTTGGCAATCATAATAGTGTGTAAGATGTAAGATAAGGAATGTAAAATAAAGAATGTTAAAGGTTCTTGTAAAAAATGTATTTAATCTGTTAGCACATAGCGTACATTTTGTGCGTATCAATTTGATTTACACCTTCACAAAGAGAGAGCATACCACGCATACACAAGCAATCTCAATATATAATTTTTCAATATGTATTTTTAATATTGTTTAACTCGAACCGCATATGATTAATATGCTCTGCATGTCCAGAGACGTATATGTACGTAGACGTATACACATGTATTGATGTCTCTCTGTCTCTTCAGGTTAGCACAGTTGGAGCGTTCTGATGGCTCTCTGCCCACAGACAGCAGCTCGGCCACTGGAAGCATGTAAGTGTCTATTAGTGCTTTTACACATAATACAAATCCTTAAATATAACAGAATTAAATATAATATAATGTAAATTTTAAAAAAAATATTTAGAGAAATGTGTGGACAGAACAGAATGGCTGATTTTCCAGCTTTAGGAGTTGTTTAATTGCCTGAAATGTTTTATATTGATGCCTTAACTAAAATTTAGTTTAAGATTGATTTATGATGCAATTATGCAAATACGAAGCAACGCAGTTTAGAGTTCATTATTATGAAAAATCATAATTTCATAATTAATGAAAATCAATGTAATGCAACAACCACCAATGGGAGTGAAGATAGATCCACCAGAAACTGGTGGATCATTCGTTGTTTGTAAGCGTTTTATTAACATCAGTCATTACATTCAGTCCAATTAACAGTTCAAACAGTTCATGTAAGCCAACTGTATGAGCGCTCTGTATAAAAAACGCAAAAAGTAGTTAAAATGGTTACACTTTTGCAACATAGCTTGATGTTGTACAGACAACATATTGTTAAAACATGAAATACAGCAAATGCAAAGTGTATACACTCCCACACACACTCATATATAACACACATTCATACATACCCAGTTATATGCACAGGTAACATATTAAACGGTACATGCCAGTTATATTAAAATGGGCAAAGAGAAACACAATGATATAAAGACAAGAAAGTGCAATAACAACATGCATTGTATGTTAGCTTTAATTAGAAAAAAATAGTTTAACTGTTATAATAAATGCAATATTAATTAATTATAAAACTCTAAAACTGATATCAGCAGTCTCCCAGGCAGTACAGTCCGTGGCAACAATTTCACTCTAAAGTGCACTGAAAACTGGAGAAAAAACCTTGTAAGAATCATGACTCAACTAAGAGGGCCAGTTCTTCTCTGGCACATTAACGGAGCTTTTACACTGGCAGTTTAGTTCGAAACAGGGCACAGTTCACATGAAAAAAGCTGTCATGTGGCCCGGCAGCGCACCGAGGTTCGGAACTCGAGACTATGATGGTCTGATGAGGTGGTCTGAGCTTGGTTGCAATGGAACTGTGGAGTGGTACGCGTGAATGTGAAAGCACCTTAGACTTGGGTGCGCACTCGTTCAGGAAGTACAGTAAACTTTGCATGTGTACAGAGACAGCTGATTAAATTTGTCATGCAACATACATGTACGTAGTTGTGCTCTGCATAATGTAACTAAAACAATAACAAAACAACAAAAGTTGCGTGGTTCTCTCATGCGTTTGTGATGACGTAAGATGAGCACAAACGCACCAGGGTTTGATAGAGTCAACTGAGTGTAAAACCAACCAACTCTGCAGGGGCTCCAGGAACATTCACACTTTGGCTTGGACCGCAGCAAACGTGCCCAGTGTAAAAACTAACTAAGTGGTTTAGGGCCATACTGTATATGTATATTAGCAAGATTTAAAAGTTTATACAATGCTTAATGGCCAACCAGTGTAGTGTTGACAGAATCGTTGACAGTAACACATTGCAGTAATCCAGTCAAGACTGTCATGAGTGCATGGATCTTTTATCCTTTTGACATTGACAGTATGTGTCATATTTTGATATTTGATATATGATATTTAATTTTTAAGATGAAAAACACAATTTTACAAATGTTGGCAACATGGCGTTTAAATGACAGATTACTATCAGATAGAACCCCCAGAATCCTAGCTGACGACGAAGGCCTAATAAAACATCCATTAAAAGTTATTTATTTATGTATTTTTAGTTTTTATTACATTATTTATTATGTATTTTTGGCCAAATGATTAACACTTCTGTTTTGTTTGGGTGGCACTAGGGTCAAGTAGCAATAGTCCAATAGGACCAAATCATTTGTAATTCTGATAAAAACATTCTCTGTACTACTATATTTTATATTATATAGCTCCACACAGAATCTGAAGTCTCGTTTGTCAGTGTGATGAAAGAAATTGAAAAAATGACCAGATAGTGAAGGGAGGCATTGCTGATTGCTGTGAGAAAAATAGGTCCTGTTGCTGATCTTTATCAAAGAAATTAATTTTTACCAGCTGTCAGTAAACTGTATACACACACACAGACCTCTGACCCATGTATTCATTCTCACACACTGCTGTTTGTGATACCGGAGACCTGCGATTTCTTATAAGATTAGTTATCAATAAAAGCTTTGTGTAGACCACTAGAGTTAACAACTTTAGCAGAGAAAAATTTACAGACATATTGTTTCTCACATATTATGCCATTTCACATGAAAGATAACCATTGACCAAATCTGTCCATTTGTCCATCCATCTGTCTTAGTCAGCTGTCTGTTTCATATACATCTTTGTGAATGTTCAACTTCACTAGTTTTACCATGGTAAAACCATGGTTAAATTAGTAAAACTTTTCAAAGCATTTGCAAGTAAACAATAAATAAAATATATCATTAATAACAGATAATAGTGAACTTTAGAAATGGAAATATGCAGATTTAGGTGGTTTATTGCATGTATTCATGCTGATATTACAAAAATATTTTGTATAAAAATGAATTACAGCACAGACTACATAAAGCATAGACTGTTTGTTAGTTAATGTTTATAATATTGTGATTTTGTCCATCTTTGCAAATAATAATGAATTTTTGAAAAATTATATTAAATAATTAATGTAATTAATAAATATAATAATATATAATATATATAATTAATATAATAATTAATTATATAATATAATTAATGACATTTTTAATGAAAAATTAATTGAATGCGTTCTGGCCGCAGTCTGTATAAAAGCAGCATCTTTAAGTGACGAACTTGATGCATCTCCATGGAAACCAAAACAGCCGTTAAAAAAACTCACTCCAGAAGGGGACAGTTAGGATCTTTAAAACGTACACGTGAAAGGGTTAAAGCCCAGGTTGCTTTGATAGCGGACTTCAGCTCGTCTGTATTGTTTGGTTAGATGTTTCCTACAATATCTCCCTCTTGACAATACCCCATAGATTCTCTATGGGGTTTAGGTCAGATGAGTTGGCTGGCCAATCAAGCACAGTAATATCATGGTCAGCAAACCAGTTAGAAGTAGTTTTGGCACTAAGTCCTGCTGCAAAAGGAAATTAGCATCTCCAAAAAGCTTCTTGGCAGACCAAAGCATGAGGTACTTTAAAATCTCCTGGTAGACAGCTGCATTGACAACACCAGCAGACAACATGGTTCCCCAAATCATCACAGACTGTGGAAACTTTACAAGGAACTTTAAGCATCTTTGATTCTGTGCCTCTCCACTTTTTCTCCAGACTCCGGGACCTTAATTTTCAAATGAAATGCCAAATTTATTTTAATCTGAGCAGAGACCTTTGGACCACTGAGCATCAGTCCTGATATTTTTCTTAGACGCTTTTGACGTTGTTTCTCGTTCAGGAGTGGCCGTAGCTGTAGCCCATTTTCTAAAGCTTCTGTGTGTGGTGGCTCTTGATGCGCTGACTCCCACGTTCTTGAATTGGCTTTTCCTGACAGTCTTTCCAAGGCTGTGGTCATCTCTCTTGCTTGTGCACCTTTTCTTACCACACTTATTTCTTCCAGTCAACTTTCTATGAATATGTTTCAATACAGCCCTTTCAGCGATGACCTTCTTTCTGTGGCTTACCCTCCTTGTGTAGGGGGTGTCGATTATCATCGCCTGAATTACATATGATGTATGTGCAAGCATTACTCACTACAGTCACAACCCAGATAAGAAAATTTATTTATTGTTAATTCAATATTGACAATAACCAATTTAATATTAATTATTATTTTGCTATTTGGGAATACATTTTGTCTGTGAATAAAAATTTTTTTTTATGATTAACGGAACTGGAAGCAAAACAGCTACTGTTCGGTCAGAACTAAAATCGGAATCGGAAAATGTTATTACAATACCTAACCTTGTAAGTGTGTGAGTCTGTGTGTGTGTCTGTGTGGTTGTGCTCTGCATCAGAACTAAAATACTGACGTTGATGAAGCCAGGTAATGGTCAGTTTAGCATGACGACAGCCATTTGACAAAACTATTTGTACTCTATGGCTTTGTGGGATTACCTTCACTGTCTCTTTCTTTCTTTGTCTTTCTTCTGCTCATTATAAGTAGAAGAAGCATTCCAATTCTTCCCATCTGACACCTTGTTTATCCCTGTTTCTAATGCATTAGCACACTCTTTAACATCATATATTTATGTGTGTGTGTGTGTGTGTGTGTTTGAGATGGAGATTTTAGTGTTCTCATTAAAATGTTTTTTGATGGATTGGTATGTAATGTGATTATCTGCTGGGTTTAACTGAGTGTAGGAGGAAAGAATTCTTGCTTCAAAATGCAGCCTAAACCCACTTGCTGTTTTTATTATTTCTGTTTCCTAAAATAATTTTTGGGGCATTAGCCTCATCTGTGACAGAAATTGGAAAAATTTGCAAGCTACATTTTAACCTGCATGTCCCACACTAGCAAAACAGCTTGATGATTCAGGCACACATTTGCTACGCAATGTCTGCAGCACAATAACTCCTACCTCTCTGTTTTGTTTTCCTTTTCTGTACATTTTGTCTTAATGACAGTTGTTGTAAAGACTGGCTTAAAGTTATCACAGAAAGAGAGTGCAGGACGTAGGGACAGTGCAAACCTCCATCTTTAGCATGAGCACCAGAACTTAATTAAGCTCAGTTAAGACCTTTACTAAACACTGTGAGTTTGTCTCATTTTTATTAAACAACTAAAGTAGAGAATGACAGCAAGTATGCAGAACGGAGGATGGGATGTTATCAAGAAATGTTGTCAGCCACTTTCAAACCTCTGTTTTATTCAGTATCATCCTTCCCTTTGCTTTCCTTGTAAGTTAGCTTTCTCATTTTCTGTTCCTGTCATCTTAGGGGTTTAGCTGAGCTTCTAAAGTCTGTTTACACTGAAGATGATCAATGAAACCAATGCAGAATCACACTGGCACAAGCAGGACGTCTCCTTTACCCCGCTCTGTTATTCTCTGTCTCGCCTCGTCTCACCCCTAAGGCGATATACAGCCGATGCCTGATGTGAAATCTCATCTGCACAGACCAAACGAGAGCAAGCCTTCGCTTTGTCTCCAGTTTGAACCTCTCCTTTTGTTTGGCTCTTGGTTCCTGTGGGAGATGTAGGCAGTGATGCGGTTTTCTGTCATTCTCTTCAGAATTCTCCAGAATGCTCTCCTGCTCTGATTGAACGCTACCCAGATCCATCTCTCCTCATTCAAGCTTAATACTACTTTTCAAAAACGGCTCTATTCAAAGTGACTCTTTTCTATTCTTTAAATGATAATGAGCTACTTCTCACCCTGTCCAGGCCTCGACATTAACACTTGTACGTTTGTCTGGGACAAGTGAAAATTTTGGACGAATATTTTTTTTGTTTTTTTTTTATTTAATTTCCCCCAAAATCCCACAGCAAAAACCTCCCTTAAGTGCCTGCTAAAGCATCAAACTTAAAATAAAAGGATCATGAAGTCCATCACAGTCTTACACAAAAAGTAGAAGGAAATTTATCAGTGAATTTGCCAAGCTGCAATATGAAATAGTGATGAAGTTTTGCATGTTTTGTCAAATGCATTTCTTACTGTGCATTACTCATAAAAACATTTTCTAGCATCAACATCACACCGCTGTTAATGTAAAAACATATAATGTGAGAGCAGTTTCTTAATTTCTGTCAGGAGTACACAGTAATCATGCAAAAATCAAACTTATAATCATAACAACACACACAGGTTGCATAGGATAGGTTTCTTAAAAGAGGTTCACAAATCCACCGGCCAAATACCAGAACATCACAGTTTTGTTAGATTTGAGTTGTGAACTGGTGCAGATATACTGTTGTATAAGAGGGTTAGACAGGTTGAGTGAATAACAGACCAATAAAACAAAGTCATTTTACCTCCTGTCACATGCTTTCTAAGACTTTATGTCTAGTTAATGGACCTGTTGGGAGCTCCATTTCTTTTGGCAACTTTAGAATTAGTCATTTACTCAAATTAGTCTTTTTATTGTTTAGTCTTTGGTCTGTTAGCCTTTGTGTGAAATGAGGACTACTCCAAAAGTGCAGAAGAAAAGTATTGAAGACAAAAAATGTGTCAAGTGAAGGAAGAAAGTGAGGATGCAGGAACAAATTGAGGAAGCAAAATATCATGGGTGAAAGTGACAAGATAGAAAAGTTGTTTTTACAGTTTTTAGATGTGTGAGTGGGTCATATTGAGTACACCAGTATTAATCCTGACACAACCATCACGTTTACTGTTACTTGTATGTAGTTAGTGAAGAGATTTGCATTTACATTCTGATGAACAACAACTTGAACTATGGTTAGCCGTCATAGGACATACCAAGAGCTTATTTACATTTAGAAATCTAACAGTACAGTTACAGTCACAATAACAGAAACAGTTCATGAAGGTAAGAAGGAAGGTGGTCATGAAAAATAAATTATGACTTGTTGGTGCATCTAATCTTTACTAACAATTATTTATGAAACATTTTTTGTTACAAAATATGGTCATTTGAATATCAAAAGTTGGCAGATACACACATCATTAAAGAAACAATTTTAAAACTTGTTTTAGTTTGTTGTGAATGTGTACAGGAAGCTTAGCAGGTGTCCTTTACAGCACAAGCACATGATAATTACTGAACTAATAAGCCGTTGCCTGGTTTTCCTCTTTACAGGGAGTTCTGGGTCTCAGAGTAGCACTGATGCAACAGAACAATCTTGAATCTGTTTTCCTTCGTTAATGCCATCTGGTATTTGATATTTACTTTGAGCAAGGTCACAAATACACACAACTAATATCATGAAAACATTTTACCCTTAAATCAAAATAAATTATGTTTTGCATATATTTTTCCGGCTTTTAGGATGATTGTATATTTTCAGTTTTGTCCCAATACGTTTATGTCCAGTATACACAGTTTTACATATTGCATACAAACATATTTTTCTTTTAAGATATTTCAGTTTAGCATTTTAATAATCCTTTTTTTTTTTTTTGATGTAAAATATGACCCAGGCTGGTTTTGTGTAATTAATCTGCAACCAGCATTTTAATTTACACTCTTGTCATAAATAAATTAATTACTCTTCCTACATAATTTATTTTATAAAAACTGTTAAAATTTTTATTCTAAAGGTGTAGAACTTTTAAACGGTATAAAGTTTTTCATGATTAAATTAGAATTTGGATAATAATGAAAAATAATGAAGAAACCTATTCGGGACAGCACCAGTTAACAGGTTTGAATTGGCAAAGGGGTATTTGAATATTATGGGGCTATAAAACATTTCCTGCATTGTACAGTTTGTGCAGGTTATTCTTAAAAAACACATTTGACAATGACAAAAAGAAAGGAATTTTTTTAGTGATCAAACCCGACACTCTCTGAAACCAAAGAAGAGCAGAGCAAAGCAAAGCAGGAAAAGAGACAAAAAATAAAGAAAGGGATAAAGGAAAGAAAAGACAAGTCGCCAAGGGAGTTTAGTCTGTGCAGTGCTGTAATATAGATAGAAAAATGTGACAGAGATTCAACTGATGCTCTGAAGATACACGATACATACACTTATTTTTCTTTTGTGCTTAATCTCTCTTTATTTCTATACCTTTATTTTGTCCCTCTTAACCAGTTCTGCAGCCTCTTTTTCCTCATGAGCTTCATTCTTGTTAAATATCCCTTCCCCCTCGCTGTGGGTATATTTATAATGCTTTATAGTAAATCAATATGTATATGTGTGATTAATGGAATGTCTGAAACCTCAGTATGAAAAAGCAGTAGGCAGAAATACCCGGATGGCCTACTACTTCTGCCAAAATATGTTTACTGTAAGTATCAGAGCCACCAAATTTAGTTAGTAAATTACTAGAGAAGGTTAGTAAATTAAAATTACCAGAGAACTATGAGCAGGGCGTCTCTTTTCAAGTGTACTGTAAGTGATGTGAGTATCAAGAAATGCTCATGTTTAAATCGTACTTGTTAAAATTATTTTCGATGTTTTACTTTCGAAAGCTTTACCACTATTCTTCTACCAACTCAAAGTGCTGCAATTTTCTTTAGGAAATGCAGTCTCATTCTTTTTGTTGTTTCCCACCTCTGCTGCAGACTGTCTCCTCTGTTTCTTCAGCATCTGCTGGTGTTGACAGGTTGTTAGCAGACCACTCTGATGCAGTGCCCGTGTAATCTATCTTATTAGTCACTGTGTCTGTGCATCCAGATGAGCATTTGGTTCATGCTCCAGAGAGAGGACGTAAACACACCTGAGTCTCATTGTCCACACATCTGTTCAGACACCACACAACAGCTCCTGTATCCAAAACCTCCTATGTAATTTTCACAGTCAGCCCCCTGTCATCTGTCAGTTGTAAAATCTTACCGTTCAAAACGCCAGTATCCCTCTGTGGTGCATAACATCTTTTTGTGCATAACAACAACAATTATTCCTCTCTGTATCCATGTTAGAGTTTACATGCTGTGACAGTACAGATCTGAACTCTCTCACTAGCTGTCTGTTTCTTGAAGTGATGTTTGCTAAGACATGAATCAGTGTTATTCTTGCAAAAACATGATTACCCAGAATATCAAAGAGACTTTTTGACATGCTTTAATAATGTAGAACACCACAGTAACATTTAAAATTACTTGTGCTTAAAACCAAAATATATATGTGACAATCCTAAACAAAATTCCCAAACACCCTTGCTTAATGGTAAAGAGTTTTCCTTGTGTGTCAATGTAAAAAAATATTGCTTCTCTGATCTTTTTATCTTTTTATCTATTGTGTAGGGACGAGGAACACGCTCTAATTTTGCAGTACTGTCAGACTTTAGGAGGGGAGAAGTCATCCCTTAGCCAACCCCAAAGCCCTGTCCACATCCTCAGAAGCCTCACTCCAAATGTTCATAGTCCCTCCCACATGCTCCAAAGCCCTGCCCAGATTCTGCAAGCAGTGGAGCGGGAGGAGCGAGGAGAACTGGAGAGAATCATAGCACGACTGGAGGAGGAACAGCGGTAGGTTACGACTAGTTTTACTTCATGAATGTTTACCGTTTAGCATGGACTCTGATCGATTAATCAATTTATAGAATGATTAAGCATCCTAAAATAAACTCATGGATGCAGTAAGAGCCAGAGTCCTGCACATGGGTGGACACTCGGTGGGCTGCTAATATTTGAAATAACAGGTGGAATTCCAATCGAAAGTCAACATCTCTATGCCCTACTCACTAAGATGAAAAACACTCACTTATTTTTTTTATAAATTTTATAAATACACTTACTTAGAATGCCTTATGTTTGTTTTATTGATTGTTACATGCAAAAAGAAATATTTTTTGTCTACCTCATGCAGTATATTTAATGCGGGTGCGGTTCAGGTCGCAGTCTTTGTCAAACAGGTCGGGTCAGGATATGGAATACAATTAGTGCTGCTGCAGGATAACAGATCAGATTTTCAGCTGTTTTCTGCTGATGCGGGTTTATCAACAGGACCTAACAGGACCTGTACAGGACTAAGCAAACAATATATATCAATTATTTTTTTAAGTCTGCCCAAAGCAGACTACGATTTGAAGCCAGAATGCCACAAAGAGTAGATGAAGAGACTTGTAATTGTGTAAGGGGGAGAAACCACCCACTGGCCCAACGTCGGAGTCCAGTGGCAATGGCAAAGGTTTCAGCACGTTCGGCCTTTTCCGGCGCGTACTCGTTACTTTTGATTACTCAAAAAATCAAATTTTGACTCCAAAAGATAAAACCTTGTAAAGGTTAAGTTATGATCCTTAAATTTGGATAATGGTTTGATCATTCCATCAACTCGCTATTGTTATTGTACTCGTACATTAGGTTCTCATTGTCGCACAGGGTCCTCGCACCGGCCATGTGCGGGCCCACGATCACAAACTCAACCGTATAACCAGAGGTTATGGCTAAAGCAATTTAAAGATGTAGCTCCTGCTTACTATTATTAAAAGGTACCCATGTAGCCCCATACAATCGCCTATATAACAACTTAGTTCAAGGCTCAGGTAATAATCAGAGGTTATGGTCAGCACCGTAAGGGATTTGATCTGACCCCATATAGTTATTAATATAACTATATAACAACTTAATTAAAGTACAGGCAATGACCAGAGGTTATGACTACCACTATGATAGCCCCATATAGTGAATGCGATTGCATAACAACTTAATTATTTAAATACACTTAACCCTGGTCGTAGATTTGCGGTAACACTGATACATCGTAATCTACTGGAGCCAATAATTCAGAGTATTTAGAATTGATACAAACATAACAATTTATTAATCAGGTAAACAAAAGCAATGATTCAATATCTAATTCAAACAATTAAGTAAAGTGATCAATTCATGTAAAACAGTCAATAATGCAGAGATGAGAGAATTTAGAAATGTTTACCTGACAATCAGAACTACACACAGCAACTGTGCGGGAAATCCGTTTACAGACTCATAGAACCTTTTGCTTGCTTCCCTTAAATACCCAAACCAAAGTATACTTCCTCCAAATGGAGATGTAATTTACATTGAAAAGACTCTGAACCTGATCAGGCCCAAATGGCCATTTCCATGAAAGAGCCCAGGAAGGACACACCCACAGCAGTGAGCAGAATATCTCCAAACTTCTTAAACCTTTGTTATGATCTGCTCTACTGTTGTGGGGATAAGACCATTGTGTGAGTCGCACTGAGACATTTCAAATGATATCTGACATGAATATTTAGATACTTTGACCACACAGAATGTGGTATATCTTAAATACAGTTCATAAGTGAGTTTTGGGGTTCTCTGAGCTGAGATGAAGTAGATGAAGAGAGGGGGAGAAGAAGACAGATGTGAAGGTGTGAGTTCGCAATCAGCATTCTTTGAGGTGTGCTATCTGAGATGGGGATGCAAACTCTGTGGGGGAACTCAATACGTTGGAAAGAGTCCTTTTGGAAAGATGTCCTTTTGGTTTGGACATCTTGGCACCAGTCTTACAATTGCTTAGTTACAATTTACGGTACCTAAAGCCTAAAGTTGATTGTGTTAGGCATTTATATTCTGTAGCTTTATAACAGCCGAATAAATCTGGCTGCAGGTCTCAATGAGTTCACTTTCAATCATTGGTTCTCCAGCCCAGAACATAAAAGAAATGTAGCAGCATCCAGCAATCATTAGTCAAGCTCACAATAAACAAAGAGCTCACCTCTGCCAAGTTACTTACAGAGTTAAACATTCCTTCTTTGTCTCTGTATGGCCAGAACCCTTCAGAAGGAGTATGAACAGTTGCGTCAGCAGCATGGTCAGCCCAGTCCAGGGGCCACAGCAGGTAGCGGAGTCCCAGAGGAAGCTGACCTGTTAGCTGAAGCTAAACTACTGCGACAGCACAAGGGACGACTGGAGGCCCGCATGCAGATACTGGAGGATCATAACAAACAGCTGGAGTCCCAGCTGTACCGACTACGCCAGCTACTGCATCAGGTAACATACAAGCTGTGTTCCAAGATGTCGTAAGCTCAAATTAACTCTTGAATATATGAAACATGAATTTTGAAAACTTTGTTTTCTGTGGGACTGATAAAAAACCTGTACTAAGTTGCATCACATAGAGGCGAACCAGGCAGATTTAAACTGATGTTTTATTTTTATATATTTGCACGCATCATGACTTCCCATTTGTCTGCCATCTGAGGCCAAGACCAGCATGCACCAGCCTCAGGCTGGGTTCAGCCTTTACCACACTGTATAAACTGCTATTTTTTCATTCTTCAGTTGGCTTTTGATATTTAACAGGCAATGCCAGCAAGCCAAGACGGCAAGACCGTTGTGAATTAAACACGGTCATTCAGCAAATCCTGAGTTAGTGTAACAGTCATTTATTGCATTTCTTGAGGGGTTGATTTACTGCACTGAGCCTCAGTTTGCCCAGATGGTCTTGTCAAAGGCTCTTAGCTAAATAAACACAATATAACTCAATATTCAAAAAGCCAAACAAGACTGTCATTTCACTCTGACATATGTGATCACATTGGATTCAGATGAAATAGGACTGATCATGAAACATGACCTTTCATATGCTTAATAAGGCACTCTCTGTGTGGCTTTTGAGCTAGAGGAAAAATTCATACGATGTTGATCCTTAATCCTGGGGTGTATTGCAGTCAATTTGTTAAGAGTTACATTTTTAATTTTTAACATTTTTAATTTTTAATAGCACTTATCTTTTTTTTGTAGCCTGGGTTAAATGGCACATCCTCATCTGGTTCTCTTCATCACGATTCAGCCGAACACGCTGATCTCTCAGGTAAACAGACACTCACACCATAGTGACAATTATACTAAGGGGAGCTCATTGACTTCTGTATTTCTTAATCTGTCGAGTGTATTCTGTGTGTGTGTTCTCAGATGAATTTCTCAATGAGTGTGCTTACAGTAGCTCTGATCTGGTTGAGGTTATGGAACAAATTAATCACAGTTTTCCTGCATGCTCTCGTAAGTCTAACGCTCTCGACTGTCACTCTCGCAATCCGACGCTTGCATGTAACTCATACCCTGCTCTTCTGGGTTTATTTCACAAATTACATCTGTTTTCCCAGTGTGGAATTTAAGCACACTGACTGCATCCCTCTTTATATACTGTTTTACATTTCAGGACACATGTTGTATGCACTAAACAATACCTTAATAATGTTCATTAGTAAAGTTAAAAAGGTATTTGGCTTAACTGAAAAAGTTAATAAATCTGTAAACGTGCTGGAAACCTTTGACATACTATTTTTATTGTATAGCATACAAATATTATACATACAGTATACATGCACTAATTCTAATTCGTCAAAGTATAGAGTGCCACAGGACATATTTTTGTATGCCAGCCCAGAAGTTAGCGGTGCACTGGTTTCCCTGTTTAACAAATGTTGATGAAACATTTTTGCCTATGGAACTTTTGAAAAAGAAAATTTTGTTTACCCTGACAAGTAACTACATGCATTGGTGAATCCCCATCCACGCTCCATTTGTGCCCATGTTGCCTTACTTTTTAGATTTTTATATACAATGACGCTTAATTTCCCTTTGCCTGGTATGTGTTTAGCAACTAAACTTATCACTAGTGGGGCATTTCATAGAATAAACATGAAAATATTTACTTTTATTTGTGCTGACCACAGACCTTACTTTAGGCATGTAACTAAAAACTTATTTAAATACCGTTTAGGTATTGGAACCAGAAGTACTAAAATGCTAACACGCTTCTGGGTTTTGCACCATCCCTGTTGCTCTCTATTTAGGATAATAGTATAAAAAATTTTTTCTCAGAGATTTTAGCTTTAGTTCCATTTTATCTTCACAAATCTTCATATCTTTATACTTTAAACAGGAAAAGATCAAACACCCTGCTGTGGAATATTTAGCAAAATCCATCTTGAGTTTTATGTATAAATCCCTTCCAATCTGGCAACCACATACTCCTTATAAACCTCCTTCCCTCTATTCCCCCTGCTCACCCTCCACCCACACCATTCTCACACCTGTCTGTCTGCGAGAAACAACACTGTTCAGACTCCATCGCTTCTTTATTCTAAAAGCTTTGATGCAAACTGTTTTTTAAACAAACTGAATTCGGCTTACATTATAAGCAAGAAACAATTTGGGTAAAACACTGATCTTGGCTCTTATTTGGCACAAATGTGTGGTAAAGTTTGGTCAGCATACAAATATGAGACCATTTCCATACTCTTTGTTTGATGGAAATTTTTAAATGAAGAGCAGAGTGACAGGTGATATGTGTCAGAGTCACTATTGTTTGGTGCTGTCTCCCTGTGGAGTTCATTAAAACAGTTTATTCAGTTTTCTGAAGAACAAGCAATCCCACGAGTCTTAGGCTGAACAATCCAAATTAAACGTATGGCTATATTGTGTGCATGTGTTGTCAAGACTGTCACAGGAAAGCTAGAATGAAGCCATCATCCTAATTGAATCTCTTTCTTCTTTTTGGAATGTGTAGCATCTAGTGTGTCCTCAAGACCCAAGGTAAGCTTTGCCACATTTCACACTGTAGTGGGCTATAAAAAACATACTCGGCTGTATTTTAAATAAACTTATTAAACACGAAGAGAAAATTCAGTTGCTTTCCCGTCCAGCAAATTAGTTTTTCCACAGCTCCATTCTGTTCTGTTGGTTACTTATTAAAATAATAGTGTTCCTGTTAACTAGTATTATATCTAAATTATCATTTGGTTAGTGTTTGCTTCTAGTCATCCATCACCAGTAAGCAAATAGCTAGCAGCAAATATCAGGAAATAGACAAGCCTTTCAGTTTTGTACAATCCCATCTTTCCCAATATGAAGTGCATCACATTAAAGTGTCTTTGAAGCTCATGAATCGTTTAAAGATATAGAATCAGATATTGATTTGCAATTCCATAGTCAGAACAATTTGAAGGGAGTTAGTGTTATGAATCATACACTTGTTTAGTATGTTTAAATAAATGATCCGATAAATTATTAATGTTTGTGTGCAGGTGATGTAAGGGTTGACAACAGAAAATTCAAATGCAACATGAAAGATGATGGAGATTTTCAGATGTTCCCTAGACTGGGACAGACCCAAAGACTCTGGAACAGGACCACAATATTCATTTAAATGGCTATTACTACTGCGTCTGTCTGAACTATGCAATTGTTCATTTGATAAACATGTAGCTTGTATATGAGGTGTATTTGCTTATTACTTTAATATTCAACGATTTATTTAGGGTTATGAGGGCCATTTATTATGTATCCTTTGTGCTTTTATTTTTTGTAATCACCAGGACCCAGAATGCTTACATATCTCACAAGCAGTTTGTGTCATTTGCATTTCTAATCAACATGCATTATATTGCTGCCGACATTAGGGGTATTAGTTTAGTCATAAATATCAGTGTATATAAAGAGCCTGTTTTGTCAGTTTGCTTGTACATTCTCCCTTTAAAGTATCATTTTGACATTGTTTGTGCAGCTGACATCAGCACGTTTGAACAGTGACTACATTTGTTACAACACGCGCGCAGATGTTCTACTACACAAACATCCAAATGTGACAAAAAAACACCCTTTTGTGCCTATGAAGTATCCATTCCAGGAGACGAGTGTGCGAAATATGCTGTAATCCTTAATGGATAGTGTAGAAAAATTACAAAAAATTAGGAAATGTGTTTGGCCCAAGAAGATTTATCTTTGTGTAGTATAGTTTTATAAATAATTGTTATAAAAATTAGAAGAAAGCCATTATTGCCTTGCTACCTCAGACATCATTGATCATTCATTGGTTCATTAATTTGTTCATTGGCATGGCTGTCAGTTGATTTTTATTTTTAAAACTAAAACAAAGACATGGCTTTGTCTGTTGTTCCACAAAGTTGCACCTTTAGTGTGAGTAAGCTGCCCTGAAGACTAGGTTACACTTTTCCCTTTTTTTTCTTTTTCTGTATGTTGTATTTGTTGTGTGCTCTTTTCAATGAAGATTTAAACATTTCTATAACATCTGCAAAACATTGTTCTGAAGTTGATTCCAATCTAGTCAAGTCTTACTGTCACTGATGCTGTGCTGTTCTGACCCGAGCTAGATTGATTAGACCAACCACACTACATGTAACAAGTGTCCATGTTTTATTCAAAATAAAGTTTTTATAATAAGTGTTTTTTTTGTCGTCTTTGTGAGTTTTTATCTAATATTGTCATATAAAGCTGCAGTATAAGGGATAAAACCTTAAAGACCATATTTTAATCAAAAATTCAGTTTAACTATGTAAATTTAATAAACATGTAAAAATAAAAAAAATTGATTATAGTCTTATTATAAACTCATTATTGTCTTTATTTTTAAATATTGGTATGTGACCCTTCTGAACTTGTAATGTGTTATTGCTCATCGTCTCATTTTTTAGTCATGAATCTGATTGTGAACAACACATTGTAATTTCACCTCATTCCAAAATGAAATAAAAATGAAAATAATCTTTTTATCAAATTTAATAACTCTTATAACTTTAATAAGTCCATTTTGGTTACACTCTTACACTTTGGTTCACAACCCAAGTAATTCCTGACGTATTAAATTAAAACCTGTCCTTAATGTTTTTTCATTAAATTAATAGTTTTAATTGCTCAAGAATTCATCACATTACGATAACATTGGTTGAAAACTGCCTTTCATATTTAATGAGGGAAGGAGACTACGTTGGTTCAGTACCATAGTGGAAAGGAAAATGGATAAAAGAATGAGCTTTAGGTTTACCGATGTAAAAGTCCAGCTATCTGAACCCTGCAATAAATTCCCTTAAAGATTATAATCTAAAAAGATTTGTATTTATGTGTTTGCTTTTGTGATTCATTATTTGATTGAAAGATAAGATGGTGAACATCTATATATAATCTTAATCTATCACAGTATTAGCAAGATCTGCATCTTTATTTTGTGTTTCTGTAGAGTTAAGTGTTAATTTCTTACCATCTGTCTATATTCCTGATATTAATAAAAAAAATGACTGAGGTGATGTTTACCGTTGTACTGTGAATCAGGGGAGATAATAAATGAGCTGAAACTAAAAGAGAAATAAATGAAGAAAACTAATTAGTGGCAATGTTTTTTCCATTTGGTTGAGAAGTTCCCGGACAAATTGGAGCCATTACTGCAATTGTTCCTCTTCAGTAAATCACACTCATCCCTCTGTACAGGACTTTATGTTATCATTAGTTGTTGGTGGCAGGAGGCAGATTCATCTTTGTCATATCGGGCGATGTCAGAGCACGGGCATATGACCTCACAAGCGATGCGTATCTATTAGTCTCACTGCTTTACGATCTCATTTTTCATGAGCAACTTTTACAGCCTAGGGTTTGTTATAATGAAACATCCACAGTGTTGATGATACAAGGTTTGGTTCGAAATAGAATTTGACATATTTTTGGTAGAATTTTGTCTCTCAAAAGTATTATCCATTATATTTGGGAACAAGTATATATATTTATCTCTGTGATAAATGTTGTGATGAACTGCTGTGGCACTAATGTCAGGGCTGAACACCATTCCACACCCTTTGATGTACATCAATTGTTATGGGAACAAGTGTTCCTGGTCTTGTTTGACCTAATTAATGCAGTCTGTCAATCCCTTAGGGGGGTTGTATTAAAGAACTGCATGACTATGTGTATGCTATGTTAAAGACATGGGTCTTTAATCTAGATTTAAACTGACAGAGTGTGTCTGCCTCCCGTATAGCACTATGAAAAAAAGAGTTTAGGTGCGAAAAAGGTGAAGGCTCTACGACCTGCACTTGATTTTGAAATTCTAGTCATTGATTTAACATCATGCTGTGTGTTGTGGTTTGGGCTCTGATTGATTTCAGCAATTTTCTGTATCTCTGCATTGATCAGTTATGGCAGTGATAATGCATGCTGCATATCCTGCCTCTCAGCTTATTATTAATGCATATACAACACTCATTTTAAACTTCAAAACATCTTTAGCCAAGTCTCTTGAGAATCACATGCGCATGCACTCTGGTCGTAAAACCAGAGAATTATCTGGAGCATCTGTTAGTGAAGAGAAAATCTGTGACAGAAAGAGAAATGTGTGACAGACCCCTAAACTCTTAAATATTCAGCGACTGTAACTGTTTCTCTAGTTAACATAGTGTTACCACAAACTAGAGAAACATGCCCCTTATGTAAAATGTACTGGGATTGTTATATGATAAAGTAATGGTTTTAGATGGTAAAGCCATCTGAATAATAAAACAAACTTTAATAATAATTGACTTTAAAAAAGATACTATAATCCCTTAGGAGAAATAAGCTAAATAAGCTTTTATTATAGTAAAAGCATATTAACCATTTTTTTTGGCAGATTGATTATTGTTTGTATAACCACTGATTTACTATAAATATCAGCGTAAACTTTTGTAATTATTGTAAGGCCATAGTAAATTGGTGATTTTACTGGTAAAAATATGATAACTGTGTCAGTCAAAAAAATTGGTAATTAAAAATATGTTAAGAATAAAGAAAATAACCTTAACCTAATTCTCTAGGACTAAAGTCAGATAGTCCTACTCTGTATCTATACATTGTTCGATCTACAGTAGCAACCCATGCTTCTGCATTATGATTTGTGGTCTGATATTTCAAATAGCAAAGACTTCGAAACCTAACCTGCATATCTAGAAGGGCTTGCCCTGTTATTTTGTGCCTTATTCTCATTTAAGTGTTTCTTTGATGTCATGAGATTGTACATGTGTCTTTGAGCTGATAATGAAAGGCACACAGAGAAACAGAAAAGAGATTGGGTATCCACAGGATGATAAGAGTTAATGAGCAAACGAAAATTGATGGTACCAATCAGAGTAAAGTGCCGTCAGCTGAACTGGCTTCAGTTACCTAGCGCACATTCCCAGACAGACTATACTCAACCAGCTCTTGGAGGAGTCCTATATGTGCCAAACTTCTTTTATTTGAGAATTATGGAGGCCACTGTGCTCATGGGAACCTTCAGTGTAGCAGAAATGTTTGTGTAGCCTTCCCCAGATATATGCCTTGAAACAATCCTGTGTCTCAGCTCTGCAGGCAGTTCCTTTGACCTCATGGCTTGATTTTTATGAGGCCTGACAGTTATGAGGCCTTTTGTAGAGAGGTGTGTGACATTTAAAATTTAATGTAAACATCTCGGCAATTAAGAGAAATGGGAGGCACCTGAGCTAAGATTTCAAGTGTTGTTGCAAAGGGTCTGAATACTTATGCCAATGTGACATTTTAGTTTCTAAAATTCAGTTTTCACTTTGTCATTATGGCGTACAGAGTATGGATGAATAAGGAAATAAATGTAAACGATTGTAGTATCAGGCTGCAATATAAAACAATTGACAAAAGGGAATGGGGTCTGAATACTTTGTGAATGCACTGTATCTTATGTCTCATGTTTCTCTGGGGAAATCTGCCCATCATATGTCTAGAGTTGTATTACAGATACCTTTAATCCCTGAATAGAATTCAGAACAGTCTGAAATAAGGGAGAAAATGTGCTCTGTCGGTACTGAGGTGCTGGAAATCAACTAAAATGCTGCTTCGTGACCATACAACACGTACTATGCTATGTTTAACTGTACCCACAAGCAGCCATCAAATGAAACAGCCACAGATGTCTGAGGCTGTATTGTATTGTACTTTTATTTTCAAAAGAGTGCTTCCTGAAGTAAATATAAAAATTACGTTTTATTTGGGGATTGGACTGTCTTAGCAGTTAAGGAATTTACCTTCAGCCCACTGTGATTTTTACACATGATAGTTTACAAAAAATTGTTTGGCTGGAGGTTTCAGGGGTACTCTATCAATAGCCTAACAGAAATGTTTTGATATAGATAAATAATAAACATTGATACAGTGCTTTCATTCTTATCACTTGCTCTGGGCCTGAAAGCATATTTTGAATATATAAAGATTTTTCAGGTTATTACAGATACCATAAATCCCTGAATAGAGTTCAGGACAGTCTGAAATAAGAGAGAAAATAAGAGAGGAAAAACACTTTTTGTTTTCCTTTTTAACCCTAAATATAGGGTAACCATGCATACTCTTTTTGCCAGATATGTCCTTTTTCGGACCTAAAAAAGTTGCCCAAAATGTCTGGGATTTGGCTTTTGCTTTTGCCATTTATTGTCAGTTTTTGCATCGCTTTGACTTTTTTGTAGTTTTGTTTAGTTTTCGAATGCCACATTGAATGGTCATGTACACAAACATTGGTCAAACTGCAATCTCAATCATTACACTCAGCACTACGGCAACAGCCAAAAGACAGAGCAGCAGCTTGCTTGTCAACAAGTGGTGGTACATGGCTCCTGAACAGCGAAAATGCCAAAACGCAAATGTAAATTCAAATATAACTTGCAGAGAAAATGTCCCAAAATCTTAGAAAAAAACAAAATCCTCACAAAAACAGTGTGGCTTCACACCTTTGGTGCTTGGGCCCTAATGATAAAAGTAAAAAGTGTGAATGTCTGGTAAACCTTCTGGAGGATTGTTAAGTTACAATTAAATGACTAAATTATATATTTTTTACTAATTCATGAATCTGTCACAATGTATAGTCTCTATAAAGAGGCTGAAGCATAGAGCTTATACTAGACACAACTAGGGATGTGCGAGAGTAGTCAAAGAGTCGACTAAACGGTTCAGTTGCTATTGTCAACTCTAAAAACAGCAGTATATGGAAAAAAAGGATGATATAAGATCATGAAGCACCACGTATTAATTTCATATTTTAGCTGTATTTGAGGCCGCTCTGCTTTCTCTTTCTTTTCAAAATCTCCACAGCTTGTGCTGCCATGGTGTCTTCTTTTGCTATAGCAACCATCATTAGTGTCCTAATGTGTAGTGAGCCAGAGTCCTTACCAGAGCCCGAATTTGTGTACATGATATACCCAAACACACTTGCCAGTGTTTTTTTTTACATTTTCCATGTGTTTTGTTGTTGGATGTAAGACTGAAGAGAAAATTCTTTATTTACTCCTAACATCCAAGCTGTGAAAGACGCAGAATTAGTTTGATTTATGAAGGGAATGCACTCTGCAATATGCTTACATTCGATTATGTTTATATGAATCATTTACATCATACAGCATGATAAATGTTAGTACTGTCTTCCACTAGACCTTCCACTGGCTCAGAAACCAGGGATATTTTGTTATTGCTATGTTAAACCTTCTCTATATAACTCATAATTGCACATTGAATATGAACAATGCAGTGATTGTTTTATTAGGATTTGGGGTAAATATCATGTAATCTAATTAATTAATCTAATTAATCTTAAACGATGTGAATTTAGCTTTGTGCCACGGCTGGAATTTCAATTCGCAGTCATGTCTTAGCGCTGCTGACAGACACTGCTGGTGTCTGTTTAATAAACAGTGTGTTTATTTTTTTTTTTTAAATACGTGACGTGTTTGTCCGGTTTCCATTCAATCAGAGAACAATCTGTTTGATTTTTAAATATGTGACGTGTTAGTCCAGTGTCAGTATACTAAGACCAATGTGTTTGCTTTTTAAAAACACAACACGGTACTTCTCATGCACTTTACGTGACTCTTTATTATTAGCATTAGCTGTAGCTGTAGCGCACACAAATACTGTAGCTCTCTACCAGAAGGGGCACAGACCAGCAGCTCAGTCAGACACACACCAAAAACCTTGCATACTTAATGAGACTTAAAATTGAAATCACCTGTTTCTCATCATCTTCTTCTTACCTGTTTAAGCTAAACTGTTTATGCCTAACTGTGCTTACCTGTTTACGCTTACCTGTTTATGCTTACCTGTTTACGCTTACCTGTTTATGCTTACCTGTTTATGATTACCTGTTACCTTTATTCTCTGTTTTGTCTTTATGTTATTTAACAGCTATTGCTATTTGTGTTGCCATTTGAACTTTTATGTTTAACCATTTATATTAGTAAAAGTTTATCATTTACTTTGAATCCCATGTGTCTTTCATCCACCCTTATAACGGGGGTATGGCATGATCAGGTCTTTTGTTATAGAATGAAAGAGACTGACAACGTAGTATAGGTGAGTTTTCTTCAGGTGATATTTACAGAAGGGTTATACAAACAGGTAACATCCACAGGTAATTGTATTTACCAGTATGTATATTCACAGGTAGGTAAACATCTACAGGTTAACATAGCAATCAGGGCAACAGCATACATACACATAACGTAAACGAGGCCTGACAAACACGTTGGGAAAACACAGGGTATATAAAGAGTCCAGGTAATCACAGGTTGACAGGTGTAACGGCAATCAAGATGGTGGGTGAGTGAGGTGTAAAGGATGATGGCAAATAGAGTTTTGAATGTCAGTAGTCCAGTCAGAGTGAGCAGATAAAACTGGTGGAACCGTGACAATGGGCAGCTTCTTTGACAGCGTTTTCATTCAGAATCCGAGAAGTGCAGAAGATGGCAATAGGAATTTGCAGCATAAAATGGACATGTATGAAAGAGAAGCTACGTTACCCACTGAGGACAATCCTCTCAGCTGGTGGCAGAGATCTTGTACGATCTATTCACATATTGCGCAGCTGGCGAAAACACACTTAACCACACCTGACACGTCGGTCAGAGCAGAGCGTGTTTTCATCAGCTGGAAATATCGTCAACAAAAAATGCTCAGCACTTGCCACAGATCAAATTAACCGTCTGTAGCCTATAGATTACATATATATGTGTGTTTATGTGGAAGTGTATAATAATCACTAATATACCAGTGTATAATAATACCCAGTGTATACTATCACTCTGACATTACTCTCTTTCGTAACTATGTTACTTTGTGAATATGAAAGCGTGTCTAACAGATAGATAGTCCAACAGATAGAATCAGGCTCTCCTTATGTTAGAACCATCAAGCCCTTATACATCTCTCTCTCTCTCTCTCTCTCTCTCTCTCTCTCTGAGGCTACAGTGACACCGAAGCACTATCTTGTCTGTCTTGATAAGAGTTTCTCTGATTATTTAAAATCACATGAATATGGAGATGAGAACAAGAGATTGAGAAGCTCTGACTGATACTGATCAAATGCAATGGTGGTGCCCTGACTTTTCCTTTGAATCAGTTGAATAACCTAAAATGTGATCTCTCCTAACTCCTAACTGAAACTAATACCCATCCACACTTAAAAGTAAGTTTTAACAAACTGCTTGTATTATTGCTCTCACTTGGAATGTGGGCTGTGTTTTTGATGAGAATGTACTTGTTTGGTTGCATTGTGCCATCAATTACTTGAAGCTTTGTTGATTAGTGTTCTATTTACAGTATAGTTAATTGTTATTTTAACTGTAGGTGCATCCCAAAAAATTATTACAGTTTTGCTTACTTAGCAGTATAGAGGCAGGGGTTTCTGGTGGTGCATGAGCAAAGGTGGTCACCCGCAGAGACGATTATTCATTAGTTTAATGGTTACCAAGGTTATGTTGAGGAATATGGAGGACCAAACCTGCAAAATGTAATAAATAAATAAATAAATAAAAATAAATAAAATAATTCATTTTTAACTAATTTTATTGACTAATTGTTAACTACTTACTATTTTTATTATTTTTAACTTGCATTGTTAATTATATTATTTATTTTTTCATCACTTAATATTATTTTTATATTAATTTATTAACGCATGTATTTAGTTCTATATATATTTTTTAAATTAACCATGGTTTAAATATAGAAGAGGTGTAGTAAGCATGCTTTTGGTGAACTGATTGCTCTTTGTATTACAATGGTAATACAAATGGTTTAATATGTCTTAACAATACTTTCTATGGTAAAAACATGGTAAATTTGTGGTAACTGCTAAATACCATTGTTAAACTGTGGTTAGTAAAAACTTGGTTATCTTTTCTAATGAGAGTTTAGCTCATTGATTTGCTACTGATTTGCTATTGATTACTATTAACTGCTATTGATTTGCACATATTCATAAACATTAAACATATAGTATATAGGCCTACATGAAAGCTAAGGAAATTATGACCAGGTATGTCACTCTAAAATGTTAAGATTAATCGAGAAAGCACTTCATTCTTCACTGAACCAATGGTAAGCAAGACCACCCATCTAATTATCATACAAGACAAAGAAATGTAAAAAAGAAACATAAAAATAAAGTATAATACAAATACAAATACACGCATTAATAAATTAATATAAAAATAAATGAAAGCATAAATAAATGTGATTAAGATTAAATAAAAGAATAAAAAATAAAAGTTATATTCGCATTATTACATTTATTATTACATTAATTAATTTATTTATGTATTTACTTTGGTGTGGGAAAAATACTGGCATCTGGCATCAAAAGCACAGTATAAAAATGTATTTTCATTGACTTGCATTGTGTTATGTGTTTGTACTGCACTTGTCTTATACAGTACAATATGTCTGCTTAATATAAAGCAGTTAAGTGTTCCATTTTGCCTTTCTGAAATCCATACACTGCATAGTGCATAGTACATCATTTAGTACACACCACTTACTGTATATGTCTGGCTAAACAAATGTCTGCATCCTGAATATCCTGAAAATACTATTCATTTTCCAAGGACTAAACTATGCTTGCTGTTATATTTGTAGGCAGTTTAAGACAGATTTGTTCATGATTAGTAAAGTTTTGTTGTGTCATTTGCTTGCGGTGCAGACAACTTTGTTCATTTTAACAGGAGTGTATTCATTTTGTAATGTTGCATTATATTTTTGTTTATACACATTTGCTCAGTTGCAGTGCAGATGCAGTTATTGTTTGTTGTTCTAAACTCAGTCGAAAGTATCAGACCCTACTAAACTCAGTGTATAATATCAGCCACATTAATTGTATACCAGATTAACACTAACTCAATTCTAAATAATTTATATCACAAGTAATTAAAATCAGACCCAATCAAAATTCAGAAAATTCTGTAAATTTAGTACATCGCTATAAATCAAAACTTTTATCAAATTACTGATTGCAGCTGTAATGCATCAGAGGAGAAATTACCCTCCAAGTGTGCCTGGGTTCTACCAAGGTTTTTTTTCTCCATATATCTATATATTTATCGATGGTTCCTTGCCCCTGTCACCGTGTTGGAGTGCTCACTGGGAAACTGCTGTTATTAGATATTAAATTAGCTTAGGGTTCTGTAAATTGTGTTATCATTTGGTTTTAACTTTTTATATTTTCAATATTTCATTTACAGTATATCCTTTTGTTTTTGATTTGTCTGTTAAGCTGCCTTAAATCACTGTAAAAGCGCTGTACAAATAAATTGAACTTGAACTTGACAATGTTTTTGTTTTATGTAGTATTATTGCTTGCATGCAATGTACTGCAGAGAGCTTTGTTAATTACTGGTTAATTACAGATAATTACAGACTTTACAAACTGCTTGTGGTGTCGGCAAGTTTGTTGATTATACAATCACTGAGGCATGCTAGTTTTGTTGTGTTGTGTAAAATTGTTGTGTTGTGTAAAAACAGTTGTTGGTACTCTGGGTTTGTTTGGACTAAGCTAGTGGGAAATTTAAACAAATAGATGTATATTCAGTTCTGTTCAATTTCCCTCCTCTTTGTCTCACAGTGTTGTCAGATGTTAGCATCACAGGAACAGATTTTTCACTCTTTAGCAGACAATTGCAATTGCACAAACAACTTAAATTTTAACCCATTCCTTACAGAAAGCTGTCGTGACTTCATCATTATTTGGAAAATAATGACATGAATGTGAATTTACATTTACCTTTTTTAAGTGAAATATCCCTTTAAGTATTTACCAAGAAATCACACAGACTTGATTTTTTTCTCTTTCTCTGTGCACATGTACTGTATGCTTCAGAATGTAATTGCTGTTATTTCAGTAGGCATGACAGTTATAAAGCTGTTTTTTGTGTGAAAGTGTGTGAATATAATAATCAGTTGTAAACAGATTATCGCTCAATACCAGATGTGCATTGGCAAGCTTTTATGACTGATTCATCTTAAATCTGTCTGTTTAAGCACTGGAATAGGTATAATTACTGTCTGGTGTGGCAGCGAGCAAACACAATGGGGCAAAATGTGGAGAACTATTTCATTTTTCGTTGTGTTTTGAGTCAACAATACAATGTCAGCTTTCTGTAAACGGCTAACTTGATTTGCATTTGTAATGTATTCTTTTCATACACTGCACATTATTTTTAAGGTAAAAGATTTTGTGTTGTTTTGTTTTGTTGGTTTTGATGCTTTTCCTTTGTGTATTTGATCACTGGGGTTGAAGCCTCAGGTTAAAGCGCAACAATCCAATTTAGCATTGTGAAGCTCAATCAAATAAGCCCAGTACCTAATCACTGGTTGCATCCTTTGTTATTTTCTTGTTCAGTCTATTTTTCTATTGTATTCACTATATTGAGCGTTTATCTTTTTTCCAGAGACATCAGCTCATTTTTCTTCTGTATCTTTCTTAAGTCTTCTAGCAATTTCCTTCTTTTATATAAAGCAGTTAAAAAGCCATTTAAAAATTTCAAGTTCAGAAGAGTTTATTTTGGTCATCCAGTGCTCACAGGAAAAAAAATGTCAGTCTTTTTTATTTTTTGGCATTTATGTGTGTGACTGACTAGTTTACAGTTCTGTGTTTTATTAATTTTGTTAAATGTTGCTAGACTTTTCTCTTTAATATAGGTGTAGACCATGTCTGTCTTCATTTATTTTAATAGGAGCCTTTTAGTTCGAAGTATGTTGTGACAGCTGATCATAATGGAAAAACAATCTCTTCTTTTGTCATTCTGTAATGCTCACCTGTAGATAAGCAGAGTTCAAACTGCACTGCTTTCACATTTGCTGTCAAATACAATCATGTCTTAGACTGCTGGACTGTACACGAGAGTAAATCTGTAACCGCACTGGGATCTAATGCTGCCAGGAAAAGCTTTATCTTTTACAGGCGCACACACACACTTGTGCTCAGTTATACCTTTCTCATGCAAGCAAACATGTCTAAATTGTTCCTTAAGAAAATGAAATAGTTTGCGATTTCTGTCGATTCAAAGAGGGAGATGTTAGTGTTCAACCTATTTTGTCTGCTGAATTCTTCCTCTATTTTCCTCCTCTGTGTTTCATCTCAGGCTGGAAAGATCTTATTCATTCAAAATCATCCCGGACTCACTCTTTTCAGATAATTTGCACAGGAGTCAGAATTAAAGAAAAATGTGATTGTGCACATTCCTTGATACTGTATAAAGCTTTGGAGAGGGAAATTGTTTTGTTTTCCTGTCGTTCCACCTTGACAGTTCTCATAAATAGATATGAAATTTATAACAGGGCAGGCAATTTTCTCACTCACTGCATTGGTAATGCCTTTTAGCAATATGGAGCTAAAATTGGTTTGTGGAGCGGGTAGTTTTACTGCTGTCTGCGAATTCCAGAAATAGTTACAGAGAAATGTAAACGCTTACACTAAGTCGCAAGGCTAGAGGTGTCCAAACCAGTTTATGGGGTGCCGCAGAGTTTAGCTTCAGCCATAATTAAAAACACTTGAAAATCACATGCTCACATGTATGTGTCACAGCCTCATGTTTACCTTGGACTCCACTACCCAGAATTCCCTGCACTCCACTCACCTGTTCCCTATCACCCATTATCTGTAATCACCTGCACCTGTTCACCTTCATTATGGACTATGATTTAAGCTCTGTGTTTTCCCTTGTTCTTTGTCTTGCGTTACTGGAATGTTATGTTGATATTGTGTTTCTGTTCCGTTGGATGTATTCCCTGGTGTTTCTAAGTAAAAGTGTTTTCTAAAGAGTGCCTGTCTCCGTGTTTCCTGTCTGCACGGTACCAGCGTAACGGTATGTTTGTTGAATTGTGCATGACAGTGGTCATTGATAAGCTATTCACCACTGTTCTAGATGCAAATAAGTCGCTTTTACAATGCATAGTTAAAGGGCTGTCATTTTCTAATTAAATTAAATTTAAATTTAGAATTTCTGAAAATGTGTCACACTTTATTAGTGTCTGGTGTTATGTTGATAACTTGCAGATCTGGCATATTTTAATCGAAATTCTCAAAAATACAATCTTATTAATATTTCCAAAATGTCCCCTGATCCTGAAATCATGATGATGACCGTTTTAGAAAAGTCTCGAGTTGTGCTAATTTGTCAGTGGTGTTATTGGCTGTGCCGTTACAGTTCAAATAATGGTAACACCATAGACATAAGTGGTTATGTCACCAAATTATTATTATTAAAAATAAAAACTATTATTTAAAAACTAAACTGTTCTTAGCTTCTATTTTACAGTATATTAAACAATTTCTAAATGCACAGCAAAACATTTTAGAAAGAAAGTGTTTTTTCTTCTCATTTGCCACCCCAATTGAAGAATGACCCAGTCATCTATGTGATATAAATCAATTTAATGTTATTTCTCAAAAGTGATGCTCATATAAAATTAGAAAGTGCTCCTAAGTGACTAAACCTACTCCACATGGGCATCACTGGTTTGGCACTTTGTTTTAAATGGTTTAAATCATATATCACAGGCAGATCATTTAATGTTTCCTGGAGAGGAGAGGCATCCAGGTAACACCAGCTGACCACTGTTACCAAGTCCCAGGGAAGACACTCAGACGGTATGTAGACAAACACACTTTTACTTGTAAGATAATCCAAGGGTACAAACATCTGTAAAAACATAAACATCCAGCAAACTCGAAGGAGTACAAGGCACAGGTAATCCAGATATAGGATAAATATCAAACATAGAAATAGGGATTGTTTAAACATAGTGACAACCAGGGTTTAAATTGGGCCGGGGCCGTCCGGGGCTGAGCCCTGGTACATAGACTCCAGGGCTCGTCATTAACACTTCATTAACGTCAGACAAGTAACCTAATTAAAACATCAATAACCTAAAATAACTAGGCAATCGCCAAAACGCAAGTATTATTCTGGTTTTATTACATTATTCTATTATATTTATTACATAGAGTAAGTGGCGAATAGTGGAGATGGCTACTATATATACACATGTACTGACGGTGAGGTTGCGCTGATGAGGTGAGGCTCACGCAGCCTCTCCAGGAGAAATCAAAACGCGCAACACAAAGAAACTCCGCATGCTGAGGTAAAAATTCAAAAAGTTTTTATATTTTTTTGTGTGTTTAAAATAGAGTTAGTTAGGCAACATCACACAACGTTTTCACCATCACTACTGTTCAATAGTTCAATAAACAGTTCAGTAAGCAAGAACAATAATATTAGGTCACTTACATTTTAGGCAGACTGCTTCTGTTCTATCTCAGCAACGAAAATAATTCTACACAGCAGAACCACAGTGCATCATCTCACAGCAACCAGCCGATTCAGTCAAAGTTTCATTAGCCCATGCATAAATGATGAATCAGCCGTTTGAACAGATCGTTTGAATTAACGACTCGACTCACACATTAGACGCTCACTGGCCGTCACTGGCGTTTTAATTTTGCTTAAAACGTAGCTAGCAGAAGGTCCACAGAGCATTTAGCTTGTAGGCAGAGATGTAACAACATACAGGCTTCCTCATATCAGCCCATCTGGGATCTGATGATACTGACGGAGTTTTGTGCATTTTTGTTTTATATGCTATTTTGTGTTTTCTTTGTGACAAACGTAATGAGTTGAGCATATTTTGAAGTTTTGAAATTTGTTGAACACCCTTTGATGGAACGGAGATCTGTTGAATTGCCCAGTCATACTGAGCCATACAATTTGAAGTTATGAAATTTGATGGACTCCCTTTGATGAAATGGTGTGAAACTTGCTGTTGGATATAACTTAATTCCAATTTAATCTTCCTAATAAAAAGACTGTTCTACTTTACATTTTTTATATTTATATTCTCTCCTTTAATGGTAATATCACTCCTTTGATACCGACACAAAGGAGATGACACAGGCCTACAGAAACATTTTATTGTCAGATGTAGCTTTGCACACTCCCACCATCTAGAATGATTTTGATCAACATTTTAGTGTTAATAACGGAGGGCTTTCTTAACTTGTTATATTTTACAGCTTATCAATTAATAAGATTTTGTAGGCTTTGCATACACATGTGCACCCTCTTAAAGGCCGACACCATAGAGCCCCCCCACATAACAAATCCCAATTTAACCCCTGTTGACAACCACTGGAGTTCCTCAGGGATCAGAAGTTCTTGCTCCTCTCCTCTTCTCAATATACAGTAAACAACATCTCAAGATCCTATCATTAAGGTGCATGGTTTTCCATACCATTGCTATGCATGCCATATGCAGGAACATTACCTTTGACTTAATCTGGACAAGACAGCACTTCTCATATTTCCTGCAAACCCTTTAATAGATCTCTGTCTATTTAATAGAAATCTGTGACTTTAAGAACACTGATGCGATCCGTAATAGAGGACTGGCATGGCCAATTAATTCAGTTAGCATCCAGAAAACATGCCAGACACTAAAACGGCAAACAGAGATTTGATTCTACACAGCATGATAAATAACCAGTTCGGTTTAGCTTCTTGGGTCATACATGTAAGTAGTAACAATGTAATTATTTGCCTCTGTCTGTTGTTACTGGGCTGAAGTTTTAAAAACATGCTTTACTCTGTAATTAATAGCCATCCTAAAAACTAACTGCTAAATTAATAATTAATTGTAAAATACTACTGTATTTGATTATTTTAAAACGGCAATATAAATAATTAGAATGCATGGTGTTCAAATCAGATGTCAGTTTAAAGTTGTTTCCAAAAGAGTCGACTCCTTGACTCTTAATGTCCCTAAAGTTGGATTCAACTCTAGGCAGAAATCAAATCCTGCAGACAACTTGTCGACTGATATTGTAATTGGCTCAAACCAATTCAATTAAATTGTGGTTGGCATAAAGCTACGAATGACATTGATTGCAGTAGTCCATTCACCTTCACTGATTCTGGCTGGTGGAATGTTTTTCCTAAGTACCACTCATCCCTGTCCATAATTCAAGAAACAATCAAAAACGTTTTCTTTCAGGAACAAATGGAATGCTAACACTGTATATGTTAAAAACTACCCTATATATCTTTATATTTTCCTTTTCTAGCATGTATTTTTCTAAACTATTGTTAAAACTTTTCTCGTCACTTCTCACATTATTTCCTCCAAGGATGATCAATTTTATTTTCAGTAAAAGCGGCTGCTAAATTCCTAAATGTGAGCCTGTGGGTATGTAAATGGAATGAGCCAAGTAATGTTTAGATTAGTACAGTATATACTTGGACATGCGTGTAAAAACAATTAACATTAAAGCATTTTATCCGAAGGAACTTAAAAACAATCCTGTTTACTTATAAGCTTTGAACATCCGGGTGAGTGGTGACTGGTGTGAAGTGCAATGGATTGTGGGAAACAGAGTTCAATAGTCATGTGAAGCGGATCGTGAATAGGTGACGGTGGAATCCGATGTTGAAGTGGGTGGAACTGACTCCGTGACAACTACTGCAAAGTTAATGACTTAGGGTTCATCTCACAAGAAATAAATCTAAAATTTAGCCCTAAATCAAAAATATTGGCTTTTACGTGTCACATTATTTGCTTTTGCATGTTGTAAGTGTAGAACCATGTAGTCCAACTGCTTATTTATACTGTGAAGCATTTGGTTTTGTTATTGGTATTTTAGATAGAATTTAGCACAAATAAATTACTGCACATACAATTTTTAATATCCCCTAAAGTAATCTACTAGTTTGTAAAGCTCTGAAATTTCATTTAACATTTAAAGCAGTGTAATTTGCAGTAAAAACTAATGCTGTGTTTCATAATGTGATCACCCAAAGGGAGAATTTAAAGGGAGAAAGGGAGCCTTTGGGCACACCATACTTTTAAGTTTTTAATTAGTCTTTTGTTGTTTTTAAATAAACATGGCTATTTATTTAATGTAGATTTTTTTGAAAAGCAACATCTCATAAGATGTTTAGAAGAGAATAAAAATATAATTTGTACTATTTGCTTTTATATATATATATATATATATATATATATATATATATATATATATATATATATATATATATATATATATATATAATTCTTATGGTAATTTTAGAAGGTACTTTTCAACTGTTAATCCTTTAATGAGCAATCATTCAAATGTCAATGACATTAAAGTTCCCCTATTATGCCATTTTAAAGTTTTCTAATTTTGTTATGGAGGGTGCTTCCAAATGTAAAAATAAATGGTCATAATATACATTTATTATCACCGTATTTCTCAATGATTCTCAAACGATTTATTCAAATCCGTTTAAAGACCCAGTCTCTTTAGGCCCTGCCTTTTCGTAAGCCTTTAGCTGCTCGTATTGGTCAGCTGGCCCAGTCTGTTGTGATTGGTTTTTCTGCATGCACCACATGTCAGAAACGAAACACTGATTACCACATTATCAGAGATAATATAAGGACAGAAAAAGGGCATTGATTTAACCGTATCACTACAAGTCTGAAGATTACACAGATGAAGTTGTTGTTGAACTACAAACTTAAAATAATGACTCACAGAAAAACCTTTTGTTTAACATTTATGTAGGCAATGGATCCACAGCTAATACTTACCAAAATAATAATGTACATTAAAATCAATGGTACACCAAATCATGTAGTGATCCTCACACAGGGCACCAATTGTGTGGTATGCCACACACAGGACACTACAGGATTTTGTGAGATTTTTGCTAACCTGTAGAAACTTTTACTGTATTATCAACACAAGGAGGGCACAGTTGTAATAAAATAGAATTTATTAACAAAAGACATACAAGAGTAACTAAGAACACCACTATTAGTGATACTAAAAGCTAAAGGATAGTAAGGTTAGAAAATATAGTGTAAATAATAAGAAGTTATATATAGATATATAAGGAATGGTCTCTGTTTCTTAACAAGGTGAACTTATTAACTTATTACTTATTTTATTAACCTATTTCTAATTAAACAATTGCATTCCAAAATAATGCTTTTTTATTGCAATGGATGCAATTATTCATGAATTAAGTGTAAGGTTCCACACAGCAGCAGCCATCTGTGAAACCTTTGCACCCATTGTAAAATTAACAGATAAGAGTGAAGACCAAATAAAGATAACATGGAGAGGACTTACAGCTGTCATCATTCCTCTTGTTTGGACTTTGTTTTTCACCTTGCACCTCCATCTGGACTTCATTTACCATCATGCCCTGCACCCACACACCTGTTTCCCCTCTGTAATCCTGTTGAGCACTTGTCAGTTTATTATCACCCGCACCTGTTTTACGTCATTATTAGTTCATTGTTTGTATTATTTATAGTCTGCCTTTTTGTTCATTCTTGGTCGGGGATTGTTGTTGTTCGTTTGGTTGCGTGGGCGAATCTGTTATTATCTGAAAGTTCTCTGTGCCTGTATCTGTTTACCCGGATATCTTTATGGTTTCGGGGCTTCCTGAAGATCACCAGAGGCAACTATTTCTCTGGGGGCTGAACGACGCGACATGGGCCAAGCTGTCTGGATCGGGGCCTTCTGGAAGCTTGGAGGCGATTATGGATTGGGTGTTGGCCAGTTGTGGGTGTCACCCCCTCCGCCGTCTGGTCGAGATGGCCGCCTCCGAGAGCTCTGCCGCGGTCAAGATGGCCGCCTCCGAGAGCTCTGCCGCGGCCAAGATGGCCGCCCCCGAGTGTTCTGCCGCGGCCAAGATGGCGCCAAGATGGGCCAAGATGGCAGTGTTCTGCCGCGGCCAAGATGGCCGCCCCCGAGTGTTCTGCCGCGGCCAAGATGGCCGCCCCCGAGTGTTCTGCCGCGGCCAAGATGGCCGCTCCCCAGTGTTCTGCCGCGGCCAAGATGGCTGCTCCCGAGGGTCCTGTCCCGGCCAAGATGGCCGCTTCCGTGAGTCCTGTCCCGGCCAAGATGGCCGCTTTCGAGAGTCCTGTCCCGGCCAAGATGGCCGCTTCCGAGAGTCATGTCCCGGCCAAGATGGCCGCCGCCGAGTGTTTCGCCGCGGCCAAGATGGCCGATCCAGAGTCCTATGTTCCGGCCAAGAGGGCCGCCCCGGAGTTCCCAGACTCCGCCCCGGAGTTCCCAGACTGAGCCCCGGAGTTCCCAGACTGAGCCCCGGAGTTCCCAGACTCCGCCCCGGAGTTCCCAGACTCCGCCCCGGAGTTCCCAGACTCCGCCCCGGAGTTCCCAGACTCCGCCCCGGAGTTCCCAGACTCCGCCCTAGAATTTCCCGAGTTCCCAGACTATGCCCTAGAATTTCCCGAGTTCCCAGACTATGCCCTAGAATTTCCAGAGTTCCCCGTCTCTGTCCTAGAATCCCCAAAGTTCCCAGACTATTTCCTAGAAGCCCCAGAGTTCCCGGACTCTGTCCTAGAATCCCCAGACTCCACTCTAGAGATCCCAGACCTAGTCCCTGCTCATATGGTCGCCCCTTCCAATTACTTCCCCATGTCATCTCAAGAGATCCCTACCTTGTATTCGCTTAGTTCTTCACCTGTGGAAAGGTTTAGTCAGCCTTCCAGTGACACCCGTGTGTTTCCATTCATCACTCCAAGTCAGTTAAGGACAAGGGTTGCAACTTCTAGTTATGTCCCGGTGCAGACAGGAAGTAGTTATAGGGATCTCTCTCGTCCCAAGTCTCGAGGTACATTTGCTCAGGTTGCTTCTGCTACAAGGTATGTAAATGTTGCAGTAACTTCACCACAAGATGTTTTTCCCCAATCTAGGAACTATCAGGGTTTATATAGACCAGTTGCTGTTGTTGCTGCGTCACCCCAAATGGGATCTTCCAGTCAGTTTGCATCTAACCAGGGAGGAAGTAGTGCTTATAGTGGTATCCTTGCCCAATCTCAAGTTAGCTCTAGGAAATGTGTTTTGGAAGACTTTAGTGTTTTCAGTGGTCCTGTCCCGCCTCAAGGTACCCTTAGCCAGTTTCCTTCTGGATCTCCTTCCAAGTTTAGTTCCTCACGGCTAGCTTCTAGTCAGTCCACAAGTAATCCAGGTTTATTTAGCCAGCACTCTCCAGCTTCACAGATTGGGCCTCAGAGGAGTACATCAGCTCAGTTTATGTCCTCTCAGGGAGAAGGTAGTGCGTGTAGTGTTTATTTGCCCCGTTCTCAGTCGGGTTCTAGTGAACTCTCATCTGAGCCTTCCAAACCCATCTTACCTCAGGCTGTTTTCACACAGCAAACTAGTGTTGCAAGCTCTCAGGGCAGTTCTAGCACTATTTCAGCAGGTGTTAGTCGCTTGGTCCCTCAGGCCAAGAGTAGCTTTCACAGTGGGTCTTCACAGCAACTTAGTGTTTCCAGTCAGCCTGCCAGCAAGTCCCGTATACATGCAAAGCTTTTGTCTTCAGCGGGAAGACTCACCAGCCAGAGCGTTAGCAGTCTAGCGATCCAAAGCCAGCATGCAGCAATTATGGGCAATTCTAGACCACCAGTGACAGGAAGCTCGTGTCAGTTGGTTTCTACACAGGGCGATAATGGAACTCTTGGTGATGTGTCCCTACAGTCTCAAAATTTCTCAAGTCCGTTTACCCCTGGTTATTCTACTCTTGTTTCCTTGCCTACAGCTGCTTCTAGCCAACCCACTAGCAGTAATGCGTCCCAGAATTTGTATGCTTCTAGCTCCCAAGGGAGTTTTAGTCAGTCGTCCATGTGTCATACCTCTAGTCTAGCACAGGGTGCAAGTAGTTCTCCTAGCAATTCAAATATGCAGGCTCAATGCAGCCCTAGTCAAGTTAACTTTGGTTCTTCTCAATTGAACGTAGTGGCTTCACCCCAGATTAGTAGTAGTAGTCAAGTTGCTGAGTCCCCTGTTCCCGGCGTTTCTGAGTCCCCTGTTCCCGGCGCTTCTGAGTCCCCTGTTCCCGGCGCTTCTGAGTCCCCTGTTCCCGGCGCTTCTGAGTCCCCTGTTCCCGGCGCTTCTGAGTCCCCTGTTCCCGGCGCTTCTGAGTCCCCTGTTCCCGGCGCTTCTGAGTCCCTGTTCCCGGGCTTCTGAGTCCCCTGTTCCCGGGCGCTCTCTGGTCCCCTGTTCCCCCGGCTTCTGAGTCCCTGTTCCCGGGCGCTTCTGAGTCCCCAGAGCCACCATAGTCTTCACCAGAGCTGGCCGCAGCGCCACAGTCTTCACCAGGCGTGAGCAGCCACAGTCTTCACCAGAGCGGCCGCAGCCGCCACAGTCTTCACCAGAGCGGCCGCAGCCGCCACAGTCTTCACCAGAGCGGCCGCAGCCGCCACAGTCTTCACCAGAGCGGCCGCATCCAGAGCCCGATCCTCCAGAGCCCGATCCTCCCGAGCCCGATCCTCCAGAACCCGATCCTCCCAAGCCTCCAGAGCCAGAGCCCGTGCCTCCAGAGCCCGTGCCTCCAGAGCCAGATCCAAAGCCCGTGCCTCCAGAACCTGACCCCGAGCCTCCTGACCCCGAGCCTCCTGACCCGAGCCTCCTGACCCCGAGCCTCCTGACCCCGAGCCTCCTGACCCCGAGCACCCACCCCGCCTCCCTCTCCCTCCTCTGTGGATCTTGTGGCGCGAGGACGCGCCTACCGGGGGAGGGGGGAACTGTCATGATTCCTCTTGTTTGGACTTTGTTTTTCACCTTGCACCTCCATCTGGACTTCATTTACCATCATGCCCTGCACCCACACACCTGTTTCCCCTCTGTAATCCTGTTGAGCACTTGTCAGTTTATTATCACCCGCACCTGTTTTACGTCATTATTAGTTCATTGTTTGTATTATTTATAGTCTGCCTTTTTGTTCATTCCTGGTCGGGGATTGTTGTTGTTCGTTTGGTTGCGTGGGCGAATCTGTTATTATCTGAAAGTTCTCTGTGCCTGTATCTGTTTACCCGGATATCTTTATGCCTGTACCTGTTTATCTGGGTATCTTTATGCCTGTACCTGTTTACCTGGATATCTTTATGCTCGTACCTGTTTACCTGGAATTCTCTGTGATGGAAATACCTCAGTAAAGTCTTGTTGTTAAAGTACTCTCTGGCGTTCTGGTCTCTCTAACCCAGCACCGTAACAACAGCAAAGTACAATAAAGACCTCGCTGCAGGCTTGGAAAATGAAATGCTGCATCTGAAATCTATATACAGTGCCACATTTTCACACAATCTGCCTCCTCCTGAGCTTCGTATTGCTATCTACAAGATACAGCTACAGAGCATTTTTGGAGAGGTCTGTACTGCATTAAGGATATTCTGAATACTGCCTGTGACTGTTGCTGCAGGTGAGCTGGCTTTCAGCAAATTGAAGCTATAGTAAAAAACTATCTGAGGTCAACCATGTATCAGCAGAGACTAAATAATAACGAACGTCTGTCCATTGGTGTTACGGGACAGAAGGGACGGAGTCAGCAGCTGTCAGAGACGGTAATTTATTAACACAAAGGATTAATAAACTCAACACTTCTTTAGCAAGGAAACAACTGAAAGTAATACTGTCCTTGTAAAACTCAGGAGAACGTAGGAACTCAGGAGACGAGGAATCGTAGGAAGATGAATCACAGCGTGATTCACAGCGAGTGTCTTTTATTCTGAGGTGATGATGAGAATCAGGTGGCGGTGATTAGAATTTGGGAGAGGGTGAGCGCTGTGATTGGGTGAGCTGTGAGCCTGGCGTGTCCGTGACAGTACCCCCCTTCCCACGGCCCGCTCCAGAGGGCCGTGGACCCCGACATCGTGGTGGTCGTCCTCTACCTCTTGGCGCCGGCTTGTTGGGATGTTCGGCATGGAAGGTCTGTAGCAGGCTGGGATCGAGGATGTCGTGACGACTGACCCATGACCTCTCTTCGGGTCCGTAGCCCTCCCAGTCGACCAAGTACTCCAGCTGTCCACCACAGCGTTGGGAGTCCAGGATCTCCTTAACCGCATACACCATTCCTTCCTCTAGCACCAGAGGGAGAGGGGGTTCCACGCCAGGCTCTGTGGAAGAAAGAACAGAGGGATGGTAAGGTTTTAGGAGTGATACATGGAAAGTGGGGTGTATGTGTTACTCTGGGGGTAACTGGAGTCTGTAGGTCACTGGGTTGATCTGCTCCACGATGGTAAATGGGCCAATGAAGCGGGGACTCAGCTTACGGCAAGGTAGACGCAGACGGATGTCCCTGGTTGACAGCCAAACCTTTTGTCCGGGTTGATATGCAGGTGCCTTGGAGCGGCGACGGTTGGCTGTCAGTCTGCGTCGACTCAATGTTCGTTGTAGATGGTGGTGGGCTGAGTCCCAGACTCTCTCGCTCTGCCGGAACCAGTAATCAACGGCTGGGACGTCCGAGGGTTCTCCAGACCAGGGGAACATGGGAGGCTGATACCCAAGGACGCACTGGAAAGGGGTGAGGCTGGTGGAAGGCTGGATCAGAGAGTTTTGGGCGTATTCGGCCCAGCCGAGGTACTGGCTCCAGGACTCTTGATGATCATGGCTGAAGGTACGCAGGTATCGGCTGATCTCTTGAACCTTTCTCTCCGTCTGCCCGTTCGATTGAGGGTGGTACCCAGATGACAGACTGATGGTCACACCTAGGAGAGAAAAGAATGCCTTCCACACACGAGAGGTAAATTGAGGACCTCGATCTGAGACAATATCTTCAGGTAAACCAAAGTACCTGAATACATGGTTGAAGAGAAGTTCCGCTGTCTCCATAGCAGTCGTCAAACCCCTCAGGGGAATCAACCGGCATGACTTGGAAAACCGATCCACTACGATGAAGATACAAGTACAGTTTCTGGAGATGGGTAAGTCTGTGATAAAGTCTACTCTAGGTGTGACCAGAGGCGGTTAGGAGCGGCAGCGGGTGAAGTTTGCCAGCAGGTAAATGACATGGAACTTTGGCCATGGCACACTCACGGCATCCCCGTATGTATCGTCTCACATCCGCTGCCATATTGGGCCACCAGAAGCGTACCTTCAGGAGCGAGAGAGTCTCATTGGCCCCTGGGTGGCCAGTGCCGAGTGAGGTGTGAGCCGCATGGATCATAGGTGTACGTTGGAGCCAGGGTAAGTACTGTAGTTCAGGTGGACAGCCCAGTGAGCTTGAGCTGAGACATTGGTAGAGGGAGTGTTTCTTCAGACCAGACGATTGGGTTGACGATGAGCTGTTCTGGGAGAATGGGCTCTGGTTCCTCACAGCATTCAGGGGGTGAGTAGAGGCGAGATAGGGCATCGGCTTTGGAGTTCTTGGAGCCTGGACGGTAGGAAATGGAGAAATGGAATCAGGTGAAGAAAAGAGCCCATCTAGCTTGTCGAGGGTTCAGGCGTTTGGCAGTGCATTATGTATTCTAGGTTCTTGTGATCAGTAAACACTTGGAATGGGTGCGAGCTCCCTCTAACCAATGCCTCCACTCCTCCAGGGCCAACTTGATGGCAAGAAGCTCTCTGTTACCGATGTCGTAGTTGGCTTCCGCCGGGCTGAGCTTTCGGGAAAAGAAGGCACATGGGTGGAGGCGACTAGGATTCCCCTGCTGCTGAGACAAAACCGCTCCTACTCCTGTTGAAGAGGCGTCCACCTCCACTATGAACGGCTTGTTGGGATCAGGATGTGCCAGGAGAGGAGCGGTAACAAAGGCGTTCTTCAAGCATTGGAAGGACTCTGTGGCAGTTGGGGTCCATGGGAGATGTTTAGGAGCACATAGGAGGTTTTTGATGAATCGGCGGTAGAAATTGGCAAAGCCTAGGAAGCGTTGGAGTTCTTTTATGGTTGTGGGAGTAGGCCAGTTAGTAATGGCGGATACCTTCCCCTCGTCCATCTGGATGCCACTACTATCGATGTTGTACCCAAGGAACTGCACTGAGGGAAGATGGAACGAACACTTTTCAGCTTTGAGGAAGAGCTGGTAATCCCTCAGGCATTCGAGGACCTCCGCAACGTGTTGGCGATGTTTGGCCAGGCTCCGAGAGTAGATCAAGATGTCATCAATGTATACTAATACAAACTTGTGGAGAAACTCCCGGAGCACCTCATGGATGAAATCTTGGAAAACGTTGACCAGTCCATACGGCATAACCAGGTATTCGTAGTGTCCCGTTGGAGTGACGAAGGCGGTCTTCCATTCATCCCCCTCACGGATTCGAATGAGGTTGTAGGCACTGCGGAGGTCCAGCTTGGTGAAGATGGTGGCACCCCGAAGCTGTTCTAATGCTGCCGGGACGAGGGGAAGAGGATATCTGAACTTGACCGTGATTTTATTGAGGGCTCGGTAATCGATGCAGGGTCTCAGTCCGCCGTCTTTCTTTGCCACAAAGAAGAAACTCGAAGCAGCAGGGGACGTGGATGGACGGATGTAACCTTGTTCTAGTGCCTCTTTGATGTATTCCTCCATGGCCTTCTCTTCCGGGATGGATAAGGGGTAAATCCTTCCCTTCGGCACTGGCTCACCCGGAAGTAGATCAATCGCGCAGTCCCATGGCCGGTGAGGTGGTAATCTTGAGGCTCTCCTGGGGCAGAATACATCACTGAAGTGGGCATAGTCGTCTGGTATCTCCACTGACCTCTTTTCCATCGGGCTTTCGACGGAGGTGGAGCATACTGAGATGGGAGTGACGTCACGCGGAACAGGACATGGCCGGGAGGCGAGACAGGTCTGGAAGCAGTTGTCGCCCCACTTCAGGACTTCACCATTACCCCAGGAGAGGATGGGCTGGTGTTGTTCCAACCAGGGACGCTCCAAAATGATGTCAGCGGTGGAACCCTCCAGAACCAGCAAGGAAATCCTCTCTGTATGGAGAACGCCTACCGTCATCTTGACAGGCTCCGCCCTCCGACTCACCGGGCGCCGGCTAACTGGGACTCCTGTTATGGAGCGGATCTGGTACGAGGTGGGTATGACTGAGGTTTTGAGTTTGAGTTGCCGGCAGAGGGCGCCAGAGATGAAGTTACCGGCCGACCCGGAGTCTGGGAGGGCGGAAACTGGGATGGAGATAGACACAGCAGTAAGAGATACTATGGTGGTGAGGGGTTTCATATTTTCATTACTAGGGATAGCTGCACTCACCATTTGACGTGGTGAGCCGGGCCGGGACACGCCGAGATGGCGTGCCCGGACCTCCACAGTAGAGACATAGACGATTCGCTAGACGGCGGTGACGCTCTGTGAAGGACAGCCGAGAGGAGTCAATTTGCATGGGTTCGATGGCTGGTTCTGGAGTGCTGGCTGTTTCAGATTGGCAGAGGATAGTAGCGAGCGGGGTAAACTGAGTATCCACACAAGACTGGATTCGAGTTGCGGTTCTGATGGATAACTGGATAAATCTGTCAAGCTCCATGGTATCATCATACGTAGCAAGCTGCAGCCTCACCTGGGGATTCAGACCTTGGTGATAGGCGGTCATCAGAGCCCGCTTATTCCAGCCGCTTTTCGAAGCCAGGGTAAGAAACTGAATGGCGTATTCATTGATAGACAGATCTCCTTGCTTCAGCTGGTACAGTTGCTCGCCGACAGATGCATCCCACACTGGTTTACCAAAAACTTCTCTGAAATGAGTCATAAAGCTTGACAATGAAAACGTAATTGGATGTTGTGGATGAGTCCAAAGAGGCTCTGCCCATTGGAGCGCCTTACCAGTGAGATGTTGTAGAATGTAGCTGACTTTGAGACGTTCGGTGGTGTACAGGTGAGGCTGCATCTCGATAGCGAGCGAGCATTGCAGAAGAAACCCGCTGCATTCCTCCGCCGAACCTGAGAAGGGCGCTGGTTGGGCCATGGGACTCGCGACAACCACCGGAGAGGGAGTAGTGTTGACGGTAATGGGGGTGGTGCTCGGAGCGGTGGTTGTGGTGGAGCTGCGCTCATAGTAGGCTCGTAGTGCCGTCTCAAACAGCTCACGAAAGGGATCTGGCTGACTCATGTTGTCTTTGTTCTTTGGTCCAGTCTTCTGTTACGGGACAGAAGGGACGGAGTCAGCAGCTGTCAGAGACGGTAATTTATTAACACAAAGGATTAATAAACTCAACACTTCTTTAGCAAGGAAACAACTGAAAGTAATACTGTCCTTGTAAAACTCAGGAGAACGTAGGAACTCAGGAGACGAGGAATCGTAGGAAGATGAATCACAGCGACCACACTGGAGAAACAACGAGGGAGTATCGGGATCACAGGAGCCGAGAATGCCGGTAAGTAAGTCCGTGTATCAAAGTTGAGACTGGACGGTGACTGGTGGTGGGTGAGTGTCTTTTATTCTGAGGTGATGATGAGAATCAGGTGGCGGTGATTAGAATTCGGGAGAGGGTGAGCGCTGTGATTGGGTGAGCTGTGAGCCTGGCGTGTCCGTGACAATTGGGAGCCAGTTAGCAAAAAAATTGAGATATCATCAGTTCACCAAGTGCACAGAGTGGTGTGACCATACGCAGTTCTGGTAAATAATATCTGTAATATGCAAACACTGGTAAATCCACCACTTTGTTAAAAACAGTCTGCTAACGAAGTTAAAACATCTAACATCTTTATTCAATAAACACCAAATGTGTGAAACGTGTGAAGGAACAAACTGCTCATGCTTATTGAACCGCGTTTTGATGTGTTTTGGACATGTCCGACGCTGACCCTGAGACAGTTACCTTTTTATTAGTTCTAATACCAGTAATATTTGAAGTATGTATCTGCTGTAAGCTTTATTCATATTGTCTTATTTTTCTTATTGCTTGCAATTTTTTTAACTTCAGAGGTAAGAGATGAATTGTATTGTCATAAAAGCCTTGAATGCTGTAAAATCAAGGCTGTTAAAGATGCTTAATGATGAAAAATGTTTATCATGTTTGCATAACGTACATCCTTATGTTAAACTGTCACTGGAATATTGAAAATGTACTGGATCAGTGTTGTCTGTGAATGAGTTTTGTGCTTTTGAAGCAAATTTGTGATCATTCAGCTCTTCTAATTAAAGGGCTTCAGAAAAGAGCAGCAGAGCTCAAGTCAAAATGTAGTGTTTCAAGCTTTTATTTCCAAACACAGGTGTTATTTATCTTTCCTTTGTTAGAAGTTCAAATCATACCCACGGGTGATCTGTGGATGATACATAATACAGATTACCTTCATGATACAGAGAGAATCCTTCAAATTCCTGAACTTTTAGATATGAAAAAAAATCTATTGAATTAACAAAAAAATACGTACATCAGTGGCACATAATAATGTTCCTCAGCATAATACTTTACGGACTCAGTTAGTGAGTAAAACCAGTTTATTGCACAGATGTAACAATGGCAGGCGAGTATGACAGAAGACGGGTAACTTGAATGTAAACAGTCTTAAATAATGATGATGAGTATTAATAACTTGGGTCTTGTGAGTAGGGAGTCCAGAAGCTGGTGAAAGCAGATGAGAGAGCACACAAACACACAGAGACAGGAACATGCTGGAGACAACGGAGAACGAAGAGACTGGATCAGGATAACATATCATAACAGGCAAGTATCATAACAGGCAAGTATCATTCATAACAGGCAAGTATCATTCATAACAGGCAAGTATCATTCACTGTAAAAAGTGATTTTTTTTTTACCTTGTAAATAATGGACACATTATTTAAGTATGTTTTACAAACAAATACTATTTTGTCTTTTTTACTTAAAAATGGCATGTTTAATTCAGTATTTTACTTGCAGTTTCTTTGTAATTTATTGTTCTAAAATACATATGTAAATTTAAATACAATCTCCTAAGTAATATTTACTTAGTGTTCGCCAAAATGAACAACTCAAGTAAAATGTACTCAATACAGCAAGATAATTGATGAGCATGCGTCTTTGGCTCCGAGTCCAAAGTAGCGCGCACAGAGGAAAGGAAGGGAGACTTCACAACGACTAATGTGAATTTTACCACGGTAAGTTATTAATATGCTTATTAATTAATTAAGGTATTGAGGTATGTTTGCAGAAAAGTGTAGAGTTATTAAGCTATCTGCAGTCCCAGTGGTTTGTGGCTACCGTTTCTTTTTTTATCGAGTTACGGATGCTAACAGTGTTCATGTTAACAATGTTAACAGATTTTTGGATAACGTTAAAATGTAATCTTAGTTTTGTTTTGTTATACACATGGATAACAGAGTTAAATCATTACTAAATGAAGCTATTAATATAGTTGACAGAGTTTGCGATTTGCACCACCATCCGTTATTAGCAAACAGCATCTCTGTCGAAAACAATTTCCTTAAGTTTTATAACGTTAATCTTGTCAGACGATTATTGTAAAAATGAGTTTTAACATCCATGCAAACTTTGCTTGAGGCTTTGTCCTGTCGTGTTTGAGCATTCTGTCCCAGAAAAGTTCGAGCTGCTGAAATGTAGGCCTAATAATCACCCTGTTTTTATTAATCACACAGGATTAACGTTAGTTTTTAAAATGCAAGGCAAATATTACCTTGAACGTTATATTGTTTACCTATAATATCGGGTATGATAGCTATATATAGAAATCGATAAGGTGACTGTACTGCACACTTTTGCAATTACACAAGTCTAAATGCTTGTTTAAATAAATCTTAATTACTTAACAATCAACCTTATTTAAGTTGTAAAGCCTGCATTTTATTTCATGATGTTTTTTTTTCTGACCAACATCCACTTTACACGTGGATGATATCTACAGGCAGTTGGAGATTCTAATTTGTTTCCATATGAGTGTTAGATAATCTTGAGTAAAAAAAAGTTAGTGTAGTTTAAAATATTATGTTAAATTATTCAAAATACATGCCATGAATGACAACTGCAAATCATTCATTTTTAATTTACATAACTGCATAACCACAGTCAATGAATTGTAAAGGTAAATTTAGTTGTAAGCGTATATCATGTCAGTAAGATCATTAAATGTACTTACAGTTGTTAAAAAACTAATTCTGACATGAACATTTCTTACATTCTTTAACAGATATTGCACTCACTATTCAAGCTAATGCAAGGTAAGTTGGTAATACTTTATTACAGCACAACTCACAGATAGATATGAGGTAGAAGTATGCATTCACATGTGCATTGTTTACTGTAGGTGCCAGAGCATGAGGTGGTTATGTAAAAAATGCAGCTTTCAGTCAAACAAAATACTACAGCTATTAAAACACTTAAGGCTCAAACATGGAAATGCAGGCCGTCAATCATCAATACCATGTCTTTATGCGGATTGTCCTTGTTCATTTAAAACATTTAATGCCCTTCAGATACACTTATCCCGAAACCACACGGAATCAGACAAACCAAGCGAGGTGCTGTCATTTAGTTGTCTAATATGCAGTTCAACTCCATTCTCTTTGGAGAAGCAATATTTTGAGCACCTTAGAAGCCATGTGAGGAGGTACGAGGTAGTGACATGTGTGTTTAAAAACTGCAGCTTCAGTACAAACATTTATTCAACCTTTGCGACTCATAAACATAGAAAACACAATACACACTCCATTAAAGATTTTAAAACTGAAGTCTTTAAAAAAAATACCCAAATCCTTCTGCTTTTCAAAATGATCTAGTTTGGACAACTTCTTCTAAAGTTGTAAAGTAATTTCAATGTGTCAGGCAAGTGTATTGATCAAATTGTAGATGACCTTCAGTTCCTATCTTCCTCTGCATCTGCTCCAGTTTTGAAAGATGTTGGCGAGTCCACTTTGAAGAAACATAATTGTGAAGTACATTCAGTGGTTATCTCAGATTTGGTGAAAAATCTTTGTGAATCACACCCTTTAAGTTCAGCTCTAGGGAAAGATGGCCCTTTTTCAACGTCATTTAAGAGGTCACAATTCATGAAAGCACATTTTCAGTCGTTGAACCAGTAGAGTACATACAGTACTACACAATAAAGACAACAGAACATTCCAGCATGTTCCAATACTTCAGTCATTATTGCAAATCTTGAAGAATGTAGAGGAAAAAGACTTGACTCAAAGAAAATCTGGATGTGCATCGCAATACCAGTCCTTCCAAGACGGATCTTACTTCTGTGAAAATGATTTTTTTGGCTGGAGATGAGGACAGATTAAGTCTTATTCTGTATATCGATGACTTTGAAGTGTGCAACCCTTTGGGAACTTCCCGCAGGATACACAAAGTCACGGCTGTCTATTGGGTGTTAGGAAACTTTCCAGCATATCACGATCAACACTAGCTTCTATTAATTTAGCTATTCTGTGCAAAGCAGATGACACAAAGCGATTTGGATTTCAGAAAGTTTTAGAGCCACTCCTGACAGATCTTTAAAGCTTGGAAAAAGATGGTATTTTTATTCCAAGTTTAGGAAAAATCATGAAAGGCACTGTGGTGAGCGTGGTGGCTGATAATTTGGGGGCCCATTCTTTGGGAGGATTCGTTGAAAACTTCACAGGATCTAATGTCTGCAGATTTTGTCTTGGAGAAAGGTCCCAGTTTCAGACCACAGAAGTAAGATCTGGACTTTTTCAGAGGAGAGATAAAGAGCAGCACACTCTGCATGTTGAGACGGCTTTGTCAAGTCCTATTTCCACTCCTTGCTATGGTGTGAAAAACAAGTGTGCACTGTCTGAAAAACTACAACATTTACATGTAACATCTGGTTACCCACCAGATGTGTTACATGACCTTCTTGAAGGTGTTGTTCCATTGGAACTGGCATTGTCATTTCAAGCCTTCATCAAGAAGAAATATTTTTCTCTTGTGGAGCACAATACTTGCATTCAACAGTTCCCTTATAAGTGGAGTGACCAAACAAATCGTCCACATGTGATTCCTAGTCATTTTGCCACAAAAAGAACTGTAGGAGGAAATGCACATGAAAATTGGTGTCTGTTGCGTCTGTTGCCTCTCATAATAGGTTTGAAAGTACCTGAGGATGATGAAGTATGGCAGATGTTAATGACCTTAAAAGACATTGTGGAACTTGCAGTGGCCCCAGTTCATACTGAGCATCTGCTACATTGGCACTTTAATATCTGAGCACCGACAAAGATTTCTGGAAGTTTTTCCTCAAGAAAAGCTCCTCCCCAAACACCACTTTCTCGAGCACTACCCTGAGCTTATTCAGGAATTTGGTCCTTTGCCAGCCCTGTGGACCATGAGATTTGAAGCTAAACATAGCATTTAAAAAAAAATTGTCAGACAAACAGGCTGTTTCAGGAACATACTGCTGTCCCTTGCAAAAAAACACCAGCTTATGATTGCATTGCATCTCCATGATTCAAATGTCACAAAGTCATCACTTTCAGTCACAACAACTTCACAAGTCTCACAGATTTGCATGTTGCAAATAATGTGCACTTCTCAGGCACCAACTACAAACCGGGGATGTTGCCATGTCATGGTTTCACTGCAGACTTGCCAGACTTTTCTGAGGTGTTACAGATTTTCTTGGTTTGTAATGAACTGTGGTACTAAGCACATGGTATAATGAGCACTTTAGGAGCTATGAGTTGGAACACACAGGCAACATTCAGATGCTGGAGCAAAAAGAAATGGTTGACTATAGAGCCCGACCGATATATCGTTTTGCCGATTTTATCGGCCGATATGAGCCTGTCGCCGATATATCAATATCGGCGAATCTGCTGCCGATATGCCGCCAATATGAACTTTCTTCTGAACATATGATATAACGCAGATACAATGCTTGAAATGGTGTAATTACTTAGTTTGTCCAGCAGGTAGCGCCATTGTTTTGCTACTGGCAACCAGCCAAGCTTTTCACTCAGTAAGGAGGTCTCTTGTTCAGGCAGCGGCATTCAAGCGGTGTCTTCACGACTGTCAAGTCTTACGGTAAGTTGCTAACTAGTTTGTTTCTGTAAAGTTAATAAACAATGACCCCATAGGTTTCCCATCACGTTGACTTATTTTGGCCACAATATCCACAAAATAGCCCCCTGCCATCAGCTCCATTATCTCACCGCGAGCACGAATTTAGCACTATATTTAGCAACTTTCAGACCATTTTTAACAGTGTTTTTCCATCAAACATACACACTGATAAACCTTAGCTGTCATTCAGCTGGAATATTTACTACCCCAGTACTGCCCCGCTGAAAGCGAGGTCCGCCTTTCCCGCACAGTGTAAGCCTCTCGGCGTCTATTCTGTGCAGCGAAAGTGAGAAGAAGCACATTTAGACGCGTCAGTAAATGAATACACAACAGCGTTTCCATCTGTCGCTTACTGAGACTGTTTGGACTTATACATATGAACATAGTTCGTCTGTTATGCACATGATTTGTTATTTAGATGCAGGCAGTTCTCTGCATGAGGCAAAAAAAAAAACACAACACCTAAAGCTCGCTGGCTTTAATAGAGTGATGATGGCGGAGAGAACCAAACGGTCTAAAGTATGGTTACATTTCACTCGAGTGGATGCACACAATGCTACACGTGCAACAAGATTTTAGCTTGTAAGGGCGGAAACACAAGCAATCCGACCAAACAAAGTTCATCATGTGCGGACAGAGAATTGCAAAGTTTTCGACTGCCTAGTTAGTTCATCCTCCACCTCCTCAGGTAAATATACTAGCAGTCTTCCCAAATTACAACGACATAAGCATCCTATAAGGTCTCTCTAAATTACTATTTAATCATTTAATAAACGCATCACATTCAGTTAAATTATGAATAACATACGTATGTTTTCTGCAGTAAGCTAAATAAATCAGACATTAAAAATGCCTTTACAGTACTGCATTTACAAATAGATGAATAAGAATAAACTATGCTTATTAAGAAATGATAAAGTAGAAATGACATAATAATGAATTTGTAGTGATGAAACACATACACTTAAATTATGTAGTGTACATTGTAAGTAGTTACCAAACATGTATAACTTTTAAGCCAGTTCTTTTTGCAGCCTACCTGCATGCCCCATCTGTGTTGCTTTAAAGCACTGTACATTCTTTTACAAAATAAATTATTTATTTGATTTATTTTGTTTGTATAATATATATTTGCTCAAACATTGCTGTTTGTTAGGCTATAGATAATTATTTGATTTTACATCTAACACAACACAACCAAATTCTTCTTTGTAGTTAAAGTTTATTTTTCATTATTATTATTTATTATTATTTATTCATTTTAGATGTTTACATTTGGAAAAGCTGTGCTTCGTGGAGTTCTATTTGTGTTTTAAAATTATTTATAATAAGTGATGTTTACTGTTTAGTGCACTGATGTCATACTCATTTTGGAAAATAAAGTTTATTGTTAATTGTTAAATACCCTGCCTCAATTACATATATTTGTTACGTCATTATAAGTGTTTGATAACCACAATTGAGTAATCTTTGCAAAAAATGTTTATATATCTATTATGTTTTTGTATATACTGTATTCTATATACAGTACTAGTCAAAAGCTTGGACACACGAATGGGAATGTGTCCTTTTAACTGGTACTGTACTATAACATACACAAAGAATATCGGCCGATATATCGGTATCGGTACTTTTTTACTCCCTGATATCGGTATCGGCATCGGCCCTCAAAAAACCCATATCGGTCGGGCTCTAGTTGACTACTATCCTCTGGCTGCATACACTGTTGCAGGAAGACGACTGACTACATTGAAGCACTACATTTCCCCTTCTGTTTAGGTGCACGATTATCAAAGTTAATATTGTACTGAATTCATATTGTAATGAATTGTGTTCATTTATTTTTTTGTATCTGTTGCAGATGTGCACCCCAGCAAAGCTGCGATTAGTTTTTGGAGAGAATGATGTTCACAAATTGGTTCTGCCCTCAGGCATCCCCAGTACTCTCCAGGACCTCAAATGTATAATCCAAGAAACATTCAATATTCCAGAATGCTTTACTTTGATGTATGAAGACATGGAATTTGGGGGCCAGTTTTTCAATTTGGACTCAGTAGATGATGTGCAGGATAAATGTACTCTGAAAGTAGTACAAACTGAACCCGTCACTCTAAATCTTGTTGTTATGAATAGATCAACTCTACCAATAGAGTCCGATGCCAGGTCATGCAGTTCTCAGGACACTGTTGTGCCCTAAAAAGATCTTCTTGCTGTTAAAAACAGAAGTAAAAGATAGAAGATAGGCGAGACGTTGTGATTCGCTGCCTCCTGTCTTTCCTGGGAGAAACGGCTGAGGAGCTCATTGAAGACCACCAGGTAGTACAGTTCAATTAAATTCAAATTTATTTGTATAGTGCTTTTTACAGTGTACAATGTTACAAGGTAGCTTTACAAAAAACACAATGTTGAATGATCAATAAATTTAAACAAATCAAAGAAAAAGTAATAATCAATTAATAGTCTAGTGCTGACTTTGTTTGAAGTCCTTGCATGGCCTGATATCATCATTGTACAAGTCTTGGGTCATCCAACGTCTTACTGGGAGGCGGGGTCCAGACATGGATATACAATAATTAGTGTAGCAGCCGTTAGCTAGCTACATACACAGCTACATCCATTTCTATTTTTCCTTGATTTTGGATGTAGACAGTAGTGGTTTGACTGATATACTGTATTTGTGTTATGTGGTAGATGTTCTTTTTTATTCCTGAGCCATTAAACCGTCTACAAGGAAATCTTCCACAATCTTTGATTTGCAGAATTTTCTGCATATTTGAACCCTGTCAAGCACTGACCATGATGCTGAGATCCATGTTTTCGTACTGAGGAAAATTGAAAGGCTTATACACCATTGTTACAAAACTTAAACACCCAGTGATGGTCAAGAAGGCAGCACCATACATTTAAATGTCAGGTGTATGTAAACTTTTGGACAGGATTACCAGTGTAAATTGTTATTTTGTATATATTTCTTATCTTTCCTTTATATATTGTCTTTAGAAACCATTCAAATGTTTTCCAAAAGACATAACAATTTACACCAATTATCATTTCCAGAGGTTTACACCCTCCTGACTCTAAATGTACGGTGTTATCTTTATTAGCATCACTAAATGTTTCTATCTACTGTAATAATTATGTATGAGTCTAATTATTGTGTTCAATGTAAAAGTATAACTTAACATCATACAGTTACTGCTGAAGAAACTGCATATTGGGTTTAAATATGCAGAAAATGCTAAAGATACTGAAGACTAGTGGACAGTTTGCCTCAGAATTAGAACCCATTGAGGAAAATTTAAAAATTTATACTGTACAGTATTTTAACCACTTTGCACTGATTTGTGTATTTCACAGGACATCAGCAGAGACATGATTAAGGATACCTTCTTCAGTCATGTCATGAAAATCATCGTACTGAGCAGATCTGCAGAAGAGGAAGATGCCAGTATATCTGATGTCATCATTGTCATCGAGGGAACTGAGGTGCTGCTGGGATGTAAAAATCTCACAAATGCATGTCTTTCACTCATGGGCTGCATTTACTCCCTAAACTTAAGCTATCCCCCAAAGCTGAGAAACACATTCGAAGTGTTTCAGAAAATCTTTCTTGGGCTAGATGCTTTAAAATTTTCTCCAAAGGTTAACTCTTTGCATAGAAAGCTTCTAATGTAATCTGCTAGTTGGGCAGTACTTGCACTTATTTACACTACTTATACTGTTTTACTGTTACAACTTCAACTACAGTACTGTTTAACATGACCATTCTTATGCATTTTAAGTAATGCTATTCTGCTGGAGACCATAGATGCAGAGTTTTATTATTATTTTATTTGATGTTTTTGTTCCCTTAGTATAATCTAATTGAAATTAAAGTTAGCTAATGAAAGGCAGCTACTAGTTTTACATTATTTGCACTTTTACACTTTTGTATTTGATATCTGCAACTGAGGTTGTTGTAAAATGTTTATGGTTTATATGTTTATATAAAGGTTTTATATGTTTAAGCATTTGAATGCACTGTGTGGTTGGTCTAAAAAAGTTTGCACTGAGTAAAATGCACTATAGTGCACCATTTACCAGAACCATCAAACAGATGCAGTTTTACTATTTTTTTATTTCATGTTCCCATCTTTAAGGAATCTCATAGAAATAAAAGTATTCAAGTAAAATGTATGTCAGTGTTATTTTATTGAACACCATACAAATACATAACAAACATCAAATAATGTTAAAATAATATTTAAAGTAAAGGTTACTCAAAATTTTAAATAAGGATAACTAGGATTATTGTGTAAAAAACATTTATAAACAGTCAATACAATTTACTGGGAAATTCCAAGTAAACTTTACTTAAGATTTTCTAATTAAAGCTACAGTTCCTTGTGTTTAGTTTTTACTTGGGAATTCTATTAAAATTACTCACATTTTCTAAGTGAAAAAACTTTCCTAACTTTTTTCAAGTAAATCCTACTCCAATTTTTTTTCAGTGTTCATAACAGGCAAGTATCATAACAGGCAAGAGTCCCTTTCCATAATGGAGACCAGACGGTGTGCTGTGTGTTTGTGTTGCTTTTATATTGTGGCATGGGCGATGACTCCATGAGAAACAGGTGCGTGTGATTAGTACTGCATGGTGATCGAAATCGCTGGTAGGTGGAAAAGCCGGGTGTTTCTGTGACAAATACTTTACTTAGCATAATTTATCTATAGCCTATTCACAGTTCTTAATTCATGTGTGTTTAACAAACAGGATTTTCATATGTGAAACATTTACATTCTGTGTCTTTTACAAGTTCGCAACTCCTACTTGAGTGATATTGCTATAATAATCAATATTATGTAATAACTTTTTCATAAATCATATAATCATTAATCAGGTAATGCGTGCCCTGCTGCCACTGCCACGTCTTCGCTCACTCCGCAGGTGACCTTTGCAAATGCTGCTGTTGTAGCCTAGTGGTTAGAGAGTTGGACTTGCAACCAGAAAGTTGCTGGTTCGATTCCCAGTACCAGCAGGAAACAACTGAGGTGCCCTTGAGCAAGACACCTTACCCCTAATCGCTCCCAGTGTGCCACTGGTAAAGTTGTAAGTCGCTTTGGATAAAAGCGTTGGCTAAATGAGTAAATGTAAATGTAAATGATGAGAAAATGTAGCTCCTTAAGCCCTATTCGCATGGGATTAGTATTATCTGGGGACCTTGTGTGATTTAGAAATTAGCCCCCCACGTCTGATTTTCGTGTGGCGCATTCGCACGGGATAAGCGAAGCCTGAGATTTTACTCGAATTTACTGACTTATCTCCCGGATATGATGTCGAAGCAGTCACGTAACAATGATATAACCGCCAAATGCTGGCCAAATCACAGAGATGCCGATCGCCGCGGGACTAATATTATCACAGAACCTCTGTGTTCGTGCGAAATATGGTAGGTCATTTTGGGGGAATTTTACTTTACAAATTACAGACATGGCCGATTCGCACGGGATTAAGATCACAGACAACCTCCGCAATTATTACAAATGACTAGAGGTCCCTAGATAATACTAATCCCGTGCGAATAGGGCTTTAGTTGGAAATAGGAAAATAGAGCTTTTTAAGATTTTCTTTTTTCATGTAGTTTTAAGAATTAAGACTGAGAAACCAAATATAGAAAAATGTATCTATTCTTTTTAAAATCAGTCTTCATTTTTTTTCATTTTATGAATGATACTGTCTGTGTTTTTCTGTATGTCTGTAATTTGCTGTGAAATTACAGTTTTTCTCAGTCGCTTTGGTGCATTTCTCACATCACTATTTACATTTGCACAACAGTTAATGCAGTTCTCAAAACAATTAGTACAAACTGCAAAACCTAGTTGATAACCTGCAAAAGCGTGTCACTTGATCAAAATGAATAGGTCATTCCTCAAAAGCAAGTATTCATGTCAATGAAAGTGTCAGTGTCAGCAAGATGAAAAGTCCTGACACCATTGTTTATGAACAAGATAGTCAAATGGCTTTGTCATGTTTTCATTATGACAGTTTACTCTGTCAATGTTTTCCAATGCAAAAAAGTCAGATCTTGGTTACACTACCTGAAAATGCTCAAGACAGCACTATATACTATTTGCACAGCCATTTGAAAAAAAAACAGTAAAGTTACACATTACTGTATTTAGTGAGGTAACTGAGTACAAGACACTGAATATGTATGTTTCACATTTTTACTGCATATGCTCTTTGCAATTCTAATTTGTTGACAGCATTGTGCAAAAGAAAAAATACACCCTTATTTACAACAAACATAAACTCCCTTTGGGTAGAGCTGTGCATAACTGTAAACAATATTGCAGTACATATTGGAACTGAACATACAACATACATAGTACTGTAATCTGTCACGGAGCCGATGCCTTCAGCATCGGATTCCCCCATCACGTCATCCGTTCACTTTCCCCGGAGTACTGAAAGGACTTCATTCACCACAATGCATTGCACCCGCACACCTGTTCACTGTTTGTAATCCTGTTGAGCACTTGTTACTTTATTATCACCCGCACCTGTTTTATGTCATTTTGAGTTCATTGCTTGTATTATTTAAAGTCTGTCTTTTGGTTTGTTATTTGTCGGGTATTGTTGTTGTAAGTTTGGTTGCGTGGGCCTGTTATATTCTGGAAATTATCTGTGCCTGTGTCTGTTACTCTGGATATCTTTTGCCTGTACCTGTTGATCTGGATATCTATGTGCTCGTATCTGTTTACCTGGATTTCTCTGTGATGGAAATACCTCAGTAAAGTCTTTTGCTAAAAAGTACTCTCTGGCGTTCTGGTCTCTCTAACCCAGCACCGTAACATAATCATTCATGCACATCCAGACGTTCCTCTCTGTCTGGCCACATAGTTTCATCTACATCACAGCGAATATCATCTCTTGCAATGCAGCGAGGAAAGTATCTCCTCGAATGGCGAATCCACCCTCTGCAGGACTCTGCTGTGATGTCATCACATGCTGCATCCATGGCCGCTAGCAGGGCCATTTGGGTATGTGGATGCCGGTCATATACCTTCAACCTCCAGGAAGAGAAAAACTCCTCTATTGAATTTACAGTTTTTTACAGACGCTAGGACACATTTCTCAATACTTAGGTCACTTTTGCAAAACTCTTCACACAGTGAGCACAACAGAAGTCTATGTGGGCTAAACTGAGGATCAATTATCATTGCTTTGGAACAAAATGCATTCAATGACTACATCTCTCAAATTTCATGAATTCTTTTCTCACTCAGACACAACAACTGCCAAAACTCTTTGTACGTACAGGCCAATTTGCACATGCTTACATACTGTTTTCAAAACTTATGTTCAAAACAATAACATAATACAAAACTTAATAAGACAGCAATTTGCTACATTCCTACAGTAATATTTGAATGAAATATATTTTAAATCTTAAAATTAAATGCTATAAAAACAATTGGACAATTGGACCAGCCACAGCTGATTCTCATTGTAGATGAACATCTACACAGGTGTTACTCTTTCAATTTCATTACAAAAGGAGACAACTGCTGAATAGTTTTGTATTGTGATGTAAACATGGACCCAGCCAGAAATAGAGAAGTGGCTGAAAGAGGAAGAAGAGTGGCTGGGAGGGGGCGTAGAGGAAGAAGGGTGGCTGGGAGGGGGCATGGAGGAAGAAGAGCGGCTGGGAGGGGGTGTGGAGGAAGAAGAGTGGCTGGGAGGGGGCGTGGTGGAAGAATAATAAGAGGAAGGTCAAGAGCTGTAGTCTCAGATGAGATCAGAGCTACTGTGATCATGTAGTAAATCATGGTCTCTCAATGAGAGAGGCTGGTCAGAGAGTGCAGCCAAATCTGCAACGCTCTACAGTGGCATCTATTGTTCAAGTTTTCCGGCAAACCAACAGGTAACTTGTATTCCCCTCTCCTTTTCCAAGGTATCCCGAGGAGAGGAAGAATGAGTTCCAGCTGGCACAACACTGCCCCACCTGATGCCCATCCTGGAGCTGCTAAATGACGACTACCCAGGACAACCTTCTTGCACCCTGCTAAATTAAAATCTACCACATTATACTTAACATAACACTTTTATTCACTCTCTTAAATTTTCTGTATCTTATTATGTCTGTATCTGTATCCTCAGAGTTTTTTTCTCTCTTAAAGAGTTTTTTTTGAATCCCTGACCACTGACTGCTATCTGTCAGTACATGTAAAGCTGCTTTGATACAATGACCTTTGTGAAAAAGCGCTATACAAATAAAATTGAATTGAATTGAATATTCTGCAAGGGCATTTGACTGAGTTGCACATTACAGCAGTAAATAAACTTGTGTGTAATTGTTTTTGCATTTCTGCTTGGGACTCAACGGTTACCTCACACAGGTGGGAGAGGAAGGATGCTCACTGATGTGCAGGAAACTGCCATTGTTGATATGGTCATCAGAAACAATTCGAGACAGAGTCTTGGCAGACAACGTTACTTTAGCAAATAGTCACAGTGTAAGCATAACAACAATTTCTAGAGTCCTAAAAAAACATCAGGTCAGGATGAAACAGTTGTACACTGTGCCTTTTGAGAGGAACTCTGAACATGTCAAGCAATTTAGGAACCAATATGTCCAGGTAAGATCACAATAAAATACAGAACTGTTTTTGAACAAAACCAAACACACACAAAGACCATTTTTACAAATTTACTACTGTAACAGCTTATGTTGCCTTGTGGATTTTTTTTAGAGAGTCATGGAGATTGAAGGCAGGCAAACACCCCACATTTTCATCTTTGTGGATGAGGCCAAAACATGGCGACGAGGGAGGAATGTGATTGGGAAGAGAGCCACAGTGAATGTCCCGGGCCAGAGGGGTGCCAACATCACAATGTGCGCAGCAATATCCACTGATGGACTGCTGTTACACAAACCACTAATTGGGCCATACAACACTGAACGTCTCCTTGCATTCATGCATGATCTCTATGGAAGGGTTGTGCTAGGTGAGGAAAGGGATGCAGAGAGAAGGAATCAGCCAACATTTATAATTGTATGGGACAATGTGGCATTTCACCACTCCCGTGCAGTTACCGAGTGGTTTGCAGCCCATCCCAGAATGGAGTCACTTTTCCTCCCACCTTACTCTCCATTCCTCAACCCCATAGAGGAATTCTTTTCCTCATGGAGGTGGAAGGTTTATGACCACCATCCACATGATCAAATGTCCCTCCTGGACGCAATGAGTGCTGGATGCCTGGACATATCAGAAGAAGATTGCCAGGGATGGATCAGGCATGCCAGAAGATTCTTTCCTAGATGTATTGCCCTAGATGACATAAGATGTGATGTGGATGAGAACCTGTGGCCAAATGGAGAAGACCGAGTAGATTAGCATTACTATTGTATCTGTATCAGTGGATTGTGTGTATGCAAATTCTTGTATTTTGGAATTATTAAAAATAAATAAACTACATAAAATATTGACGAATTCTGCATCATGTCTGATTCATTCCAGTAACATATATTGCAGTGAATTATAAACAGAGATGTGTCCTTGTTTTACACAAGAAAACACTGTATAATGCTACATGTTGTTAGTGTTTTTTAGGTCATTGTTTTGTGGGTGACAAAGTGTGTTTGTCGGCTGTCAACCTTTGCTAGTGTTCTGGAAGAATGAGTTGATTTGAGACCTGAATAAAGTGTTTTGGTAGTTGTAGTGCATTTTGAATGTGAAATGAACTGCTTTGCCAAGCTGAAAGTTGGTTAGGAGAACTGTGTGAAGAGTTTTGCAAAAGTGACCTAAGTATTGAGAAATGTGTCCTAGCGTCTGTAAAAAAACTGTAGGAATGGTGAGTAGGGAGGGAGATATGCCACCAGCATCCTATCATGTGCTGCAAACCACTGTCTGACGACATCTGAGTGGTGAAAAGGCACATTATCCAAAACAACAACATGCTTGCTCAGATGGTCTCCAGTTAGACCCCTCTCATTCTCAGGGATTATGTTGTGTGTTGTATGGACCAAGATGGGGGATATGGGTGAGGACGCCGTTTTCTGAGATGGCTGTACACATAATATTCCCTCCTCGTTGGCCTGGGACATCAATGGTTGCTCTCTGTCCAATGCGATTCCTTCCACGTCTTCTACCTTTTGCCAGATTGAAACCTGCCTCATCAAGGTATATGAATGTGTGCAGCGGTTCCCCTCCAGCTCCAGTTCATGCTTTATTACAGAAGAGGGAGTGAGAAAAACTATAACAACTTTTCCTGTGTAACATAATGCATTTTGGACAACATTGTACAGTATGCACTGTGAATACACATACACAGAACTGTCATGTAAGTGTAGTGCATGACACTACACAAAGTAAACAGTTTACAGCACTGAACAGCAGAATATGCATAGAACACATACATGTTTTACCTGTACATACTGGTGACGGAGCTCCTTCACTCTGTTGCTGTTCCGTTCAAATGGCACATTGTACAATTGTTTAATGCCATTTCATTTCTCCTGAGCACTCTGTCAATTGTAGCGATTGAAACAGATTCAATATTCCCAAAGATGTTGTCATCCTCCATAACAGCACTTTCTATCTCTCTCAACCTTATGGCATTGTTTGCAATCACCATTGCACAAATGGCTTCCTCTTGTTGCAGAGTAAAAAAGGGCCCTCTTCCACCTCTGCAAGGTTGTCTTGCAATCCTGTGTGGTGCAGAGTAAAATGACAGTAAATATGGCAAATCTTTACTGTAGCACTACTGTTCACTACAATACACTAAATATGTGATGCAGTAAAGCTGTACGTCTAAATGTAAAATGTACAGCGACAAGTTCTTGTCCCACTGCAAGCTTCATGTATGACACAATGATAGTAGTGCAGTGCAGATTGTTTAGTGCTGAATTACTGTCCATTTATACACACCTGTTCTCCTGACGAAATGTTTGAATAATTGAATTTACAGTGGTTCTCCCAACATTTGGCTGCACCCTTCGACCAGCCTCAGCCATTGTGAGGCCGTGATTGACAACATGATCCACAATTGTAGCCCTTATTTCATCAGGGATCCACCTATGTACTTGGCCTCTTCTTCTTCCTTTTCCCCTGTTTTGTCCCCTTCCTCCCCGCACCCTCTTCCAATGGAGGCTGACCTTCCATTTCTGTATCACAGTATTGTAGAAATGGTACACACTATATCCTGCTTGGTTCATATATGCTTGTAAAGTGGGGGTTTATGGGATTCAGCTCTGACAGTGACAGAGAAGTGGCTTATCATTGGTTGCAACTAATGCTTCACACACCCCTTCTCATCAGTGAAAGTTGAGATTCACCTGAGAGAAACTGTTCAATTTAGGAGACATTTTCAGGAAAAAAAAAAGATTTTAAAAAATGTGTAAAATTTGCTTGACAGATTTTGACAACTAGTTCAACATTTTTGTATGTAATGACTCAAGCAATGAAATGAGGACTATTAGTTTTATATGGAATGACTATTCAGCATTCACAAGTATAGTTAATTTTGACTGACATGACATAAGCAAATGATAATGTTATAAAACAGCAGAGAGTTGTATGAAAGCATTTGATGCATGTCCAAAAGCATTTGCAATTTGTTCTAAGGAATGAGAAACTGCTACTATGATGTGCACAAATGACTAAATGTTGTGGAGGTTGAACTAACTGTTGTGCAAATGTAAATAGTGATGTGAGAAATGCACCAAAGCGACTGAGAAAAACTGTAATTTGGATATTCGGTTTTGTTGTAGATTTGTAACACTTCAGCAAAACACACATTAATCCAAACTCAGGGGTGCCATCACCAGAGTTTTGACCTCAATCCACTTCCCCTTGGTTCACTTCCTTTTTAGCACATTTAAGCCATGTTGTGCTACAAGCTAACTGCAAGAAGAAATGTGGGACAGGAAAATAGAGGGCAGGCACCTACCTGTATATGTAGCAGTAAACATTCACTTTGCACAGTTAATCGGGTGATTAATTGATAATTGTATAGCATCGGTGCGTAGTTAGGGCGTACCTTTATAAAGTAGCTGTATGTGTGCCATCCGGTTGTGCGTCATTTCTGCGTCACCGTATTTCCGGTGTAGCGCGTTATCTCTCAAGAGGTAGGAGCTGCTTGCTGGTGTGCATATTGTAAGAATACCTTTTTTTATGAAGTAGGTAATTTTAACGTTATTGTTTTAGCGACCGAGGGAACCATTCGGCATGCTCTCATAGACGAGTGTCTTTGTTGGTGCGGAGTTTGCGTGATTGTGGCTTTTCAGTGGAGGTAAGTCGTTTGTTGTAAACTTCAGAAGTTTTTAATTACTCTGTTGGTTATTTTGGGAAATGTTTTTCTTATGTTTCCTAGCAGATGTTGCGGTGGGCTGACTAGTGAGTTAGATGTGTCCGTGCTTGCTGTGCAGTTTCATTACTGTGGATGCGTGACTCATTCCTTAAAGGCTTGATATTCTCTTCGTGCTTGCTGTGCAGTTTCATTACTGTGGATGCGCGACACATTCCTTTAAAGGCTTGATATTCCCTCCGTGTCGCCATGGTTAAACTGAGTCGAGAAATCTTCTGTATGGTGAGCTTCTCTTGCCAGATGTAACCTGTTAACCCTCCGGGCTTCACTTCGGATTAATCCAGTGACTGTTATGCTGCGTTCACACCAAACGCGAATGAAGCGAATAAATCGCGCGTAGTTGGACGCGTGAACATTTTGAGTTTACTCGCTTCATTCGCGCGTGAAATTCGCTTCATTCGCGCGTGAAATTCGAGTCTCCCGTTGCAAAATGGCTGACTTGGATTTCGTTGAGAGAGTAGCTGCGCTTTATGTGCTATGGAAGGCTGAAAAACGGCGTAGATTCGTTCGGCGCCGTGTCTGGGTCCATCAGATACTTCAGAGGCACACCCAGCTTGGTGAGTTTCACCAACTCCTCCAGGAGCTGTGCCTGGATGACAGCCGCTTTCAGCGGTACTTCCGACTGAGCAGGTCCCAGTTTGATGACCTGTTGTCCCGTGTCCCACTCGTAATCACGTCACTACTAGAGCAAGTTCCTGATTGGTTAACGCGGGCGCGTAATTCGCCAAAGTTCAGATTTTTCAACTCGCGCGTCAAAGCCCAAAACGCTCCATTCGCGCCGCCTCATTCGCGCGAAACGCGCCGCCGGATGTCTATTCGCGTCTTTGCATTGACTTAACATGTAAATCACTCGCTCTTAACGCTTCATTCGCGTTTGGTGTGAACGCAGCATTAGACCATGTTGGGTTCGTTCATGTGCTGCCAGCCTCTTTCTCAGCCTCTTTCTTAGCCTCTTCTTTCTTTTTTTTTTTTTTGATTTATTTGTAGCAAAATCATTTCGGGTTAAATGCCATATTGAATGCGTATGGTGTGTTTGTGATTAACTGATTATTATCCCAGATTTGTGTTTGCTTTCGTTTTTGTTATGCTTTTGAGTTTTGTGAGTTGTATTACTAAATTCTTTATTTTTGTGTAATTGCTTTTTTGTTGTTGCTTTGATTTATTTGTAGAATATGCTTTGGTGTTTTGCTGAGTTGTAGTATTAAGTTTTCTTTATATTCTTATGCATGTTGTGTAGGGGTGGGAGAAAAAAATCGATGCATCGGGATTCTTTCTCTAACGATTCTGAATCGATTCTCAAAGATTCAGAATCGATTCTATGTCAGAACTTGTTCATCCTGAATATAACTTTGTTAAAATAAAAGCAATTCACGAGTTCGCCTTTACAGATAATAAGCAAGCGTAGTTATGCGTATTTGGCGTGCTGTCCGGGGGAGGGCCCCGAGCTCGGCGCTTGCCCGAACCCAGAGCGCTGCCCCCCCACGGAAGGTAACGTTGAGGTGTAGGGGTGGAGGAGGGATGCCGAAACGCTAGAGAGAACGAAGGTAAGGCTGCTTGATTATTTTATAGGATTCTCTCTTGCGCTGATAGTGCAGACGCTGTGATTACTAATGATGAATTGGCCGGTTCAATTATCTGTGCGTGCTCCTCCCGAAATTAGTTAATCAAACTTCACTAAAATTAAACTTCAAGATGGGAATACTGTCAAAGAGATTTTAACTATAAACAAAAAGCATAAAAACTAAAGCATAAAAATTATATGAAGAATCGTTTTGGAATCGGATCGTGAGTCCCAGAATCGGAATCGGATCGCGTAGTACCTGAAGATTCCCACCCCTAATGTTGTGTAGTGATTATTTGATGTATTTGTGAAGTCAACCTGCTATGTGGCCAGCTGTTGGGGTACAAACCCATTGATCTTCGCGTTGGCTTGTGCTTCTAGCACAGCCTCGGATCCAAGTCTTCTATGTTACTACCTCAAAAGGTAGTTGGAGTGTGCGTATGTTTTTTTGTTAACGTTTATTTTTTGTGTTTGTCACTAGAATTGGGGTGGCAGGAGGACCCAGGCTCATCTCCATTTTGTGGTGTTTCTTTTTCACTGAATGCAGTGTTGCTTATTTGTGGGTGGGTGCGTGTGCACATGGTTTTGTTTCTTTATTCTTTTTTTTTTTTTTTTAGGTAGAGGAGTGCTGTGGTTCCTCCCAGAAAAGGATTGTGTATGCTGGCCCTAATTCTTGTTGTTTGTGATGGTTTTAAATGAAGTATGTTTTAACATTTGTAATGAATAAAGTGATTTTCTAAATCGTGTAAACCTATGTCTCATCGCTTGCCTTCACTCAACGGAACCTGTGCGCATTGAGTCAGGGTGATTCCCAGTAATGCCCCTGGGGTGGCGTAGTCGAGTTAAGATCTTTTAATACCTATCCTGTGTATGATTGCCCCACATACAACGGTCAAAAACAAGTTGGTAAAGGAAGAGTATGTCTCAACAATAGAGAGAGAAGATATTATTACAAAACTGCAAATAGGACATTCTGGATTGAATCACTCATTGTTTAAAATAGGGAAACATCAAACTGGATTGTGTATATCCTCTAGTGAAGCGGAGACTATTGAGCATGTACTTTCACATTGTATTTATCAAAGAAAGTGATAAATTGATTAAAAAATTTAAGGATCTAGGTATAACCAATTTCAGTTTATCAAATCCATTAAGTTGTGCTTCAGAACAGTCAAGAGTGCTAAGAGTAATACCCAATTATCTCAAAATAACAGGATTGGAAAGAAGAATTTAATGTTTAAAATTTCTTTCTTCATCGATGCTTCACTCCATAAATTTGCTTGTCAATCACCAATTGATAGAAGAAAAAGAAGAAGCTAACTGTAAGAGAAAGAAACAATGGAGCATTTAATATATAATTGTACAAGGTGAAGAAAGAAAGGCTTTAATATAATATTTAAACAAAAAAGATAAGGTAAATAAGGATTTGGAATATTTATTAGGATATGATTGTAATTGGGATAGATTAGTCATGATACAGGATATTAATAAAATACATATATACTACTGTGTTAAAGGCACAGTATGGAGATTTTCGCCACTAGATAAATAAATAACACTGTGCTAGTGTTTTTTGTTATATAATTGTTATACAGTTTTTTGACTTAAAAGTGGAAGCTAAGGGTAACGCAGATATGACGTCATTGACAGGCGACTATCAAACAGGGGGACCGGGCCCGTGTCCTTGGTTAAAATCATGATTATCTCACATTTTACAAATAGTTGGAAATATTTGAAATATTGTAAGTACTCAACTGAACAAAATATATAACACTGGCCTGGCTTTTTTATTTAGTTTATTGAAAAAATCTTAAGGATTTAAATATAGAATGTGGATGCTTTATTCTATTCTGGATTCAAAAAAAAAAAAATGCAAATGGATTCTTCTTCTTTTCCTAGTGTGTGTCAGTTACAACACTTTAGGTTAATTACACCCTGTTTAAATGATAGAAATCAGCTGAGTAAAATTACGCTTTGATGATAAAGAGAATCCCATTTGCGTTAATATGATGCTTTGAGGGGTATCACTCACGACCACAATTGAGCCTCCTTTAATACAAAGATATCTGACAGACTTTCATCATAAAATAGAAGAGGTTATTAGCCATTTCCAATCTGTGCAAGGTTTCTGTGTTTGGAGTTTAAAGTACTGATTCTGGCTTTGCTTTAGGATACAATTTTACATTTTTGGGTAAGTGGTGACCCAAGACAGTACTGGAATTGTTTATTTTGCTAAACATGCAAGCATGTCCAAGCATTAAAATGTAATCATGAACTGCATTGCCATAGTACACAATTATTTTTGGACGCAAATATAATTATAGTATAATTAATATAGCTGTTATTATTTTTATTGTTATCTCACATCCTGAACATATCACTTTAATGCATACTTCAGATCTTTCTGTCTGCTTCTGTCTGAAATCAGCATGTTATTTTACCAGAAATTATTCACTATTTCCCCAGGGAGTGCATAATTGACACTGGGAGTGCCATGGCTAATACCGAAAGCTTCTAAAACATAGCAACAGGAACAAAGGAGGGTCTGTGTTTTACGAAGGGTCAATTCCTAATGCAGTGCTCTACAAATTAAGCTGCAACTACCTATATTGTATTAACATGGCACATGCTAAATAGTACAATTTTTACATTTTTTTTTGTTTCTTAAACAACTGTTTGTGATTTACAGTTTTAATTGTAATTTCATTTCAAAGTGTTTATTTTTAATTGTTTTTAATTTAATTGTGGTTTGCATAGCTTGTGGCCATGTGGACAGTGCTTCAGACATGTAGTGCAACTGTGCTCCGAGTGACCAGAGTTCGAAGCGTGAGCCTGATGTGTTTATACATTGATTGATCACATTGTGCTATTTCTATAATGTAAGCGGATGTGATGTTCTACATTCTGACATCGATCTCAAGTCTATGGTTGGTGCTTCTTCCTTAGATTGTAAGGAAAACAAAATTGATACTTGGCACACTGAGAATCTGAATGCATGGGCTCAAATGTGTTTACTGTCACGATTCTGCCTGTTTGGACTTTGTTTTTTCATCTTGCACCTTTTGTTTGGACTTCAGTTCCCATAATGCATTGCACCTCACCACCTGTTCACCATTTTGTAATCTTGTTAGCACTATCATTTGATTATCACCCGCACCTGGTTTTATTCATTACCTGTTTATTGTTTGTATTATTTATAGTCTGCCTTTTTGTTCATTCCCTGTCGGTCATTGTTGTTATTATGTTGTTTGTATGTGGTTGCGTGGGTTAGTTCTGCTCTGTGGCTATTCGTACCTCTGTTTATCTGGAAACCTGTTGTTCTTGTTTATCGGACCTTTCCCTGTGTTGGAAAAACCAGTAAAGTGATTATTGGATTATACTCTCTGTTGTCCTGGTCTCTTCCACCCAGCACCGTAACATTTACCAGAAACTTTCATTTTGCACCTTCTTTGGTTTTCTGTTCACCCACCTTCATCTGTAGGCTTTAAGAACATTTCTGACTTGTTTCATCCTAAGTGTTATAATCTAAATATACAAACATGTAATTAAAAAAATGAATTTTAATAGCTTTATTATGTGTTCAAATTTTAATTTAATATTTTTTCATATCTTTGAGAACATCATTGCATTCATTTTCTTTCCCCATGCATGTGCATATGTGTATCGTGTTAAATAAAAATAGATTTGTCTCTCACATACTCCTACTTACACCATTAATCACCAGTGTTTATCTTTAGGATATTTTGACAAAATCTTGCAAGTGCTGTTGTGTAAAACATGACATTTAATGTTGTTTCTCATTTTCTGTCTGGTATCTTGTTATGAAGGTTTAGATCTTTTTATTACAAGAAATATTTAAACATTCTGCATAATGATGTGAATTAGTACAGTAATTATAATTCTACCAAAGTCAGGGGAATGAATTTTGAAATTACTGGTCAGTCCTTAATTTCTTTTACTTATTTGGTGTGTGTACAGTATAAAAGTCATTATGTCTATGTCCCCATAAAGCATGTAAACCCAGTGTTTGTGTGTGTGTTTGTGGTCCTGGTAAACCCTACAGTGTGGGAACCAAATGTTCACACAACAATAGTTATACCAGTAAATTTTCTACCTTGTGGGGACATTTTTGGAAAACAGCTTATATATCATACTAAAAAATTTTAAATGTAAAAATGCAGAAAGGTTTGTGTGAGGGTTAGATTTAGGGATAAGATGAGGGTTAGGGGACACAGTATACAGTTGGTACAGGATAAAAGTCATTGTATCTATAGAAAGTCCCCATAAAAAATGGAAACCCAATGTGTGTGTGCTTTGCATGACTGTCTCTGTCTCTATGAGAGTCTCATTGCTGGAGTCACTGATGCAAAAAATGAACAAGGTTCAATTTTCACACTGCAAAGTAAAACTGAACAGCAAACTAAATTAGGTAGTTCTGAAAGGAAAATGACAACAAAGCCATCCTGTTTAAGGAACAGCTTTTGCCTGGTAGATACCCAGCAAACATGCCCACGTGGGTTCACTGTGGGACATTGTGGGCAGCACAAGCCCACACTAAACCCCAAGTGTCCGCCATGCGGGTTAGCCCATGCAGGGCCCGCAGCAGTTTTACTCTTATAGGCCCATGTTAGCTTTTAAACCCATACTGGCCCTGTATTGGTTAGCCCAGTTGGGGCCCCTATGATCAGGTCCCCATTAGGGCTTTCTGTGGGCACAGCACCTTAAAATCACATAACCTGAAAGATTTTATGGCTTTATTTAAGCTTTTAAGGACAGGTGTTACGTGCCAAGGGACTTTTGCTTCTTTTGTCCCCTCCCCTTTTGTTATTTGTTCTCTGCTTTCCTTCCAAATGCAGGTGTTGCGATTGGCCGTTTGAGTTGCTGGACTGAAACCAATCATGGACTGTGAGCTCTGATTTAAGCTGCTTCGGGGACAGGAAGAGGAGGGGCTTGGAGATTTTGAATGCTTTTGTTGGCGGGTTTTAACCCCCTTGTATGTGGCCCTTGCACTCGGTTTTTTGTGTGGTTCACTTATTTGTCCTTTTGATTGAGTTACGACCGAGTTAAGCTACGCTTCAACAAACCAGAGGGAAGTGGAAGGAGAGAATGTCACGTGACATACATATTCCATTCACAGAGATTCAACCGTGTTATACACACTAGGTAAGAAGCGGGTGCTACCCTATGTATTTACGTTTGTTAGCCAGCATAGCATTAGTTAGGGCGATTTTGTTTTATTTCTTTTGTTTTCAGGTAGTTTAGAGGGTTGGGTTTAGTTAGCATGTGTTTGGTTTTGTTATTTTCTTTGGTTTAAGCACCGCTTGTGTTCCTTCCCTCCTGTGTTTGTTTTTCTTTCTCTCCTATTTTTACATACATTGTATATAACTGTGGATAATCCTATTTTGTTTTCCTTTTGGTGATTGGTTGTTTTGTTTTTTCTTACAAGTGTAAATAAAGCGAACCACTTTTGAAACTTAAGCCGTTGTCCCTGTGTTGGTTTGCAGCAATTGGTCTCAGGGAGTTAAGTTACAGAGTTATTTTTATTATGTTTACTCCTTCTCATACCCCGAACCATTAGGGGGCGTAACAACAGGCACAGGCATTACGGTGGGCAGGTGCCCAAGTAAAAAATGTTACTTGCACTACTTGTAGTTCATTTAAATTCCCATACACTCTTAAAGAGGTTTACACTCAACAGTTGTTACACTTAAAAGGTTGTTGTATCTAGCTTTTGCTCTTTCTACATTTATCAGAAAAATAGACATCAAAGAAAACGTCTCAGGTTACGACTGTAACCTTTGTTCCCTAAGAGGGAACGAGACGCTGCGTCAGCGTTTGACGCTATGGGAACGCCTTTGCGTGACTGCGTCTGAAGCACGTGTGTAAAATTGCCGAATGGCTAGACTGAACGTCACAGGCGGGTGACGTCAGGACCAGGAAGCTATAAAAGGACCTTGGGACGCACACACATTCAGCGTATAGTGCCGAAGCTGCGCCCAGGGATGCAGGGAGTATGGCAGGGAGACGCATGAGCGTCTCGTTCCCTCTTAGGGAACAAAGGTTACAGTCGTAACCTGAGACGTTCCCTGTCAAGGGAACTCAACGCTGCGTCAGCGATTGACGCTATGGGAACGAGATCCCAACGCCGCCGTGCGAGCAAGTCCCTGGAAGTATTTATCCGCAGAGCACGACTATAGGAACTGACCCGGCGGTGAAAACCCAGACCCTGGCCCTCAGGCCAGGACCTGTAGAGAGGGAGTAAAACGGCGAGATCTTCTGGCCGTTAATAACCCCAATAAGCCCCTCGGGGCGAAAGAGTCACCAGGACCCCTCGGGGCCCTGGCTGAGGTGCACAGGAGTAAAGCCCAGACACTGGTAGCTGGCTCTCAAGCCAGGACCAGAAGAAAAGAATACACGGCGAGACTCTGCCGGCCGTTGTCTCAATTCACATCGACCCTTCAAGGCCGAAGTGCATGGGGCCCCCTGGCACGGGGTCCTGGCCCTCGAGTCAGGCCCCAAGAGAGAATAAACAGCAAGACACCCCGGCTGTCATTCAGAAAGGACGGACCCCTCAGGGCCGCAATACGTGGGAGCCTGGCGTGGAAGCCAGGTCCAGATCATAAAAAACGCACGAACGTGAGAGGCAAGGACCAGCCGGCCGCATTACAAACATCCTCGAGTGTGGCCCCTGACCTTAAGGCCTTAGAGGCCGCCATACCCCTGGTTGAGTGAGCTTTGACAGAAAGTGGAGACTGCTGTCCAGAAGCTTCATAAGCAAGTGAAATAGCCTCGACTATCCACCTGCTAAGAGTTGGTTTGGTCGCCGGCAGCCCAGCGGCGGGAGAACCAAAACACACAAACAGCTGCTCAGACTTTCTTAAGGGAGCAGTTCTGTGAACGTAGGCGCACTGGACACAGTAAATTAGCTTTTTCCTGGTCCGAATCCTTGAAGGGAGGAGGACAGAAGGCTTGTAGCGTAATGTGTGGGAACTTTAGGCACATATCCTACCCTCGGGTAGAGAAAAGCCTTAACCATGCCCGGTGCGAATGCCAGGCTTGACGGAGAAACTGAGAGAGCTTGGAGATCGCCAACTCTCTTCAGAGAAGATACTGCCAACAAGAAAATTGTCTTGAGGGTCAGGAATTTGGCCGACACGGCCTCAATGGGTTCGAACGGGGCAACCGCTAACCCTTGAAGTACCACCGCCAGGTCCCAAGTGGGGATCCTGGCACGCAACACAGGCCTTAGTCTCCTAGTACCACGGAGGAAGCGTATGACCAGTGGGTCTCGACCCACAGACTGGCCGGTAACAAGGCTATGAAAGGCAGAGATAGCTGCCGCATAGACATTGATAGTCGAGGGCATCAGCCCTGAAGAAAAGCGGTCCTGCAAGAACTCCAGCACCACGCTGATCGGGCAGTTAACTGGGTCTTGACGCTGACCTGAACACCAGGAAGAGAAGACTTCCCACTTTAAGGCGTATAGCTTCCTTGTGGAGGGAGCCCTGGATTGTAAAATGGTGTCTACGACCTCGGTCGAAAGACCCGTGCTGGTGAATCTGGACCCCTCAGAGGCCAGACCCACAGTTTTCATAACTCTGGGCGAGGGTGACGAATGGTGCCCTGCGACTGAGACAAGAGATCTCCCCTGACAGGCAGCCTCACCGGGGGGCCGTCTAAGAGTGAAATCAGGTCCGAGAACCACACTCGGGGCGGCCATAATGGTGCGACCAGTAGGAGGCGAACCCCGTCCTGGCGCACCCTTTCCAGGACTCCCGGGAGCAGAGCGATCGGGGGAAAAGCGTACAGGCGTAGCCTCGGCCACGGATGTACGAGAGCGTCCAGCCCCAGTGGGGCTGGAGGTGTTAGGGAGAACCATAGAGGACAGTGCATAGTCTCTCGAGACGCAAACAGGTCCACTTCTGCTGGGAGAAAAACATCCCAGATCAGATTCACCACCTCGGGGTGAAGTCTCCATTCCCCTGGCCTCGGCCCCTGCCTCGACAGGGCATCCGCTCCCACATTCAACCGTCCCGGGATGTACGCTGCTCTGAGTGAGAGCAGCTTCCCTTGGGACCACAACAGGATCTGGTGTGCCAATTTGTAAAGAGGGCGCGACCACAGACCACCTTGATGGTTGATGTACGCAACCGCCGATGTGTTGTCCGTCAGGACCAACACGTGGTTGTTGCTGAGGTGAGGAAGGAACTGCCTCAATGCAAGTCATACCGCCATTAACTCTAGGCAATTTATGTGCCACTCGAGCTGGCGGCCCCTCCATAGACCTCTGGAGCAGCGGTCTTCCATTACCGCGCCCCAGCCTGACAGGGATGCATCTGGCATAAGCGTTATGCGATGACATATTGACCCCAATGTCGGGCCCTGGGAGAGAAACCCAGGTTTGCCCCACACCGCTAGTACCCTCAGACACCTGTGGGTGACCTGAATGATGCGGGAAGGGTTCCCCCTCGGGGAAAACCCTTTGGATTTGAGCCACCATTGGAGAGGTCTCATGTGTAGCAGGCCCAGAGGTATGACGCTGGCTGCCGCTGCCATGAGACCGAGTATGTGCTGCCAGTGCAGGACTGTGCTCGTTGATGCAATTTGAGCCCTTTGACGGCTGCCTGAATGGTTTGAATGCGCACCGCGCGCGGTAAGGCGGGCAGACATGACCCTCGAGTCCCATTCTACGCCTAGGAAAGTTATTCTCTGAACTGGAGAAAGTGAACTCTTCTTGGCGTTCAGCCGTAACCCCAACTCCTTCATGTGGCGAGAACAACATCTCGATGTTGGACCGCTAAGGCTTCTGACTCTGCCAGAATAAGCCAATGCGTCTATGTAGTTCAAAATTGAATGCCCCGTGTGATAGCGGCGACAGGGCAGCATCTACATTTGGTAAAGGTGCGAGGTGACAGGGCTAGACCGAAGGGGAGAACCCGATATTGGTGCGCTTACGCCTCGAAAGCGAACCTCAGGAACTTCCTGTGCTTCGGTAGGATGGAGACATGGAAGTATCGTCTTTCATGTCAATTGTGACAAACCAGTCTGCAGAACGGATTTGAGACACAATCTGTCTGAGTGTAAGCATCTTGAACTTCAGCTTCTTTACTGAAAGATTCAGGGTGTAGATCTAGAATAGGCCGCAAGCCTCCATTTCTTGGGAACTATGAAGTAAGCGGCTGTAGAAGCCCGCTTCTCTCTGGAGGAGGAACTACCTCACGGCCCCTTTGCCAGGAGAGTGCGAACTTCGTGTTCCATGACCAGCTTGGTAGGGGCTCACCGTGGTGGACACCACCCTTGGAGCCAGGCGGGCTGTGCCCGAACTGAATCGTATACCGAATTCTACCGTCACGTAGAACCCAGCGTGAAACGTTTGGCAGAAGTTTCCACGCTGCCATATAATTCACGAGAGGAACTCGGGGCTGGTGTCTGGTCGTATATTTAGAGTGTCTGGCGGAGGTTTTACGCCGCCATGTGAGCCACTATGGGAACCAGCCCCTCAGGACTGGTGTAAGGTTGTAAACTTTTTGCGTTTGGCAGAAGTTTGCACGCTGCCGGGTAATCCGCTAGAGGAGCTAGCCCCTCGGGCTAGCATCTGGTCTTATATCAGTATTAACTCAGGACCCAAAGCTATACTTGCTGGGGTGCACTCGAGAAGGGGCCATGCGCCAGTATAGTACCGGATGCCACTGTGTCCCGAAGCAAGGCGGGAACAATCCAGAGCATCCATAAAAGGCGGGGAAGGACTGAAGGCCCGTATAGTGAGGCGTTATCCTATCCAACCCAAGGGGGCTTTGCGGGGGCAACCTGACTCCGCAGCAGTCAGGTGCCCCGCTTCTTGGTCACAGCCTTCTTAGCCTGGATGACAGCCCTCAGGTCCGTCTTAGGCTGGGAAGGCCGGGGTTGAGAGTGCCTCCCAGAGCCCCACTGACGTTGTGGTGGAGCTCGGGAACTAACACTCTCCTTCTGCCTGTGCCTGTATGAGGAGGTAGAGGGCTGAGGCTGCTCCCACCCAGCAGCCTCAGTGACCCGATGGCGAGGGAGGAACTGAGAAAAGGCCGCAGCCTGGTTCTTGGTGTCCCGGAACCTGTCGACAACGGCATTTACGGCGTCGCCGAACAGGCCCTCGGGCCCTCATCCAGGTCCCACAGCAGGTCTGCCTGGTAAGCCTGGAGCATTGAAATTGTATGTAAACATGCCCCAGCTTGACCTGCTGCGGCATAAGCTTTTACCCACCAAGGCTGATGTTACTCTGCATGGCCTTGATGGGTGTACCGGAGAACTTTAAGGGCGATGCCGAGGAGAGGGGACAGATAGCCCATGGCGTCTGTTCCACGGCGGCATCGCCATATTCATGCTCTTTTGCCCCACGATGTTAGAATAAACCGACATACACGGGGGTTATAAATCTGCGAAGAATAGGGCCGGCGTCCATGAGCCTGATAACTTTCGTTATGCAGGTCTGGGGAAAATGGTAAGCCCGGGCGGGAAGGTGATGATTTGGGCTTTAGGAGGCGCTCATCCAGTTTACTGGGCTGGTGAGCGCTCTGCACTTCCATGGGCCAGTCGATTCTAAACTGCGCGACTGCCCGCGTCACAACCTCAACTAATTCCTCATACATGGGGGGCGTGAAATTTCTTCGCTCTCCCCTGTTTCCATGCTCTGCATATCTCCCTCCTCGGAGGAAGATAGCAGAAAGCGTGGACTCCCGCCCCGAGCAGCAGGAACCGCAGCGCGGGCTTGCTGGCCGAGAGCGAGAGGATGAAGCGGAGAGAGAGGAGAGAGGGCGGGGCCCGTCTCCAACGCGTCCGCTAAATCCATTTGCGATCCCCATGACGGCAGACGCCGCTCTGCCTCGGCAGAGACGGCACCGCCACGAGAACCGCTCAGCTGGGCATGTTTATCTACACATGCCAGCCTAGATCTGTGAGTGCGCATGGGGAGGGCTTCACAATGCACACAGTCAGTGTTTTCGAGCGCCGACCGGGCATGATCCACCCCTAAACAAACAACACAGAAATCGTGTGAATCCCCGCTCGTGATGTAGCGAGCACAGGGAGAAACACACTTTCTAAAGGACATATTCACTTTTTTATGTCACACAACCACACACACTCTCTATATTATTGGCGTTTTCGAGCGCCGCTAGCTAACAGTCACACACACACGCGCAGCTGAAGGCACAAAAGCTGAATGTGTGTGCGTCCCAAGGTCCTTTTATAGCTTCCTGGTCCTGACGTCACCCGCCTGTGACATTCAGTCTAGCCATTCGGCAATTTTACACACGTGCTTCAGACGCAGTCACGCAAAGGCGTTGAGTTCCCTTGACAGGGAACAATAGGTTTGTATACTAAAATACTGATTCATAAATTCATTCATAAATTAATACAAATAATAAGGAAAGAAAAACATTTTTGCTTATGTGATATTTCTTAACTATATAATGCATACCAGGAACAAAATCATTGGCTTTACAGTACTGACAGTACAGAGCTTCGCATCATACTGCTGGCTTGGAACAATTTTTTTGTTGTTGTTGTTGAAGAACTCTATATATCACTACGCACTTGAGAGTCAAATGCCGTTTATTAACGCCTCATGGAGCTTTCAATCAACTGGAATTCTGAAACTGGAAGACTCTTAGGCAAGTTTTAATTGCAAGTTGAGTATGATCTTTGGTGTTTAACAGTAAATATTTGCCATAGTGTGTGTTCTGCTGGGATTGTATGTCAGTATGAAATTTTTGTTAATCCAGAACATTAGCTTTGTCAAATGACAACAGTGCAACGTTAGCTATATCCCAGCAAACATTGGTCCGACGGCAACGTCTTGTCCCTGGCCAAAAATAGTCGTGGTAGAACGGCATAAATCGGCAAAAACATGTAACACAGAACATTTCCTAAAAAATGCATCCAGATATGTTTGTGCATGTCTGCAGGTCTCTGGGTTGCATGTATAATTGTTACTTTGACTTTTAGCTACGTGTCGTTCAATATTTACCTTGTTTTGAATCAGTTGTGAGAGGACGTCCACTATGTTACGTCCTTTAAACGTGTATTTATAGTCCATCATGACCCTCTATGAAATCCTTATTAAAATAAATTAAATTTCTGCTTACACCATGGTTAATACAGCAATAATTAATTTTAGTGCCCCAAATAGTTTATAATAGGTTGTGAATAGATGTCAGCTGACACGAGAGAGAGAGAGAGAGAGAGCGTTACCCCGTTTTCCCATTTGTTTCTACAACCACTAGGAGAGGAGGGAGGTGTATTGTATTGATAATTCATTATAAAAATCTACTGTTGGGTACGTACATTTTGTATTTTTTTAATTAATGTGGTTGAGTTTTACTTGTTTGGCACGAAGGACCAAAAAAAGGGTGCACACATCATCAACAGAAATGTAGTTTGAGTTTGGCTAAAATTATCTTGTAGGCTAAAAGTTACTAGGGTAAAATATTTGTTAATCGTTAATGTTATAAACCACCATGGGGTCTCTACACTAGTGATGGGCAGATCGAGGCTTCGTGAAACTGAAAATTTTTAAGCAAATGTGCCATATTGTTTCGAAGCTGCTAAACAATCCGACACCCGTCTCCATGGTGACCGCCTAGTGGTCAGAACAGTGTAAATGCAACAAAAACTCAGGACAAACCTTTTACATTTTTTGAGGGGGAAAAATTCAATTGTTTTATTGAAAGGAATATCTATTAAATGCACTTAACTAATCATCTAATAAGATTAAATATAAAGTAACTTTCTATTTTCATTAGATGATTAGTTTAATAAAACATTTGCAGAAGTGTTTTTATGCATGATTGATTGCCCATGCATATGTTTTCCTTATATTTTCAGGGCTTGTCTTGTTTGTTCCGTGGCTCAGCTAAACAGGCCAATAAGAAATTAATAACTACCATTATACATTTTAATTATACTAATGTCTCATTAAAATGTCTACAAATGTATAAAAGTGTTCAGAGATCAGGTGAAACTAATAGACACTTGTTCAGTGGTTCTCAGTGAATCCACATGATTCATGGGTTCACAGAGAGCATCACCCTCCAGTGTTGAACCATTGGAATTTTAAAATGTTTAGAAACAGTTATGACGTAAGAAGCCTCGTTTACTGAAATCACATGACTTTGGCAGTGTGATGCATGCTCCGAACCACCGATTCGAAACAGAAGTTTCATAAATAGCTTCATGAAGCTGTGTTTCGAAATTGCACTTGAGTTGTGCTTTTATGCGATTAAAGGATTAGTACACCCCAAAATGTATTTTCTGTTAATTACTCACCCTCATGTTGTTCCACACCTGTAAGACTTTCGTTCATCTTTGGAAGACAAATAAAGATCTTTTTGATGTCAGAATGCTGTCAGATTTCCTTCCATAGCCTGCTTTAATAATTACCACTTTGACTCTTCAAAAACTTCACAAAGAGATCGAACATAAGCAGAAGCTCAACCTAACTTAAATGAAGCACAAGAACAATGCTCTTCAGGAATCTCAAATATGCTGCATAACCAATGAGGTTCATTATTGTGTGTTGTGCCGCACGTTTGAGCTTCCGGAAGAGCACTGTTCTTGTGCGTCATTCAGTTTAGGTTTAGCTTCTGCTTGCTGATCAATGTTTACATGCGAGTAAAAGCCTAAATTAAATCTGTTCAACATAACAAGCGATTGATTCTCTTCAGAAGATTTAGACTAAAACGCTGGATCCATGTGGATTACTTTTCCGTTCTCATTATGAAGTTTTTGAAGCGTCAAAGTGGTAGTTACAAATCTGTGGAAATCTGACAGCATTCTGTCATCAAAAATATCTTCATTTGTGTTCTAAAGATGAACAAAAGTCTTATGGTGTGGAATGACATGAGGGCGAGTAATTAATGACAGAATTTTTATTTTGGGGTGAAGAAACCCTTTAAGCACACTTCTTGGTGGGAAATTGATAGCAAAATCACCAAGACCCCAAACTGTTTGGCTGAATTTGGCTGGCCTGATTGTTTTCCAACTATCCCGGCCCTAACCACTGCTGGTTACCTGGATCAGGTGTGTTTAGTCAATCGGAATCTGGAAGATAAAATTTCAGCTGAGGAGTTGGAGGGCAAAATGAATTATCTTCCAGCTTCTGATTGCCTGAACGCATCTGATCCAGGCAATCACAGTGCGTTGGGTAGGGCAAGGATAGTTCGAAAATAGGCAGAGCAGGGGCCTTTGAGTACCGGGTTTGGTATTCACTGTACAGATGGTGGGAAAGGGATAGCAAAGTTGCTATTGTAACTGCCAGAATTGGAACTTAAAACAAGTACGTTGTAGTGAACAGCACTCCAGAAGGCATTTCAGGTCCCAGCTTTACAGCATGGTCCCTCTTTAATGTAAATAAGGGACCAGTGTCATCAGATAAGGCTACCAGAGAAACTGCCAGACACCCTCTATAGGGCAGCCTTATCATCAAACTAAAACCCTCACCCAAAGATTTAGGCCAGCCTGACCATAAAACTCCTCAGGACCTCCACATGTGACGCGTAATTAACTGGCCATGTGGCAGCTTTGGCTAAAACAAAGGACACATCCCTACATTCCTTAATTTATAAAAATGGACACAAATATACTGGACATATTCATTCTGTACTCTTTGAGAACATACTTTGTAATAGTCATTTGTGTTAAATACGGAAGTTTTACAAATGCTATTCACATATGAATGAATTCATGCATGATAGTTTAACATCTTTAACATTGTCATGTTTATACTCTTTGTATTCAGGACAAAGCCAAAGGTATTTTGAAAGTGGTTTGGGAAGTGAGAATTGCATAGGTAAAACAGTGAAGACACAGTTTTAATGCTGTGCTTTATTCTATGGAAATACATTCACTACTGAGGCAAAAGGATGAGTGAGCCCTCTCCGACATCATCAGCCAATCACAGCCCTGCAAGGGACAAGCGGCAAAATGCAATCTCCTCCTTATCTGAAAGGGGATAAAAGTACCCTTTCAACACAAATTCTTCGTTCTGAGTTTCCAGCCTGTTGTGCTAGGAAGCATAACAGATCCCCATTCTGAGTTTCCGCTGTCGTGCTAGGAAGCATAACAGATCACCCATTCTGGGTTTCCAGCCTGTGTGCTAAGAAGCATAATAGCAACACCCGTTCTGAGTTTCCGCAAGGACTGAAATAGAGAAACCACGTTTAGAGCCTGCTGTCCAGAAAGGCAATCACAAACGTCTGCAACAAGGTTAAGCCCAGGAGGGCAACCTTACTTCCAGGTACCTTTATCTGCGTGTTCCAGATCGTCAAGGACCTTCCGCACCAGCTTCAGGGCCTCATCTGCGTGTTCCAGATCGCCAGGACCCTTTCGGTGCTCCAGGAGATTAGCATCCCACAGCGCTTCGTGTTCAAGGCTGTTGAACGGATTCAGACTCCTTCTCCACTGCAACAAGGCCCAGCCTCACCAGTGGAAGACGTTGCCACCATCGGACTGCTCACATGAACGTAAATATCACTTACCAAACCTCTTTCTAGAGACCTTGGCATTAGTGTACTCTTTCAGTTCATTTCAGTTTATACCTTAGTTACCTGCATTCTTTTCATTCTTTACACTCAACATTACTATCCTTTAGCTCTTTAGTATCATTTAGTAGTGTGTTAGTTAATCTTGTATGTCTTTTGTAAATAAATCCTCTTTTATTACAATTGTGTCTTCCTTGTGTTGATAATACAGTAAAAGGCTCTACAAGTTAGCATGAATATCACAAAATCCTTCAGATACACCAGGTGATTTACTCCCTCCACTTTACATAATTTTTCTTATCATATTATTTATGATTTATGTCGGATTACTCCAACAAATGTTGAGGTGGAATTCCTCAGCTGGTGCCCCGAGTTAATCTGTCATCTGACGTGGGATCAAGTCTCACTAACACCACTAGTGTCCTGTGTGAGGCGTACTATTAATTGGTGCCCCATGTAAAAATCACTATTAATTGGTGCCCCGTGTGAGGCTCACTACAACGTTTAGTGAGAGAACTTTTTAATTAAAAAAACATACATTTGTTAAAACCTCAAACAAATGTATATGTCATTATTGTAGTAGCTATGACATGCCGCATATAATGGCACACCAGTATGTTTAATGATCCAGTAAAAATTATTTCTGTCAGATGTAAACTTTTGACAGTTTCTTTTAGAGTGTACTCACACTAGTCACGGTTGCCTTGAACCGAGCGCTATTGTCCTGTAAGTGTATTTGAACAAGTATGTTCAAATACATGTAGGACCATTAATCTTAAAGGATGTGCTTCCTGATGACCAGTACCATCACTTTCTTTGTCTAAGTGTTGGTATGAACATTCTTTTGGATGAAGCAGATAAGAAGAGAGAGTCTTATCTTGGATATACACACAACATTCTGGAGCACTTTGTGGATTTTTATGCACCCACCTTTCCAACATACAACATTCATTCCATCAAACATTTGTCAGATGATTCAGCAAACTTCCACAGCTCTTTGAACCATATATCATGTTTTCCATTTGAGAACCACTTACAGGTTATCAAAAAAATGGTGAGAAGTGGCAAACAACCACTGGTGCAAGTCACATAAAGACTAGCTGAAAGACAATGTACCAAAACACGTGCTAGTCATTTCGACCAAGTGCAACCAAGATAACAGCAACGATGCCTGACAACTTTGTGCTCCTGATGGATAATGTAGTGGGATTTATTCAAGAGAAAAGAAGTAATGGAACACTAAGGATAGATGTGGTCAGGGAAACTGACTGTGACGGTATCTTTGAAAAGCCATGCAACTCAAAGCTCTTCAACATCATGTTTGTCAGCAGTGACTTGACAATGGCAAAGCAAGTACTGACAAACAGAGGAAGTATCTACAAAAAGGCTGTGTGTCTCCCTTACAAACAGGGATACGCTGTATTTCCTTTGCTGCACAAAACAGAATGACTGGATTTGGTAATGATTATTAAATTGTTTTTAATAATTTTCACTCGTGTTTCAGTTTGAGGCACCTAACACAGAAATTAACAACAGTAAATCCACCTGGTGGTTTTAATCTTGTGGTTGACAGTGGTCATCATGATCTGACTTGTAATTCATACACACAAACAAATTCATACAACAATTAGCATACTTTTGTATATACAATTACTAGCATGTATGATGCAAGATACTGTCCAATTGCTTTTTGCAATAAATGGATAGAATATAGTGTCCTGAAAATTGAATTCTGTCCTGTTTTTCTTTTTTTTTTCTTTTAGATAATGGACAATCGGAGAGAAGGAAAAATGACAAGAAAGAAAAAAGTCTTCCATGACTTTGTTAATGGTACGTATTATTTGGTGCTTCAAAACAGATATAGATTACCATTTGTTAATGCAGTCATGCACTGTCTTTCATATGCAAACCTTTTACATATGCGTTTTATTCAATTTAGAATTATTCAATCTGTTTTGTATGTTTACATATTGGGGGGTCCCAAATGTATTTGGTAGCTAAGGCTAAAGAAAAGCAATAGGGCTATATAGCCCTTCAAAACGGGTGTTTTCAGAAGCAGACTTGAAACCAGGTGTCCTGACAAATTACCCAGAATGGCTTACATTAACATGAAACTCTAACAAATTTAAGTATAATATGTTAATTGGTCTGTAAAATTGTTTTCCATTGGAATATCTTCTTTGGAAATGGTTTCAGTGTATCATATACGTTTACTTTGACATGTTTCCTTTACATGACACCCAACAAAAGTCACCATCATCAACTAGTGATGGTGACTTCTGGTGTTCTGAAGGGTTGTCCAGTGTCATGGGGGAGGAGTTCATCCACTAGCCCTTCTTTTTTTTGACAATACTGGCAAGCACTCCAAAAGAATAAATATAAAATTAATATAATTTGATTGCCTAATCATTGCACATATATTAAATTGGGTGTTATGAGAAATTGATAAGAATTGTTTGAGAACTTCACTGTAAAAGTTGGTTAATAGTTCAGTGTAGTAGTTAATGCTACTTTACAAATAATTGTAAAATATATTAAAAGCTTTAAAAGTGATTTTTAAAAAAAAGTAACTTAGTTTGTTTTTGTACAAAGGAAAAGCAGAACCAAATCTAAATAAAAATAAGCAACCTGTTAAAAAGACTGTGTCCTACCCAGATCCTCCTCCAAAATATAACCATCCAAAATCCCAGCCAGGTAATAGGCTGTTTGAAAATACCAATTGGAGATGTTATTTGGGGGGTTAATATCATAATTTAAATGTCTTTTTATTTACAGTTGAGGGTCAACACAAACCATATGGAGGCTTTGCACATTCTTCAAACAGTAACAAAAGAGGTACAGTAAACTGCCATGAATTGTGTAGACATAGATATCTAGCTATTGTGTAGATAGATTTAACAGTCTACACATTTGTTAATGTTCTAATTTGTCTTATGTCCTTGTTTGTGCTAAAGGTCTAGTCTTGTGCCCAACACACTTGGATGAGACGTGCCCGACCCCTGAACTTTTCTACTCTACATTAAGTTGTAGGTTTTTGACTGCTTTGTGTAATAATACAAAAAATAATAATTCTTTCAAAAAGAATTGTTTCCTCCCAATAGTTATTGAACCTTAATCATTGTTTCTCTGTATATACTCAGTGGATGTTCATGTCACACCTACCAGTAGAAACCTACCAACATCCACACCTTCACCAGTACCTAGTATGTGAAATCTAAAGTCATTGGCAAATTTAACACATCACTATAACAGTCAAAAAGCATCACTTGTTCTTGAATGTTTTAATCAACAGCTGGGCTGTCACACTAACAGACACACACATTTAATAATGTCACCGTCTATGGCAAATTGAAGTACTTTAAACCTTTCGTTTAGCAGGCATGTAAGTTTTAGATGCAAGGTATTTGGTTAGCTTTGATTTCAGATAACACGGTCCTCCCTCCAAAGCTATCACATCCTATGTAATATTTCCATGAAGGACAGTTTACTCGGAGCCTGCTGGATCTCCAAATAAGACAGAGGCAAAGGTCCACATCTCATGAAACAATGATGGCTACCCCCAGAGGTATGTCCCTGTTTTTGTGTGTGTGTATAAAATTGGTATAAAATATATATAAAATTAATGGAAATGGTTGTAAAGATCTTTATAAACAGTTTCAAAATTCATTACTTATTTTATTTTTTTTCAACAGTGATTGCACGACATAACTCCTCTGGAGGTCAACATCAACAACACAGAACCCCTGAATCTTCACAAACCCGTGGAAATAGGTTGAGGTGTTGGTGCTAATGTTTTGATAATTTTAGATCTGAATGTGTTTCAACTACAAACTTTTTTTGCCATTACAGGGCGAGACAAACTCTGTTAATTACAGAAAAAAAGTTCTCCATGTTGCCCAGAAAAAGCAGCTCCAGCATCTCAAAATACGTGTGTCATGGAGCTGGAGGCTCCGCCTTCAGCATCGGATTCATTCCCGCATTCTCACGATCAGCTTCCCCGGACTTTTGAACTTCACTTCCCAGGACACCTTGCACTTTCCTCACCTGTTTCATTGTCATCACTATCAGTCACCCGCACCTGCTGGACATTAATTGGACCCTTTATATGTGCTGTTTGTATGTCTCGCCCTTGTCCAGTATTGTTGTTTTTGCCTGATGTTTCGTGAATTGTTATCCTGAGCGCCTTGCGCTATTTGTCTGTATTTACCTGTTCCTGTGAATATCGCTACCGTTTGCCAACTGGATTTACCTGCCTGTTTGTGGATCTTCACGTTTTTGGCCCGTTCAGGTTTTAGTTTTTCTGTTTGTTCCGACTTTTTGTTAGTATTCTTACCTGTTTTGTTTTTTTGCACCGTTTTCGGGATGGATTTAGGTTCTCTTTGACTTGCCATTTTTGTGCCCAATTTTTTGTATGAACTTTTAGTTCTGATCTGTTATACCTTTTAAATGCCCAATTTTGGATGAACTTTTGTTCCGGTTTGTTATTTTTTTTTGGATGCCCAATTGTTGGATGGATTTCTGTTACTTTATTTTTTGGAGTGTTTAATGCCTGCTCACTGGAGGAATTTGTGTTGAACTGCAATTAGTAAACCTTATTGTGTAACTTACCTTTCTGACTCTGCCTTTTCCCTTTTTCCCTGCATACCCATAACATGTAAAGAATGTTTTGAATGTCCAAGTGACCCTTTTAAAGTTTCATAGTATTATTAATTGTTTAAATGATTGACACTGAAATCTATCTCTAGAGTGTAATAAAAATAATCTCTACCCTCTGTAATGTCTGATTGTTGCAGGGTTTAATAGTGCAAGTGTAAATGTTTTTTTAAATTTATATTTTTATATTTGAAGCTCCAAATTTTAATATAAATTTTGTAATTTTCCACCGGTGATAAGACTTCATGACAGTGAACATCAGTATCAAGGTGGCGTAATCGATCCATACCCTAGATTAAGCAATTATTTTGTGTGTACAAACAAATTTGCTTGGCATACAAAATATATACAATTTTGCATTTATTAAGATGTCATTCATATTTAGAGGTAAAAAAGCATTCCAAGACTGTTTTGCCTAAATGTTAACATTATATCCCAACACTGTTATTTTATTGTTAATATTTTACACTACCATAAAACTGTATAACTTTTTTTTGTTGTACTTCATGAAATATGAAGGTGCCTTTTTTTCCTTGCAGGGTCACATAACAAACAGCCATCTACCAGACGGAGAATTCATGAATCCTTCTCCTGGCAGAACCGAAAGAGGCATAGTATTTTATTTATTTTATTAAAAATGTTTTTGACGTCTGTAGTATTGTCTCCAGTCTCGTCCCAGAAGACACAAGAGGTATGTGAGAACTTTGCAGTCGCATCTTATTTTATACACATTCTACCTTAGTGACAACACAGCCTTATGTATAAACGTACATTTCTGTGAATCTGACTTCATACAGTTACAGATAAAGAGCCTATCATATCTAAACAAGAAAGATCTAAAGTACAGCCAGCTAATTTCAAAGTAACTAATGCAGTATTACCCTTTTTAGTAAAGTGTAAATTTGAACAGCAGCATTATTACTTCACAATTTATTATGTAGACCAGGTGTAGCCAACCCTGGTCCTCAAAAGCCACTGCCCTGCTTGTCCCTGCTTCCAACTTCTTATTGACAACACACCTGATCGATTATTAATCAGCAGGAAGTAGGGCAGGGATGGTTGGAAAACAAGCAGGGCAGTGGCTCTCGAGGACCAGGGTTGGACACCTTGGATTTAGTAATAGTTAGGGATGTCCCGATGAGGTTTTTTGCCCTCGAGTCAGAGTCATTTGATTTTGAGTATCTGTCGATACCGAGTCCCAATCCGATACTTCTATAATGCATAAAAAAAAAGAGTAAAAGAGTAAAGAAGAGTGAGGAAACAGATCCAGGATGTTCCTTATTTTTTATTTAATTCACCTTATTTTAACATTCAACAACTCTGTTAACAAACAGAGCACTTCTGTGAGGTAGCTTGAACAATCAAGTAATAAATAACCTAAATTCTTCAGTTTTGGACTTTAGTGCAAAAGTAAATATAAAAAAAAGTCTAATATAAAAACAAATCGCACCTCAAGTTAAAATACCTGACAGGCATGTAAACAAATAAAAAAATAAAAGTGCCACAGCATTTGCAAAGCTAGTAATGTGCTTTTAGGAACTGCACTCATAACTCTTACTGCGCATGCGTTGCTGTTTCTGTGTGGAGTTGAGAGGTCTAACTCTATAGATGTGTTCAAATGAATGAGAATATGTTGGAGCCTGTGGCTGAGTGGACAGCGCTCCAGACATATACAGTGCGTCGGCGACGCGCTGTATATATACAGTGCGTCCCGGCTCTGGCATCCTTTCCTACAAAAAATAATGAGAATATATATATACATATGTATCCGAGTCCTGATCGGGAGGTAACGTCCGATTCCGATCCAGTCTGAAACCATGTGATCGGATCGGGACATCCCTAGTAATAGTCAACTATTGTAGCCATATAATAATTCACAAAGTAGAAATGGACTCTAAGAAGTCTAAATCTTTGCTACATCCACAAAGTAGTTGAAATAATACAGTATGGGTTGCTGTGTTTTCTTTAACTACCCTCTTATATTTGTAAGAAAGTGTGTTTTAAGTTCTCATTCCCCAGTCAGTTAATTGTAAGCTTACTGGCAGACATTCTTGTTAAAATGCATATGCCTATAATGCTGCCTTCCATTATCTAAACAATGGTCCTGAAACATTAATAACAGCATCTTGCCTCTTGACAGCTGCATTCAGAAGAGAGGACAGAAGTGAGGGTATGTTAATGGTCTGTTCCAGCCATAGGGTTTTCGATCCAAAATTGAATTTGCATTTTTACAATTTTTTACATTTTGAAATAGGTGGCACCAGACCTTCAAACAGTGCTTACCCCATGTCAGCAACAAGTAAGAAATATTATATGCAGTGCGTTTAAAACACTAGCCAGTAAGATAATATCAGATTTTTTGTCGACCTTTGTTAGTACAAGTATTTGTGTTAAACAAGTATCAAATGACAATGATAACAGTGTTTTTGCTCGCTGTTAATTCAGTCTTGCACTCGCAGGTTTTCGTAACCTTATTTTCACTGGAAACCAGCAGGCAGACAAGACTGGGAAATATTTTCCAAATAAACAGTCAAGCCTTATGCCCTGCTTAAAAACGAAATGTGACCGAGTTGCATTCAGTTTAGAAAAGTTTTTAAGTAGTCATGTGTCCAGGTGTGTGAGCATATTAATGTACTGAATTTTTCTTTCAGAATTCCAAAGGAAGGTCTTTTCCTTCCTGCAATGAGTATCTGGCATTCTGGACCCTGGCCAATCCACAACCTCAATCAAAACATTGGATTTACTGAATGATCTAAAACACTTTGAAGACTCAATCAAAGATGATGATAAGAAACGGATCTGTGTAAGTATGAAATGTGACAAAGAGCCTGCCTGCCTGCCTGCCTGCCTGTCGGTCAAGAGAACTGTGCCCTTTTTTAAAAATATCATATTACATTATTTTGATTGTGGTGTCACATTTAGGTTCAGAAACTGTCCAGAGTGGGGGGATCTTCTGTTAGAGGCTGTGTTAACAAAGTCATGAATAGGTATTTATTTACCTTGCATTGTTAGTTTGTTGTGCTGTGACAGCCTTTTATATTACTTGAATTTGGGATTTAATCTATGTTATTATGGTGGCAATCATATATACATTTCCTGAAATATTATGCAGCACAACAAAGAAGTTCAGAAGTTTTAAGGTGTCCATACTGACTCAGTCAGCCAGACTGAAAACAAGAAATCAAAACAATTTCAGTATAAGTCATAAATGACAGTCATTACTTGTCACAAAAACTGTGAACATGGATAAGGTCATAGTTCATAGCACCATGACATGATAGGTGAGTGGTTGTGAAGGTGTAAGTTTTAACATTGCATGCAATTGCCACGCTGCACATTAATGTTAATTGTAATATTGACCTTACATGGTAATTTTTCTGAGGTGAAGTAATCCTGAGTCTTTTTTTTCACAGAATCTTGTCAAATGCCCTAATGGCGAAGTTCAATATGAGGGGTGGTGGCAACCTTGAAAAGAAGCCATTCAAGGCTACACCTTTATACTTTGTAATTCAAGGTAATTTTAGCCTTATGACATGGAAAAAATGTCTTGTTCCTTGTCTATTATTTATGAAATTGTATTGGTACCCTTTTTCTATTCAGGGGAAATTCTCTAAAAGACATCCTGTTTTTATCAGAAATGTCTTATTCATTTTAGCACAGTTACACACTTAGTTGAAGGGTCTTCTCAAGGGCACCACAGTGGTTTTAAAGAGGGATGGGATAAATATTTTTTTTCTTTTTTCTCTCTCTAATCTAACACGCATTAAATGCAGAACATCTTTTATTGACGTAAGATTATTATACAGTAAAATAAAATGTAATAAATGTTGATTATCTTTTTATAATGTTTCATTCATAAAATGGACACAATCTTGTTGTCACGGAGTCATCTGATGCCATTACCACACAGGCTGCATCAGATCCTACCGTCACCTCCACACGTTCCCATTCACCGGACTTTAAGGACTGCACTTCCCAGAATCCCTTGCACTGCACCACCGCCATCTTTGATCACCGTCACCTGCCGCTCATCAACCTGGACTCTTTATCTTTATCTATCTTTCTCTCCATTGCATTCACTCTGTCGCTGTCAGATATTGGTTTTGCTACCTCTGCTATCACCCGTCTGACAATATCTATCTTTCTCTTACCTTCTCTCGCTCCATCTGTTTATGTGTATGTTTAAATTATTACCTGCTGTTTGTTACTTTTGATGTCTATAAAAATTTGTTGTTTTATGTTTGTTTAATTCTAGTAAAGCTTTGTTATCAGTCACCTTGTTTCACCTTGTGCTTCATACCCGGTCCGTAACACTTGTTCCATTGTATTTTAAATTTGGTGTTAGTGTTTTTTACATAACTTTTCTTCCCTCAGATGTGGTGAAGAGATGGAAAATGCTACTGACTCAGAAATTGATGCAGCAATGGCAGAACACGTAAAGCATGCTCCAGGAAGAGCTGGGGTGGAGGATACAAGAAATGAGCCAAACAACTTTCATATGTTAACCATAATTCAGTATGTTGTAGTTTTATTGTCTTATTTGGTTAATGGATGCTAAAAATTAACGTAAAACTTGTAATGTATTCTATGTAAAGTACGTAATACATGTTGATGTAAGCGGTATGCAAGAAGTACGGGGATACACATGAAGGGGCTAGATAAAGCATGTGAGTTCAGTAACCACCTGGTGTCGTCTGATTTATTAAGATAATAAACACAACAATACATGGTGTCAGAAGTTGTAAGTGCATCGACGAAAGAATCGTTCAAATCATCAAGAAAATGCTCACAGATTGCCAACGTCGATATGCGCAAATTGAAAAAGAACTGCTTGCTGATATGGATGTGAAAAGTTCCATCAATATGTATATGGCAGAGAAGTTCAAGTAGAAAGCGATCACAAGCCACTTGAGAGTATCTTTAAAAAACCTCTACATCAGACCCCATTGAGATTGCAAAGGATGTTGCTAAGACTTCAAAGGTACAATCTGAAAGTCATTTACAAGCCAGGCAAAGAAATGCACATTGCAGACGCATTGAGTTGTGCTTACCTTAATGAACACATCGAATACCCGCTTGAAAAAGAATTAGAGGTAAACTACATCACACTTCAACTGCCTGTGTCTGAAAATAAACTGAAAGGGTTTAAGAAAGCAACAGCTGAAGATCCTGAAATGCAGGGTCTGAAAGACTACATCATGAAAGGATGGCCTGCAGAGAAAAGTTCAGTGCACAAAGATGTTCAGAAGTATTGGACATTTAAAGAGGAAATTACTTATATGTCCGGACTTGTGTTCAAAGCATCAAAACTCATCATTCCAAGCAGAATGAGAAAGGAAATGTTGGACAAAATTCATTAGTCGCATCTAGGCATGGTGAAATCAAAGGAAAGAGCTAGAGACATAATTTATTGGCCGGGAATGTCAGCTGAAATTGAGAAAATGGTATCTCAATGTGCCACATGCAACACTCATCGAAACCAAACCACTAATCCCTCACACATTGCCAGGCAGACCATGGGCAAATCTGTACTGATTTGTTTTTGCTGTGTGTAGACTACTACTCCAAGTTTCCAGAGATTGCAAAGCTGAATGACACTACCAGCAGAAGTGTAATCATTGCAATGAAATCACTGTTTGTAAGACATGGTATACCTGATGTGGTAATATCAGATAATGGTCCACAATATGCCAGTCGAGAATTCAAAGGTTTTGCAGGAAACTGGGAGTTCGAACACAAAACGTCTAGTCCGGGATATGCTCAGTCTTATGGACAAGCAGAAAGAATGGTTCAAACCATCAAGAAAATGCTCACAAAGTCACATAGTGAGAATGGAGATCCATATAATGCATTGCTGGAATATTGCAATACTCCACTAGATGGCATTGGAATGTCTCCGGCACAACTTCTAATGGGGAAGAAGGTTGAAGACCAAACTGCCAACTTCGAACAAATTGTTGACTCCAAAAGAAAGTGAACAAATTCGGAAAAAAAAAACCCAGAGACAGTCAAAGCAGAAATTTTATTTTGACAAAAACACCAGACAGCTGACAAAATATTGCCGGGAGACAAAGTGAGAGTACAGCACGGACAAATCTGGAATCCTGCAACAGTTCTGAAGAAACATGACTCGCCAAGATCATACATTCTTTGCACACCCGATGGAACAGAAGAAACAGAGAGCATCTGCTTAAAACAAAAGAACAAGACTTTCCATCGAAAAGTGATCAAGATGACTTTAACACTGAGTCAAACACAAGTACAACACCTGAGAGAGAACTAGGATAGTTGCTGAGTAAAATGCATCAGAGTAAATGTTTATTAACATAGTTGAGCAATAATGCTTGTTGGTGAATGCATTATTGAATGTTAAAAAAAAGGAGGATGTAATGTAAAGTTCGTATGTAAAGTTTAGGGCTGACTGATACATTGAATTTTCATCGTCATCGCGATATGAACTCGCGCGATGAACACATCGCAACAGACAGCCTGACACGATGAATAAGGGAAAACAATTTATTACATGCGCCAAGCGCATGAGAGAAGAGTGAGGAAAATGTGGTGGCTGACGAAGACCTTGTGGTGAAAAAGAACAACACTTCATCAGGAATTATTTTGGATTTAGGAGAGATGACGCGTTACAAACACAGGTACCGTGTAAAACATGCCGAACAGTGGTGGCAACTTCAAGAGGAAACATGACCAACCTCCATCACCATCTGCAATACAATCATAAAGACCTACACGAACAATTGAAAACTAGCCAAACAACAAAACCAAAAACATTGAGTAGCAAATCTAAAACTTTGCCATCACTACAACAACAGTCAATTTCTCAGAGTTTTGCGAGTGTGACTCCTTATGACACAACATCCAAACGCCACAGAGAAATCACAGCGGCTATAACTCGTTATTTGGCGAAGGACATGATGCCTATAAACACAGTGACTAAAGAGGGTTTTGTGAGCCTGATAACCAATTTGGACCGAATATAGCAGATTCCATCACAGACTTATTTTTCGCAAGTCACCATTCCAAAAATGTATGACGCATGCAGGGAGACCGTGGAATCGGAACTGAGTACAGTTGAACACTACGCTTGTACCACAGATCTTTGGTCCAGTCGAACGACAGAGCCCTACATCAGCCTCACTGTGCACTTTCTGGATCAAGAATGTTTGTGTCACCACCGACAACAGGGCAAACATTGTGAAAACCACAGAACTCAACCACTGGGTCAGACTTCAGTGCTTTGGCCATAGGCTGCATCTTGCCATTGGTAAGTGTAAATTATTTGTGCTTTACGCTTTGCGTTGGTGTCCTAATTAGCCTGTCGGGGTTGTATTCGCTATAACAACCGCCTCGTTCTACATTATCCCGCTTATTACATGGCTACCTTCCAAATAAATAATTTGACACAAAATATTGATTTAAAAAGGAGTTTACTGATTTAAAAACAATTGTATTGCTTCTGCTAAAGAAAATAGTACGCTCCGTCTCTATGGTTAGAATCCTGTGTGTCCATGGCAACGCTCTGTTTTTCATGGCAACGGTGTGTTATACTTAGCAGCGGCTGTTATCAAGAAATAACAGACCGCATTCTACATTAGAATTCAACCAAGCCATGTAATAAATGGTACTATTGTAGGCTATTGCAAGTATTATTTTATTACCCGAACAACAGACCATATTAGTCATAAGATGGTTATGTCTGCCCTGGTTTATTACGTAATTTAATTTTTGTCAATTGCACTGTGTTGACAACGATTGAGTTCTTGGCGGGGAAAAGCATGTGATGTCATGTAGGCAACTGTCTGAATATTATTAAGTTGAAATAAACAATAGCAAACACTGAGCACTTGTAAAATTAAGAATATTAATTTAAGTTGTATTTCCCCACTGCATGGTCAGCATTTATCTAACAGGGCTAGTGCCTATAGTACTGGATTATCAATGTGTAAGAATTGTAGTTAATTATGCAGCCTCTGAAATTTACTTTATTACAATAATCAAATAATTATATTATTATTAAATTTAATTTAATTTTGTTATATTATTAATTAATTATAAATAATTCAATAATAATTAAATAATTGGCTATAATGATTACTGGTAACAATTTATTTCTCATCTTCTTACCAGGAAATGCTGTTAAGGATGACAGCCGCATTGACCGTGCTGCTGGGCTGTGCAAAAAATTGGTGGGACATTTTTCCCACAGCTGGAAGCAGAAGACGGCACTGAAAAAAGCACAACAGGAGCACAACCTCCCTGAGCACTCACTCATTACAGAATGTCCAACTAGGTGGGGCTCAATGCAAAAGATGATTAAGAGGGTCTTGGAGCAGCGGCGGGCCATTTCTGATGTCCTATCGGCAGACCGGAAAACACAGCACGTCCTGGCAGGACCTGGATGTATTAGAGTCTGTAATCCTGGCATTGCACCCTTTGCAGGAATTTACTGATGCTCTTTCCGGGGAAATCTATGTCAGTGTTTCATATGTGAAACCAGTCCTTCATCTTTTAAAGACATCGGTTCTTGTAGAAAAGGAAGATGACACAGATTTAACCAAATCCATTAAAGTGAAAATCCTGGATTACAAGAATACAAAGTATGATGACCCAGGAACACAAGAACTTCTGGACATCGCATCCTTCATGGACCCCAGGTTCAAGGTCACCTACATCAGCAGTGAAAAAGTTGAAGACATCAAGAGCAGGATCATGTCAGAAATGAAAGACTTCTGAGAACACAGAGGCCCAGACCATGGAGCCACCCAGCGAAAAAAGACAAAGCGATCATTGGGCAGTTTGCTCAAAACAAATCCAAGCCCCACTCCAACAGCATCTTTCATGCATCTGGAGCAAGCTGTTGAAGCTGAACTTAACAGCTACTTGTTCTCCCCCATCATTCACAGTGAAGCAGACCCTTTGGCCTGGTGGAAACTCCACCAGGTCACCTACCCTAAGCTGACCAAACTTGCTCGGAAGTATCTTTGTATACCTGCGACTAGTTCTCCCTCAGAGAGGCACTTCAGGGAATGTGGTAACATGTCTACGTACATGTTTGAAACCTAGCAAAGTTAACATGCTGGTTTTCTTGGCCAAGAACTTGCCCTAAAGAGATAACCAAGGCAGTAACTTGTCCTAAGGGGCAGATATTTTTTTGCTGGTTTTATGAGCCCTTAAGGATTGTAGTAGTGAGAGCCATTACAGTTATTTTAGATGGCCATTTTTATTTCTATTTATTTATTTATTTATAAAAGTTATATCCCCACATTTGTTTTATTCAAAGAGAGATGTTTTTGTTGAGTTTACAAGAAAATATTTTAAAAGGAGCAGGGGAAATTGAACGTTAATTTCTTATAGTTATAATGCCTCATTTATGTGCAATTTGTTCAATAAAAGCATGTCAAAAATTATCTATTTGATTTCTTTATTCAGTGGGAATACGCTATTCAATGTTTAGGTTCTATGTTCGCAAAGAACCTATTAAAGCACTAAGACATGGGAACAGTATAGCTAACATTCACATTTGAATATTTATCGCAAGTCATATCGTCATCGCAATATTAAACAATGTTATCGCACATCGCAGCTTTTCCTCATATCGTGAAGCCCAAGTAAAGTTCGTAAAGTACGTAATACTTGATGATGTAAGCGGTATGCAAGAAGTTCGGGGATACACATGAAGGGGCTAGATAAAGCATGTGAGTTCAGTAACCACCTGATGTCGTCTGATTTATTAAGATAATAAACACAACAATACAAAAAACAAGAACATTTCTGGCTGTTCAAAAATGTTATGTCCACAATAAAATATTTTGTTAAATCAGAACACTCTTATTTTTGCTTAAGTCTACAAATGTTATTGTTTGTGATGTACATGTGATTAAACCGTTTTATAGACGTTCAGGTCTGACTGGACTGATTTTGGACCTTTTTAGAACCTTTGTCAAGTACAGATTGTAAACCTCAAGACACAATTGATTGCCTTTCACGATGTTACACAATGGGTGTTTGATTATTTTATATGCAGGCTTATATATGTAATTAAATTATGCAGAACATCCAGAATAAGACGCATTTAGACATCCAGGAACATGCAGAAAATGGAATTCACGGCCAGATGAAGTCAAAGACGTCGGTTCAACTTTCATTTTGGAAGTATTTTTCAACCATGACGGGACGTGTTGGATTGACGTCTTTTCAACGGTAATTAAACGTCCAAATGTTTGCTGGGATAGGTTAGTCCTTTTTACCTTGTTTCCCCTATCTGTGTGTTAGACCATGTCGGATTACCACAGTAAAGTGGTAATTTTTAAGATTAAAGTGTCTCCATTATCTGCTTTTGAAGAAATATCATAGTATCATGCTACAGTGTATTCCATCAGTTGCCGTTCTAGAGCCTCTCTCTCAATATACTGTACAATGCGATGTACATTTACATCATTTAATGGACACTTCAATCCACAAAAGTACTATTATATGCATTTGTTTTAAAGCCTTACCGGTTAAACATTTCATTTGCATTCTAATGTGCTGTTCTAACATGCGCTTTTCTGAACACGTACACCCAAAGAGTGCAGGTGTTACGGTTCAACTGGTAACCGCGTTAACTGGTGAGCAACTTCCGTTTTCAGGTCCTCCGGTGCAGATGTAAATGAACTACCGCAGCACATTCGGCGATTCTAAAGACTTGCGTCAACGCAATATTTCGTAATAAACAAATAAACAAATAACACGGCTTGACACAGGATACGATTGCTTGCAAAAAACATCATTACATTTTTACATTACATTTTTGTAAGGGACTGACTGATGTGTCATTTTACAGGAATAGTGTTATGCAATGTAGACGTTTAGTTTGTATGTGTCCACACTGCGTAATTACGTTAAACGGGTTAACTTGTGACTTGCATACAGTTAGGTCCATATATATCTGGACACAGGCACTCCAGACCTTGGTTGCAGTTTCTAAAATGTGTACTTGATATTTATGTTCAACCCCTTGAATTAAAGCTGAAAGTCTGCACTTCAAATTCATTTGGATTGTTTCGTTTTAATTTAATTCTGGTGGCATACAGAGCCAAAAGTATGAAACTTTTGCCTATGTCCAAATATATATATGGACATAACTGTAAATACCAGTTCATTACAACACTGATATCGAAACAATTTTCTAGTTGAAAGTCCTTTACAAACATTTCTTTATAAAAGAGTTAACCGTTCAAGATCTCACTTCGTTATGAGAATATACAGTATACAAAATGTAAATGTTATTTTTAGCCCAAAAGCAGTATATAGGTATGACTTTAATGTGTTAACTCACCGCTACTGCGTTGTCTAAGTTTGGAGCTCCGCCGAGCTGATCCTAAATCTACTGAATCTACTTTCTATTTACTCCTTTTCAAATTATCAATATTTAAATACTTGATTCATTCTCTTAAATTAACACTAAACTGGTGTATATATAACTCCGATAATATTCCACAGTTAAATCATACGCAACTTACCTTTTGATCAGCTATTCTAATGGCGGATCTATCCGATGTGTGTCCTTCTGCTCTTTGTCCTCCCCATACCGCTGAACGGGAGGTGGTCGGGAAGTTTGCATGGGCCCATACGCACTGCACCTGGTCTGCTGTGATGAACATCAACCCAGCCTCGACACGACGCAGACAACCGAGGACCTCTTCCCCCGCTCTGCTATCGGACTTCGAGACCTCTGTTCCTCTGCACGTAAACGGTAATAAATCTACTCCTTCGCTTGTTGTCGTAACTTGCATCTCCTGCCACATGTATAGCTTAGCTTCTTCCGTTAGCAAAGAGGGTTTCACGTGTGATAAATGTAAAGACGTAGTAAGGCTGACGGAGAAGGTTACAGAATTAGAATTACGCATCCGTACCCTTGTTGAGGCTAGTAAGGCTATTAATTATTAATAACTCTGACACTATTTCGGATGCGCCTAGCATAACGTGTAATAATCATGGCTCGGTTCCGACTGTAGGCATAGTCGTAAAGAAAAGCGGCACCACTCTCCTGCTCCTGTGATTATCTTAAACCGGTTCTCTCCACTCAGCCACACGCATGCTGAGATACCCATGTCAAGCGCCCTGGTTATTGGTGATTCTATTTTACGGAATGTGGAAATAGAGACTCCAGCCACCATTGTTGAATGCATACCAGGAGCCAGAGCGTCTGACATTAGATCTAAACTGAAAGTGCTGGCTAAGACTAAACGTAAATTTTCTAAAATTGTTATTCAAGTCGGCACAAACGATACGAGACTCCGCCAATCGGAGATCACTAAATATAATATTAAGGAGGTGTGTGAACTTGCAAAAACTCTGTCAGACACTGTAATATGCTCTGGTCTCCTACCTGCTTACCGGGGTGATGAGACCTATAGTAGACTATTGTCACTGCATGGCTGGATGTCTAAGTGGTGCCCGGAAAACAATATACTAGGCTATATAGACAACTGGAAATATTTCTGGAGGAGACCTGACCTGTTAGAGAGAGATGGCCTCCATAGCTCATGGGAAGGAGCTGCTGTCCTCTCTAGAAATTTGACCAATAGTCTTAAAAGTAAAATCTGACTATCCAGGGCCCAGGTCAGGAAGCAGACCAATCGGCTTAACCATCCGTCTGCAAGCTGCCTTGACATGTCACATAGGTCACATAAATCACAGCATATAGTGTTTTTACAACCCACATATCAACATATAGAGACTGTGTCCGTTTCCCGAACAAACAAACATATAGCATACTCTAAACCAAAACACACAAATCTAATTAATATTAAACTAGAAAACAATCCACAAACAGATGCTACAAAAAAATTTATATTCGGCCTGCTTAACATCAGGTCGCTTTCCAATAAAGAATATACTGTCAATTAAATTATTACAGACCACAATTTAGTTGCGCTGTGCCTGACAGAAACATGGCTTAAAACAGACGATTCTGAATGAATCTACTCCACAAGACTACTACTACAAGCATGACCCTCGTCTGAAGGGTAGAGGTGGCGGTATTGCTACAATCTGTAACAACCTATTTTGCGTCAATCTTAAATCTAAAAAATTTTACTAGTTTGAAATAATGGTGCTAAATATGTTCAATTCAATTCAAATTCAATTTTATTTGTATAGCGCTTTTCACAAAGGACATTGTATCAAAGCAGCTTTACATGTAATAACAGATAGCAGTCAGTGGTCAGGGATTCAAAAAAACTCTTTAAGAGAGAAAAAAAACCCTGACATGACGTGTTATAGTTGCAATCCGTAGCATGTGCAATCCGTAATAAAGGACACAATTTGCCATTGATCGCATCTATAACTCGCTATGCAGTTTACAGGATACAGAGACATACATTGTAGGATACAGAAATTACTTTAGAGAGTGAGTAAAATGTTATATGTAAAGTGTGATGTAGTAGATTTGATTGTAATTTAACAGGTGCAGGAGGTTGTCCTGGGTGGTCGTCATTTAGCAGCACCAGGATGGACATCAGGTGGGGCAGTGTTGTGCCAGCTGGAACTCATTCCTCGGGATACCTCGGAGAAAGGGAGAGGGGGATAGAGAGAGAGAGAGAGAGGGAGAGAGAGAGGAGGGGGGACAGAACAGAGTAGCATTAGCGTAGCAGCCGTTCCTATGTAGATGTAGGCAGTTATATGTGATAACACATGCAGTATGTAGTATGTGTGTGTGCCCGGTTCCAGTTGAGTTAACTATTAGGCCTTAGAGAGTTGGATCTGAGATTATGTGAATGCGAGGCTAAAGAGATAAGTCTTTAATTTAATTTTAAACAGTTCGAGTGTGTCTGAGTCCCGGACTTTACTGGGAAGGTCATTCCATAGTTTTGGTGCTAAGTAGGAGAAGGATCTTCCACCTTTAGATTTTTTTGATATTCTTGGAACTATTAACAGCCCGCCATTTTGTGAACGCAATGTCCGTGATGGATTGTATGCTGATAGTAGTTCATGGAGGTATAACGGTGCTAAGCCATTTAGGGCTTTGTATGTAATTAACAGAATTTTGAAATGTATGTGATACTTTACAGGTAGCCAGTGCAGTGTGCTAGGAGTGGACTTATGTGGTCATACCTTTTTGATCTAGTGAGAACTCTAGCAGCTGCATTTTGAACCAGCTGAAGCTTATTTATTTATTTTGCATGACACCCCCCCAGTAATGAATTACAGTAGTCAATTCTGGAGGTCATAAATGCGTGGATTAGCTTCTCTATATCTGAGACAGACAGCATGTGTCGCATCTTTGAAATATTTCTAAGGTGAAAAAATGCAGTTCGGCATACATTGGAAATGTGACCATCGAAAGACAGGTTCTTATCTAGAATCACACCTAGGTTCTTGACTGCGGAAGAAGGGACAATGGTGCAGCCTTCTATAGAGATGTTGTTGTTGTGATTCAGCCCGTTTGGACTTTGTTTTTCACCTTGCACCTTTTGTTTGGACACCAGCACACCTGTTTTGCATTTTGTCATCTTGTTAGCACCATCATTTGATTATCACCCGCACCTGGTTTCATTCATTATCTGTTTATTGCGTGTATTATTTAAGATCTGCTTTTTGTTCAGTTCCCTGTCGGTCGTTGTTGTTGTGTTGTTATTAGTTTGGGTGTGTGGGCCTTTTTGGATTACCTGTTACTCTGTTTGACGCTCCTGTTATCTGGATGAGCTCTGTTCTCTGTACTTGTTATCCTGGATGTATCTGTGCTTAAGAAAGCTTCAGTAAAGTCTTGACCTAAAAGTACTCTCTAGTGTTCTGATCCTTCTAACCCAGCACCGCAACAGTACGACCGACCCACAAAGGATAACAGGGGTTATTGTTTTTTTTGCTTACCTGTTTGTATTGTGTGTCTTTTGTTTTTTTTCCCTGTTGTTTCTCTCTCTCTCTCTCTCTCGCTCTCACTCTCACCAGCATGGATGCTGCCCGGGCCAAAGCCATCCTCTACCGGGGTCAGGAGGAGGAATCGGTGGAGGCCTACGCGGTGTGCTTTGCCGTCTTCGGGATGGTTTCAGGGCTTCCTGAGGATCACCAGAGGCAACTATTTCTCTGGGGGCTGAACGAGCGTCATGGGCCAAGCTGTCCGGATGGCGCTCGCCTGGAGCTTGGAGGCATGTATGGATTGGCCAGTGTGGGTGCCACCCCTCTGTTGTCTGGTTGAGATGGCCGCTGAGAGTTCTGCAGCTGCCAAGATGGCCCCGCCGAGAGTTCTGCATGGGTCAAGATGGCGCCGCCGAGAGTTCTGCGGCTAAGATGGCGCCGCCCGAGTTCTGCCGCGAGCAGCCAAGATGGTCGCCGCTGAGAGTTCTGCCGCGGTCAAGATGGCTGCCGCCGAGAGTTCTGCCGCGGTCAAGATGGCCGCCGCCGAGAGTTCTGCCGCGGTCAAGATGGCCGCTCCCCAGGGTTCTGACGTGGCCACGATGGCCGCTCCCCAGGGTTCTGATGCGGCCGAGATGGCCGCTCCCCCGTGTTCTGCCACGGCCAAGATGGCCGCTCCCCAGGGTTCTGACTTGGCCACGATGGCCGCTCCCCAGGGTTCTGACGCGGCCGAGATGGCCGCTCCCCGTGTTCTGTCCCGGCCAAGAGGGCCGCTTCCGAGAAGTCCTGTCTGCGGCCAAGAGGGCACGCTTCCGAGAGTCCTGTCCCGCCAAGAGGGGCGCTTCGAAGTCCTGTCCGGCCAAGAGGGCCGCTTCCGAGAGTCCTGTCCCGGCCAAGAGGGCCGCTTCCGAGAGTCCTGTCCCGGCCAAGAGGGCCGCTTCCGAGAGTCCTGTCCCGGCCAAGAGGGCCGCTTCCGAGAGTCCTGTCCCGGCCAAGAGGGCCGTTTCCGAGAGTCATGTCCCGGCCAAGATGGCCGTTTCCGAGAGTCATGTTCCGGCCAAGATGGCCGCCGCTGAGTGTTTCGCCGCGGCCAAGATGGCCGATCCAGAGTCCTATGTTCCGGCCAAGAGGGCTGCCCCAGAGTTCCCAGACTCCACCCCGGAGTTCCCAGACTCCGCCCTAGAATTCCCCGAGTTCTCAGACTATGCCCTAGAATACCCCGAGTTCCCAGATTATGCCTTAGAATCTCTAGAGTTCCCAGACTATGCCCTAGAATTTCCAGAGTTCCCCGTCTCTGTCCTAGAATCCCCAAAGTTCCCAGACTATTTCCTAGAATCCCCAGAGTTCCCAGATTCTGTCCTAGAATCCCCAGACTCCGCTCTGGAGTGTCCAGACCTAGCCCCTGCTCATGTGGTCGCCCCTTCCAGTTACTTCCCCAGGTCATCTCAGGAGATCCCTACCATGTATACACGTAGTTCAATGACCCCTAGTACGCTTAGTTCTTCACCTGTGGAAGGGTTTAGTCAGCCCTCAAGTGACACTAGTGCGTCTCCATTCATCCCTCCAAGTCAGTCAAGGGCAAGGTTTACAACTTCTAGTTATTTCCCGGTGCAGACAGGAAGTAGTTATAGGAGTCTCTCTCGTCCCAAGTCTCGAGGTACCTTTGCTCAAGTTGCTTCGGTTACAAGGTATGTAAATATTGCAGTAACTTCACCACAAGATGTGCTTACCCAATCTAGAAACTATCAGGGTTTATATAGACCAGTGGCTCTCGTTGCTCGCCACCCCAAATGGGATCTTCCAGTCAGTTTGCATCTAACCAGGGAGGATGTAGTATTTTCAGTGGTCTTGTCCCGCCTCAAGGTACCCGTAGCCAGTTTCCTTCTGGATCTCTTTCTAAGTTTAGTTCCTCACGGCTAGATTCTAGTCAGTCCACAAGTAATTCAAGTTTATTTAGTCAGCACTCTCCAGCTTCACTGATTGGGCCTCAGAGGAGTACATCAGCTCCGTTTATGTCCTCTCAGGAGAAGGTAGTGTATGTAGTGTTTATTTGCCCCATTCTCAGTTGAGTTCTAGTAAACTCTCACCTCAGGCTGTTGTCACACAGCAACTTAGTATTTCCAGTCAGCCTACCAGCAAGTCCCGTATACATGCAGAGCTTTTGTCTTCAGCGGGAAGGCTCACCAGCCAGAGCGTTAGCAGTTTAGCGATCCAAAGCCAGCATGCAGCAATTTTGGGCAGTTCTAGGCCACCAGTGACAGGGAGCTTGTGTCAGTTGGTTTCTACACAGGGAGGTAGTAGAACTTTTGGTGATGTATCCCTACAGTCTCCTAGTTTCTCAAGTCCGGTTATCCCTGGTTGCTCTACTCTTGTTTCCTTGCCTACAGCTGCTTGTAGCCTAGTTGCAGAATCCCTGTCCCAGGGCCTACCTCCCCAAGAAGGTCATCTAGCCAGCTCTAGTGCTGGGCTAGATAGTCACTCCTCTGGGCCCCAGTCCCTGCCTCCTCTAGATCCCTAGTCCCTGTCTCCTCTAGGTCCCCAGTGTCTGTCTCCTCTAGGTTCCCAGTCCCTGTCTCCGCTAGGTTCCCAGTCCCTGTCTCCTCTAGGTCCCCAGTACCTGTCTCCTCTAGGTCCCCAGTCCCTGTCTCCTCTAGGTCCCCAGTCCCTGTCTCCTCTAGGTCCCCAGTCCCTGTCTCCTCTAGGTCCCCAGTCCCTGTCTCCTCTAGGTCCCCAGTTCCTGTCTCCCCTAGGTCTCCAGTTCCTGTCTTCTCTAGGGCCCCAGTTTGAGTCCCCTGTTCCCGGGCGCTTCTGAGTCCCCTCCCCTGTTCCCGGCTTCTGAGTCCCCGCGCTTCTGAGTCCCCTGTTCCGGCGCTTCTGAGTCCCCTGTTCCCTGTCTGAGTCCCCTGTTCCGGGCGCTTCTGAGTCCCCTGTTCCCGGCGCTTCTGAGTCCCTGTTCCCGGCGCTCTGAGTCCCCTGTTCCTTCTGAGTCCCCTGTTCCGGCTTCTGAGTCCCCCGTTCCCGGCGCTTCTGAGTCCCCCGTTCCCGGCGCTTCTGAGTCCCCTGTTCCCGGGCTTCTGAGTCCCTGTTCTGGCGCTCTGAGTCCCCTGTTCCAGTCTGAGTCCCCTGTTCCCAGCTTGCTGAGTCCCCTGTTCCCCGGCGCTTCTGAGTCCCCTGTTCCCGGCGCTCTTGAGTCCCCTGTTCCCGGCGCTTCTGAGTCCCTGTTCCCCGGCCTGAGTCCCCTGAGCCTGAGTCTTAGTTCCAAAGCCTGCTTCTGGCCCAGTTCGCCAGATGTCACGCCACAGTCTTCAGCCGCCCAGCCTGAGCCTAAGCCAGACCCTGACCCTGAGCCTCCAGACCCTGACCCCGAGCCTCCAGACCCTGACCCCGAGCCTCCAGACCCTGACCCCGAGCCTCCAGCTGACCCGAGCCTCCAGACCCTGACCCCGAGCCCTGATCCTGACCCCGATCTCCTGACCCTGACCCAGAGCCTCCTGATCCTGAGCCTCCTGACCCGAGCACTCCACCCGCCTCCCCTCCCTCTTCCGTGGATCTTCCCAGGGGGCCACCGGGGAGGAGGGAACTGCCCTGTGATTCAGCCCGTTTGGACTTTGTTTTTCACCTTGCACCTTTTGTTTGGACACCAGCACACCTGTTTTGCATTTTGTCATCTTGTTAGCACCATCATTTGATTATCACCCGCACCTGGTTTCATTCATTATCTGTTTATTGCGTGTATTATTTAAGATCTGCTTTTTGTTCAGTTCCCTGTCGGTCGTTGTTGTTGTGTTGTTATTAGTTTGGGTGTGTGGGCCTTTTTGGATTACCTGTTACTCTGTTTGACGCTCCTGTTATCTGGATGAGCTCTGTTCTCTGTACTTGTTATCCTGGATGTATCTGTGCTTAAGAAAGCTTCAGTAAAGTCTTGACCTAATAGTACTCTCTAGTGTTCTGATCCTTCTAACCCAGCACCGCAACAGTTGTGGACTATCGTGTCGTGTTTGGAGCTATTGGGTTCAATAATCAGAACCTCTGTCTTGTTGGAGTTAAGTAGAAGGAAGTTGTTTGCCATCCATATTCTAATATCGTTGATACAGTCTATTAGCTTTGAAAAACAGTGGGTTTTGTCAGGTTCTGAGGAAATATAAAGCTGATAAGATTTGAACCAGGCTAAGGCTTGACCATTTATGCCAACAAGGTTTTCCAGTCTATCGAGTAAGATTGTATGATCTATTGTATCAAAAGCTGCACTGAGGTCGAGTAATATAAGAATAGATGTTTCACCGCGATCTGATGCTAGAAGGAGGTCATTTGTCACTCTGAGCATGGCTGTTTCTGTGCTGTGATGGGGCCTGAATCCTGATTGAAATTTTTCATAGATGCTATTTTTCGCTAGGAATGTCTGTAGTTGTTTGGACACAACCTTTTCCAGTATTTTTGATAAGAAGGGGAGATTAGAGATTGGTCTAAAGTTGGATAGGTCTCCCTGGTCGAGATTAGGTTTTTTAATGAGAGGCCTAATAACTGCCATTTTAAAGGCTGCTGGAACATAGCCTAATTCTAAGGATGAATTAATAATATTGAGCACTGGTTCCGAAACTGCAGGAAAAACTTCTTTTAGTAGTTTTGTGGGAATGTAATCTAATATACAGGATGATGATTTTGATGAGTTTATTATTTTTTTGAGTTCATCCATTTTAATAGCATTGAATGATTCTAGTTGTACTATTGGCATGATGCGGGATACTATGAGATATAGAGGTGGCTGGCTGTGTAGATGCAATATTGTCCCTAATCTGCTCGATTTTATTATCAAAAAATTTCATAAAGGTGTTACTATCGTGCTGTAGTTTAGCATCTTTTTCTGTAAATGATTTGTTTTTAGAAAACTATTTTGCGACTGTATTAAAAAGAAATCGCGGGTTATTTTGATTTTCTGTGATCAACTTGCTGAAATAGGACGATTTGGTGGTTTTTAGAGCCTGTTTGTACTTGTTGGTACTCTCTTTCCATGCATCGCGCCATACTTCTAGGTTCGTAGTCCTCCATCTACGTTCCATTTTTCTAGTTGCTTTTTTTAGGGCTGCGGTGTGGTTATTATACCACTGTGCTGGCATTCTTTCTTTTATTCTTTTTAATCTAATAGGCGTGACAACTTCTAAAGTACCTGAAAAGGCTTTGTTTAATGTTTCTGTTACAATGTCAAGATCTTCATTTTTGTTGATTACATTAAGGGTTTGATATAGATTTGGAAGATTGTTAATAAAACTATCTTTAGTGGTAGAGATGACTGATCTGAACTGAGGTGTAGGACGAGCGGGTTTATCTAAAAGTACAGTATAGGTTATGAGGCTGTAATCTGAAATAGCATCGCTCAGAGGTAATATTTCTATGTTGTTTATGTTTAGTCCAAAAGATAGAATTAGGTCTAAAGTGTGCTTACATTTATGTGTGGGACCTGACACCTTTTGGCTAACACCAAGCGAATCCAGGATACTCATAAAAGCTATACGTAGCGCAACTTTTGGATTATCAATGTGTATGTTAAAGTCACCAACGATTAGAGCTTTATCTACGGTGACTACTAATTCTGACAGAAAATCTGCAAATTCTTTAAGGAAGTCTATATGATGACCCGGTGGTCTGTAAATGGTAGCCATTATGAAGGACAAATGTTTGTTGCGACCGTTTGGAAGTGACATATTTAGCACCATTATTTCAAAGGAGTTAAATTTTCTAGATTTAAGATTAATTCAATTCAATTCAATTCAATTCAATTTTATTTGTATAGCGCTTTTCACAAAGGACATTGTATCAAAGCAGCTTTACATGTAATGACATAGCAGTCAGTGGTCAGGGATTCAAAAAAACTCTTTAGGAGAGAAAAAAACCCCTGACATGACGTGTTATAGGTGCAATCCGTAGCATGTGCAATCCGGAATAGGGGACACAAATTGCCATTGATCGCATCCATAACTCACTATGCAGTTTACAGGATACAGATACAGACATTATAAGATGCAGAACTTCACTATAAGAGAGTTAATAATGTTATATGTTAAGTGTAATGTGGTAAATTTGATTTTAATATAACAGGTGCCGGAGGTTGCCCTGGGTAGTCGTCATGAAGCAGCACCAGGGTGGGCATCAGGTGGGGCAGTGTTGCGCCAGCTGGAACTCATTCCTCAGGATACCTCGGAGAAAGGGATAGGGGGATAGAGAGAGAGAGAGAGAGAAAAGGAGAGAGGAGGAGGGAGAGAAGGACAAAACAGAATTAGCGTAGCAGCCATTCCTATGTTGATTGTAAGCAGTTTTATGTGATATCACATGCAGTATGTATTATGTGTGTGTGCCCAGTTCCAGTTGAGGTTAACTATTGCGGCCTTAGAGAGTTGGCTCAAAGATTATGTGAATGCAAGTGTAAACAGATAAGTCTTTAATGTAGTTTTAAACTGTTCGACTGTGTCTGAGTCCCGGACTTTACTGGGAAGGTTATTCCATAGTTTAGGAGCTAAGTAGGAGAAAGATTTGCCACCTTTAGATTTCTTTGATATTCTTGGAACTATTAAGAGCCCATTGTTTTGTGAACGTAATGTCCGTGATGGGTTGTATGCTGATAATAGTTCACGGAGGTATAGAGGTGCTAAGCCATTTAGTGCTTTGTATGTCATTAACAGAATTTTAAAATCGATGCGATATTTTACAGGTAGCCAGTGCAGTGTTGCTAGGAGTGGACTAATGTGGTCATACTTTTTGATCTAGTGAGAACTCTAGCAGCTGCATTTTGAACCAGCTGAAGCTTATTTATTTGCTTTGCATGACATCCCCCAGTAATGAATTACAGTAGTGATTCTGGAGGTCATAAAGGCGTGGATTAGTTTCTCTATATCCGAGAAAGACAGCATATGGCGCATCTTTGAAATATTTCTAAGGTGAAAAAATGCAGTTCGGCATGTATTAGAAATGTGACCATCGAAAGACAGGTTCTTATCTAGAATCACACCTAGGTTCTTGACTGCGGAAGAAGGGACAATGGTGCAACCTTCTATAGAGAAGTTGTGGGCTATTGTGTCGTGTTTGGAGCTATTAGGTTCAATAATCAAAATCTCTGTCTTGTTGGAGTTAAGTAGAAGAAAGTTGTTTGCCATCCATTTTCTAATATCGTTAATACAGTCTATTAGCTTAGTAAAATGGTGGGGTTTGTTAGCTTCAGAGGAAATATAGAGCTGGGTATCGTCAGCGTAGCAGTGGAAGTTGATGTCATGTTTCTTAATAATATCTCCGAGGGGTAGCATATATAGTGCGAAAACAATTGGGCCAAGAACTGATCCCTGTGGTACGCCGTATTTTACCTGAGAGTAGTAAGATTTTTCATCGTTGGCATACACAAATTGGTAACGATCAGTTAAATAAGATTTAAACCAGGCTAAGGCTTGACCATTAATGCCAACATGCCATTTTTCAGTCTATCGAGTAGGATTGTATGATCTATTGTATCAAAAGCTGCACTGAGGTCGAGTAATATAAGAATAGATGTCTCACTGCGATCTGATGCTAAAAGGAGGTCATTTGTCACTCGGAGCATAGCTGTTTCTGTACTGTGATGAGGCCTGAATCCTGATTGAAATTTTTCATAAATGCTATTTTCGGCTAGGAATGTCTGTAGTTGTTTGGACACAACCTTTTCTAGTATTTTTGATAAGAAAGGGAGATTCGAGATTGGTCTATAGTTGGTTAGGTCTCCTTGGTCGAGATTAGGTTTTTTAATGAGAGGCTTAATAACTGCCATTTTGAAGGCCGCTGGGACGTAGCCCAGTTCTAAGGATGAGTTAATAATGTTGAGTACAGGTTCCGAGACTGCAGAAAAGACTTCTTTTAGTAGTTTTGTTGGGATGGGATCTATTATACAGGATGAAGATTTAGATGAATTTATTATTTTTGTGAGTTCATCTATTTTAATAGCATTAAATGATTCTAGTTGTACTAATGGCATGAAGCGGGACGGTATACTATGCGATATAGAGGTGGCAGGCTGTGTAGATGCAATATTGTCCCTAATCTGCTCGATTTTATTATCAAAAAATTTCATAAAGGTATTACTATCGTGCTGTAGTTTAACATCTTTTTCTGTAAATGATTTATTTCCAGTCAGCTTTGCGACTGTGTTAAAAAGAAATCGCGGGTTATTTTGATATTTTGATTTTGAAGATTAACGCGGAATAGGTTGCTATAGATTGTAGCAATACCGCCACCTCTACCTTTCTGACGAGGCTCGTGCTTATAGTAAAAGTCTTGTGGAGTAGATTCATTCAGACTGGTAAAATCATCTGTTTTAAGCCAAGTTTCTGTCAGGCACAGCGCATCCAAGTTGTGGTCTGTAATAATTTAGTTGATAACGTGTTTTTTGTTGGAAAGTGACCTGATGTTAAGCAGGCCGAATTTTAGCCATTTAGTTGCATCTATTTGTAGATTGTTTTCTAGTTTAATATTAATTAGGTTTGTGTATTTTGGTTTAGAGTATGCTATATTTTTGTTTGTTCGGGAAGCAGACACAGTCTCTATGTGTTGATATGTGGGTTGTAAAAACTCTATATGCTGTGATTTATATGGCCTAAGTGACATGTCGAGGCAGCTTGCAGACGGATGGTTAAGCCGATTGATCTGCTTCCTGACCTGGGCCCCGGATAGTCAGATTTTACTCTTAAGACTATTGTTCAAATTTCTAGAGAGGACAGCAGCTCCTCCCCGGGAGGGGTGGAGGCCGTCTCTCTTTAACAGGTCAGGTCTCCTCCAGAAATATTTCCAGTTGTCTATATAACCTATATTGTTTTTTCCGGCACCACTTAGACATCCAGCCATGCAATGACAATAATCGACTATAGGTCTCATCACCCCGGTAAGCGGGTAGGAGACCAGAGCATATTACGGTGTCTGACAAAGTTTTTGCAACTTCACACATTTCCTTAATATTATATTTAGAGATCTCCGATTGGCGGAGTCTCTCGTATCGCTTGTCTTGACGTGAATAACAATTTTAGAAAATTTACGTTTAGCCTTAGCCAGCACTTTCAGTTTGGATCTAATGTCAGACGCTCTGGCTCCAGGTATGCATTCAACTATGGTGGCTGGAGTCTCTATTTCCACGTTCCGTAAAATAGAATCACCAATAACTTGACACTTGACACGGGTGCCTCAGCATGTGTGTGGCTGAGCGGAGAGAACCGGTTCGAGATAATAACAGGAGCGGGAGAGTGGTGCCGCTTTTCTTTACGACTATGCCGCCTGACTGTCACCCAGCTGCCCTGCCGCTTCGGGCCTACAGTCGGAACCAAGACGTTATTATCGCATGTTATGCTAGGCGCATCCGAAAGAGTGTCAGAGTTATTACTAGCCTTACTATTCTCAACAAGAGTACGGATGTGTGATTCTAATTCTGTAACCTTCTCCGTTAGCCTTACTACGTCTTTACATTTATCGCACGTGAAACCCTCATCGCTAACGGAAGAAGCTAAGCTATACATGTGACAGGAGATGCAAGTTACGACAATAAGTGAAGGAGTAGTTTTATTACCGTTTGCGTGCCGAGTGCCTGAGGTCTCGAAGTCCGGTTGCAGAGCGGGGGAAGAGGTTCTCTGTTGTCTGCATCGTGCCGGGGCTGGGGTGATGTTTAGCACAGCAGATCAGGTCCGGTGTGACTGGGTCCATGCAAATTCTCCGACCGTCTCCCGTTTGGCAGTATGCGGAGCACAAAAAGCAGAAAGACACGCATCGAGATCCGCCATTAGAAAAGGTACGTTGCGTATGTATATTATCAGAGTTATGTATACACTAGTTTAGTATTAATATGAAAGAGCGAATCAAGTGTTTAAATATTGACAATATGCAGATAGAGTAAATAGCAAATAGCAAATGAAAATAGAGTAAATAACAAAGTAGATTTAGTATCAGATCGGCGGAGCTCAAAACGTAGACGACGCTGCAGCGGTGAACCGGAACCGGAAGGTACACCACAGTGCTGCCAGACACTGCAAGGCAATAGGCAAACCAAAGTCAGGCAGTCCAAATGGATTCAATATGAATGTGGTTGTGTCCCATGTAGAGATGGAAGGACATACCTTGTATGGGCCTGCCTTTTTTTTAGCTCCAAGGCTATGTTCTCTGCTGGGGTGAGGTCAGCTTTTGGTGACCCACCACCCGTGCCTTGTCTGTGGGTATTCTTTTTCACTGCTAAAACAGTACAGACAATGTGTGAGCAGGTACCTTCTGGGTACAATATATGCTTGTGCATTGTTAAGTATTAGTCAGGGCCCTTACCATTCTGCAGAATGTTCTTGTATTTGATTTTGACTTGCTGCCATGTCCGTTTTGGCCCGGTCATGTTTAATCTACACCACACACAAAAAGAGACACTTTCTTTATCACACAAGAACATTCAATGGAGTCAGTGAGCAAGCGAAGTGATTATTATTATTCGCCCATATAATTATTCAATTAAATTCAATTTTATTTGATTTATATCGCGCTTTTCACAATTGTTTCATTGTTTCAAAGCAGCTTTACATTAATAAAAGCAGGAAAACACACAGAAAAATCGGTGAACAACATAAGAAGCAGAGTACAACGGCTAAGATTAAACCGTACTAGTGAGCAGTGTAATGTAAGGCTTTGATAATAATTTATCAAAGTGAATTAACTATTTGGATTGTAATTGTGATGTTTCAGCGGAGCGGTGAGTGTGTAATTGTGCACTACTTACGCATTCAGGCGGTCTGCAATACTTTGCCACGCTTTTTCTCTTTGCTTTATCACTGTGGCTGTGTTGCCTTTCTTCTTAATTACGTCTTTTACCTGCTCGTATGCCTCCATGAGGATTTGTGCCTCCGACGGGGAAAAGTACGCCGCTCTAGTTGCCATGGTGAATCAGTGAATCTGTGATCGCACCTATCCAGGATTGGTTACACCTGGCTTGATGAATCCGTGTCTGCTCATCCTGGCTTGGTCTTTGTGCAACCAATTAAGCCTGGACGCACTTGTTTTGGCTTCATTGAGCTCAGCTCAGTCATTTATCTTGAATGTCTTAATTCTACTTTTGTGCAACGGGCCCCTGGACACCTTATTTGGACTCTATTTTCACCCTGTCTTGGCCAGTTCTTGCTTGTGCGTTTATGTATGAAGTGTTATTCCCTAACTCATGCATCGGCTGTCTGACCTGGGTTGTTACCTGGGTTGTTACCTGTTGGATTACCTGTTGGATTACCTGTGTTTGTTTCATTGGATGTCTTCACGTTCTGTTCATCACTCAGTAAACCATCTGCATTTTACTACTCACCGTGTTTGTCTCCATCTCTCACCTGGTAACCAGTTACATTTAGAAACAACAGAATGGAAAACAACATGGATACGTACACACTGTACAGATAGCTCTCTCAACGAACTCTCAAAGAACTCTCAACATTGCATAAGAGGTTTAATCTTGGAAAAACTCAAAACATCTGTCTGATTGCACTACACAATTAATCTCTTTTTTTGGATTGCTTAAGCACGATTTTCAAAACAGGGCCCGTGTTTTCAAAACACTACACACAATTAGCACAACCACACACCCAATTAGCAAAACACTACAGATCCTTTGCATAATTAAACACTCTTGTAAAAACTATACACTTCTGTTTAAAAAAAACACACTTTTTTACCATATGAAACACACGTTTCACATTACTATACTCTGTTTGCACGAGTTACACTTTGCTGTGATAAACCTAAAACACTTTTAGCACTTCTACTTCCCTATGATTAGAGTAGGCTACCATCAACAAAGTACAAATATAATGTAAATCCACCAAACACTACACAAGACCAATGTTGCAGACTGAAGAAACTCATTTATTTCTCAACACGCCCAAAATGTTGACATGGAGATTCATAATACTGTAACAAAATGTCACTTTACGTATTGTACTGTAAGTTTACTGTAAAAAAAAAACTAGACATTGTCTCTTCGCCTAGCTAGATCTGGCCAGAGAATTTCATCAACATCGCAGGCAATGTTGTCATTAGCAAGACACCTTGGAAAGAAACGTCTTGAATGACGAATCCATCCTTGCATTGCTGCTACCTCCATCTGGTCACAGGCCTCCTCCATGGCTTGGATGAGGGGTACCTCAGCCTGGAGACGGAGATCATATACCTTCCACCGCCATGCCGAGAAAAACTTTTCTATAGGGTTCAGGAATGGAGAGTATGGTGGAAGATATAGGATGGTGAAATGTGGATGTTGCTGAAACCAGTTCTGAACCAGAGCAGAGCGGTGGAAAGACACATTGTCCCAGACAACAATGTATTGCATATGATCGATTTGATTTGCTGCTGTTATGTTGTGCAATTGGTCCAAGAATGTAAGTATGAGTGCTGTGTTGTAAGGGCCCATTTGGGCATGGCGGTGGAGAACCCCATTCTGTGTAATGGCTGCACAGAGTGTTATATTACCCCCATGTTGCCCTGGGACATTGAGTATAGCCCTGTGGCCAATGATGTTTCTTCCCCTCCTTCGTGTTCTCGTCAGGTTGAACCCAGCCTCATCTACGTAAATGAACTCATGCTGGATCTCCTCTCCATCCATTCGTAAAACTCCCTGAAGAACAGTGTCAGGCAAAATTGTGTAGTTCAGTGTAGATCTAGTATACATATTACAGTACAGTAAAAGATTATGAGACAGTATGCAAGATCACAATGCTAAAGTGAATACATACCTCTGCATAATAATGCCGCAGTCATTTCACCCTTTCGGAATTGCGCTCGAAAGGCACTCGATAAATTTGCTTCATTTGAATATGGTTTCTTTTTAGGATGCGTGCCAGTGTTGATGTTGAGACCTGATGGATATTGTTGAAACTGGCATGGTTATTGACAATGTTAGCTTGGAGCTGATTGAGTGTTATAGCATTGTTGGCCAAAACCATGTTTACGATCTCCCTCTCTTGCTGTTCTGTGAACATAGGAGGCCTTCCCCCTTGTCGTTCCTGACCCTCAATCCTATGTGGAAAAAAAACAGTATACAATAGTACAGTAATTTCACAGGAAAAGGTAACAGAAGTGCTGATAGTGCATATAATACAGTACTGTAAGCAGTTACTGAAACCGTGCAGATGTTTTTGATATGATGATATTTTTACAATACCTATTTTCCAATCGAAATGTTCTTATCACACTTGCCACTGTGTATCGGCTTAGATTTGGCTGTACTCGCAGTCCAGCCTCCCTCAGCGTCAGGCCGTGGTTGACAACGTGGTCAACCAGTGTTGCGCGGATCTCATTTGTCAGATTCGGTCCTTTTTGAGCACCTTCTTGTCTTCCTCTTCCTCTACCTCTACCTCCAGCATGGCCTCCATCTCTTCCTCTTCCTCTGTTGATTCCTCCTCTGTTGATTCCTCTTCCTCCCCTTCCTCCTCCTCCTTGTCCTCCTCCTCGTCGTACTCTTTCTCTGACTCTTTCCATTGTGCTTGAAGACCGATGAACTCACCTGCTGCTTTTTATAGTGCTTATACACCTGATTGGTGTGTCTACAATTAAGCAAACAAGTGTTTGCACACCTGATGACTGTGTTGAACCAATTGGTTGGACGGTGCGGTAATTTGACAGTCAGTGCTTTGGTATTGCAAGGAAGTGACTTCATGATAGATTTTTGTGTGTAATGTATGTTAAGTGTGTTTAGTGTTTTGCAAATCACTGTGTGTAGAGTTTTGCAACAAGTGTGAGGTTGACAATGTGCTTATAGTTGTGCAAATATGGGCTGATGTTTTGCTTCTTGAGTGTAAGGTTTTGCTAATAGTGTACTACTTTTAATTTTAGTGTGTAAGCAATCCAAAAAAACTGTAAACTGCATCTCTGTTGTTTATGATGAAATTGGTGCTTGGGTGTACACCGCTTTTTATTATTTTTGCAGCTTAAATGTTCAAATAGCTGCAGTAAACAGATTTTGCCACAATGAAAAATACACCTGTGCCTGCTCAGTCCCAGACAGTACTTTGCCACATATTTGAAGGCAGGTACAAGGTAGAATGACATTGAGCACTCCATTGTGTTACAATAACAACTGACAAACAGCTTTAAAACAGTTTTAAATGCATATTTGGTCAATGTTTTTGGGAAGGTTTTGGTTCTCTGGTATCCTTAAGAAAACACCACTGCTAAAGATCTCCGTGAAGTTGGCCCCCCACCCAACGCAAAATGTCGGCAAAATAGTCTCAATCGTTTGTGCTCCGTGTCACGGAGCCGATGCCTTCAGCATCGGATTCCCCCATGATGTCACCCGTTCCCTGTCACCGGCATATTAAAAGACTCTATTTCCCATCATGCATTTCACCCGCGCACCTGTTCACTATCTATAATCTTGTTTAGCACTAGTTATTTTGTTATCACCCGCACCTGTTTTCTGTCATTATGGGTTTATTGTTTGTAGTATTTAATGTCTGCTTTTAGTTTGAGTCTTTGCTGTGTGGGGTTTTGTGTCGTGTTACTCGCTACTTCCTGGATGTAATCTGTGCCTGTGATTACCAAACTTGTGATGTTCTCCTCTTGAGTGAGGCCTGTAAACCTGTTTTTGCAAAGAGCTAAGTAAAGACTTGTTTGAGATTATCTCATGTGTTGTCTACTCTGACCCTGCACCGTAACAGTATACCGGACCAAAAGAACAGAAGAGGGGTCTTGTTATTGGTTTTCGTCGTGTCGTGAAGTTACCTGGATACCCTGTCTGTTTTTGTGTTTTTGCTTTTTTATTTTTCCTTGTCACCAGAATGGAAGCCGCAACACCCAGCACCGCGGATGCCGCCACGGATCTCCTTCACGCTCTCACCCGCCACTTAAACGCTTTGCCTGTTTGTTCTCCCCAGCCGGTAAGTCCTGCGGTCACTGGCAGTCCCATGGCCATGCCTAATCGGTTCTCTGGAGCAGCGGAGGAGTGTGGTGGATTTCTGTTGCAATGCAACTTGTACTTCAGTCGGCAACCTCATTTGCATCCAACTGAAGCGGATAAAGTTGACTTCGCGATCAGCCTCATGACAGGGGCTGCACTACGCTGGGCGCAAGGCTACTGGGAGACGGGAACTCGCGAATCCCGCACCTGGGAGGATTTCTCCACTCGGGTAAAGAATGTGTTTGATCACTCTGCCTCTTCTCTCTCTGTTGCAGACCAGCTCTGTAGGCTCCGGCAGGGGTGATCATCAGTGGCAGAATATGCTCTCCATTTCCGTACTCTCGCCGCAACCAGTGGTTGAATTCAGTCCGCGCTGTTAGCAGCATATCGTCAAAGATGCAAATGGTGATTTATGATGACTCCATAGAGTTGGAAACATTCATCCAGAAATCTATTCGAATAGCACAACGTCTGGTTGCTTGTCAAAGTGGAGCCTCGACGGTCTGTACCGCTCCTCCGCTGCACTCCCTGTCCGCTCCGCGGGTCTCGACTCCCCGGACTTCGCATCCTGCTCCACCGAGTCCTCCAGCACCCGAGCCAATGCAAGTGGATAACTTCCATCTTACCAAGGAGGAGAGACAGCGGCGCATCTCTCTCAAGCTCTGCATGTATTGTGGGGAACCCGGGCATTTCCTCTCCACCTGTCCAGTGCGTCCATCTCATGCCCGGGTGAGTGCGGTCCAGCCGCCGCAAGCAGGTACAAAACTTCCGTTAACGTCTCTAATCATTGCCTCTCCCACTGTCTCTGTTCCAGTGAAAGCGCTGGTTGATTCCGGTGCAGCTGGTAATTTCATCTCCCCGGAACTACTGAGACGGCTCCAGTTACCTAGGCACCGAGTAGCGCAGCCAATCCCTGTGCGAGATTTCTTGGAAAAGCCTTTAGGGCGGGGACTAATTAGATATTTCTCTCCACAAGTGCGGCTCGAATGGAAACCTGTTATGACTGAAGTTTTGTCTTTCTGGGTGCTGGAGGGGAGCTCAGTGGATCTAGTGCTGGGACGGCCCTGGCTTCAAAGTCATCGTCCGGAAATGGACTGGACAACAGGAAATGTAATCAGTTGGCCATTGGAGAAGGCAAATAAGCCAGTAAAGTCTGTTTCGCTTGTTATGTCTCCTATTGCTGTTCCTCTCTCTCCAGAATCCTCGGAAGTTCCCAGAGCATCCAGTAGTGTTACGCCCTGGGTGGGGGCGATTCCGCCGGAGTATGAAGCATTCCTGGATGTGGTCAGTAAAGAGAGAGCCACTCAACTCCCCCCGCATAGGCCATGGGACTGCGCCATCGAGCTGCTGCCTGGGGCCCCTCTGCCTAAGGGGTGTATCTACTCGCTGTCCCTCCCGGAACAGAAAGCCATGGGTGACTACATTCGAGAGGCGCTTCAGCAAGGATTTATTCGTCCCTCTACTTCCCCTGCAGCTTCCAGTTTCTTCTTCGTGGGGAAGAAAGATGGGGGTCTCTGGCCATGCATTGACTATCGAGTTCTCAACCAGGCTACAGTCAAGTTCTCATATCCTTTGCCTCTTATTCCCCCGTCTATAGAGCATCTTCGTGGGGCGTCTGTGTTCACGAAACTGGACCTCAGAAGCGCCTATAACTTAATTCATATCCGGAAGGGAGACGAGTGGAAGACGGCCTTCATAACGCCCACGGGACACTTCGAGTGCCTTGTTATGCCCTTCGGGTTGGTAAATGCTCCGGCTGTGTTTCAAAGTTTTATGAATGAAATATTTCGAGATGTGTTGGGTCTGTTTGTCATTGTGTATATAGATGATATCCTGGTGTACTCGAAGTCTCTCGCGGAGCACCGGGGTCATGTTCAGCTCGTTCTCCAGTGGTTTCGTGATCATAATCTCTATCTCAAGCTTGAGAAATGTGCGTTCCATCTTTCTGAGGTTCAGTTCCTGGGATATGTGATCAGCGCCACGGGGGTGCTCATGGAAAAGGATAAAGTGGAAGCAGTACGGTCCTGGCCTCAGCCATCCTCAATTCGAAGTTTGCAACGCTTCTTGGGGTTTGCCAATTTCTATCGACGATTCATCCGAAACTTCAGCACTGTCTGCTCTCCTCTAACCTCACTGCTCAAAGGGAAGCCCAAAGTATTAGTCTGGTCCCAGGAGGCAACGGAGGCCTTCCATCAGTTGAAAGAAGCCTTCTGTAATGAACCCATTCTACGACATCCTTCGCCTGAGCATCCGTTTGTGATAGAAGTCGACGCCTCCACCACGGGAGTGGGGGCGGTGTTATCGCAGCTGCAGGGGAATCCGGTACGCCTTCACCCATGCGCTTTCTTTTCCAAGAAGATGTCCCCGGCGGAGCAAAACTATGATATCGGCAATCGAGAACTGCTGGCGATCAAGTTGGCTCTGGAGGAGTGGAGACATTGGTTGGAAGGAGCTAAGTACCCTTTTGTTGTTTATACGGATCATAAGAACTTGTTGTATCTTACAACAAGTTGTAGCCTACGGCTGCCCTGTAGGAAGCTAACCCCACGCTTCATCGGTCCCTTCCCCGTCGTCAAACAAATAAACGCAGTGACTTACCGCCTGCAACTCCCCTGTTCCTACCGCCTGGCTCCCTCATTCCACATTTCGTTACTCAAGCCCTATGTAAACCCTGTTTTTGTTTCTTCCCCAGAGTCTGATGCTGAGGGACCACCACCAGCAGCTCCGGAGCCTCCTCCTCCACCGCCCCTAGACGAACAGGACCGCATCTATCGGGCCATCCTGAAGGCTCGTCGACGGGCCGGGAGACTCGAATACCTCGTGTCCTGGGAAGGATACGGCCCTGAGGAGCGTTGCTGGGTTCCCCACTCCGATATCCTGGACCCAACTCTACTCTCCGACTTCCATAGCTCTCACCCCTCTGAACCCGGTCCCAGGCCACGAGGTCGGCCCCGTCGACGCGCTCTGCGGCCCGCAGGAGCAGTCCGTGGGGGGGGTACTGTCACGGAGCCGATGCCTTCAGCATCGGATTCCCCCATCACGTCACCCGTTCCCTGTCACCGGCATATTAAAAGAGTCTATTTCCCATCATGCATTTCACCCGCGCACCTGTTCACTATCTGTAATCTTGTTTAGCACTAGTTATTTTGTTATCACCCGCACCTGTTTTCTGTCATTATGGGTTTATTGTTTGTAGTATTTAATGCCTGCTTTTAGTTTGAGTCTTTGTCCGGTATTGTTGTTCGTTTGGCTGTGTGGGGTTTTGTGTTGTGTTACTCGCTACTTCCTGGATGTAATCTGTGCCTGTGATTACCAAACTTGTGATGTTCTCCTATTGAGTGAGGCCTGTAAACCTGTTTTTGCAAAGAGCTAAGTAAAGACTTGTTTGAGATTATCTCGTGTGTTGTCTACTCTGACCCTGCACCGTAACACTCCGTTTGTGCTGGTTTGTGCTGTAAAAATTTTCGTTTGTGCTGCTTTGGTTTTTTAGATATTACAGTTTTTGCCCGTTGCTTGAACACATTTTGCAAAACTTCGCTCATTGTGTCAAAACTCTACACACAAGTAAACATGACACAACACTGGGAAATATACCATTCACATCTGTGTCAAATTGAAACTCTACTATCAAAACCTAAACTCTGCTATCAAAACCTAACATTCCTTTGTCAAAATGTAACTCTGATGACAAAATGACACATACTTGCATCATATGCATACACTTTCAGATCAGGGGGAACACACTACTCTACTTTATATAAAACACTGCAGTCTTTGATTTTCACTGTTTATTCAGAAGGCATATTTTCAGGAGGCACATTTTCAAACAACCAAAAAAGAGCCAAGGCCTACTCAATATTGTACTTTGCAGTAACATGAATTCAGATAAAGCAAAAAATTATAATAATAATAGAAAAAACACTATACTGTTAACACAGAAAATCATGGCAATTGTGCATACGTGGGCTCATGGATCCCGCCGTCTGTTGGGGTCTGGCCACAGGACCTCATCGACATCGCAAGCAATGTCTTCTCCCGCTAGGCACCGGGGAAAATATCCCCTTGCATGTCGAAACCATCCATGGATTGCTGTCACCTGAATGTCGCCGCAGGCCTGTTCCATTGCCTTCAGAAGAGGCATGCGGGCATGTGGTTGGCAGTCAAATACACGCTATCTCCAAGCTGAAAAGAATTCCTCTATAGGGTTTAAAAATGGTGAGTAAGGGGGCAAGTATACCACAATTGCTTGTGGTTGGTGAACCAGGCCTGGACCAGAGCAGCCCGATGGAAACTGACATTATCCCATACCACCACAAACCTGGGCTGATCTGGTCTGTTCTGTACAACTATATTATGGAGAGCATCTAGAAATGTGAGTATATGTTGGCTATTGTATGGACCTAGTTTTGCATGATGATGCAGAAGCCCTCGAAGGCTTATGGCGGCACACAATGTGATATTTTCCCCGCGCTGCCCCGGGACGTGCACAATTGCCCTTTGGCCAATTACATTACGACCCCGTCATCTTGTTTTGCTCAGGTCGAATCCAGCTTCATTAATGAAAATGAATTCATGAGGCAGTGCAGCTCAATCCATGGCCAAGATTCTCTGTAACAAAAAAAAAACATATTACTGTACTACAGTGCTACACATACAGAACCCTCACCCCATCACACCTGTACCTGTGTAGCTCTCCGAATGGATCCATGTGGTACTAATATGGTACATATCACTCACTGTGCTGAGACTGCAATACTGTGAGGAGCACTGTTTTGTAAAGCAAACGCATGCATGTTTTGTCACTGATTTTTCAATGATAGTAGAGATGTGGCACTGTGCATCGATTTGGAGAGCACCAGACTTTAATTGGACAGGTTTGAATATTCCACTCAGAAGCTCTGCCCTCTGTATGTAGGCCTGTGCATTCAGACCCTTTGTGCTGATGGTTTTCACTAGCTGGAGGAGGTTGTTGGAGCCCTCAGCACAAACAAAATTTGCAAAGGTGATGCTATCACAGAAAACACAATATAAGCATTGACAAAAAGCATCAAATGCACGTGTGTTCAGCACAGAGATTCTTGATTTCCTGAGTTTAACAGGCTGTTGATTATTTCCATTTTTCAACAGTTCCACTTTTAGTTTTTTCCCCCTCACAGATGGATCTGCATGAAGCCATTCAGGACAAGGGGAGAGGTATGAATTCCCCTTTCTCTTTTTGGGAGGAAGAGCTAGACCTCTCCAGTTTTCAACAGGGTCTTCCTCAGGTGGATGGATGTTTGTGACAACATCAGACATACCAGAACAGGAAGCATCCATTTCTGGTTTTACATTTACACTGCAAGGTATGGTTGGTAGTGGATTGGCTTCTTTGACTATCACTGTTTCAACAGCTGCATCTTCACCTTTTTCTTTACTTTTTTGTTTTACAGAACAAATGCGCATGTTACCTTCAATGAAGGACAGATGTTGAGCAATGAATCAATCCACCCGAATTGGCAAGTTTTCATGCTTGAAACGGCCATGTTTAATGTTTTTGAACTCTGCTTCAACATTGGCTGAACTTGCGATGATGTTGGTGCTTCAGAAGTGAGGGATCATTACCCCTGTCCAGAGTGGTAAGTAGCTTGCAAGCCAGATTATATTGGGAATAATCTCAGGGAGGAAGTGCATATTATCATGATCGCCATTAGCAAGTGACCTGCTTTCCTTACATATTTCTGTCACCCACTGCCATAGGTCTGTCTGCGTTTGGTCACCCACCCACTGCGTTTGATCTGCTTTTTCCAGGTCCTCACCCTCTTCATCTGGAATGATGACACTCTCTTCTGCAATTCAGGCTTTCAGGTATTTCTTGCATCTTTCTGATATGAGGGGGACTCCAGAGCTGTCATTGCCCTCTGTTTCACTTAGAGCCACAATAGTAATGCTGCGTAATAGCTCTCTAGCATCATCCATGGATTGTGACTTGAGAAGCTGTGCCATTGACCTTACAAAGAAATCTTTAATGCGATGTGTTTTTTTTCTTCAAGCAGTCCCACTGGCAGATCATCTTGATGCAGTGTGCAACATCAATCCGGACAAAACAAGGTGGCACTTTAGCAGACTGATTGCCAAGTAAGATGACCAAAGCTCCGACCAAAGCCAGTGAAAAGTCACTTACAACCTCTTTTGGAGTTGGTGCACCTGCACGTATCCATTCTGTCAGCCAATGTGTTACTGCATTAACATCATGTCTTTCTGACAGCATTTGCACGACTGGGACACTTGAGCTCTTATCACCTGCCAGAACTCCCTGATATAAGAAGACATGGCCAGACATGCCATTTGGTCTCTGTAGTTTCCTCACTACTGAGCCAGTTGCATCAAAACTCACAGTGGGGTTAGTAGATGTCTTTGACAATAACTTGTATGTACAAGTTATTGTCAAAGACATCTACACTATTGGAGTCAAACACAAATGTATATGTATACATTTGTGTTTGACTCCAATAGTGACAGAAAAACTTGTCCAATCCAATGTCTTTAATGCTACCACTGTGAGGTGTGCTGTGTTTTAACATCTGCAGTGACAAAACAGGATCCTTGTCACCTAGTTCTAAGGCATTTCTCTCTTGCTTTGCTTTGTGCAGGGTGGCCAAATTAGGCAGATGGCTTGGCTCAGGATCTCCAAAATCCATCAGCTTTGTTGCTTCCGATGCCCTCCATACATGGGATTCCATTCTACCCTCACACAGTTCTTTGGATATCTGCACACGCAAGTTTCCAGACATCGGACGCTTGGAACAGCCAGTGTGCAGGGAGTCATCTGTGTTTATAATGAAACACTTTAGCACCATTGGACCATTAATTTCAGGCTCTCTGTCACATTTTATGTGAATGTGGCCATGACACTCCTTACACTTGCCTCTGATTTCTATGTACTTCTCTGTGGCTGATGGATAGACCTTGGCTCTTTTAAAAGCAAATGTGCAGGGGCTTTTCACTTCTTGCCAAATGTGATGATTTATCACATGCGTCCAGATGCCAGGCTTCAAAATTGTATATTGCTTTTTTTGTGTTTTAGAGAACTTGTTTTTGGAACTTCAAGATCAAATGTCCAGCAATCTTTTGGTCTGGGGGAAAGGGACCCTGGCTCAAAATCAGTGTCATCACTAAAGCCACTTGTTTCATTATCACCCTATAAACCCTAAAGCAGTCCAGATGTTGTGTCTGTTTAATTTAACAAAAGTGTATAGAGCCTTTGCAGTGATCTTGTTCTCTAGCTGCTTACTAAGCTCTGTCCAGATGCTCTGATTAGGAGTAGCTATGTTGCCATTTTTGACTATGGCCTCTTTTGATGAACACAGGACTGTGAAAATGGAATCCCTGTCGACTGCTGGTTTCTTGGGCATCTGGCATGAGGAGAATATAATTACTCACTTAATCCTGACTCCAAAAATGTCATGTATAGTATAAATCTATATGGATGTTATATCTTATATTACTAAAAACACAGTAATGTTGATCACTAAATGCACAACATATTCTAACATGGGCCATATGTGCAACTGTAATTACCATTTAATTGGTAATGATATAAGTGATATAAGTATTAGCAATAAGTTTTCTGTTCAATAAACACTGACAATCTTAGCTCACTTGAACTCTGTACAGTTGTAATAAATTTACCATTTCTATAAAAGTTTTACTACAAATACCATGGTTAAACTATGGTTATTGTAGCAAAGTCATGGTTAATTTATGGTTACCATGGTTTAACTGTAGTAACCATGGTTAAATTTCGTAAGGGTAACTTAATAATATGTAATAATAATAAATGTGAACTGACGCTGTTAAAACATCATACTTACATTGATCAGAAATTTAAAACTGTAGTTTGAACAGACGTTTGAAATGGTATAAACTTTTCCTCTACCAACTCAATTTCCACAAGAGGATCTTGAACATAAGTGTCACCTCATGGTGGGAGTGAAGTGTATCAGATGGTACTCTTTGTAAATAAGGTCAATCAGGTGAGAACAAAAGTGCTGAAGTTACATTACGACTTTATGGCACTAAGAGGAGTTGTTCTATTTAAACATCACCAGAATCCAACAATTTGGTAAGAAAATGAATAAATGAGGAACCCAAAAAAAAAGTTTAATAAAAGCAAAATAAATAGCAGCGCAAACCAGCACAAACGATTGAGCCTGTTTTGGGTGAATTTGGAGCATTTGAGGGGCTGGTGACGACATCGCCTATAATTCAATGTGTAATATTTTAAAAACCAAGGCAGTACAAACGAAAATATTACCGGCACAAACCAGCACAAACGAAGCACAAACAAACGAGACTATTTAGGTTGAATTTGGAGTATGTGGGGGGCTAAGTGACCTCAGAATGACCAGCACAAACGGAGCACAAACAAACAAGACAATTTTTTCGTGAATTTGTAGCATGTGGGGGGCTGAGTGACGTCATCGCCTACAATTCAATGTCTAATATTTTAAAAACTGAAGCAGCACAAACGGAAATATTACAGGCACAAACCAGCACAAACGAAGCACAAACGATTGAGCCTGTTTTGGGTGAATTTGTAGCATGTGGGGGGGCTGGTGACGTCATCGCCTAAAATTCAATGTCTAATATTTTAAAAACCGAGGCAGCACAAATGAGACTTTTACCGGCATAAACCAGCACAAACGAAGCACAAACGATTGAGCCTGTTTTGGGTTGAATTTGGAGTATGTGGGGGGCTGAGTGACCTCAGAATGACCTATAAATTTTATTTTAATATCTAAAAAACCAAAGCAGCACAAACAAAAATATTTACAGCACAAACGGAGCACAAACGATTGAGACTATTTTGCCAACGTTTTGCGTTGGGTGGGGGGCCAACTTCACAGAGGTCTGCTAAAGATCCACAAAGCACCCAGCATCAAGCTGGGTCATCGCAGCAGCAGCCAAGGTTGTTTTACTGGAGTTGATGCATATAAGACCATTCCAGTTCTGGCTAAAGAAGGGTTTCATCCCAGGGTGGTAGGGCTTTGTGAATTGCTGTGTTTCGTGAGGCCTCAAGGAGATATAGAGTTCAATAAATTCAGTTCAAATAAATTCAAGTATCAATAAATCAAAGTATCAATAGCATAGCAGTAAAAATTAACTCTGTGTCTCTTAATTATAGCTCCTGGGGGTTACATGTACATGAAGAGTAGAGGCCCTAAAACTGATCTCTGTGTTACTCCGTAGTGGACCCGTGATCAGTAGGATTCCTCATAGATTATTGCTACAAATTGAAAGCGGTCAGATAAGTATGATTTAAACCATTCCAATGCTATTCTGCTAATGCCGACATAATTTTTAGGTCTATTTAAAAGTATGATGTAATCAGTGGTGTCAAAAGCAGCGCTAAGATCTAACAGTACAGGTAATGAGATGCAACCACGATCAGATGACAAGAGCAAATTATTTGTAACTCTGATCAGAGCAGTCAATGTACTCCAAATCCTGACTGGAATTCCTCAAAATGCAATTCTTTTGGAGGTAGGAGCATAGCTGTGATGAAACAATGAAAGGTAGATTTGATATAGGTCTATAGGACTCTTCAGATGGATGCCTTATTGATAGGCTGGGGTGCGGTTCTCTTTCGACTGAGGTTGTTGAGACAATAAGTTCTAGACCTCAATTAACAAGAAAAATGTGTGCTCTAAAGTGTATGCTCTTTAGGTCATGGTGTAAGAACCGCCACCTTGAACCAGTCCATTGCCCCTATCAGTTCAGCCACAAACCTATTGGGGGAGCATCTGTAGGGACAAACACTCTGTCTGATATATCACTTTCTCTATGGTGCCAGGTGACTAAGGCATGTCTGCTGGACACGAGTTCCTTTATAGGACCTTTATGTGGTCTTAAAAGGATTATATAAAAGGTAATGAGATGACCAAGCAATGCCTGTCTGATTGGATTACTGATGCTACTGCTCTGTCCTACAAGGTGAGCAGTATGGCTTCACCTCTAGGAGTAAGAACCCACTCTCTATTGGGCATATAGCATCATCGCTTGAATGAAGTGTGTGCTGCCGCAGGTTTGTCCTCTCCACACATTAATAAGGTTTTATAGTTTGGATGTGACATCAACTTTAGATGCTCAGGCACTCCTGGGTTGACTGTCTGCTTAGTCTGCACTTCACAGTGTCTGTGCCAGTGTTTTAAAGCTTGTAAGGCAGGCATTTTCCTTAGTATGGCGTATGTGTCATGGTGGGGTATACTGTTCTCCATAGTGCCAAGTTTCCCTCAACAGGTAAGGTTCGGGTAAGAGATGTAACCAGGTTCCTTGAGATACTGTGTCTCACCGCCACATTTCAGTAAGGCCTGCACAACCTATCTTAAGACTTTAAAGCTAGCAGCGTCTATTTGACCTTATATTGTCTATGTGGTGTACACAAATTACATCACATGACCTTGAACTTGGCCCCAAATGGCGTAATTGCACGCATGCTGTGCCTGAAGCGTGTTACCCATAGCATCAGCTTTCTGACATTTCATTCCCTATCTCAGAGAACATACTGGTTACATACTGAACCTAAATTGTTCTGTCAGTCGCTAAGAGAGCCTATTAAAATTATATGGCAATACAGAGTCATGCTTCTGATTTACTGCTGCTGATTTACGGAGCTCTGGGTGTAGTAAGAAAGACAGCTGCCTTTTTCTGCTGAATACTTTTTGTGATTTTGAATAATAATAGCAACAGGAAGGCAGATTAGTTGTAGCACTACCACAACATAATGTTTATATCTGATAAGTCAAGCAACATCAGAATCTGTTAGGAAAAATCATGCAGACTGGGTATCATGCAATGGTATTTTGTATTTAACATAAAATATAACTGTACTTTATTATAGTTGCATTATAAATGTTTGGATGTCATATTAGTTATGTTATACCATCTATTCCCTAAATAGTGTTAAATACACTTGGCCTTAACATATGTGCTAAGAAAAGTGTATACAATTGCAGTTAGTAGTATGTATGAATTTCCACATGAGGATGTGTGTTTTTTAAACGATTTGTGTTGTTATTACAAAAAACATTTTTTTTTTCCTTTTTCACTTTACACTTTTTACTTTAAGTGTAAGTTTAAGTATTACACGTCTTACTTAAAAAGACTGTGATGCTGGGAACTTAAGAAAAATAAATAACTATGTATGACCTAAGTTGGTCCTTCTCCTAGTCTGTTAAAGTGTCCTTTCATATCTTTGAAATGGTTAAGTTTATTGCCACTAATACAATTCCCCCACTGTTGGCAAGCTGAAGAAGGTCGTGGAGGTGTTTTTGAATTTGGTATCAGGTTTGTTATGCAGGGAGTGCACTCAATGACAATTATTTCAAGCAGCTGATGTGTGCCTAAGGCCCTTTCCACACGAACACGTGTATTTTCAAAACTGCAGCTTTTTCTTTGCGGTTTGGTTGTTGTTTGTCCACACGCAAATGCTATATCGGATCACTGAAACTAAACATTTTTGAAAACTCCTGCCAGCGGTTACAGTGTTGTCCTGTAGCTGGTAAAACCAGAGGTTTTGTTTTTTTTCAGGGTTCTGATTGCCCAAAATGGCTTTATGGTTGGGGTTATATCGCCACCTGTCGGTTTGGTCTGCTCTTCATGGTGCTTCACCGTTTTTGTGTTTTCATAGTGTGTTGTGCTTCGTAGTGTATTTTTGCCTAAAGCAGAGTAACCAAGCAGAGAAAAACTAATAGGGTCACAACCCTCACTGCTCTTCTTCAGTCCCTATATATCAATGTTTTTTATCTGCTCTTAATGTTCAAGTAATTATGCTCAGACAGTACATCGGGTTTTTTTGTGGAATATTGTAGTAATATTATAGTTGTCCTCAGAAGGACTGCAAGAATGTCATAGTCATTATGTGATTTCATTTGGCAGCCAACTTAGGTTTGCTTGCTATCAAGAAATTCTGTGAATTTCTTAAGCACCTCTTTTAATTTCTGATGGCAACTACTTACTGTATAACATCGTAAGGTACTTACCTGTTTGGATGTTTACTTTTTTGTTATTAAAAGCCTTTGTTTGAACACTCCCTGCTGTGTTGGTCATCTGTGTTTGTGACACTCACTTTGTCATTCCAAACTTTAATGATATTTTTCTTTTGAACTCAAAGCACAAATTCTAAAAAATTAACATTGAATGAACATTCCATGCTTTTCTAGGAACTTGAGCTGCTAAGATGTAAAAAAGCACCATAAAAGTAAAGCACCATAAAAGTATCCTAAAATAGACCACATATCTAGTGTGCAATTTTCCTAATGTTTTTTAATTAAACAAGAGCTTGATGTGGGTAACAGATAAACAGAGGAGTAAAGATGCCAATAACACTATTTCATAACCAAACAAAATAAATCAAATTTAATTTTTAGTATGAATTACACAAGGTAAGATTTTTACAGTAAAACAAGACATAGGCCATTAGACCTACTTTAGCAAGGATGAAAAGTCATACAAGTTTGATGAAAAAAAAAATCATTTTTGGTTGAACAATACTTTTTTAAGGTGTATTACTCTCCCATCTGAAACTGCACCAAAGCACGAATCTCTGAAGTTTATTTAACAGATCTATGTATAATGAGGTGATTAATCAGGCATGAGTGTGATTAATGATTAAACTAAAATGGAGCTTTGGAGAATGAATTTAAGGCTGAACACCATGTGAGTAGATGCTAAATGACTTGATGTATATGCAGATAATATTTGTCTGTAGTAAAAGCAATTTTCTGATTTACACACCAATCTTTTATGAAAGTGTAAAATTATTTTTTAATTAGGGAGGCATATGGAAGCACAATGCTGGAACTATAACATCTTAATTACTTTATAGCTCAGTGATATGGTAGCTTTTAAATATACAATTAGTTAATTTCTAAATCTCTGAGTCGTGCTTTAACTGAGTTGCATATGGTCAGGTTACAAAATATAAACAAAATTAAATTGACTCCTAAATATGTTTAAATATATGTTGAATAAAGAATCACAACCCTGTGTGTTCAACCGAATAAGGGACTTTTTCCAACACAGGGACAGAATGTTTAAGTACTCAGCTGTCAATTCTGCATGTAACCCACCTCAGTTATTAAGAGAGATGGGTGCATAGGATCATGTAAATATGTAGATGAATAAAATAGATGAATAATATTAGTTTTTTTGAACCAGCTCAATTCCTTGGTAAATGATGACCATAAAATGACTATAAAAAATAACTATAGAACACTTTTCACTGACAGACAAAAATAGATGAGAACAAGAAACAAAAGCTGTTTCAGCTCCTTCCTGGATTTAATAGACTGCTTATATTCATATAAAAGGTGGTGCCATTGTGCAGCTCAGAGGCCATATTTATTTCAGAGTGGAGCGAGATGAATAAATATGGCCGTAGGTTGTTTAAGTATTATAGTGTGAAATTAAGCTTGTGGGTCATAGTGACTTATCTTCTTCTGTTTACTGTAGCTCCGATTGCAAACACAGTCAGGGATAGAGTTACTATGCTGAATTCATTTTTCTCATTTGTTTACCCACACAATATATTAATTTTTATAAATATATATATTTAGTCTGTCTGACAGTGGTTTCTTTCCTGATATCTTTGGATTTACCCATGATTTCACTTCCACATGCCCACTCAGTGTGTTGACATGAGGCTTTATTATTTTAAATGTCAAGTGAAAAGCACTTTTTATTATGGTAGCTTTTCGGAATGCAACAATACAGTTCAACACGGTTCAATACATACCTCGTTTTTTTATCACGGTTTTCGGTTCGGTTCGCTTCTGATTGCTTGACACATGAGAGTGTTTTTTTGTTATTTTATGCTTAGGCAATAGGAACAGTAAGAGGTTAAGAAGAAAAAATAAAAACGATTTATTGCAATACTCCTTTATTTTACTTAAAAGCAAAGAAAAGTCCACTAGTTCCTAATGTATTGTATAATATAAAATATTTTTTTATTTTAAAATTAACACTGACATCTCACAGCTGCTGGTAGCCCATGTACAAACTGGGGAACACATAAATTCCTAAATTTTGAAAATAAACATACATGTGAAGTTAGTAAACATAAATTGACCATTTCAAATAAACATACTTGTACTTCAGTAAACATAAATAAGCCATCTTAATTAAACTTAACAGTACTCCAGTACAGTATCCTTCATTCAGAATGTAAAGTGCAATTTCACTTAGGTCAGCTATCTATTCCTGTATTTTGAGGTTCTTCTGTAAAAAGATAAGCCTGTCAACATTCTCTGCAGACGCCGACGCTTCCTCGTACTGTAGCATCACTTCAACGCCGCTCGCCATGTTAAAGTGTGAAATGATGGTTCAGCGCCCCCTAACTTTAGAGCATAGTGATTGAATATTTACTCGCGCGGAGGAGTTTCCTCATCTCAGCTCGTAGACTTACAGGCACACACAAACAGTCAATGCGGAGAGAAATAAAACGCACATAAATTATTTAAACGTAAAACCGCAATTCACAAGCGCGTATTGAACCGTGGATGTCGTACCGAACGGTTCAATATTATATTGAGAATTGTGGCATCCCTAGTATCTTTCCTCAAGGGCAAAAAAATTGTTTAGCTAAATATAACAGGAAAATTGAGTTACAGTTGTAAGTGAATAAAAGCAGTATGTTGAAGAAAAATGGAAGGTTGGCTTACAGTAACTGCCGCATTAACAGAGGGACATAAGCCTTCAGGTGCCTATGTGAAGATCAGACAATTGTAAGAATTTAAATTGTAATTTAAATTTAAAGTAAAATAAAAATGGACACCCTTTCACCGTTTTCAATGTTGTTATATTACAGCCTAATATTACAATTGTTTAAATTAATATAAACTGTAATGACAAAGTGAAAGCAAAATTTTAGAAATGTCTTTACATTTATTTAAAAAAAAACATGAAATCTCACATTTAAGCCGGGGACACATTTAACGATTTTCACATTCAATGATTTTGAATGTATTTTAATCATAACCAGTAATCAAGCCCAGTCTGTTCCAGTTGCGCTTAGTCGTAATTTACAGTCGCAGATAAAAATCATTTAGTGTGTGTTGTGTAAAGATTTTAATCTTAGAATTTAAGAGCCAGTTGTTGTCAGTCGTGATCGCTAAGATTTTTTTAGCCTATTTGCGACTGGCGGCTTCGACTGATGATGTCACTTTTGCCATGGAGATGTTACACGGATACAGACAGATGAGAAATGACCAAAAAAGCTGTCAGCGCAATGACACTTGAAAACACTTGAAACACTTACAGCTTGGCTCCGGTGACTACCATTTCTCTGGATCATTGCTAAGATGTTTCTATAACTTGACTTAAGTCCAGATAAATTAAATTGCATGAGCTCAGAGACAGGATTGTTTTAAAGCACAGATCTGGGGAAGGCTACAGAAAAATTCTGCTGCACTAAAGGTTCCCAAGAGCAAAGTGGACTCCTCAGTTCTCAAATTCTTAAAAACTGTAAGCATAGTTACCAACTGTATAAGCATACTAATCTATGTAACTTATACCTTTTCATATTATTTATTCATAATTATTTTTTTCTATTCACAAAGGTGAAAGAACGGTACATTTCTTGTATGCTCTAATGTTCTCAATGATGGTTGGCAGTTCTATATATTTGAACTGTATATTTTTACAGTTTGGTTGTCTTAATGTGACATTATTAAACCATTATTAAATGTGATTAACAATGATTGTTTGAAAAAATATTTTCACATATATATATATATATATATATATATATATATATATATATATATATATATATATATATATATAATGTGAAAGGCATCATTAATCCAAATGAATCCAAAAATGTTAATTGTTATTTTACATCTTTTAACAAACTTTAGTGTGTAACTGTGCCAAATTTCTCCTCCTGTCATTACTATTACACATACCAGAACATCCTTTGCGATCTCACCGATTCAATTTAAAATCACATATATGAGTAAAAAACAAATCGAGTCTTATTTTCAGAATTTTTATGACAATTTGATGAAACCCTACAACCACCTCCATGTATCAAACAATGCATTTAATTTACAATCTTAATTCTGTCCTCCCACACAAAAGAGGGCACTGTTACGTCTCAGGGCAGCAGACAGATGGACGGAGTCGACCAAACTTCTTCAGAAAGTCATCTTCAGCTTGCACCAATGCTTCCTCATCAATATAGACTGCCGCCCTTTTGGCAGTGAGATAATACTGCACCTTTCTGAGGCTCCATCCTAAAACATACATAAGAAGGCCACATACCACCGCAGTGGAACGGCCTACTCCTGCGTTACAGTGAACATATACTGTGTGTCTGTTCTCCAACAGCCCGTAGAGCAGGAAAACTGCCTGGGGTAACATCCGTGTACGATCTGCAGGGTAGACACAATGCAAGGTTATTGAATCTCTACTATAGAGTGCTGCATGACATATTTTTGTTGTCCACCTCAGAAGTTAGCATTACACAGTTTTCCTTGAGAAAAACCCAATAGGATTTTTTCAATCTGTGGATGAAACTGTCCACAATTTTTTTTAAATTGTTGCATTATTTTTGTGATTTTTATGCATGATGGTAATGTCCCCAACAATGTCTATAGTCCCATATAGCATATAATTCATAGTAACCTCTGTCAAGGGACACTATAGTGGACATTATTGTAAACTCACTGGGAGGCTTCATTAATATTACCTTTAATTTAACAGTTTAAGTTAAGTATTGCAATCAATTAACTATTTCTTCCTATTGCAAATTCTTTAAGCATTTTAAACGTTCTTGTTTATATATTGTCTAGATACCATGTATAATGTAACATTTCCTGGCTGAAATGTGACAGTTGTAAAATTTACATTTGTACGACTGTGTGTAATCAGATAATAAAGAGATAATTCACCTAAAGAAAATAACCTAAAATCATTTGTAGTAAGTGTTTGAAATAAGTCACTTTGAGGCAATGATGAGTAAGATGCTTTAGAAGGTGGATGGCATAGGTAGTGTGACAGCTCATTAAGTTTTGGAATGGAGCTGTCCATAATTTAACGATATATTGGCTAACGACACACACACATACTGACCCACTGTGCTCATATCTGGGGTGGGAATCCAGATATAAGCAAGTCCACAATCTCTGTACAGATGCATCATTCTTTCTGGGGACATGGGCTGGCTGAGATCACAACGGCAGCCATGCGAGTTGTTTATAACATCCCATTCTGTCTGAAAATTCATCACTGCAGTAACGCCCAGCTCCTGTTTCAGCTTCAGAATTACATGTTCCACCCGACGAGGGCAGCTGCCCAACCAGACATGAGGCAGAACCCTAAAAAGAGACAGAGAGAAAGAGGACGTTATAGGCTCAATGAATGAGTGTTGAGGATCTATTTTTTTCTCAGAACAATACCTCAGCAACCATCCACAATAACCTAGGGCTGTAACAAAGTTTGGCACAGGCAAGCAGAACATTTTTCGCATGTCTAGCTATTTCTGTTGTTATTGTTGATTTTTTTTAAGCAAATGTTGTTTATATTTGCAAATACCACATGTACATGATTGTTAGGCAAGGAGAGAGACATGAGGAAAGAAGAAAATGCGAGGAGAGGAGAAGACGTAGAAGTAGGTGATGAGAAGAGTGTGGGGTGACAAGATACGACAATAGGAAAACAAAATAGTACACTGCAAAAACTGAAAACTAAGAAAGTAAAAAAAGCTTATTTTTAGAAAATGTGTCTTGTTTTTTGCCATGAAAGATAAATAGTCTTATAAAATACATTGCACATTAGACTATAAATCTTAATTTAAGAAAATTGATCTTTTTCGGTCTAGGCATTTTGAGCAAGATTTTACTAGAAACAAGTGACCGCTATAAAGCCCAAATATTGGTGCATGTTCAATTAGATTGTTGTGCTAATTTTAAGACTAATACCACCACTAAAAAAGTCTAATTTCAAGAATCTTAAGAAAGGATTTTTTTTATTGTGTCTGTAAGTTTTTGAAAATTCAGTTAAGAAAAATTGCTTGGCTGAACATAAACACTTGGCGAAAAAGGGGGTTTAATTCAGATTTATTTTGTATTGAAATTTGTATTGTGTTTCATTTCATTTATTTTATGTCATGAATGTGATCAAATGTGTACTTGTGATAAATGTCATTTTTTTTATTTTTCCGTAATTTATGTTAACTTTATTCTGACTGTAATGATGCATAAGTAAAATGGAGCGTCGCCTTTAAGAAAACCCGCGAGGAACGCAGCAGGAGAAGTCTGCGTGAGCAGCGTGATGACGGAAAGAGGAGAGCACTGTCAGATCAGCGGCGAAACTTTGAGAGAAACTTTCAGTTAAACTAAACGGAAAGTTTATTAAACTTTTATTTCATTTGATTTGAGTGATTTTTGTGGTACAAGTGATTGAGATGTTCTTGATTTGATGAAAACGGCGATGACATGGAGTTCATCACCACATGGATCAAGATGGCGAGCCACCCACTGAGTCTCGAATCCTTCTAAATCGCCAAAAGAAACACGATCTGTTGCTCGAGGAAAACAAATGTGCAGGAAAGAGTAAATCCATGTGAAAGTGTCCCTCATCATCCGTTTTGCTGCTCATTGCTTTGTGCTTATGGACGGTAGGCCTGAACTGTTGCATTTTATGATCACCTACATTACACAGGACGTGGAGGATTGTTCATTTCAAATCAGAAAATTCATGACTGATCTGTTGAAATTCATATCTGAATTGTGAACTGATTGCACTTAATGTTTTTTTTGTTTTGTTCTTACAAAAAGTTAAATTTGTTTCGTAATGGTTTTGAAATATGTTTCTTGAGGGTATTGTATTTTGAGCTGTATATATGAATAATCCATTCAAATATAAAGGGTTATTTAAAGAATAGGAACAATTTAGACATACAAAAACTAACTTTAGATTTCCAAAAGAGAAATAAATGGGACTAAATCTAGTTGAAACCTTGCTGTGAACAGAGAGGTTTAAACACAGAAACTGTTAATTAATTTTGTTTATTTCATTTTATTTCTTTGCATTGTAAATATTTAAATATTGCATTTATTTTCCTTGTTCTTGGTGTTCATACATCAGTTTCTGGAAGCAAAGAGCAGTCAACAAATTCAATTTTCAGTTATAAACCTATCCGTTATTATTCATATTTACCTTGTCTGTCTGTTGATTTTTCTCTCTCATTTGGCTCCTAGAGCACTGGTCTATTTTACCCTTAATACCTTGCACCTTATATGCTACATCAATTGTTGGATTTGGTGTGCTGAGGGAAGGATGGGTTGGCATACCTGTGCCAGGTATTTGATTTATTTTTGTAAAAGTGTAAGTTAGCCTTGGAATCACTTTACTACGCTCCATTTGTTCAGAACTTTGGAGAATGTTCTTTATTAAATGTTCAGCAAAGCTGAGTAAGTTTGTTTCTTCATGTAAAGTTTGGGGAGGTGAGGGGGGTGTTTATTTTGAGAGTTTTCATCTCATTTTAGGTTTTTGTGTGATCTTAAAAAAAAACTAAATAGGCTGGGTTTAAGGTTAAATATTCTAGTTTCAGTGCATTTTTTCCTAGAATTTTTTATTATTCAGTGCTTTATAAAAAGAGAAAACTGCTTAGTTTTAAGCATGTTTGTCTAGTTTTAAGACCAGCCGTATTTTTAGTGACTAGATTTAAGTTCAAATATTCTAGTTTTAATGCAGTTTTCACTAACTTATTTACTATTAAATTCTTATAAAAAGCTAAAATGCCTAGTTTTAAGAATTTGTGTCTAGTTTTAAGATCCAGTAGCATTTATTATCGACTAGATATTTATGCTAATTTCAAGAATTCTTATCAAGTCTGTTTTGCTTACCCCATTGGCAGATTTTTTTGCTTGATTGTGGTACACTTTAACTAGATTTAAGTAAATTTTGCTTATTTCAAAAAGGGCATTTTTTGCAGTGTATAAGCAGCTCACTGTTATTTTGAATATTTAATGTTTCAACCTTTATGGTTTCTGCTCATCGAGGGACAGCCATTTTAGCTGGCACATCTGTATTTTTCTCTCATTGTGAGAGCTCTGGTCCAGATAATGAAAATGCTAATGAGTGTTTAGTGGTGTGAGAAGGCAGGGGAATGAAAGCAGGAAGGTCAGAGACATCAGTTGAAAAGAGTGTATTTTTACCTCGAGAACCCACCTGTCCCTCTCTGAGGGAACCGAATTAATGAGATGATTGAGGGTAAAGTAAGTTTGCTGCAGGGTATTGATCTAAAGCAATGAGTTAGATCTATCAAGTTCAAGTTCAAGTTTATTTGTATAGCGCTTTAACAATGTAGCACTGTTTCAAAGCAGCTTTACAGCAGGATAAACATGATGACAAGCAGGAAAATATAAATGCTAATTTAATAACTAATATCTAATATCAGTAATATCTAATATCAGCAGTCTCCTAGTGAGCACTCCAACACGGCGACGGTGGCAAGGAACCCAAACTTAATGAATGTGTATATATATATATATATATATATATATATATATATGAAGAAAAAACCTTGGGAGAACCCAGGCTCACTTGGAGGGTCATTCTCCTCTGACTGCTGCTGCAGTCAGTAATTTGATAAAAAATTATTTGCGTTAAAGTCGTGTACTGAATTTGCTAAAGTTTGAAGCCGTGTAGGTCTGAGTTTTGAGTTGATCTGGATTATTAGTTGTGATTGAATTTAACAATGTGTTTGTGTGTATGGTAAACTAGGTAGTAGTTAAAAGGCTAATATTATACAATAAAGGATTGTTTAGCCGGGGCTGACTGAGTTGACTGAGTGCAGCTATAACATCAAACTGCTGACTTAGACAGAAAAGAAGTAGTTAATTAGTCAAAAAGTTACATAGTTAAAGAGATTAGCATAAATACTGTTTAGCATTATCATTAACGTAGTAACTAGCATTAGCATTAGCTAAAATGAGTGCAGGTTCTCCTGGGGAGGGTTGCCCCCTTCTGATGGATCCAACATCAGGTCAGGGTATGGACTGGATGCAACCTCGGAATAATAAGAAACAAACAAACTGGGAGCAAAATACTGTTTCACACCCTTAGATGCAACAAGTACATCAGATTGTTAGGGAATCGTTCCTGGTTCCGGTTGGCCTAATTAATGCAGCCTAACAGTCCCTTAGGGGATTTGTGTTATGTTTGTGTTATAAACTGTTGGACTATGTGTATGCTATGTTAAAGAGAGAGGTCTTTAATCTAGATTCATAGGTCTCAGTCAGTATCTGCAGAGATAGGTCTTTAATCTAGATTTAAACTGAGAGAGTGTGCCTCCCGCACAGCACTGGGAAGACTATTCCAAAGTTTAGGTGCTAAATAGGAGAATGATCTACTGCTTGATTTAGAAATTCTAGGTATTACCAAAAGGCCAGAGTCCTGAGAACGTAATGGATGTGAGGGACTGTAATGTATTAGGAGCTCACTCAGGTACTGAGGAGCTAAACCATGTAGAGCCTTATAAGTAAGATCTTAAAGTTAATACGTTGCGTAATGGGTAACCAGTGGAGTGTTGACAGTACCGGACTGATATGTTCAAACTTTTTTGTTCTTGTGAGAACTCTAGCCGCTGCATTTTGAACTAGTTGGAGCTTTTGTAATAGGCTAGCTGGGCAGCCACCTAATAATGCATTGCAGTAATCCAGTCTAGACGTCATGAAAGCATGAACTAACTTTTATGCACTCCCTTAGGGGGATGACAGCATATGACGCAGTTTAGATTGTTTTTGAGATGAAAAAAAAAAAACGGTTTTACAGGTGTTGGCAACATGGCTTTCAAATGAGAGGGTACTGTCGAATAAAACGCCCAGATTCCTAGCTGATGATAAAGGCTTAGTAGAGAACCCGTCAATAGTAAAATAATATTCCTGTTGGTTAAGTGTGGAAGCTTTAGGTCTAATGGTTAACACCTCTGTTTTGTCAGAGTTCAATAACAGAAAGTTGCTACTCATCCAGGTTTTTATGTCAACTATACATTTCATCATTTTAGTGAATTGCTGTGTTTCGTGAGGCTTCGAGGAGATATAGAGTTGAGTATCGTCGGCATAGCAGTGAAAATTAATTCCATGTTTCTTAATTAAGGCTCCTAAGGGCGACATGTACAGGGCGAAGAGTAGTGGTCCTAGAACAGATCCCTGTGGTACTCCATACTGGACTTGTGATTGGTAAGACCTTTCATTGTTTATTGCTACATATTTAAAGCAGTCAGATAAGTATGATTTAAACCACTCTAATGCGATTCCACTAATGCCAACATAAGTTTAAAGTCTATTTTAAAGTATGCTGTGATCAATGGTGTCAAAGGCAGCGCTAAGATCTAACAATACAAGTAATGAGATGTAGCCACGATCAGATGACAAGAGCAAATCATTTGTAACACTGATCAGAGCAGTCTCTGTACTATGACGGGCTCTAAATCCCGACTGGAATTCCTCATCGATTCCATTCCTATGGAGGTAGGAGCATAGCTGTGATGAAACAACCTTCTCAAGTACTTTGGAAATGAAAGGTAGATTCGATATAGGTCTATAGTTTGCTAAGTCTCTAGGATCAAGTTGTGTTTTTTTAATAGTAGGCATGATAACGGCCAGCTTATATGCTTTAGGGACATATCCTAATGTTAAAGATGAGTTTATAATACTAAGGATAGGGTCTATTATTTCAGGCAGCATCTCTTTTAATAAGGTAGTAGGGATTGGATCTAGTATGCACGTTGCTGATTTAGATGATTTAATTATCTTAAACAGTTCATCCTTTTCTATGTTTGAGAATAATTGCAGTTGCTCAGTAAGGGGGCTGGGATGTTCCGTCTGTCCTGGGAATATATGGTTGCATAGTTATGTTGCATAGTTATGTTGCATAGAATATACAGTTGCATAGTCTGGTTGCATAGTTATAATTTTTTCTCTAATATTATCAATTTTATTTGTAAAGAAATTCATAAATTCATCACTACTATGTTGATAGTCGGCGTCTGAGGATGGTGTCGATTTATTTTTTGTTAAGTTAGCCACTGTGTTAAATAAAAATTTTGCGTTCAGGCAGCTTACTAAGAAATGAGTCTTTGGTACTAGCAGTTATTGTTCTACTGTATTTATAACGCGGAGTTGGGTTTGTAGCTGTGGGCAGATGAAGCGTACAAGATACTAAATAATGATCTGAGATGTCTTCACTTTGCTGATAAATTTTAACATTGTCCACATTTATAACATATAAAAGTAAGATCAAGGTAAGATCTAAGGTGTGATTACAACAGTGAATGGGTCCTGAGACATGTTGTCTAATGCCTACGGAGTTGAGAATGTCTGTAAAAGCTAGTCCCAAAATGTCAGAGTCGTTATCTACATGAATATTAAAATCACCAACTACAAGAACTCTATCTGCGGCTAGTACAAGTTCTGATAAAAAGTCGCCAAATTCTTTAATAAAGTCTGTGTGGTACCCTGGTGGCCTATACACTGTAGCCAGGAGAAATTTTAAGAATGTTTTATCATTTACATTAGAGTACTAAGTACCATTGTTTCAAATTAGTTATATATAAAATTAGACTTCTGGTTAATGCTAAAGTTATTACTGTAGAGTGCAGCAACACCTCCCCCTCTGCCCCTTAGACGAGGCTCATGTTTATAACAGTAGTCTTGGGGAATAGACTCATTCAAAGTGATATAATCATCTGGTTTCAGCCATGTTTCTGTTAGACAAAGCACGTCTAATTTACGATCTGTGATCATATCATTAACAAAAAGTGCTTTATTAGTGAGTGATCTAATATTTAGCATGCCAAGGCTGTCACGGAGCCGATGCCTTCAGCATCGGATTCCCCCATCACGTCATCCGTTCACTTTCCCCGGAGTACTGAAAGGACTTCATTCACCACAATGCATTGCACCCGCACACCTGTTCACTGTTTGTAATCCTGTTGAGCACTTGTTACTTTATTATCACCCGCACTGTTTTATGTCATTTTGAGTTCATTGCTTGTATTATTTAAAGTCTGTCTTTTGGTTTGTTATTTGTCGGGTATTGTTGTTGTAAGTTTGGTTGCGTGGGCCTGTTATATTCTGGAAATTATCTGTGCCTGTGTCTGTTACTCTGGATATCTTTTGCCTGTACCTGTTGATCTGGATATCTATGTGCTCGTATCTGTTTATCTGTTTTTATGTGCTCTGGTCTCCAGGATGGAAGCCGCTACCCCTAGCGCAGCGGATGCCGCCACGGATGTTCTCCACGCTCTCACCCGTCACTTAAATGCTTTACCTGTCTATTCTCCCCAGCCGGTAAGTCCTGCAGTCACTAGCAGTCCCATGGCCATGCCTAATCGGTTCTCTGGAGTAGCGGAGGAGTGTGGTGGATTTCTGTTGCAATGCAACTTGTACTTCAGTCGGCAGCCTCATTTGCACCCCACTGAAGCGGACAAAGTTGACTTCGCTGATCAGCCTTATGACAGGGCTGCGCTGCAGTGGGCACAAGGCTACTGGGAGTCAGAAACTCGCGAGTCCCGCTCCTGGGAGGAGTTCTCAACGCGGGTAAAAAATGTGTTTGATCACTCTGCTGCTTCTCTCTCTGTTGCAGACCAACTCTGTAGAATCCGGCAGGGGCGATCCTCGGTGGCTGAATATGCTCTCCACTTTCGCATTTACCGCAACCAGCGGCTGGAATCAAGCCGCTCTGCTCGCAGCGTATCGTCAAGGTTTGTCCTCTGAGGTGAAGATGCACATGGTGGTTTATGACGATTCCATTGAATTGGAGAAATTCATTCAAAAGTCTATTCAAATAGCTCAACGGCTCGTGGCCTGTCAAAGTGGATCTTCAACGGTCTGTACCGCTCCTCCGCTACACTCCCTGTCTGCTCCGCGTGCGCATCAGCCGCCGCGGGTTTCAACTCCTCGAAGTTCGCTCTCTGCTCCACCGAGTCCTCCAGCCCCCGAGCCCATGCAAGTGGATAACTTTCATCTAACCAAGGAGGAACGACAACGACGCATCTCTCGTCAGCTCTGCATATATTGTGGGGAATCCGTGCATTTCCTCGCTACCTGTCCAGTGCGTCCATCTCATGCCCGGGTGAGTGCGGTTCAGCCGTCGCGAGCAGGTATAAAGCTTCCGCTAACGTCTCTAATCATTGCCTCTTCCACTGTCTCTATTCCAGTGAAAGCACTAATCGATTCCGGTGCGGCTGGGAATTTCATCTCTCCAGATCTGCTGAGACGGCTCCGGTTACCCAGGCACCGAGTAGCGCAGCCAATCCCTGTGCAGGATATCTTAGGGAAGCCCTTAGGGCGAGGACTAATCAGATTTTTCTCCCCGCAAGTCCGGCTCGAATGGGAACCTGTTATGACTGAGGTATTGTCCTTCTGGGTGCTAGAGGGGAGCTCGGTGGATCTCGTGCTGGGACGACCCTGGCTTCAAAAGCACCATCCAGAAATGGACTGGACAACGGGAGATGTACTCAGTTGGCCGCTGGAGAAGACAGTTAAGCCGGTTAAGTCTGTCTCACTTGTAATGTCTCCTATTGCTGTTCCTCTCTCTCCAGAATCCTCGAAAGTCCCAGGAGCAGACAATAGTGTTAAGTCCTGGGTAGGGGCGATTCCGCCAGAGTATGAAGCATTCCTGGATGTGTTCAGCAAGGAGAGAGCCTCACAACTTCCCCCGCATAGGCCATGGGACTGCGCCATAGAGCTGCTGCCTGGGGCCCCTCTCCCTAAGGGGCGTATCTACTCGCTGTCCCTCCTGGAACAGAAAGCCATGGGGGACTATATCCAGGAGGCACTTCAACAAGGATTTATACGCCCCTCTACTTCCCCTGCAGCATCCAGTTTCTTCTTCGTGGGGAAGAAAGATGGGGTCTCCGCCCTGTATAGATTATCGTGTTCTTAACCAAGCTACAGTTAAGTTCTCTTATCCTCTGCCTCTTATTTCCCGTCCATAGAGCATCTTTCGTGGAGCTTCGGTATTCACGAAGCTGGACCTCAGAAGCTTTTACAACTTAATTCATGATCCGAAGGGAGATGAGTGGAAAACGGCCTTCATAACACCCACGGGACACTTCGAAAGTACCGGGTTATGCCCTTCGGGTTGGTAAATGCTCCGCTGTGTTTCAAAGTTTTATGAATGAAATATTTCGGAGATGTGTTGGGTCTGTTTGTTATTATCTATATAGATGATATCCTGGTGTACTCGAAGTCTCTGGAGCATCAAGGTCATGTTCGCTCGTTTCTCCAGCTGCTCCGAGATCACAATCTCTATCTCAAGCTTGAGAAATGTGCATTTCATCTTTCTGAGGTTCAGTTTCTGGGATATGTGATCAGTGCCACGGGGTGCTCATGGAGAAGGATAAAGTTGAGGCAGTCCAGTCCTGGCCCCAGCCCTCCTCAGTTCGAAGTTTACAACGTTTTCTGGGGTTCGCAAACTTTATCGACGGTTCATTCGAGACTTCAGTATGATCTGCTCACCGCCACGCCAATGCTCAAGGGAAAACCCAAAGTGTTAGTCTGGTCCCAAGAGGCTAAGGAAGCCTTCCAACAGTTAAAAGAAGCCTTCTGTAGTGCACCTGTCCTTCACACCACCCCTCGCCTGAGCTCCCGCTTGTGGTTGAAGTTGACGCTTCCACCACAGGCGAAGCGTGTGCTCTCGCAGCTGCAGGGGAATCCGCACGCCTTCACCCATGCTTTTTCTCCAAGAAGATGTCCCCGCGGAGCAGAATTATGATATCGGCAACCGGAACTGCTAGCTATCAAACTGGCTCTGGAGGAGTGGAGACATTGGCTAGAAGGAGCTAAGTTCCCATTTATTGTGTATACTGATCATAAAACTTGTTATATCTACGTGAAGCTTAAGAGACTTAATTTCGTCAAGCCCGGCTGGGCATTGTTTTTCTCTCGTTTTAATTTCACAGTAACCTATCGTCCTGGAAGCAAGAATGGAAAAGCAGATGCTCTCTCACGTATTCAGCTCCCCAGATGTCAGCTCAGATCCTCCAGAGCCTGTTCTCCCTCCAGCCATGGTAATCTCTCCCATCGAATGGGAGTTAGATAAGCAAATTGAAGCCAGTTTTCGTGCTCAGCCTGCTCACCGGGAGGTCCTGAGGGGAGATTGTTCGTATTCAGAAGATTCGCGCGTTCCCCTCATGGACTCCGGCCCATTGTGTTCCCGGGATCGGGCACCCAGGTCGGCAGCGCACCCTCTCACTGATCTCCCCCCGGTACTGGTGGCCCGGCATGTCCGGAGATGTTGCTCGCTTCGTGAAGGGATGCTCAGTCTGTGCCATCGCCCAAGTTCCTCGTCGGCGGCCTCAGGGTAAGCTCCTCCCTTTACCAGTTTCTCAGCGGCCATGGACTCATATTGCCGTAGACTTTATTTCTGATTTACCCTGTTCAGGAGGATATACCTGTGTTTTCGTTATAGTTGACCGCTTCAGTAAAAGTTGTAAACTAATCCCGTTGTCTAGTCTGCCCACAGCAATGCAAGCAGCAGAGGCGCTGTTTCATAATGTGTTCGGCATTTTGGTCTGCCCGAGGACATCGCTTCAGATCGGGACCGCAGTTTATTTCACACGCCTGGAAGGCGTTTTTTCTCTTCTGGGAATTTCAGTTAGCCTAACTTCTGGTTATCATCCTCAGGCTTAATGGCCAGACTGAGCATAAGATACAGGAGGTCGGAAGGTATCTCCGGACTTACTGCCACCGCCACCATCACAGATGGCATCGCTTTCCTCCCGTGGGCCGAGCGCCCAAAAACTCACTTCGCCAGGGATTCCACTAAACTCACCCCGCTCCAGTGCGCGCATCGGCTACCAACCACCCCTCTTCCCTGGACCCAAGAACCCTCCACGGGTGCCAGCTGTGGACCACTGGTTCGGGCCAGTGAGAGGGTCTGGAACTCCACTCATGTCCACCTACAGGCTGCAGTCCGTAGGCAGAAGCAACAAGCCGACTCAGCTGAGATCAGCGACTCCCCGCATTCCACCCCGGCAGCTGGTCTGGCTTCTCCACCCGGGACATTCGGCCCACGGCTGCCCTGTAGGAAGCTTACTCCACGATTCATCGGGTCCCTTCCCCATCATCAGACAAATAAATGCAGTGACTTACCGCTGCAACTTCCCGGTCCTACCGCCTGGCCCCATCTTTTCATGTATCACTTCTCAAGCCCTATGTTGACCCTGTCTCTGTTCTCTCCCCAGAATCTGATGGACCTCCACCAGCGGCTCCGGAGCCTCCTCCTCCACCACCCCTAGACAATCAGGACCGCATCTACCGGGTCGATGCCATCCTGAGGGCTCGCCGACGGGCGGGAGACTGGAATACCTCGTGTCCTGGGAGGGATACGGCCCTGAGGGGCGCTGCTGGGTTCCCCTTTCGGATGTTCTGGACCCTACTCTACTCACCGAATTCCACGAAGTCTCACCCCTTCAGAACCTGGTCCCAGGCCACGAGGTCGGCCCCCGCCGACGCAGTGCTCTGGGCCCGCAGGAGCGGGTCCGTGGGGGTACTGTCACTGGAGCCGATGCCTTCAGCATCGGATTCCCCCCATCACGTCATCCGTTCACTTTCCCCG